>OY757270.1:7792538-8537516 GCA_963584085.1 Pyrausta aurata | reverse complement strand
GGTGGCAAAAATAACTTATAGCAAAAATCATTTCAAAATTGGAACCCCGCGCCGACCCTCCAGGTACTTACATACGATTAGTGCTGGCCGGAAAGAAAAAAAGTATAACTCCGGTAACTTCAAAATTAGAACCCCCGCGCCGCTTCTACGTGTGTCGTTAGGCGGTGAGGACGATTGCGTATGGTTTACGTAGACGAGTGCTGGCCAGAAAAAAATATTTTCGGCTACAGTAGGACTGGATTCGCAAATAATCGTTTTGGAAATCTGAGAACGAACAAGCGGTTGCAAGCAAAATGGCGGCCGCTCGGCCCTGTCTGCTACGTGAGTGACAGTTTGACAGCTGCTGCTGGCAGTCACTACTAATCGGCACGGGCTATTGCTTTTGTTTTATTTTATTTTTTTGGTACAAGATCTAGGATTTCTAAAATAACTGTTATCATGGTTCTACTGTACGCAATAAATAATAGGCCAAGCCGGTCACTACGTTTATGTGAATCATACGCGCTCCTTTTTTCGAAACTAACACTTTTTACTTAAGTTGGAGTTACGAAAAACTATTGACAATCGACAATAAGATTCATGTCGAAGCTTTTTGCATAGTAACAACTTGTATATTTTGAGAATTTCTATATCGGTCTATGAGATATTATAATTAAAATTAATAGATTAGATACCACACGCGAGGCCCTTCCGCTTGCCAAGGTAACTTATAAACCTAGCATCTAGGGATGAGACTTAATGTAGTGTTCGATCGATTTTATAATCGATAATCGTCGAGTTCGATCGCAGATCTCAACGTGATCAAATATATTCATACAATGATCTTATGTAGCAGAATATTTTTTGTAGAATTCCTCTTACTACATGACTCGACTAACTGTATCAATAGCGGTTATATGATCATCGATGATTTATTTACTGATACTTAAGGCACTTTTAGTAAAGTTTGTAGAAATACTTGTCTATAACACCAATAACTCATCCTTATCCATGGGACTTAAATATTGGGTTATTCCCCGTAGCCCCCACCGGCATCGCCCCCACTGGGGCAGCTGGGAATTTGTAAAACTATATGTCCCATTTGCCACTGGGTGCCTCCTTTCGAGGGGGAAATGGGAATTTCAATTTAAAACGTCCCAGTTTCCTCGCTTGAGACGCCGTAAAGTATAGCCAGATTTTTTTCAATATGTTGCTAGAAGTAAAGTTAAAAATAATGTCATTTACTAAGATAGATTGAACACACATCTTCATAATATTATTTTTTTTAAAACCTAATGGAAGCTTGACATACATTGTAATTTCCTATGTACCTACTGACAAACTTAGGACTATTATGATAATACGTACAACGCATGCGATGAGTCAAAACAAAACAACTAATTATGAATAAAAAACGCAGTTTAAATTGCGGCTTCACGTTTTAGTGCGTCACTCACGCGTGTGCGAGTCAATTTATAAATATTATTTTAGCATATAAAGTCAGATAAAGATATTAGTTAGGTATTGTATATTTTGTGATTTATTTATTTCGCAATATTACTTAACTATGTTTATCATCTATCTTTTGTTACTCATCAGCGGATTTCCAGTTTTAAATATTTCTTTCGGAAATTCTTATTTTACGCAATATAATCCTCAAACTCCATCATCAATAATACAAGTAGTAGTCACCACGTCAAAAAGTCATTCACCACGAACCGGATAGATAACTATTTGATAACGCTTTAAATGATAGCACTGATGTTTAAAAAATATTGTTAGTAATGGAGATACAGTACCTCGTGTTGTCCTCTCTTAGATGCTAGTTGGTTGGGTCGTATATTGTAGAAGCATTACAAGTAGTAATAGGGAGTTAATTGGCTTCTGTTCACGTTGTTGTACACGGACGCCGGAGCAAAGTCTCTGAATTTAACTTAAATCATATTTCCTATTTTTAAATGTCCCTAATAAATGTGTTAGCGAAATGGATAGTTAATTATAATTAATTAAAGTGAATGAGTCATTGTTTTTACTTCCATGTTTTGTATCTATTATTATTTACCTTTCTAATTACTTAAATAAAGGTTAGGTACAGCGTACAGCGTAATACGTAGCGGAATACAATTAATTTTGTCAATATCAATACTTCTGTGATTGTAAAACATTATTGCCTACACATTTTATTTGATTTTATAGATAATTTAGTTTAATTCATTGTTAATCTTATCAGCAATTCGAAACTTTCTATTTTTGGAGCATTTTAATATTGTAATAATTTTGAATCCTATGATTCGTTCCTTTGTTGTGTAGAATTTTATTTTGGAGGTATTATCACTGGAGGCAAATAATTGAGTATTTTTGCATATAAATGTACACTCATATATTTTGAACTCATATTTTCATGTGTGAATTGTATATAAGTTCTTTTTGACGACTACTAAATTCGCTGTACAGAGATATAAATATCTAATTCGTCGATTTGAGTCTGCTCAATCAAAATAAATACTTACTATGCTAATAAAAATGCAGTATAATAATATGTATTAGGGTAGATAACTTCTTGAATGATGATCGAAATTATTTGTAATATAAATACTGTAAGAAACTTAAGTGAAAATGAAATTTAATGGTTAGTGTGCACTAAGATAAATTTATATAAATACCTAGATATTATTATAGTACTTGTATGATTCTTTAAGGTTTAGATTTATCAGCTACCTACAGTTTTGGCTTCTAAATTTCTAATATAGCTGTGCATGTACAACTTAATCTTGTTACCTATCAGAGTAGAGTGCTACCTTCATAATAATTAAAATATAATGTTCTCTGTTTGTCGCTAAAAGTAATTTTGGGTAATAATAACAAATCGTCCAAAACTTAACAATTAGATTTAGAAATAAGCTACCTACATCGTAAGTTGTTTGAAGAATTGTAGTAGGAAAATTTCACGACGAGAATGTTAAAATACATTACGATAATATAATAAAGAGAATGTGTTTGAATGCGAGATGCGCTTTTTTATTTTACAGAGAATTTGTTATAAATGTTACATAAAAATATAAGGTCAAATAATTTTAAGTGATAAATTTTAACAGTGGCTTAGTATACATCATAGAAACAGGACACTATCGTTATTTTTTGGAAAATCGAGGTTTAAAATTTTATTATTTTCTTTAACATGGACAATACCATTTTTTTAAATTTTAAAACAGCACCCTGACAACTTGAAAAGTTATCTACGTCATCGGCTTCGCCTCTCTCAATTCAATGCCCAACAGTTTATCTTTCTTTACAAGGTCATCAACACCGTTAGGATGGTGCGTGCACTGATGTCAGATGGTGTTGGTGTGGTGTGGTGGTTGGAGCAGTTACCTATACCAGTTACCTAAGGACAAACTGCAGAATAGGTAAAAACCATAGAGAAAGAAAAAATCTTCGCTTTAAAGTAAAAACCATAAAAGTAATAAAAGGGATAGTAATGGTAAAAACACACCAAATGACAGCATGGCTCTATGATCGAAAAAAGTTTCCGCTTTTACAAAAATAAACACTTCTGTTTTTTTTTATTCTCCGTAACTACATGAAGAAAAATTAAAAACGTATTTATTTAACATTATTGCATAACTTAAGGTGGAATTAACGCCGAATGGCATTCTCTATCAGTTATATATATACCTACAAATGAGATCTAAGGCCGTACTCTGGACACAAAATCCGATCCAATGGTTATAGCCATCCTTGTCACTCATACCAGGCCATGTATGCGTGTGACAGGGATGGCTATATTCATTGGATCGGGTTTTGTGTCCAGAGTGAGGGGGCTGGCCATTCTATTGTTTTCCTAACTCGCTATCACTGATAAAAATAATAAGTTCTGCCATAACAATATTTAAAATATAAAATGAAATTAGTCAGTGTTTGTTTGGTGATACGACGCGACTTTTTGAATATCAATAACATGGTAACTCTGGCTTGTAATGACGTTTTCAAAGTGACATCTGTCTGTAGTTCCATTTTTGGCCATTCTTCAGATAAGTTTGCAAGTAATCATACTGCTTAAAACTATAATTATTAATTATTGTACTCCAAACTTTCCTGATCCTATTTGCCAATTTTCCGTTCCGTTGCACTCATTCCTTTTTATTCCCATACGATTCCTTCTTACCTTTTAATTCATCGCCGTGGCTGACGCACGGTTGTGCAAAAGTTTGCAAGTAGCATACCTGCCACCACAGTGCCTGCCTGCCAGACATGAATTGACATTTGTTTGATGTATCAGAGTGATGTGAAACTATAGAAATACAAGTAGTATTTATCGATATTCCTATGCAGATTCTTCATTTTTATTAAATGTGTTACTAGATGTGATGCACCAACCAACACATTCACATAATTTACAAGTCAAAGGAATGCACCTGAATAAACATCCATTTTGGGAAGATTCCGGGGAATGCACCCATTTTGTAGTTTCCATAGTGGAAACTGAATCTTTCCGAGGCGCCCATCTCTGCATAGGGTTTATTTTACTATTTACAATGTAATTTATTTATTTTAAAATTCATACATAAACAAACGGTACATACATAAGGTGGACTTAATGCCTAAAGCAATTTTAATTTAACGTATTTATTTTTATATGTAAAAACCAACAGCGGTAACATGAGTATTAACAAAGATAATATGACAAATATTGGCTAATTACAGTTTTTCAGTAAGTTATAAAATCAAATGTTGTTGGATGATGAAAATAAGAATCTAAGTACACGCATGTAAGTATGCAAGTGAGTGAACTTTAAATGAACGATTTGATTTCGACAGCTTTGCTTTATAAATTATTTAATCAGTCAGGTATCAAACGACTGCCGAGAGTCGCATAATAATGGAATTTCTATTGTGTCTCGTTCACACATCCTTGACGAGTTAAAGCATTTAAAAAAAACGTTTCTAGTCAGAAAAAAAACGGCATTTTAAAATTTCTTTTACTATCGATACTCGTGCAAACGGGACCAGCACCAGCATCGATAATGACATACAACAGGCATCACTACTCTTTGGATTTGTGGCATGGCGTGCGTATGTAGCGTAAACATACGATTTACCTAATTGTTTTCTTTCTTTTATTTTACCTATCTACAGGTCACAATGAGTTGTGTTAGTGATTTATCACAATCTAACGAATATTTAAGCTTCCGAAGTAGCATTCCATTGAGGAAAATAGTGGTCGATTCGGATGGTTCTAAGGTAAGTGGAAAGATGTTAATTCCATTCCAAGGATACGAACGAACCGTATTATTATTCAAGTCAGTCAGTCAATCATTTAGGTAATATTTTGATATCTCAGTGGTTATTCACATCGTTTTTATTTCAGGCATGGAGGATATTTGATAGCGGTCCTAAGTCCGTCAATTGCCCATTAGTTTGTTTACCGCCAGTTTCTGGCACAGCAGACATATTTTTCAAACAAGTTATGGGTTTGTCTTCACGAGGAGTTCGTGTGATTGCTGCCGAGCCGCCACCGTACTGGAACATGAAGGAATGGTGTGATGGATTCAAACGACTAATGGACTATCTTGAACTTGATAAAGTTCATATTTTTGGAGCATCTTTAGGTAAGTAGATAGATATCAGAGTTCTACACAATTACTCAACACCACGGACGATTAAAAAAGTACTCAACACTATAAGTATAACACAAGACAGCTCTAAACACCTAATACTTATTGCAATGCAACACATAAGTTCAAAATCTCTTATTAATCATAACTATTTAAAATATGTACATATATCTCAATTTCAGGAGGATTTATAGCTCAGAAGCTTGCAGAGTTAACACAGAACTGCCCCCGAGTTGCCTCACTAATTCTTTGTAACAGCTTTACTGATACTTCGGTATTTGAATACAATGACTCCTCGGCTTTATTTTGGCTGCTTCCATCACTGGTTCTGAAGCGAATGCTAATGGGAAATTTCACAAGTGACAAAGTGGACAGACGCATAGCAGAATCAATCGACTTCATGGTTGAAAGAGTAAGAATTTAGTTTCAATTCAATTGCACAACTTGATAACCGTATCTATTACCACAGATAATATAATACTACTAACTAGTCTATTACTGTATGTACCTTGTACTTAATTTGTATTTAATTTCTTGCTTTCAAATTACCAAGCAAGGTCATAACAACACCTGAGCTAATGGTATTGTTTGAGTACCTATTGTGTTGGTTCTGTGTTTAAATGAAAACAACAAGACTAACACTATAGTGTGCAACAAAAAAGTTAAACATTCTCAAATTTTATTTTTCTAGCTTGAATCTCTTAACCAATCAGAACTGGCATCAAGGTTGACACTCAACTGTACACCAAGTTATGTAGAACCGCAAGTACTGAGAAACCTACCTATAACCATCATGGATGTTTGGGACGAATGTGCGTTGAGCTCTCAAGTGAGGGAGGACCTTTATAAATCATATCCACAAGCTAAATTAGCTCATTTGAAGAGTGGTGGCAATTTTCCATATTTAAGCAGAAGTGATGAAGTCAATTTGCATTTATTAGTAAGTATTTGTTTACATCATCTTTAGAAAGTCTTTAGAATAACTCTGACTGTAGCAGTTTATCAAATGATAACACTTATGATAATCATAAAACAAAAAAAACCGGCCAAGTGCGAGTCGGACTCGCGCACTGAGGGTTCCGTGCCAACTTTAACTGAATTAGAGATTCTTACTTCCACTTAGCCAAAATACCACAATATGTTGTTGACCGCAAATACTTTGTTTTTCATAGTATTTGTATGAAGAACAAAGTTATGTTTGCTTATCTCAAATGTTTATCTCAAAAACTACTAGTTCGATTTCGCTTAAACCAATTTTGTTGAAAGTTTTTGCTAAGATCAACAATATGTATTTTTTTTAAATTTTACACTAGCTTAGTTTAAAAGTTAGATGGGGGCCCATTTTACGACTTTGGAAGCGTCTATCGCTCAAACGTGACACTTTTAGAGAAAATTGTTTTAGAAACCTCTATGTCATTTTAAAAGACCTATTCACACCCCACACGTATAGGTTTGTCCAAAATTTTTTTTTGTTTTAGCTTCATGTATGGAAGCCCCCCTTAAATATTATTATTTTTTATTTTTCTATGAGAATCGTAAAGCGATTAACAGAATACATCTACCTACCAAGGTTTCAACTGTGTAATGCTTTTAGTTTTAGAATAAAGTGGCTGTGACATACGGACGGACAGACAGACAGACAGCCAGACAGACTTGACGAAACTATAAGGGTTCCGTTTTTGCCATTCGGCTAAGGAACCCTAAAAAATATAAGATATTTAAATTAAATAATGATTCAATAAGATTAAACAAAAAATTGCTAATGTTCGCAACCTGTTCTTTATCTTTGCCACTTGCTTGTTCTCATTGTATAATTTTCCAATATTTTAGTCAACTGAAACTTTTTTAATATCCTTAGTTTACTGCAGGTGAACATAAATGCTTACACTACAATTTCTATGTAAGAATCAACAGCTGAATTTCTTTGATATCAAAACTAATAGGTTTGTCCTATTTTCAGATCCATTTGCGACAGTTCGACGGCACCGACATGACAGCGTCTTATCTAAATCTCCACAAATTAGCGGCGCCTCCTAATAGCGCCCAACCTGAGGAAGGGTCTGTCAGCTATTTCAATCAAACAGAAAAATTCGTTAAAATTTCTTAAGATATTATAGAAAGAGTTAGGATGTAGGCGTAGTAATATATTTAGTTAATAACCTGGTTAACACGCTAGTCTGCTAAAAATAAGTTATAGAATACAGAATTATTTTTATAACCAGCAACTTATGAGGCCAACTTATAAAGACGAGACTGTAAAATTGTAATCAAACATAGACTATAGCTTGTAATTTATTAGCGTTTTATTGGTACATTAGACTTTTCTATGTACTTATTTTATATTTAACAATATAACGGAAATGCAGTGTTTTCTAGTATTTTATTTATTTTACAACAACAAGCACTACTTAACACGTCTATGTATCTCTTTCTAGCTTATGTAAATGCTGATCTTTCTTATCCTTTTGGGCTTGTAGAGCCTTTTCTCTTTCTTCGTCGTCTGAGAAGTATTCTGCAAGGCTGTCATCTTCTCGGGGCACCGCTTGTCCGGCCATAGTGGATCCCTTTTCTGTGAGCGCGTTGAGTTTGACTAGAGGGTCATCATAATCTGAGATTTCAGGTTGGTTTTGAGTCTGTGTGTTGTGCGCTGTCACTGTTGAATATATCGACATTGCCTGTAACAAGAAATTATTGTATAGGAACAGTTTAATAAATAGCGGTGAGATTATTTTTATGGCTGGAAGGGAAAGTCGTTTTAACGCAAACAACACGCACTTCGATGCGTATCGTGCTTGCGCAGCTTGATTCTTGTCTTCTACGTAATCAATTCCTATTAAACATGAATTTGCAGTTTCAATGCATTATCATAAAGTTTAGGTTCTGTTTGTGTTCAATCCTGTTTGCAAGAAGACTTAACTTCAGGACGCAACAGAAGTATAATATAGTAACTATTAAGAAAATATTAAAATCATTTTTTTTAAACCTGGTAAAAGCTAGGTATTAAAAAATGAGCCTGTATATAATTATAGTTACCATGTTGTTTTTATTACATGGGCAATAATTTTCCGCCACCATTCAATTCATTCTAAAAATAATAACAACTTTTAAAAAATACTTTATTCATAACCCAATAATGTTTACAGTAGTTTAATATTACATGGAAGGTAACCCCTCACGGATGGGGCCCATGACTCGGCAGCAAGAAGCCAAGAAGTGGAAACGCCTGAGCAAGCACTGCTCGGCAAATGAGCCGCTTATTCGCCTTTTTTTACTATTTAGTATGGGTTTGAATTTGACTCCAGACCAAGCCAAGTGCGACTAAGACGGAGTCGAAGATGGAACGCCTTCATTTATTCATTCAGCCGCCTTCGCCGCATTACGCGGAAGTCAATGTTTAGGCTGACCTCACATTGTGCTTGCGTTTTCCTCGAACGTGTGAGTATCGTATTTAACCAGAATACGTCTTATACCGCTTATTACCGCTATTACCGTTGATATTGAGGCGGTGCGTGAAGCGACCTGCGTCGTCCCACGCGCTAAATCAAACCATAGAAAAGTACGCGGCGTCGCCCGCTGCTTCATTTTCCGCGTCAAACGCGGCGACTTTTTCGTCATGCAACGCTACAAACAACAAACGCTTGCGAAAACGCTTCTCCATGAACGCTGCTAACTTATTAGATAAGACAAGATAAGATATATTTATTTACTTTAACTTAAACATTATACAGTTTTCACAAACACAGTAGTATTTTATTTTACATTTTTTGGAAGACTTACAGCTATAAATAGAATGAATTAAAAGTGGTGGATTTAAAGTATGACAGTAAAGTGCTAGTAAATAAACAAATTAAAACTTAAATTTGAAAATATGGCTTACTCATAAAAGCATAGGCAAGTTCATCAATCAAAAAATTTGTTAAACATGCGTTTCTTAACCTGACTTCAAATCAAAGTCATAAGTGTACTGACTTCACTGTATGTTTGTGTCTGGCGTCACGCTTCTTCTTGACAGGGCCTTAAGATATTAAGGCTTTAGCGGCTTTGTTGAGGCATACGGAGCCTCAGGGCCGCGCGGTTATGATAGAATTATGTGTGTGTATGTGTACAGTCTACAGTTCACACGTCAGAATGTAGTATACAAGGAGCTAGTCACCTGCGCGACGAGGCTGGACACGTCCCCGGCGTTGGCGGGCAGTATGAGCGTGTTGTTGGTGCGCGCCAGCTTGTTGAAGGCCGACACGTACTGCTCCGCCAGCGTCAGCGAGGCCGCGTGCTTGCTGTCCTGTAGGTGATAGATAAGTTATAAACTAAGTATTGTTGACGAAAGAATACTTTAAAAACCAGCCTGCAAACATTCCACCGCTGGGCTAATACCTCTCCCCGGATATGATGGCTCATATCCGGGGAGAGGTATTACTTACATACTTCACTACGAGGGCTCAATGCAGATTGGTGAAGAGGTATATTTGCAAGCAAGCAGCTACTACTGTCAATGTATCATGTTATCAAGCCGCCTTTAGGTTCTCCGACTATGACTATGCTTAATAATTATATCCTTACTAATAATTATCATCAAATGTTAACCAGGATCGACAGCTAAACGTGCTTGTCGAAGCCAGAAGATGCTTGTGAATGACGTCACTTATATGGTCGGAACGGTCACCCATCCTGACACGACCGCGCCGAGCGTTTCTTATATCTCCAATCTCCATGTCATTTTGAAAATAACATGCTTGTGTAAATGAGGCAAGATATAGAAAATTTTTAAGAATGGGTTTTACCTTCTGCGCGAGCGCACCGCCAACAAGCATCAGCCCCTTCGCGCGGGCCTCGGCGACCGCGAGCATGGCCTGCGCCTCTCCCGATGCCTTATTAATCTGTTCTTGCTTCTCTGCCTCTGGAATAGGATAATAATAATAAGTGTACGAGCATGAACCCTAATAACTACCACCACGACGTCAGCGACCTACTTAGCAGAGGGCTGCGGGCACAACCCGCATCAGCATCGACGGTAGGTATTCATTGTCTGTCACACGTTTACATTTTAAGGTAGGCATCGCTTAAATCTAAGATATCGAGATTCAGCCTTCATATAATTAAATATTGGACACCAATCACATACATTTCTTTGATCCCAAAGTAAGTAACTAATGTACTTGTGTTGTGGAAATCAGACACAACGGTCGTACCACAACACCCAAACCCGGGACATTATAGAAAATATTAATTTCTAAATAGACCCGGCCAGGAATCGAACCCGGGACCTCGGAGCGGCGACGCCTTGAAACCCAGCGTGCTTAGCCACTACACCAAGGAGGTCGTCAATTCATACTCCGACTCCAGCGCACAGTAGATGTCATCAAATAGACGCGCTCGAGCCGACCGCTGCTTATACACTTGCCTGCAGATATTATTACCAGGCCAATTTACAGTATACAAGTGGACATGCAACAGCATCCTGATGTCACCTGCAGAGCTTCAGATATTACTAAAGGCACATTTGCGCTTCATACGCTGACCTAAATGAGGCCGTGAAACAAATCGCGATCCTCGGGAGGACCTGATAGTATATCGGTGTTTCTAGCCAAAGATTGTGTTTCAGTATTGGGGGCACCTCTCTTGCACATATTTTATCTCTCACGCTCTCAGGCAAAGTACCCCACAACTTGGAAACTAACACGGGTTACTCCTGTTCCAAAGGGTGATCGCAGCAGTGACGTTTCGGCCTACCGACCGATTGCCGTGCTTTCTGTTTTTGCCAAGATCTATGAGTCTATCTTCAACAAGCACATTAGTAACCAAATCAGTAGCATGTTACATGATGCCCAACATAGTTTTAGGAAATCTCGCTCAACTGTCACTAACCTTGTAGCGCATGTGGATTACGTGTGCTCCGAGATGGAGGCTGATCGACAGGTGGACGTGGCCTATTTCGATTTCAGAAAGGCGTTTTACCTGGTTGACAATGATGTCCTCCTGAGGAAGTTGGCAATAATAGGTTTCACTCCTAACCTTCTTAGGCTGATATCGTGTTACCTTGGCAATCGTCGCCAATATGTTAGGTTGAATGGTCAAGAGTCCTCGGAGTACTATACGAAGTCAGGCGTGAGTCAAGGAAGTACTTTGAGACCTATCTTGTTCCTGGTATTTGTCAATGACTAGCCAAATAAAGTCAGTGAGGCAAGGTGTCTTCTGTATGCAGACGATCTCAAGTTGAGTCAGGGTATTATTTTCATAAGCAAATAAATAAATAAATATTGCAGAGCCGAGTGACACGGTAGTACTCCAGAACGATATTAGCATTGTCCATTCGACTACAGCGCTATCTAGTCGTTGAGGGCGGCGTCAACGTGTAGCTATGTTATGTAGGGAAGGCGATAGGTCACCTACATATATTATTCATATCGCGGTTCAGTCTCAATAGTTAGATTACAGCGTCATCTAGTTGTTGGAAACGGAAACAGTGTGTAGCTTTGTTATGTGGCGAAAGCGTCGTGCGTGTGTCTGCAGGCACTAGACAGATTCATCAATAATTAATTACTAAAGGCACATCGACATACCCGAGGCCAGGATACGCGCCTGCCGCTTCCCCTCCGCGACGTTGATGTCGGCGGCGCGCACGCCCTCCGACTCCAAGATGGCCGCGCGCTTCCGCCGCTCCGCCTCCACCTGCATCTGCATCGCTTCGTGCACGCGCGACGGGAGCTTTATGTCACCTGAAGACATTAAACTTCAATTACTAGCGTATGGAACTGACACTCATCCTAGAGATATGGATTTATGACACCTCCCCCCGCGCCCCTGCCCCGTAGGCGAAGTCTCAATTAAAAGTTCTATGATGTATCTCAGAACCAATGAATTTTAATAAACAATTTATTATTGAATACCTATGAGATTTATTATTATTATATTATATATGGTTTACATGAAGGTTCTAATAAAGTACATTGTTATTTGCTTGTTGAATATTGTAGGGTTCTGTGGCCCAACAAGGAACTTATAGTTTTGCCATGTCCGTCCGTCTGTCTGTCCGCGGTTCAGCTCAATTTTACAAGTGTTTTGCAAGGCTGCGTGACCTCATCAATGTTGCGAGATTGCTCTCACAATATCCAAAGGAAAATATTTAACAACTGCATCCTCTCCTCCCATGGCAGTGTTATAGTCTAAAGCCTTCCCCTATAAATTTGCCATCCTATTTTTATTGTTAAAATTTTTATTGTTTGTAATTAATAAAGCTATTGAAACACAAAAATATTTTATTTTATTTAGTTCCTACAATGAATGCGTTCAAACAAACAAACTCTTTAGCTGTATAATAATAGTATAGATAGATTTTTGTCATAGTCACCAGAACATCTTTATTTACCTGTACACTAGTATAGGCTGATTGTAAGCTGGTACTTCATTCATTCACAATTAGATTTTATGCTAGTAAGACTGCTAACACTTACGAATTTCATATCGGAGGCATGTGATACCCCAAGCTTCACTGGCCTTGTTGATAGCATGCACAATTGACACATTTAGGGATTCTCTCTCTCGGAAGACCTTGTCCAAAGATATCTGACCAAGTTCTGATCTCATTGTAGTTTGCGCTAACTGTGTGATGGCAAATTCTGGATCTTCCACTCCATATGATGCTATAATTGAAAAAAAAAAAGTTACTATAAAAACATAAAAAAAGATAAATACATTGCAAAGTAAAAATAAATAATATAGAATGTTAAGGGTAAGGGTTAGCTACACTGTCAAATTAGAAAGACAATGAGAAGTTATTGACTTACCCAAATATGGATCTATGATACGAAGGTACAACACTCCATCAATGCTCAATGTTACATTGTCAGATGTAATAGCACTCTGTTTAGGAACATCAATAGCTATTTCTTTGAGGCTTTGGACATACTTTATTTTGTCTACTATTGGCCAAAGCAGGTTCAATCCTGGTTCGAGGATTCTGTGAAATTTACCCATACGTTCTACAATCCATGCCTGGAATTGTTAAAATTGTGTATAAAATTATTTTTGTGTTACTCAAAAGCTTAAACATTTTACCAACTGGAATGAATTAATGTACCTAATACGTTTTCTTAACAGGTTTCCTTTTAGGACTATTATGGGAGTTTATTTACCATAATGAGAAAGTGAAACTTATTGTTATATGATTTCATAATCATTGCCTAAGAAGTTCACCATCAAAGTTTTAGCTTACCTCTTGTTGTGGAACAAACATAACGATTGTATTAAGTGGAGTGGTGGAGCGGCATCTTGTTGCAGTCACATTATATAAAATACGAGCTTCATTTTGAAATTCCGGCTTAGGAATATTCTAAAAACAAGATCAGAGAGGTTAGTATTTAGAATTATGTATTTAATCTCACCATGCTAAGTTAATACCAACTCTTAACGAAAGCGCCCTAGCGAAAATGATTCTGGATCGAGAGAACATGTTTACAAACTATAGAAATAAACTATTTTCTCATTAATTTACAACAATCCATTTGAATCCATTCTCTCCTTCATCATCCTCCAATTTTTTTAAACTACTCATACATAGGGATGTGTTGACTTCGAGGAACAAAGAACGTGAAATTAAAACCTAATATGAAACTTTAAAATCGACTAAAATAAAATGAGCTATGTAGTTCACAGAAAATACACTAACCGCCAGCACTACACACCTGGGGACGCTTGAAATTTGGCGGTCGACGGACTAAAGTTTGATCGATATAGAAACGAAAGTCAAAAACTACCAGCTAGAAACAAGCAAAAACTTTGACTTTTCTGCTGGTGCAAAATAGAATATCATAGTCACAGATTAGTAAGAGTTAGTGGCTTGAAAATATGAACTCTCCACCTAGTACTCTTGATAATTTCAATGAAAGTACTAAATCATCGCAGTCTCAAGATTTATCGTCCGATGATGGAATACTAGCAAAACTAAGAAGAGTAAAAATACAAGAAGATCTCATTATTCAACATGTAAAAAAGCACAATTGTGAAGAAAATAGCTTTATTAAATGTGATTTAGAATACAAAAAGTACTTATCTAAATTAAAATCATCTTATGCCGATATAAAACAGGTGTTTGATGATTTACAGTGCGTAACAAAGACGCAAGATATTTTAAAAAAATCTGGTATGTTTAACTGTAATCTGGCTTTGTTATCTTAATAAGTACTACCTATGTTTACCATTGACCATTGAACCAATTTAGCCAGATTACCAGCAATGTTCACCTTCAGTACTCAATACCTTCATTAGCATAGCATTACTACATTACATAGATATTATGTTTTTCAGATATTGATGACATCAAGAAGGACGTATTAGTTCTCGATGAAAAAATTAAAAGTTTCAAAAGTTTTCTCCAAAGAGAATTGAATATTCTGAAATCAACTGAAAAAGGACTGATGGAACAGGTAAGCGACGCTTTTATTTTTAATTATATTTTATTTAGTGTGTGGTGTGATGTGTTAAGGAACCAAAATGGAAAGGCTAATTTAATTATTATTTTAGAATAATGAGACAGACGGCCAAAATTTCACAAGAAAAAATAATAAAATATCAAGCAAAACATACAGTGACATTGTTCCAAGCCCTGTAAGGAACATCATTAATTCTCCGTATAGGTATCCGGTAAGTTTTTCTTTTGAAGTAGAGAAAATAGTAGATATGTACTTCAATATTACTACCGATACAGATACTATTATAAAATTTTTTTTTTCAGGAAGTCCAACGTTTTCAAGATTTTTTGAGGCGTAGCCCGAAACGTGGGGGGTGGAACGAATACAATCACAATATTTTCATCAGGTTATGGCAAAAACATTTCCAGGAAGGAGAAGACTTGGATAATTTTCAGAACTTGGATACTTATGATTATGACACAAATTTATTCATCAACGATGTGACTGATAATGCTACTGGTGAATTTAATAATTCTTAATTGGCGGTCTTATAGCTGGAGCTCTCTTATAGCGTTTTTTTCCAGACAACCATTTAACATTGATTTGAGTGTTGTTTTAGAAAATACAGGGTGTTTGGGTGAACAGTCTTATCCCTTAACTGAATGGAAATATTCATTATTTTTTATCGTCACGATTTTTTTTCAGGTATTAAACAATCTGACGTAATTTCTCATATGGCCTGGTATAGTAAATTTTTATTTCTTAGAAAACGACAGCAATTGGCCATTGAAGAATGGAGAGCTAAACATAAACCAAACATTGTCGTTTCCACTGTTTCCCAAGCCTCAAGGATACAAAAAGAAAATGAAATAAAATATTTTTACCGATCGCATGAAACTAAAGATACAAAAATGGTCACTAATCCGAAAAAATATAAATATTCATTTTCTGTGGATAGCCACAATGGTGCTGATGAACAAGGAGATCCCATGTAAATACAACAATTTCTTTAGAATATGACTTTTATTTAATTGTTACTGTAACAATGTCTTTAATATTATTAATGTTACTCCTAATTGTAGCTACCGTCCATGTAAATCAGCAGAGCAGAATCGCAATTCTCACGTAGAAAAATGTGATTTGTTTGAAGAAAAGGAATTGACTCAAAATTCCTTCAGTTCTATGAAAAATATCCCACCTAAATATGGATACACTAGGTCAACAAAACAATGGAATAATAGATGCAGCCGTTCAGCCGACACTAAACCTCATTTTAACAATACAGATGCCATTATTAAGCTGTAAGTAAGAAATATGATAACATTTTATTACGCTTTTATTTTCCTGATAAGATAAATATAATATTCAAAACAACATTGAAACTATGATTTAAAAAAAAGTATGTCAAAATAATTATAACTTCTTTTCCATTTCAGGGGAATACCCAGTTGGCGTTCAAAAATAAATGATTATGAGTAGAGTTGTAAGTCCAAGGTAGTCTACCGAAGTATGCAGTAGCATACCGGTAGACTACGGTAGACTTCAGAATCCTACCATAGGATGCGGCATGCGGTAGCTTTCGTAGATTTCATTTAATGCTAATACGAAATAATTATTGTTTTTTAATTTGAATTTGAAACAAATCATGGTATTTTTACTAAAACAGAGATTATTATTTATTTTTAGTTAAATTTGTTTCATTTTAAAACATAAAATAAAAAATACTGATTTTTGATACAAATAGTAACCGCAAAAAGTTATACAGGAAGTAAAACAGGATTTTCTTTCAAAATAAAACGATTGCGAGACTATGTCACATTTGGTACTTTTCCGAATGTGCTCTTGTTTCTTTTACAAGCTGCGGATGAAGCTGGTATGCATAGAATACT
Source organism: Pyrausta aurata (assembly GCA_963584085.1). Classification (NCBI taxonomy): domain Eukaryota; kingdom Metazoa; phylum Arthropoda; class Insecta; order Lepidoptera; family Crambidae; genus Pyrausta; species Pyrausta aurata. The sequence continues at coordinate 8,520,626 of OY757270.1, read as the reverse complement.
ACTAGCAACTGGACGCAAAACTTGTTTTGTAAAAAACCGTGCTTTACCCATGACTTATTGTAATATCTTGCAAATTCTATAATAAACGTTGTCTACGAAAGCTACCTAGTATTCTGTATCCTACAGGTAGGCTACCATGCGTTTTGGTAGGCTACGGTAGACTTACAACGCTAATTATGAGTTGAAGCATAAATACGATTTTATTCTTATGTTTAATTGAATATAAATATTTACAATGCTAATAGACAATAGTTACAAAACTTGATCATCTTTGTAATATTAAAACTAACAAATAATTAAACAAATTACAATATAATAATAAAACTGAGGATAAAAAACTTTTACAATATTTTATTTTTAATTTACTATCATAGTAATCGACTACAAGACATAATTTAATTGAATACCATTTAATGCAATCACACCACTACTTGACAATGACAGCTTGAAGGGTGGCGGCGCTTGACGCTTGGCGTGACGTGACGGCATCAAAAAGTGGTGGCAGCGGTGACTGACGTGGATTTTCTCCGAAGATTTATAAGTGGCCACTCGTGTTGCTAAATTGTATCAATTTAGCTTAAGTATTTGTGCCAAAATAACATTTTATATTTTAAAAAGATAGCTAAGAGAAGAGTCAGATTGATCCTAATCATGGGTGCCTTCGCAGCGGCTTTAGGATTACTTTTGATAATTGCAAGTGCTCGTTCAGATGATTCTCCAAAAGGTCCTAAGGTTACTCACAAGGTAAGCGTTAATTAATTGCTCAATTGAACAATATACACTTTATTGAAAAATATTTAAAGTTTTCGTTGAAACTTTTAAAAATTCATAAACTTACGAGTGTCCGGCCGGTCACTGACCTTTTGAAAATGACGCTACCAGTTTTTTATAGTCTTGATGACATGATCATGGTCCTTTGTTTGTTCGTTTAACTATTTTCGATCTCGATCTATTTCAATTAAATAGAACGCCACGATAACTTTTTCTGTTACCTTGTTACTTACCTACATTATTATTATGAATGATGTTGGTATTCTTTTGTGATTCAATTTATCATGTACCAATTCACAAAATGACAATCATGTGGTTGCAGGATCTATTGTCCACTTGTTATGATGGTCTGCTCGTGTAATTTAAAGGATCAGCTAAAGTATTAGACGAATTGGAATATTTTGAATATTTCACACAAGTCTCGCCTCACACACATGACGTGTGTAGGAAATTAGATATACTTTTGCTATCCGTTCATAAATAATAAAAGGCTACTGTAACTTTTTTGATTTCAGGTCATGTTTGATATCTCCCTCGGAGATGAGAACATTGGCACAGTAACAATCGGTCTATTTGGAAAGACTGTGCCAAAGACAGTTGAGAACTTCTACGTTTTAGCACAGAAACCTGAAGGTGAAGGCTTCAAGGGCAGCAAATTCCACAGAGTCATTGACAACTTTATGATCCAAGGTGGAGATTTCACCAAGGGCGATGGAACTGGAGGTAAATCTTTTTACAAAATAAATTATTATTTATCCTGAGACGATAACTGCACTTACATTGATAGGTTGTCACATGGGATCAAGATATTACCACATATTTCGATTATTTTCACAGTCGCAAAGGCATAAAAGATTATCATTATCTTATACACGAAAGGATCACTTTGTTCGTATGTGAGATATGATACTGAGACAACATTTTTTCACATAATTTTATCATGAGATAAAAAAAACTTTAGAATCACCTATTAATCTATTTTCACATTACAGGACGCAGCATTTATGGTGAGCGTTTTGAAGATGAGAACTTCAAGCTACGTCACTATGGTGCTGGTTGGCTCTCAATGGCTAACGCTGGAAAAGACACAAATGGTTCCCAATTCTTCATTACCACAACTAAAACCCCTTGGTTAGATGGCAGACACGTTGTGTTCGGAAAAGTCTTAGAAGGAATGGTAAGTGTGGAACTGGAACTTTTAGTATTCGGACATATCAAAACTTTGTTAGATAAAAGCTTGTAAAAATTTCCACCTTTGTTCACATGGTGACTTCTTGTATTTTCTGTACATCTTATAAGTGCAATAAAGAATATAGTTGAAAATAAATAAGTATCTTCATGAATTTCACTATCAATAGGATATCATATTTCAGAAAGGGTCATGGTCAACGAAAAAATAGCAATTGTGGAAACTGTTGCTCTAAAAAAATGAAATTTATTCATTGTTTCGAAATGTTTCCAGGTGTTGTTTTCAAAACTTGGCAAAGTATTGGCTTTGTTTTTCAGAAAGTCTAAAGTTTGTTTTCTTTTTTGCAGGATGTTGTGCGCAAGATCGAAAAAACCCCTACTGGTGCAAACGACCGCCCAATCAAGGATGTCGTCATCAAAAACTCGCGAGTTGAAATAGTAGCTGAGCCATTCAGTGTCTCAAAAGAAAGTGCTCAATAACACATTTTATTTGAATAGGTTAAAACAACTTTTTTGTTCGTACATTTTTTAAATAAAGTTAACCACCAGGACAGGACAGTGAAAAAATAAACAACCCAAAAATAAGTCACAAGTGATGAAATGTTGTCCAGTACCAGTGCATTTACTAATAAGTCAAAATGATATTATTTCTTTTAGGTTATCATAAGTCACAAAACATTTAACAGGGTTAATTCTCCAATAAGAAATCATGATTTTACTTTGAAAACTATGTATATTGTTCTTAACTTCATAAGTTAAATAAAGATATTATAATATTAGATTTGATTTTTTACTTCTTTTAAACATGATTCAGCTTCTTTTTTGATATCATCATTTTTTGACACTGCTCCTAATTTCCACCCATACCCACAATTTTTTCTCGCTTCCTCTATCAATCTCTTTTTTAAATAGGCTCTTCCTAAATTAACATACATGGCTCCAATGTCATCCATATTTAAGTTTTTGCCTAATTCAATGGCTTCCTTGAAGTAACTTATACTTTCATCAGCTTTCCCTAGACGATCACAGACTGTTCCAATATCATTAAGTTGAATAACTATATGCTCTTTTTCAACATCTTCAATTTCCCTCATCCGTTTTAGTGCACTTATTAACAAGTTAAGGCCTTGTTCATTTTGGTCACAATCAAGAAACAGTCTCCCATACCAATCTTCAGTCATAGCTAAAAGTTTCTTGGTAGCATCATCAGCATCATATTGCATAGCAATCCTTAACTTTTCTAAGCACCAATCGTACCCCAACTGAGCTGTGGTGAAGTCTTTTTTCAGATGACTGATCCTAGCTAGCTTCGAACTTATATGTACAACACGAGGGTCATCTTCTGCAGCTCCATCTGCCATGATTCGTTGCGCGACAGACACAAACAACTGTTTCGCTTTGTCCAACTGTTCTCTTTCAAGAGCTAAATTCGCCATAACATCGTATATGTATGTGATACCAAGTTCATGTCGTATTTGTTGTGCTTGCCTTAAAGCTACGTGGAGCAATTGCTCAGCTTTTTCGTGTTCACCTCGTTGAATAAATAGTACACAATGTTTGATAGTATGTATTAGTTCATCTTCTGCTGAAAGTTTCTTTTGAAAACCAAGCCAAGTAAACAACGAAAACCCAATTGAGATTGGGACAGTGGAAGTCCTAGGTAGTCCATATACATACCTTGAGATTGCCTCTGGTTTTAATTTTGAATGATTTCTTATACGAAGAAATAAATAAGATAGAAATCTGACTCTTGAAGACATTCTTGTTTCGGAAGCAAAGTATTCTAGAGGTTACATAACCTTGAAAACACCATAAATAATCGGTCAATAGTTTTTGTAATTAACGATTGAATTCAAAGTTAATGGAAGTAGCAGAGTAACTAAAATACGTTAAAACATTATGATTATATCGTGTAAGATACATAAAAAATCGCTAATGAATGGCGAAAAAAAAAAACTATGATCATTTAACAAAGTTGACTATTGACGTCCAAGATGATCTATTGACGTTACAACGATTGACGGTGTGGTGAGTGTTATTTTATCTGTGTACTGCTGTACCTTTAAAGTTAGGGCAGGGCCATGCCATCATTATTTGAATTGAAAGTTCAATTGACTTAGTCGATCAGTAAACTCACATCGTCTGTTAAAATTGAGCTCATTATTTGTATAATCTATGGAATTTAAAAAAATATAGAAATGTTAATGTTATTTCCACCCCACTCTCGCTCGAAAGGAGTTTAGCGCGGGAAACGAAAAGAGAAAGATTATAGATGGGCGCCTACCCGGATATAAACCCAGCCACTGGATAAATATCCAATCCACGCTATTTTAACCCACCCGATTCCAATTGATACCGGGTATAAATTAAAGCCTGTTTTTAAAAATTAAATGAAATATTTTTATTGAAGTTTGTCACTTTTATGGTGCGATTCAATTTCTTTTCAAGTAGTTTATAATACTGAACTATAAAAATGGTATATTTTTATTGAAATCCAATAAAAACTGTCATTTAGTTGCAAATACAGTGCGTACCTGCATTTGGCAATCCCAGAGGAGAAGAGGGAGACTGTGTAAGGTTAAACAGTTTTACAGGACAAACTTTTATTACATTATGCGTATTTGTAGATCTAAGAATTAAGTACGAACAAATTTTATAAATATATACATATAATGTGGTTGAAATTTAAGAAAGCTTATCGACAACATTTACTACAATAATGCAGCCTAGCGTATCGATGTGTGAACCATAAAGCGTTTTACGATAGGTCACGTCAACGAGTTATTATGAAAATACTATGAGAGTATTTAACACATCAAAAACAAAATGAAGTGCTCAGTAAATTCATTACTTGTCAGCTCTACGATCACACAATGGCCATAGTCACACAAGCGATAAGTATACAAACAAAAACAATACCTTCCAACCCTTCCCTTTATCTTTTTATCTACCTGGGATTGCCACGTGCGCAGGTCTATCGCCGTTGGCTATAACTTGCCAGTTTTGAATGTAATGTCACTGCGCGTAGTCTTTGTAATAAATATTTTCACAACTTCTCGACCGACGACGGATTTAAGGTAGTAATGTCAAACATTGAGTTAGAAATTTTACAAAAATCGCGTAGAGTGCATTTATTGTTATGTAATACTTATAATACAAGAATGCTTTTTTTTCATTTATTAGGATAAACAAACAGTGACAAATCAAAATTATTTAAAATGCATGTTCATATTATAAGTCTTAAGTCTATTTGACACCAATACCGTTTACCACATATTTGTTTGGAATTTTTTTTTGACACATTGTGAAGCGTGAAACTGACATTATAATTATGATGGCAAGAAATATAATAACTATTTAAATATGTGATGTTGCACAAAGTGTAGTAGTGAAATTTTTTTTGAATGCACTCGGTCGCGTAACTGCCAAGTCAATTGAGTTAAACGTCTCGTTGTATGTGTGTACAAGTTTATGAAGGGGTGAGCGCTTGCCAGCGTTTGTTCGACATCGAGAGGTTGCAAACAATTGACAAGGTGTGCGGCTGTGAGTTCTGATGGGTACCCTATAACACAATTTATTAATTAATGATATGCAGTCATATCTATTGTGGTTCAGATCATATAACATTTTTGCTTCGAGTAGCACGCGTCTGTTTTTAAGACTAAGAAGGTGATATTTCTCAAGAAGTTGGTCATAGGACAAGCGACCATGGAAACACTTGTAGTGAATAGTACGTAAAAATTTTTTTTGAATTTTTTCAACTGCTTTGTTGTATTTATCATAGTAGGGATTCCAAATGGGTACCGCGTATTCTATTTATCGCTTTAGCAATTAAGGAATAATATGTCAAAGTGTTAAACGTGCTCAAAATATTAAATTCAAATACTGATGCAAAACAAAAAATACGACGAGATACAGATTTACATTGAGTGCTGTCACCGCTACCAAGTACTCCGTCATCAAGTGAAATATTGCAAAGTTGAGATAACTCCTTTTGTCTCTGTCCTCTTGTAAGTTATACTAATTTAAAAAAAATGGTTGTTCATACTACTCAACATTATCCGTACATTGCATTATGTTGAAACGAATAATATAATTTATGATTTTAAGTTAATATGATGACTGACTGTATAGCATAAACAATATTTCTAATCATATTGTAGGTCTAGGTATTCATACATAGCCAACTGATACTCAAAACAATGAGTATTCAACGTAAATTTAATAAATACCCAGCATTCTTAATAAACACCTGGGTAAATTAGGTATAAATCAATTTTTACCTACCGGTTGGGAATAAATTGGATAAATATCCACCGGATTTCTACCCACCCGCCCATCTATAAGAAAGATGGACTTTGTTTCATCATTTTTAGTAGGTAATTGGTTTTTTCGAGTAAATTATTGTGGTTTTGTGTTGGAATCATCATTATAATTTGTGCTATTGAAGAAAACAATAAAAACAAAGTGGAAAATAAAGTCTTCTGATTGAAACCTGTTTTAGACATCCCTTGTTGAGCATTGAAATGCGAACCAGCATCGCATTTCAATGCATTAGGTTAGGTGTTAGGTTAGGTTAGGCTAGTTCAGTGTTAGTATTAGTGATAAGTGTAAATATGGTGTAAATATTGAACTTTTATCAGTGACTAGCTTTTGCCAGCGACTTCGTCCGCGTGGAATAGTGACTTTTTTCTCCCGTTTTTTAAACATTTACCACCATATCTTTGCTCCTATTGGTCGTAGCGTGATGGTGTATAGCCTATAGCCTTCCTCGATAACTGGACTATCCAACACAAAAAGAATTATTCAAATCGAACCAGTAGTTTCGGAGATTAGCGCGTTCAAACAAACAAACAAACAAACAAACAAACAAACAAACTCTTCAGCTTTATAATATTAGTATAGATGATTGTCTGTATGGCTTTGTGATCAAGGACGTTAAACTTGTATAAAAAAAAAGTTTTTGACGTAATGTGAGTATTGACATTAATTGGTTTTTATATCTTTTGACATGTCAAAAATGTCTTTTTTTCGCATCTCAAATGGGAATTAATTAAATTTATTGCAGTCCATTGCTAGTGTCGTCATTGCATATTTAACTATCTTAATACGAGAATTGAGACAGTAAATCTGGTGTCCTCATAATGGTCGTATCATTAAGTTGACTGTTATACATCTCCATTGAGAGTCAGCAAGTAATGCTTCGTTACCACCACATAGCTCGAAGGCTAGAGCTTTCGTAACACAATAAACGTTTGACCAAGAAAAATGTATATGAACGGATCAGATTTCCCTCCTGTTAAAGAGGACACCTTTTGTAAATATGTTTTGTACTACGAAATAAATAATTCAAGGTAACAATTTTATCCTCGGTTGTGATGTCTTTTTTGTTGTATAAATGTGACGGTGAGTGTATCTTTTCAGGGTTCGTATTTGGGATTTAATTATATTGATACCCAATGCGTTGTTCGTGCTTTTCTTAGTGGTAAGATTTAATAAGGCTCAGTTGAAACTGCGTGCTACGAGTAGTCCAATATTCCTTACGTTTTACACACTGGTGTGGGGAAATGTGATAATAAGCCTGGTGCGATGTGCCGTGTCCATGACGGTGAACGCGGCAGTGCCGCTGGGAGGCCTTGTGGACAAAATCCTATGGGTTATTGTGAGATTCTTTCTGCTGGCTACAGAAATGAGTGTTGTCATATTTGGATTAGCCTTTGGTAAGTTATCCAAAGTTTTTTGTGGTGCTTATTTACTTACCCAATGTTGATGTTAAGTCACTATGATACCAGATACACTTATGGTTATGAACACTAATCAAGTAAATGAGTGTCTATCTGTATTAATCACATTGTTTCGAAAAAAAGTGATATACACAAATATAATACTAGGAATAAGGATAAGCTTGCTATTCCACAATTCAGGCTTCGAAAGGTTGGTAATTCTTTCATGGGGAAATGTATAAAATTTTTTAATAAACTACCAGAATACATTGTTGACTTACCGATTAATAAATTTAAAACTGTTATTAAAGAAACCCTAATGAATGACGAAAGGGTATAAAGTAGATGATTATTTAAAAGACAATAATGTATGGACTTGCATGATCACCACAAACATTGTAAAACTTTTCAAAAGAGACATTGACAATAGTGACTGAGTTTGTTTGCGCAGCTTCTTCTCAGCACTAGCCCAACAATTGTCCCGAAGCTGTGGTAGGGCCTATGTTGGGATGTGTGTAAGTGCCCCCAGTGGGTCTATATGCAAAAATAAACTACTTTTATGACTTTCTCATCATGTTACGGAGTAGTATTTTACTATACTTTGCTTGTTAAATGAAATGAGGAACACCTCATTTTTGTTCTTGGTTGACAATTGTTAAAAACGAAATACCTAAAAGTCAAAATGCTCATTAAATTGTACTAGTGAATTTTCATCAAATTATTGTTTTTTTTTGTTGTAGGTCACTTGGACAGCCGAAGCAGCATTAGATATGTTCTTGTGGCAACGTCACTCATATCCCTTGCCTTTACTATCACACAAGGCACATTAGAGATAGTGATGCCCGATGACATGTTCCACATCGATAACAGAGACTTCAACCTTTTCGGACATGGGGGAATGTTGTTCTGGTTCACATCGTCTCTCGTTTTCGCTCTCATTTATTTCCTCATCTTGTTACTGCCATGGATACCTCTTCGGGACTATCTAGCTCTACCGAGTAAGTTTCATTCAATTACTATCTTTACTTTACTATTAATTAAACATTTGTAATTGCTCATCAAATGTTAGCCACAAATCAAGAGTAACATTGTTTTGATTGTTTTGTAAATAATAATATGCTAATTAATTATAAAGCAACCATTTTCATGGTACACAACTTTAGATGTTTCTAATTACTACTCATAATAGCTTAATAGGTGTAGCAACAGTAGAATAATGTGGTATACTCTCTTATGTGCATGTAATGAGTCTATTTTGAATTGTGCTATCTGAAATAGTTAATTAAAATGAAATATTGTGTGTGCACTGATATTGTTGGATGTTTTACTTTATGTGCAACCTGAACAAACAAAACTATGACTAAGTGGCTGTGTTACATACTTCCTTTTGCAATGGTATTGACTAGAAACAATAAATTATGCAATTTATGTTCTTGATTAAAATAATAATATTATTGTTATCTGAGAGTTGTTTGACCTTTTGGTGGGTATTGAATATCAGTAATTTTTGTATGGGTGTAACTAAATAGTAATCTTCCTTTGCTCATGATTAAAATTACCTACCTAGTCTAGTCCTAGTCTAGACTTAGTCTATTACCTGATGAAACGTCATCAACACATCATGTTTGGACGTTAAGGTTGTTGCAGTTGGATTCCATCAGGTCTGACCAAACTATACTTTACTCTTTGGGTCTGACTGTGGTTGGTCACCATTACCATAATTCGAGGATTGTCTTCACCGTCTTCTTACTTCTCGTATAAACGGTTTACATTATAGTGTAGGCTTTACGTAAGAATGGTGACGACGCGCCGCCGCGGTGGACATTGCATAAACGCGACCAATTCTTGCTTAGATGATGCTAAAGCTAAAGGTTACGTACTACTTAAAACGTAACCGCAGAGTAGCCTTAATGAACCCGCAAAGCGACGCTATGGCGGCTGCTCCGTGGTACCCGTATATACCGAATTTGTGAATGTATGCCTTCGCGGATTACTGTATTAATAACATTTCATGATTTCATAAAAACGCCACTGGGCTCGCATTTCCACAACTTATTAGTCCTCATACATAGGGTCTGGGTCTGGGTGTTGTGGTACCACCGTTGTTTCTGATTTCCATAACACAAGTGCATTGAGATGAAATGAATGCGTATTGAAACAAGGTTGTACATAGGTCTTATATCTAAAAAAGGTTTTACTTGGATCTACCTCTACATTAGCTACTTACTTTGGAATCAGAGCAATGTATGTGGTTGGTGTCCAATATTATTTATTTATATGATACGAGGATATATGAGAGAGATACCTTACCTACCGTACCATAAATAAAAAACTTTTTCTAAGACGAATGGTCTAAAACCCAAGTCTGTAGCAGCATTGTAGGTATCATTCCCCAAATTTAAAGTATGCGGCATCAAGCATTACAGGTACCATCTCACCCATACACTACCCCACTTGGGCAGCCCCAAAGTTAACATACAGTCCATCTTCCAGCGAAACTTTCCTTCTACCTGTACGTGCTTCTCCTGGCGCTGCTCGACACGACACAGGCGGTGGGCGCGGGGCTGCTGGCCTGGGGCTCCATGCAGTCGGGGCTTTGCATCGTCGACGTCACCACCTGGCTATACTTCTCGTTGTACACCCCGCTGGTCTACCACACATTCCTCAGCGAGTTCTTTAGGTGAGTGTTTCTTTTCACTGTTTGTTACGATATTCTCAGTTGTTACGCCGTTAGTCCACCGCCGCATTCACATGCGAAAATGTAACATTCGAATGCGGCGCATGTGACTTTGGCATATGCTGTGTCCCGCTCTAACATAGCTAGATGTAATAGTTGCATCCTCGTCGGTATCGTTCAGCCGCATTGGTTACTGTGCTTTTTAGTAATATTAAAGACTCGCTTCCTCTGCGGCAATTAAACGCGGAACTGCGACAGTCCATACTTATCTCTCTTTCACACTCAAAGGCCTTATTGGTAGGTGTTGCATTGTACGCACAACAGCTTGAAAAAGTAAACACTGCGGTATCTTATGCCGTTGTAATAAAGGCGAGTTTTTTACAAAAGTGGGTAACCCGATGTGCTGGCGACTGCACAGTTATCGATATTCGCATGCGTGCACGGTTCATTCCCTAGTCCCTAGCGCGTGAAAGATTTATGGTCACAGAGGAAACAAGTGATTAATACTACTATGGGCTCCGCCTGGGGTATATGAGCGATGAGTGGTGGGTGGAAGACAAACTTCAAACTATCTGTACAAATATCTTCGGTCTCGTGTGCGTTTAAACTTTTGCGTCCAACCATCATCATAACGCTCGCATACCTCAGGCAGTGACTATATGCAGTAGTATTAAACACTCGCTTGCTTCCTCTGCGTCAGTGAAACGTAGGACTGCGACAACACATTCTTATCTCTTTCTTTACACTCACAGGCCTTATGGAGAGGCGTAGTAGTGCTGCACTGCACGCTGCACATTTGATTATACTTGTTTACCAAGAATCCTAAGGCTCAGTTGCATTGCATCATCTTAAGTAACCATGTTTCGATCGTTATATAGTAAAAGCCGAGCCTATAATATAGCAGGCAGGATTAAAAGAAACAGATCCAACATCAATGGGTACAGAAAATAAGAGAAAATAGTTAAGAAATAATTTGTGTTTTATTATCTTTGATATAGGTGAAACATTTTCCTGTTAGCCTTTTAATTATTTCAGCATTCACGAACTCGTAATAATATAAATTGGCATTTGTCACTTTAGCTAGTTTCTATTCATATTTTTTGCTTTATAAAGGGTATAAAAACTGTTCAGCTAGACTTGGATTAGAAGTTAAATGGACCTTGACATAAATTACCTTTCTCGACATAGTTAATGTTGGGTACGTGCGGGATGTAATTGGTCAATTTAGTTCGGTTTTCATGGGATTTAATGTGTTCGTCAAATATTTTGCAGTAACTGCTATAAGTATCGCTGGAGCAGAAAATTTGACAGTTTTTTTGTAGAATTGCAGATCTAATCAAGTGGTAACATTTATATTGGTAATCAGTCAGGTATCAAACGACTGCCGGGAGTCGCATAATAATGGAATTTCTATTGTGTCTCGTTCACACATACTTGACGAGTTAACGGAATTAATTAGAGTCACTAAATAAATATGATTTATTAAATATTGTAATGGTGGGGTCACACTTATTATATATCTTAAAGATAAGATATTTAAGATATATAATAAGTGTGTATGTAAAAAAGTATTTTCTTTAGTGCCAGTACTTTTGCGCCACCCGTTATTATGTACTACCTACCTTATAATAATAGCGAAGCAAAGGAAGACCTAGGATATAGTTTAAGTTATTTAAATAAACACGGACTAAAATAACGCCAATAGAAGAAACAAACTCATTTCAAGTCGTGCATGGTTTGCGTGCGTAGACTTTTGCTGTCCATTTAGGTGACATCATGCGTCGACTTCAAATAAATATGTTTCTGCTATTACCGTTATTTAAGTCCATTTAGTGTATGTAATTTTTTTTTCGTATTTTTTGATATTTTCTAAGTTCTATTATAGGTACCGGACAAAATAGTTACTAAAACCATCTTCTATAAGTCACAACAAAAACTTCCGAAAACGGCATCAAAATCGGTTCAGCCAAACGCGAGATAATCGCGAACAAACATACAGTTCAAACTGAGAACCTCCTTTTTTGAAGTCAGTTAAAAACGAAAATGCGAATACCTGTCAGTATTTAAAAATCCAGTTGTTTATTTACATGCTCCACTTAATATAACTTTTTGTGTTGATGATAAGTAAGCATAATTGGTATTCTATTTTTGGCCAGCGTACCGCAACGATGTTAATGAACGGCAATTAGTGGAATATTAAAACCTCGCTAATGTCATATTAATGTAGATCGAGTGCGACAAAATTGTGACATAGACGAGATTTTGACAGACGAGAAAGAACTCAATAATGTTATTGATTTGAGTATTTTTATCGCTAGAAGACATAGTAATCGTTGTCCTTGATTTTATCGCAACTTGTTTACTGTAAACTTCGCCGTTGCTTAACTTACTTGTATTACACGAACACTACTTCCTCTAGTATTATTTTATATTTATGACTTGACATTATCTGCGTTAATTGTTCATTATAAAAGTATTTGAACTGTTGCGATAAAGTAGTGAATTCCCAAATTAGTAGGTAAGACATCAGCTTCGTTAATAATAATACGACTACCGCTTACTATTAAATTTTGAGCCCAAAATCACAGACAAATCACAAGCACAACATTGGCGGTCTTACCGATAAGAGTGATCTATTCAAGATAACCATTGGGTAGAGAGAACTACGTTGATTAAAAACCGGCCAAGCGCGAGTCAGACCCGCGCACTTCGGGGTCCAATTATTCCACCTATCGAAAATATCACAAGATTTTTTGACAGCAAAAATAACTTCGTTTTTCATAGTGTTTGTATGAAAGACAAAGTTATTTTTGCGGTTAATGAAAATGTGCTATATCTCAGAAACTACTGGTTCGATCTCATTCAAACCAATTTTCGTTGCAAGTTTTTGTTGAAATCTACATCATATTTTTTTTTCAAAATTTTCACTTTCTTAGTTCAAAAGTTAGATGGGGGGAGAGGGTTTCTTTTATTAAGTTTTCTGTTACCTTTGTCGGTGGAAGCTGCGCTTTTGATCAAGGGGCGGCCCTAACGGCCATAAGTTCTTCGCTCGTATGATACTCACTGCCATGTCTATATCATTCCAGCGTGTCCCAGCCGAGCATCATGTTCTCGTACAAGGCTCAGATGGACGAGCCAATGGACGACGACCAGGTGTCTCTGCCGCACCAGCAGAGCTTCAGCTCCTTGAAGACAGACTCCGACTACATCTATCAGGTAAGAAACCTAATGAATGAACTATTTATATCATTCTACTAGCGTGTCCCAGCCGAGCACCATGTTCTCGTACAAGGTTAGAAGGACCACGACCAGGGGTCTCTGGAAGACAGACTCCGACTACATCTATCAGGTAAGTAACCTAATGAATGATCTATTCATATCATTCTACTAGCGTGTCCCAGCCGAGCACCATGTTCTCGTACAAGGTTAGAAGGACCACGACCAGGGGTCTCTGGAAGACAGACTCCGACTACATCTATCAGGTAAGTAACCTAATGAATGATCTATTCATATCATTCTACTAGCGTGTCCCAGCCGAGCACCATGTTCTCGTACAAGGTTAGATGGACGACGACCAGGTGTCTCTGCCGCACCAGCAGAGCTTCAGCTCCTTGAAGACAGACTCCGACTACATCTATCAGGTAAGTAACCTAATTAATGAACTATTCATATCATTCTAGCGTGTCCAAGCCGAGCACCATGTTCTCGTACAAGGTCAGATGGACGACGATCAGTTGTCTATTTATTTCGAGTAACAATCACTAATGGACCTTTGTTAAAGGCGTTTCATCTTACTAGCGAGCCATGCTTACGTTCAATTTTTTTTCGTATGCTGTGAACTGTGAACCAAAAAATTCAAGTTACCCGGTGATAAGATAAGGGATCGTCTTTAAGCGCTCCTCTACTATATACCTACCTTCAAGCATGGCTCGATGCCTCTCGACTAGTGGTAAGATAAAACATTTATTTACACACGACTAATACTTAGATGTTCAACTTCTGTGGTGTAAGATGTTCGTTAGTTTTCTGCTCTTTTGGTGCATCGGGAAATTTGTTTAGTTTCGATCGGACAACACATAAGTAGGTACCTATTCTTCAGTAACTGCATTAGAAAAATAGCAATTCCTTCGCCAGACGCCATAATTATACCTTATTTCTAATAATATGGTTAAATTAAAAATAGCCGTGTCAATTATGAAGACCTTGTACTAACAAGGGAACTTGTTACTAAACAAAGAGCTTGCACCCAACACCCCATCACCTATTGTTCCAGCAGAGCAACAGCGTATACGACAGCACTCTGTTCGAGGCTGGCGGCACCACGCCCATGAACCCCGTGTACAGCGCCTCGCTACAGAGCCCCGACTCGATCGCCTCGGGCCAGTCCATTGACCTCGCGCAGGGGTTCCATGCGCAGACGCACTCCACATAACAATACACTCATACGTTAACGCATCCAAAGATACATTAGTTTAGAGTGGAAGCGGAGAAAGTTGAAGTTACAAACGAATGCAGGCGGGACTTTAAAATGTGGTTTATGGCCCAAAGCAAACTCATCACAATTTGAAATAAGTAAACCTAAAATTCAATGATGTATGGTCGAAAATTTTATGACAAATCAATTTAATATGACACTTATTTAATTGGCATGTGCATTCCAACCGTGTTAGGGATTACTTTGAATTATTGTATTTTTGTTTTTCTTCGCCACGCTTCGCTAGGTCTCAGGCGTTTTCTTAAAATTACCTTACTAGAGAATAACTGAAATTTATCATGACTATTATTTTTGAAATTATGACTATTATTTTAAGACCATATGGTCGCTTAAAGCCGTCCATCTCACTCGCAACCATGCTGGCATAAGTGACAAGGATGGCTAGATGGTATCGAAAATACGGATACCGTCTTCTAGAGTCTATGGTTCAAGACTTAAAGCGCCTGTAGATCGCCGTTTGTAACTAACTTTCTACGTGTACGCCATAACGATTAAGATTAGTGTTAAAACCTGATTTATTTAACGAATCTCAGTAGAACTGAACTATAATTCTATAGCAGAGTAAACCGGGTAGTTTTGTGATAGACAGAGCCAGTGATCAAATCGAATTACTTGAGACTGCTTTACATCCCATTTCTGCTTTAAGTCTATGTAATGGATCCATCCATAGAATCTGACATTAGATTATATTAGCTGTAAAATGCTACTTAAAATTGTACATATGGTTTGTTCTAAAATTATGGATTGGTAATTATTACGTTATTGTTAGTACGATAATGGGATTATAAACTGGATTCCCACTGAAATTCCCGTGTAGGGTTATCAGATGTTGATAAATAAATCGCACCTCTTTTCCCCACCGACTAATTTGGAATTAAAACGCAGGTTAAATGTTATTTTCATCTTGTACTATGATCATGATAAGAGATAACGATCGATATCGGTTTTTTGAATATCTCTGGTCGAGAATGGAGACTATCAAAAACAACTTCGTTTGAAGTTCTAAATAATTTTTCAATCTAAGTTAAACATGCAAATATGGGCACGGGCAACATGCTCCATGCGAAAATTAATTGTATTTACACATTTGTTTTGCCCTGTTGCTTTATTAGAAAGAAAAAAACTATAGATTATCGTTTTTTTCGCGAATGCACACACATTAACAACCTTCGCTAAGTTGAGCTGAATATTATTGAATATCTTGTATTTGTATGTGCAAGAGGGTGTGGTCTAAAATATAAATGAAAAAAAAAACAACAATTAATTAAGATGTGTTGAGCAGTTGTGCTGGCGATCGTATATTTTATAATGTAACTCTTACGTTAGAATAACTTTGGTAGATTAAATTAATTATTCTGTAGCACGTCATATTTCTTTAATTTGATAATATAAAAATAGATGTGCTTTACTAACTACTTAAGTAGTAGTATTTTCTATTTGGGTAATAGATTCAGAGAATATGTATTTTCGAATGTAATATTTCCAATGATGCCAAAATTTGTTGCAATACTTTCGATTCGGTCATATCTTTTCCTACCTCATTGAATTTAACATATCTGAATAATTTTATTTATTCAAAAGTAATCTTCATTGTGTGTGAGTATGAAAATATGTATTCAATTAATTTTGGCTGGTGTTTTGACTTCTTCGTACACTGAAATACTTACAACAGTATTTTGTCTTAAACTGAAGTATTATGCTAAGATTGTAATTAAGTAGACCGCTTCATTGAGACCTCGCCTGCGGGGCGGCGGGGTGCGGGGGGAGACGAGAGCGCGGTTAGTGAGCGGCCCGCACCCCGCTGTCGTCTCCCCCCACGCCCCTGTACCCCGCAGGCGAAGTCTTAATGAAGTGGTTTACATAAAGACGTTCGTTATTCATAGATTTTCCTGAAAGCAAGGATGTGCTACAGATGCATAGATGGTTTATTTGTAAATATTACAGTTTGCTATAATTATAGTGCTATTTAATAAACAGTGTGATTGACACTAATCGGATTTCTATATATTTTATTGTACTGTGATGATAATTTACTTATTGTAAAGTTTTGTTGTTGATTTTATATTTTCTTTATTTTTTAAATGAATTTAGAAAGGATGAAAATGTTTACGTGGCATTCGAGTTTGTATAATTTTAATTTGTAAGTAAGTACTCCATGAAAATTACTATATTGGTTTATAAAACACCATAATTACTTTTGAAGTCAATTTAAGTTAAGATTTACTTATTAACTAAAATATAAACAGTCTTATTTCATTGACACAATCTCTAACATCAAAAGTGAATTTAGTAGTAAGTAAAATATTCAAAGTATGTATCTGTTATTTTTGTTCAGTGTGAATCATCTTATTCCTTGTGCTAGTCGCATTACGAACCGTATGCTGAAGTTTTAAGAATTCAATATGATCAAGCCATGTCAATTGATCGAATGTATGGAAGTACACCCAATTTCCGTATTTATCCCGGAGACAAATATGTCAATTTTTTCCTTTATAATTGTGATACTTTACATGTATGTACTTTTCATGTGAAACCTAAGTGATATTTTGGTTGATGGCGTATATTTTTTTGTTGTTTTGTCTCATAGGCAACTAATAAAGTACTCTTCTATTGAAATAATATTGTTTTATTTGATAATATTCCCTAATGTCACAGATTTACTTGCCTATTCATACAGTTTGATGAAGTCTGGAAAGAATGTAGGGTAGTTTTTATGGCCGTTACTATAGGTACGTGGTCACAATCACACACTCAATCGTGATTCGTGACGCAAGCATTCGCAAAGGTTGCCATGCCCATACCTACTTGCATAAAACTTGAATGAAAGGCTTGAAGAATGCCACGAGGGCTTCGATTACATGCAGTATTCTATATAACCTAGTCTAATAACATGCTGGTTGCAAGTGTAATAACCTGCATGAGTCTTTTACTCTACCATGGGCAATTGGGCATTCGTCGCTGATTATTTGGACGCAAAGGAAACTACAAGGTACTTATCAATTTTTTATTAATTTAGTCACATTGATAGTGTCATTTTTTAAGTGGCTCTTGAATAAATGGATGTTTCAAGCAATCAGTCACAGAAAGCCTTTGATGATAGTCGAGTGCAAGCATCTTATCCAATATGTCTTTGAGTTGTAACAGTTTGTTATCATCATCTTGAGATAAATTTTTGTGTGTTTTCCTCAGTTCTAAGAGAAGATCTCTGGTAGGGTTTATATTAACTAGTTCTATGAACTTTTCTCTCCCAGTGGATACATCTTTTTTGTGCAGAAGGAAATTATTATTGTAATTAAAATGTTGATCCTTGAATTTACCCTTGCGAATCATTTTTCCTGGAATTCTTCCTTTCATATCCATGAAACATTTCAACATTTTATTATTAGAACTTCCGGTAAACATTATTTTTCCAGTAGCCATTTCATACATTGTGCAAGCTGTAGACCACACATCGACACTGTGTTTGAATGGTATACCCAATATTATTTCTGGTGCTCTATAGAATCTTGAAACCAAGTATGGTGTTGGTTCATTCTCTCCAACTTTAGATGCAGAGCCAAAGTCGCACAACTTCAAAACATTCTTTTTTTCGTTTACCAGGATGTTGTCAGGTTTTACGTCGGCATGAATGATCCCAATTTTTTTCATAAGCCTCAAAGCAAGGAGCAGCTGTCGGCTGTAACTCATTACAGCTTTCATGTTAAGGCCATGTCTTCCATACTTTTTTATAACATGTCTTAAATCCATATAGAGGGGTTCAAGAACTAGACATAAGTGTCCTTTGTGCATAAAGTTTTTGAGTAATCGCACACAGTGGTATCTGTTGTCAGGATCAGCATAATTAATTTCTCGTAAAATAGCTAACTCCTTTAGGCCAGTTTTATATATTAAATCGTTATTTCGCATTATTTTAATAGCCACATCAGAATTATTACTCTTGACGTCTTGAGCAAGTATAACATTAGCAAATACACCTTGCCCCAGTATACTCTTGACCACATACTTATTATTGTCAATAATGTCACCAATTCTCACATTGTAATAACCTTCTGAATCATCCCAATTGTCGCTTAATAATTCTGTATTGCTATTATCTTGTGTAACTGGATCAGGTACTTCATTTGGAATAAACTCCTTCTCTGAAAACATATCCGTTGCCTCTTTAGACGATTCTAGCTTTATGGGAGAGTTAGAATTTCTACTTTCAGTTTGGTTACTATCAACTTCTTTTTGATCTTCTGTCTTGCTTGTTTCATCATTACTATTCGACTCTGAATGGAGATTCAGTTTTTCCAAAAGTTGCCTTCTTTGTTTTCTCCTCTGTTCTATAATATTTTCTTCATCTTCAGAATCCAAATGAGAATAATCTTCTTCATGATGAGTTTCATTTGATATTTTACTATTTTTTTTCTGATTATCAATATTAGTGTCACTTAGATTTCTATTAGAATTTTTCAAATTGTTAGGTATTATATTGCCTTCACTTTTCTTTTCTTTAGTAATTTTGTTAAGTTCTTCTTTGAGTGATTCCCTTTGCTTTATCAATTCATCCAGGCTTGAGTTTGATGGTAGTGGTGGAGTTTTGCAATCTGTACGACTTTTAGATTCTTTACATTCTTCATGTCTACGTTTTCGTATATTGGGTTTAAAGTCTTCATCACAAACCCTTCTGGATGATTTGCTTCGGTAGTCTGCCATTCTACAACTTCAAATCGAAACTTGTTAAACTTATTAGTTTATGTGGATTAATGATCTGTAAAGAGATAAAAAGAAAATAAGTTGATTTATATATCTTATCAAGTTATGTAAGCTACTTTTCTGTGATATAAATATTTTTAATGTAATATATATATTTTTTAAATGTGTGTATTGTAAAGCAGATTTTGGTCACTTTCATGATAGTTTTTTTTATATAATAATACAAAAAAAATGAGTAGGAGTGTGTGTGGTTAAGTTCAGACTGTCAGAACTCTCATGAATGTGACTTAAGTGACTTCTATAAAATATTGTTACTATATCATTGATTACATTTCCACCCATCCAATTATTTATCATCAGTTCCAAGGTTATGAGTTTTATGTAATCATGTCATATCTTCACACTTCCATTGTATAATCAAACACAGAACATGTCCAATACTTAGTTGATGTATCGTCACTTAACAGAACCATCCATGGTGTTTTTGTCTTAATGTATGGACTTTTACTGTGTCGTCATGATGTCATTAGCTAGAAAAAAGTTATAGTGTAAATAAGATATGTTTTGAAACAAAAGAAACAATCAAACCTTAACAGCTTTTAATAAGCAGCTTCTGTTTTATCATCTAGTTTTGACATATTTTAGTACATATATTGCCCAAAATCCAACTAAATAATTTGTTTTAAAATGGAATAAGTAATGAAAATCCAATTGCATACTGCGAAGTACAAAATCATTGGGTAGAAAAATAGAAAGAATTTATAATGAATCAAAAAAAACCTGCGGTTGGAAGATTACAATTAATTTGGGAAACTAGGTAATAAATGTGACCATAACTGGTTGAGCACTGTTGAACCATAGTCGCCAAGCCAGCCTCAAACCTTAATCCAAGATTTAAAACACATGCGTCCGGACTTCAAGGGGAAGATGCTTCAGCCTTAGATTCAATAAATACGGATACAACTTCATTGAAAATGCTATAATTCTTGTCTAATAAACCGAAGACAATAATGATAGCAACTTTCGTCTCGTTTCACAATAAATTACACAACAATTAAAGCGATAACCTCATATTTCTATAGTTTACTAGTTATGAACTAATAAAAAGTAAACAACAGAAATATATTTTCATGACAAACACACACATTTGTATTTCTTTTTATGTTTTTTTGCAAACAAAATAGTTGTAATTTTGAGATTTTTGACACGATAAACGACATCATCATGATGACATGACCAAAGAGCAAAGACAAATAATGAAGACAAGAAACATCACATTCACACACAGATTAAAATCTTTTTTTTATTGAAAAAAAAAAAAGCTAGTGTTGTGTACTGACTGAGCGAACCTGCAAAACTAGCTCAACCAACAATCATCGCTATCACCACAAATCGACTAAATACTTTTTAATGGTTTAAGCATTCAATTGGTTATTATCAGAGAAATTATTGTATGTGTGTGCATCACTTAAACGTCATTTTTCATTTCAGAAGAAAAAAACAAAATCGTGATATAACCTAAAAAATCATTCGGCGTTAATAAAAAGTTAAATTAAATATTACAGAAAAATGTCGCTATTGGCTAATACTGTCTTAAGAAATTCGTTGTATTACAATTTTAGATTATGTGTTCCATTTAGGACGCTATACGTATCACAGGGTAAGATCACTATGTACTATAACCTCTATTGTATTAAGTGTCGGAATATTATTCCATTCTGTTATATTATCACAATTATGTATTGAATTTACAGTACAACAGTTGTATTCTCAAGCTGCACTTGGCATTGATGGGTACCTTCAAACGAGGAAGAAGGTCAAGGAACAATTCACAAATTTTTCTGATAAGTTCAGAACTAAGATGGAAGAGTTTGTAAAAGACCCCAAAAACATGATTTTCACTGAAGATTTAAAAAATATGATACATATTGCGGAGCCTACTGATTTGGATCTTGTTATGGATATGATTAAAAAGTATGAGATTTGTTACATTTGCTGTTTTTCAAGTGTCCCGACTATTGATGTTATTTATATGTTTTTTTGTGTGCTTTCAGATTTAATGGCAGTAAGTCTGAATTTAGATTTGGTTCGTTTGTATTTGGTCCAGTTGTAATGAGGATGTACCACTTTCTGGATGCACCAAATGAAGCCTTAAAGGTGATTGAATTTTTGTGTGATAACCATGCCCATAAAAAAATGACGGGAAGTCCCTCAATTTTTGTATTCATTTTACTATGTATTAATAAAATCTCCTTTCTAATTTTTCCAGTGTTTTGAGGATCCGGAAATCAGTGGCTTCTTTGACCAGCTAGTATCATACCACATTTTGCTCGACCTGTTGTACTGCCATGAGATGTATGATGAGATGTACAGGGTTTTTGAAATAATCAAGGAGAAACAAATAAACATGTCAAAATATCCCAAATATCCTGTGGTATTGATTTTGGCTGCATGTTACAAACAGGTAAGATAGTTATTTCAGAATCATTGTTGAAATAAACTATTAAGTACCTAATTACACTTTTGCCTACCCATTTAGTCTGTCTAACTGATGTAGATTTGTATGTTCGAAACCCACAAGGGGCAAATGTTTATGTGATGAGCATGAACATTTGTACCTAAGTCATAGATTTAAGTATTTATGAAGAAGAAAATTCCTTACTTTGAAACCAGGCCAATGGCGTGTTGTCTGGAGCATATTTATTTATATTTTAATGTCTAATTATAGTTATTAACTGTTGTATTTTCAGAATACACCACAAAGTATGGAATATGCAAGTAATCTGTGGACAGACATGAACAATGCTGGAACAGCCCCAGTCAGAAGGGCGTGTATATTCTTTGCAGGTAAGCATTATGATGAGGCCATAAAGTTCTAGAAATTAATAGGTAAATATTGACAGGCTAACAGACAAAGTACAGCCGCCATCATATCAGGTTATACATTTTTGTTAAAAAGGAACCCATATTTCAACTGAATAAGAGACAGCAGTGTTTACCTTCACATGCTGTTGTCTGTACAACAATTTTGTTTGATTTAGGGTTCCTGTATCTTTTTACGGCACTCTAAGAAAAAAAATGATATAAAAATGAAATTTTAATATTTTTTTCAGCTTTAGCCCTAAATCAAGGCGCCCCTCACATAGCATTGGAATCAATATCTTCACAAAGACAAAACTATGTTACTGTTAGAAACATTAAGGTAAGAATGCTGATTTCTTTTGGTTTTATTGATTGTTGTAAAATTATGTAGAAAAATAGATAATAATAATGGATGTACTTAACAAAATGCTTATCCAAACCGAAAACCATTTCCCTCCAGGCATTACTGGCTGGTTAATGATGCATTTTTGAGATATTGACAGTCACAGTGAAAAATTACCTGTATGGTTTTTCTTATGAAAATCTTTTATTTGCACTAACAATTATTTGCTGAAAATTTTCAGTACTTTTTTCGGAAACTGTACTGAAACAGTGCACTAAGCAATGTATCGCGTGCACCCTGTATATTTAGGCCAGTAATTTAATATAAATGTGTTTATGGTATACTCTTGCGGACTCGTCCAACTTCATATTTCCCTGCCCCGTCCTGCCCGACCCTGTTTTAGAGTTATTCGGAACCAAGAGAATTTCAACAAGCTAAAAATCATAAAAATCGGTCCACCTGTTCTTGAGTTACAAGTGGTGTGTGACTAAGATGACTTTCTTTTATGTATAAGAAGAGATTTATTTAATTATTTATACTTTATTGCACAGCCAAAATTTGTACAACAGTTGAAATTAACGCCATATGGCTTCCTGTACCAGTCATACGACACATAGTCATACGCCGACAAAGAATTACCATTTACTATATTATTTTTCTGGAAATGTTATTTACCCCAAAAAAATGACATCAAAATAGCCATAATCACTCCAGTCTTTCCGCCGGGGCTAGTTGGTCATATAACTAAACTTTAACTTTGTTGATAACAGGCGATGGCTCTGGCGGACATGGGGCGGGTGGACGACGCGCTCCCCATACTAAGGTCCGTGTTGGACATCGACATTCCAGAGCAAAAGGACAAGCACACATTCTTTGAGGAAACGGTAACGTTTATAATAATGACTAGGAGAATAAAGGCCCTTTCGAATTTAGTATACAATTCTAGAATCGAGAATCAGAAGTTGACCCGGGTTGGCCATCCTAGTAGTTGTGTGGACGCTTTTGCTACCTATATCTTTTCAACAGAACAGGCTTCTTCTGGGTGAGCTTGCTCTATCGTCGTCTCTGTCTATGTCACGTTTGGTATATTCTAGCATTTCTAGCTAGAGGCAGGAGCAAACCCATCTCATATAAAACTAAGAGTGCGATTGGTGCATAACTAATAATAAGTCGCGAGATGTTTTACTGTTTGGCTTGAAATAAATTCTTTCATTACTCTATAGATGAGGATAAGACATGAGCGAACCTATTTCATATAAAAAGAAACGTCAATTGATTAGTCCAAAGCCATCACCATGATAGTAATTGTGTCTTTGTTTACCTATACAGGGTGTTTCATGTAACGTGTCAAGCCGATGCGTGGTGATAGGTGAGTACCATACCTATCCACTTCACCCCCATGTATGTTAGACAAATATTTATAGTTTAGGAGTTATAATTTTTTTTCGATATTTTTCATGATGCACCTAGACGATATCTTTAAAAAATTATAACTTTTTTTTGGGTCCACTTTTCTCAGATATTTTGATCTCAATAGAATGCCCATTATTTGCAATATTATGAGTAAAATAATCGCCATCCTACACAAAATACAAAATTATTGATCGATACTTAAAAATATTGCATTAAGCAGAACCGAATAGAATTTTCAACATAAATTTAAAAATATAAAAAAGGTTTTCCATAGTTTCTGACTAATTTTAAAAACTGCTTGACTTCATAAACTTTCATTACAATACAAAAAACGATCTACTTAATGGGTAATTTTAGCTTAAATCGGCCGTTGAATGTGGCATATCGGAAATATCTTGATTTTCATAATTTTTATTTTTATTGTTACCTTTGCATATTTTTATCAAATCTGATATTTAGTGTCCCTCTATGTTTAAATAGAGCTCATTTGATAACAAGTACACACATTATGTACCTACTACTAACTTTAGCCACGACCATATGAGTTAATGAAGGATCCAATTTTATTTACATTGCACTCAAAATTTCGTACTTTATTAACAACAAATAAACAAGAAACAATTGAAACTAAGACATGCATCGTAAAAATAATCTACAACCCATTTAATCACAAACTAAATCATTTCATTGTGGCGTGGGATAGCTTTACTAATCCTTTAAGGTAGGGACTAGCGAGCACTAATAATTATTGGCAGTAGCAGCATTTTATTTTGGCGCAATCACATAATCACTAACTGCTCTAGCTTTGAGGGCTGAGCCCGACCCAAAATGAAAATTCTGCTTGGGCAAAAAGCTAAAGCTGGCTAGTCCCTACCTTAAAGGATTAGTTTAGCTTTCCCAAGCCTCAAGGAAATGATTTAGTTTGTGAATAAATGGGTTGTAGATGGTTTTTATGATGCATGTCTTAGTTTCAATTGTTTCTTGTTTATTTGTTGTTAATAAAGTACGAAATTTGAGTGCAATGTAAGTAAAATTTTGGATCCCTCTTTAACTCATATGGTCGTGGTTAAAGATAGTAGTAGGTACATATTACATAATGTATGTACTTGTTATCAAATGAGCTCTATTTAAACATAGAGGGACATTAAATATCAGATTTTATAAAAATATGCAAAGGTAACAATAAAAATAAAAATTATGAAAATCAAGATATTTCCGATATGCCACATTCAACGGCCGATTTAAGCTAAAAATTACCCGTTAAGTAGATCGTTTTTTGTATTGTAATGAAAGTTTATGAAGTCAAGCAGTTTTTAAAATTAGTCAGAAACTATGGAAAACCTTTTTTATATTTTTAAATTTATGTTGAAAATTCTATTCGGTTCTGCTTAATGCAATATTTTTTAGTATCAATCAATAATTTTGTATTTTGTGTCTAAGTTAGGATGGCGATTATTTTACTCATAATATTGCAAATAATGGGCATTCTATTGAGATCAAAATATCTGAGAAAAGTGGACCCAAAAAAAAGTTATAAGTTTTTAAAGATATCGTCTAGGTGCATCATGAAAAATATCGAAAAAAAATTATAACTCCTAAACTATAAATATTTGTCTAACATACATGGGGGTGAAATGGATAGGTATGGTACTCACCTATTACCACGCATCGGCTTGACACGTTACATGAAACACCCTGTATATACAGGGTGTTTCATGTAGTTTAAATTGTTTCAATTGTTTCTTGTTTATTTGTTATTAATAAAGTACGAAATTTTGAGTGCTATGTAAGTAAAATTTTGGATCCCTCATTAACTCTAACTCTAACTTATGGTCGTGGTTAAAGATAGTAGTAGGTACATAATGTATGTACTTGTTATCAAATGAGCTCTATTTAAACATAGAGGGACACTAAATATCAGATTTGATAAAAATATGCAAAGGTAACAATAAAAATAAAAATAATGAAAATCAAGATATTTCCGATATGCCACATTCAACGGCCGATTTAAGCTAAAAATTACCCATTAAGTAGATCGTTTTTTGTATTGTAATAAAAGTTTATGAAGTCAAGCAGTTTTTAAAATTAGTCAGAAACTATGGAAAACCTTTTTTATATTTTTAAATTTATGTTGAAAATTCTATTCGGTTCTGCTTAATGCAATATTTTTTAGTATCGATCAATAATTTCGTATCTTGTGTCTAAGTTAGGATGGCGATTATTTTACTCATAATATTGCAAATAATGAGCATTCTATTGAGATCAAAATATCTGAGAAAAGTGGACCCAAAAAAAAGTTATAATTTTTTAAAGATATCGTCTATAGGTAAACCGCTTTATTGAGACTTCGCCTGCGGGGTACAGGGGTGCGGGCGGAAAGACGAGAGCGGGGAATGTAAGGGGTGCGGGCGGCGGTGATACACAAGAGACGAAATTTGCCGTGACAGTTCTTAAGATATGTGACGTCAGTGGTCACAATAGTGGTCGTCAGTGCCGACACTTTATAAACTTACATAACATATTGGAAAAAAATATTCGATTCAATACAATTACACCAATAAGAGTGAATTAATTCTAAATATTACTTACTTATTTCTGAAGTTTACGCGAATATTACACATTTAATAAAACACAATTTACGGATAATTTCGCGATAATTTATTTGATTTTTCATCCCGACGTTTCGAACACTTTACAGCGTTCGTGGTCACGGGGTAGACTAAGATGTTATTTGTCATTTACATAGTTTTGAAAAATATTAAACTACCATCATACTCATAATTAATTTACGTTCCTATCCACGCAGAAAGAGCTAACCGTGTCTTGAGATCTTGCAGTGAGTGGTCTGGCTTGGGTCTTCGATAAAACCGGATCCCATGCTGGCGGAATTTTCCAACCATCTTCTCTGTTGAAATTTGGATGTTTTCTAATTTCTATGGCTTCACGTAACATACGAGGATCGAACCGACGTTCTTTTGAAAGTATTTTGGGTTGGTCAAAACGTATGAAGTGGTTGGTTTTATCTAAAGCATGTTCACACACTGCAGATTTCATGTTCCGTCTATGTTTTACGTCAGCTATATGTTATTTTATCCGTACGCCTATACTTCGTTTGGTTTGCCCGATGTAGGAAAGGCCACAGTCACATTCCAATCTATACACCCCTGCATCTTGAAGAGGTATGGTGCACTTGAAATAAATATTACTATCCAAAGTCGTGGATTTTGATCAATAAATAAAATGGAATTTTAAAATAAGACAGATTTTTTGGCAAAATTAAAAACTTCAAATAACATTCCCTGGTAACTTTTGCGACTGTTTTGTTTGAGTGTATTATCGAGTTCATATTCATATCTAGTTTATATTCCACTGAGTTTAGATCTATATTTTATTATATAATCTATACATATAATAAAATTGTAGAGGTCGAATTTCTGTACAATAAAAGAAAATGCTTAAAACCGAGTCAGGGGGATGTAAGAAGTGCAATGAGACTAATCTAGTTTTTTTCAAATTTCTTATTTCTCTGTTTGTCTGTTTGTCTGTCTGTTTGCTCGCGATAAACTCCGAAGCGACTGAACCAATTCAAATGAAATTTTGAACAGTGGTAGCTTAAACCATCGAGCAACATTTAGGATACTTACAATGCCTGTAAATAAAAGTTTCCGTGTGATGTAAAAAAATATTAAAAACAAACTTCAGTAGAACGAAACGCGCCAAGTGTCACTTTTTCAACCTTAAACCATTGTACACAGATACAAATAACTGATGTCTAAAGTCATTGTCAAACAAATGTCAAGTCATTCAATCTATCAAAATAAAACAAAGTGAAACAAAGTATTGATATATTATTCATCTGTGATTGAAAGCATGGAAATTATGGAAATTTGCATGTGTAAATAATAGGAGGAGCAACAACGCCACATCTGAAGGATTAAGCCACAAGTGATATTAGACACTGATGTGTTGCAATGGTCTCTCCAGTATCACCTGTTGTTGCTGACCATCACCTGTATAATGTAACACCAAAGTTTTATTAACGGTATGTAGATATAAATTTTTGTTACCTACTGCTTTTCCTATTCATCTTAACTCTAATCATCCAAAAATTCAACTGGTAGGATGGCAGAATAATTAATGAGAAGTGAAGCTCTTCTTCCAGAGAAAGAATTGAAGAGTTTCTTCCAGTTTAATTTGGAAAATCTACTCTCATACAGTTCATATTCAGATAATCGAAAATTAAGGCAGACAATAAACAATATTTCTTATCCAGATCATAACCTTAGCCTCACAGTCTTTAGAAATGCCACCAACACATAGCTATCACGACAAAAACTTTGTTTCAGAGCGCAAGGGGCAGCAATGATAACCAAAACCTGGCTGCTGATTGTCAACATGTAAGGAAGGTTGTTGCATACCCCGTGCCAAACCCGCTACAATTGAACATGAAGATTAACCAATTTTTACCACCTTTTAAGTGTCACATCACATACCTCTCCAAGATGCAGGGGAGTACAGACAGGAATGTGACTGTGGCATCTTCTACATCGGTGAATCAACAATTAGTATAGGCATGCAGATTAAAGAATATAAATAGCTGATTTATTTATGTAACAAAGAACCACTTCATAATTATGTTTAGACCAACCTAAGCTACATCTCATACTGCAAGATCTCAAGACACAATTAGCTTTTTCTGGGTGGTTAGGAACGTCAATAGATATTAATGAGCGATGGTAGTTTCTTGGTCTACCTGTGATCACGGATGCTGATAAAAATTAGAAACGTCAGGCCCTCGATTTCATTTTAAATAAATGTGTGGGAAATGAATCTGTAAAGTGTTTTAATTTAATGTGTAGTGTTTCCTGCATATTGGTTTGTATAAATTATATGAAATTTTGGTACTCTACTTTATGGTACTTGCAAAAATATAACAAAATATATATTTAGATCCATTTTTTCCACACAACAAAGTAAAATGTTAGTAAAGTAGTAGTTTTTTTTGTGGCCAAGTACTTAGTAGTTAAAAAGTAAAGTAACCATATAATCCTATCAGACAAAGGAATTCTTAATCAAAATACAAATTGTGAACGTCCAAATAATCGGTATGGTCATAATAATTGATCACCTTTGATGTACTACTTGCTTTTTATTGTTGTAATAATAAATATACTGATTTTGTTTCAAAATAAGTTTAATAAAGCTTACTAAGCATTCTATATCGCCCTTTAGTTTTAGTTAAGTAATACAGGGTGACTTGAAGATGGGTGCAAAGCTTGGAGGCGGAAGTAGTATAGTTGAGCCATGGTTGTCTTAGACGAAGTCTCACTATTTTTCTTAAATACTTATTATGTTTTTTTATATAAAACCTAATTTTTTACAATTCATTGCTAACAATGGCCAATTTTAATGATAAGTGAGTACTAAAATTTACTTTAATTAACATAAATAAATACTTTATATCTCGCGTACTTATAAGTACTTATACTTAAGTATCTTATTTGTAAAATCATAAGCCTAAATAATTAAAAATTCTACCCAAAGTCACTTTTCCACGCGGACGAAGTCGCGGGCACAGCTAGTATTCGTATATATTTAGAGCATTTATTTAAACACTGTTGTTTAACAGTGTTCAAACGGTGGACTTAATGCTAGAATGATGTAAAATAGAATTTAAAAAAAACACGACAAAAATACAATAATATTAGATTTTGTGTCCGAATATACTGCGACTCATCTTTAGACTTCAGTCAGACAGTATTCTCTTGTGTACTTCTGTCAAAGCGTCCGCAACTGTCAACAGATGCTATCGCTACCTGTGTAGCGAGCGTACTGAATTTTGAAAAGAATGTGCCTGCCGCCCGCACCTCTCACAAGCCCCGCTCTCGCCTCCCCCCGCGCCCCTGTACCCCGCAGGCGAGGTCTCAATTTCGCGGTTTACCTATAGGTGCATCATGAAAAATATCGAAAAAAAATTATAACTCCTAAACTATAAATATTTGTCTAACATACATGGGGGTGAAATGGATAGGTATGGTACTCACCTATTACCACGCATCGGCTTGACACGTTACATGAAACACCCTGTATATACTTTAGGTACACCACTTTATTGAGACATCGCCTGCGCTACACTTCAACACTCATACGTCAAGTGACTGTTAATAAATAATATTGTTTTATTATCTTTTAAAATATATAAGTGAAAGGTCACATTAAGGAAATGTCATGTGACAATTAAGTGGGAAAAGCCTGTATATAAACCTCTGGAAAAATTACAATAAAGAGATTTCACTTACAAGCCACCCGAAAACTCCCGCGTAATTCCATACCCCCCCCCCCCCCCCACGCCCCGTCGCCCCGCAGGCGAGGTCTCAATGAAGCGGTTTAACTAAAAGTAAAATATCAATTTATTATTTAGTAGGTCTATTTACTTACATAAATGATGTTTTTATTTCAGATGTCAAGAGTGAGGGCAGCGGCTGAACTAAAAGGCGATAAGAACTTACAGAAGGAATTCGCGGCCATCGAAAAGGAATTGAGAGATCGCAGGCTTGTCGACACAACACAGGTATTATAATGTTCAATTTTATCTCTCTCTCGAGTAATGATGTGCCGTTGCCGGCAACAAACATTGCCATAGGTAGGAAGGTTTAAGCGACATTGCTCAAACAGTCGGTAAATTTGGGAATGTCATGGAACATTACAATACAATGTTTATTATCTTTTAATGAATCGTAAAAATCATAATGATGATCATTGTAATGTTCCCTGAAATTGCCAAAGTTGGCGGCAATTATTGAGTAACTAGCGGCTACCTGCGATTTCACCCGCGTTCATATTGTGTCTCAAATATCATTGTAAATAATAGCCTATGTGTTTTACCAGTGTGTGTACTATATTATTGTAAAGTTTTATCAAAATCCATTCGGTAGTTTATGCGTGAAGGAGTAACAAACATCCATATATCCATCCTCACAAACTTTGACATTTATAATATTAGTGGGACTATGTAGGTATATTTGATGTGTTGTTGCAGACCCTACAACACCTGTTAAACGCAGAGATCACGATAACACAAAAGAAAAATGACCAACCGCGAGGTATGCCCTTCCAGAAAAAGATGCCATACGCGAATCGACAAACAAGGAACTTCTAGTCTCCTCAACAATCTACAATAACCTTTGATTAAAGTAAAATAGCGGAAGATAGGTGACGCGCCACTCAAAAGTGGACCGCTAAAATCAGGCCCCCGTCGCCTAATTGCCTTCAGTTGCAATTGGGATTGCGTGTGCGGGTGACATTTATAAGACGTGTGACCTAAGGAATGTGTAGTGCCATTTTTAGCTGACAATTAGTATGACATGCCGTATCTTCCGCTATTTTACTTTTATCAAAGACAATAACTAATATTATATTACTATTCTTTTCTTATACTTGTGGTTTGGTTTTTTTAATACATTTTAACAGTATTTCGGAGATTCAAAATCAAAGTTCAACTTTAATTTCCCGTGTTCTAACTGGGTCTACTGTTTCAAAATATGCCCTCAATTAAAAATATTGTGATAATAATTGACGACGCGTTTGGTGTAGTGGTTAGCGCTCCTGACTACTATCCCGGCGTCGCGGGTTCGAATCCCGCAAGGGGCAAATGTTTGTGTGATGAGCACGAACATTTGTACCTAAGTCATGGATGTTTATATGTATTTAAGTATTTATGGGAGACGCCCCCGTCATAATCGTTGTCTGGTATTCGTAGCACAAGGAAGAAAATTCCTTAGTTCGAAACCAAGACAATTGGTGTGTTGTCTGGCGCATATTTATATTTATATATTTATATTTATTTAATGATTTTCAAAAAAGATGCAAATTAACACTCGCCCATTGGGCCAACTTCATCGTGGTTAATTTGTCTATTTCATGGACATACTAACAATTTGTTAGTATTTTCAATAAATAGATAACAATGTAGATAGATAAATAGTATGACTTTTTCCGACTCTCCCTAGTAATTAGTTGGTAGTATAATACATCCAAACCAAGTATTAAGAAAAAAAATGTATTTAGTACAATATAAATTACAAAGTAGACTAGCGAATTTGTTTGTAAATAGCTTTAATTGGGATATGTTTGCGCGCGCGTGTGTGTGATTAAAAGTAGCTTATTGAAATTTGCAAGTGTATGACATAATTGTTTTGATTTTCTTATAAGTGCAATAGAAGACTGCAGGATGATTATGAAATGTTGTGATGCCTTAAAACTATACTTACAGTAATATAATTAGTCTTTAAACAGAAAAACTTGATTTTCCTTCACCATCTGTTCTACAGACATTTAGAATAAAATGAAAAAGTTCAAATATAAGCTGATTATGTTTATTTACTGTTAAGGTAAGCACGATTTTGTAATCGCCCTGTATGTTCAAAAGCGAGAGGATTATAAGTACTAAACAAACGAAATATTTACATTGCTGACCGTACACTGTATAAAATTGTTCTATGTTTTTATTATTTCAAATACAAAATGCCTCTTTGTTGTTAAAGAAGATATGAAATTAAAAAAAAAAACTTGTAACACTTTTGTTTTATTTATTTGTGAACATAAATTAGTTGTTATTCTATCGGGCACGCAAGCATCACATTGATTGATACACTGAGCAAGTAATTGATAGATGGTTACCCGAAGCAAAAGGGTCAGAATTAGTTTATTCCCCCAATTCCATATTGCGTTTCGTTTTGGCAATGGAAAGTAGCTATCAATTTGAGTCGTGTAGCCAATCTGGAATGTTTCGGGATCAATTTGTAAGCTGCCGTGAGCCGATAAAGACGTTTTACGCCGGTTTTATTACTGTTATAGCCGGTGTGAGAACAGCCTAGACACTAAAAGAGAACTCTGCAAAATAAACTTTTTTTACGCTTATAAAATTGACTTAAATAAACTACTGCAATGTGCTAGAAATATTGCAGTAAATACCGGTAATATATAGATCACGGATGCTAGCTGCACAAAACTATTTTTTTAAGAAGAGGCCTATGTATCTACAATGGTTGGTAGCAGGAAGAGCTTAATATCTATAGGTGGTACTTGTCCATTTCCTTATTTACCTAACAACTATTATGTGATGCTTTTTTCACTAAATAGGGATACCCCTATATACATTTACTAGCTTTTGCCCGCGACTTCGTCCGCGTGGAATAGTGACTTCTTTCTCCCGTTTTTTACACATTTACCACTATATCTTTGCTCCTATTGGTCGTAGCGTGATGTTATATAGCCTATAGCCTTCCTCGATAACTGGACTATCCAACACAAAAAGAATTATTCAATTCGAACCAGTAGTTTCGGAGATTAGCGCGTTCAAACAAACAAACAAACAAACTCTTCAGCTTTATAATATTAGTATAGAAGTATAGATACCCTTATAAAACCTTTTACTTAAAACTCAAATGAGCGGCCTGTTATATCTGCACTGTAACTCTGCAGATTAATGTGGTTCCTGGCACCTAGTGCTACGTGACGGGACAGGATAAGATTTTGAACTGTGAAAGGTGGGCCCACTACACTGTATCATACGTGGTAGGAGCGTATCAGACACGAAACGCTCTACTATGCCCACTGGACGGATCTGCAGCGTTCTGTCTCACCGTTATATGGAGCGAAAGCAAGAGCGTATTTTGCCGGTGCTAACACACTCCGTGCATGACACGCGACGGAGTTGGTCGGTGACGGAACGGTCTAGTGGGAAAGTGTCAATTTTTAGGGTTCCGTAGCCGAATGGCAAAAAACTGTCTGTCTGACTGTCAGTCCGTATGTCACAGCCACTTTATTCTGAAACTATAAGCATCACATAGCTGAAACTTGGTAGGTAGGTGTATTTTGTTCACCGCTTTCCGATTCAGATACAAAAAGTAAGAAAAAATAATATTTAAGGGGGGGCTCCCATACATGAAACTAAAACCTAAATTTTTTTTTTACTCAAACCTATGCGTGTGGGGTGTCTATGGATAGGTCTTTTAAAATGATGTTGAAGTTTCTAAAACCATTTTTTCTAAAAGTGTAAGGTTTGAGATATAGACGCTTACAAAGTGGTAAAATGGGCGTCCCCCCCATCTAACTTTTGAACTAAGAAAGTGAAAATGTTGAAAAAAATATATGATGTAGATCTCAACAAAAACTTGCAACGAAAATTGGTTTGAAGGAGATCGAACTAGTAGTTTTTGAGATATTGCACATTTTTATCAACCGCAAATATAACTTTGTCTTTCATACAAACACTATGAAAAACAAAGTTATTTTTGCAGTCGCAATATATTGTGATGTTTTCGTTAATTGAAAGTAAGTGGACCCTGAATTTAGTTAAGGGTGGCACGGAACCCTCAGTGCGCGGGTCCGACACGCACTTAACCGGTTTTTTTATAATACTTACAAAGTTTTTTTTCCCTGACACGCTCCTAGCACGGTCATGCTACGATGTAAGTAGTAGGCAGAATTCGACGATAATTGAAAACAATAAAGTCGTATCATTTTCCGAAACTTTACGGCATCTCGCAATGACCGCTTCTATTTCGGTTTTGTTCCGTAATGATTCAATTTCGATTTTAGCCCATCACACCGGAATGTTACAAATTGGGAAAAGACCCTAAATAAGAGATAAACGTGAAATGTTGGGATTGGGTGTTGTTTCAGGACTTTTAATGGAGTGGAAGGTAAATGCGAAACTGTTTTAGTCTGCGTAGGCAGAAAGCCCCAAAAATAATTGATGTTTGGATTGAACCAAACGTGTGTTGTACCTACAAAGTGTTACATATACAATTTACCCACGAAATATCCTTTTGTAATTTCTTATGCTCGGTAATTTCAGAAAGGAGACATGACTTTTGGATAACCAATCAGTTTTCGTTAACATTACAAATAATGTAGGTATACCGCTTCGCGAAGCGGTTTACCTATAAAACACACAGTTATTCAATGGTGGATACCGTACTCTAATTACAAGCTACAGGCATACAGTTCTCATGCATGCATAGGTAGGTATAAGATACTGCCATCCACGATGGCGCACGCTACCATTCATTCATCCTCATTGTTTAAAGTACACGTGTGCAAGCTTTTCCCAATATTTATTAAGATAAAATAAGATAAGATAGATTTTTATTTGTATAAGAACACGGTATTATCACACACCCCGCGACCCGCGCTTTCCTCGGTCAAAAATGAACGGCGCCCGGCTTCGTGGACGGCACTATCTTGATCAATAATGAAAACAAACAAGCTGTATTATTTTTTTTCTGTTTTGTCTGTATGTATGTACAGCAATGTACAGACAAGTGCATAGCCCTAATTATGACTGCTTAAGATACCGCAGTGTTTAACTTGACCTGCCTGTTGTCCGTAAAACTATTCCGTGCCACCGTTTGTTAAAGTAGCTTCTTACCGTTGAACACAATAGAAACCTCTGTCCACACGTTGAGCAAAAAGCGCTTTCCTGTGGAGCCTTTAATTTCCTGCCTCCAGTAGGCAATCGGAGTGGTACTCAGAGCTAATTACCGTACTGCTTAGTCCGGGGACTAAATTGCTTAGTTGTTAGGCTGCAAACATGTAGGAAAACAGATGGTGGTTTTTTACCTATTAGTACTCGTATCTGTGTGTGTAATGTGCAATCTATGGTCCTATTTAGGTGCTTTACTTACAAAAAATAATGTTCCTAAGAAGATAACGTTCACGCCATAAGTAGGTTGTTCCAGTAGTCGTCCTATACTTACAAATTATGAGATGAAATTGAAAGAAAAAGAAAGAAAAAGAAGCCAACATTTGTGCAACTAGACTTAAATTCAAGCAAAGGTAATATTTATTTTCAAGCGAATATTGTTGTATAAATAAGTAATGTAGTAGATAGGTACTGAAATTAAGTTTGTATTAAACGAAATCCAACAAACGATTCAAATTAGACTTATATGTATGTAGGTAGGTACCGAAAGGTAGGATCTAAAACCAAGTGTAGGTAGAATTAACAAATATTTTATATAATTTCTGCCTCATATACCTACCTACTAACCGGAGGAAAAAGATAAAATAAACCTTCTCGTCAATTCGTACTAGGATCTGTATACGAATAGAGGGTAAGGTAAGGAAGGAGAAGATTTTCGATCATGATCCTCAGAACTTCGACCGTTGAACTTCGTGCCGTAGAAGGTCCGAGACCATTTGTGGGAACCTCGGAAGCGGAACTCGGCCTCAGGAGCGGACTCAGGTTCAGCACTGACCAGACCTAGCCCAGTCAGTACTCGGGTGGAATTCCGGAACACTGGTCACAGAACCTGGGTCACGGAACGGAGACCGAGGAACTCGTACAGTGGGTCTCCGGAACCTTCTGTTTAGCACTCGGAACGCAGTCTCGGAAGTTCAGAAATCTGAATCCTAGGTTCCGAGTCGGAACCTAGGATTCAGATTTCTGAGCTAAGCGAGACCCAGACAGTTATTATTGATTCAGTAATTTTCTATAGGCGAGTGACAACTTCATGAATAATGCTCAAGCTACACAGTCAAAAGTACCTACTAAGATTTATTTTTTAGAAGAATATATTTTTATTTTTAACAGTTACCATACAAACTCCACATCATCTTTATCACCGTCAACTACTATTAGGCATTGGCATTGCAATAAAAACATAACTAACCTTTCCGGGTATCCAACACAACTTCTAGCGTTTTCACTATCTTGACACTTTTCAGATTCTATCTTGCTCATAATCTTGCAAACTCGAATTATTTCTGCATAAATTTAAACTCAAACTCGTACGTTTATTTGCCAATAACACAGACACAATCACGAAATACAACTACACTCAACACTTATTAAAATTTTAGATGGTAAGGACTGAACAGCGCGGCGCCGAAAAAAGAAATGAATAAGGCCGTTCGTTCGTTGTGTATCTACCTACCATTTTTTAGGGTTCCGTAGCCGAATGGCAAAAAACGGAACCCTTATAGTTTCGTCAAGTCTGTCTGTCTGTCTGTCCGTCCGTATGTCACAGCCACTTTATTCTGAAACTATAAGCATCACATAGCTGAAACTTGGTAGGTAGGTGTATTTTGTTCACCGCTTTCCGATTCAGATACAAAAAGTAAGAAAAATAATATTTAAGGGGGGGCTCCCATACA
The DNA here is from genome assembly GCA_963584085.1 of Pyrausta aurata. Lineage (NCBI taxonomy): Eukaryota > Metazoa > Arthropoda > Insecta > Lepidoptera > Crambidae > Pyrausta > Pyrausta aurata. The sequence goes on along the minus strand of OY757270.1, from coordinate 8,483,295 downwards.
TGAAACCAAAACCTAAAAATTTTTTTTTACTCAAACCTATGCGTGTGGGGTGTCTATGGATAGGTCTTTTAAAATGATGTTGAGGTTTCTAAAACCATTTTTTCTAAAAGTGTAAGGTTTGAGATATAGACGCTTCCAAAGTGGTAAAATGGGCGTCCCCCCCCCCCCTCTAACTTTTGAACTAAGAAAGTGAAAATGTTGAAAAAAATATATGATGTAGATCTCAACAAAAACTTGCAACGAAAATTGGTTTGAAGGAGATCGAACTAGTAGTTTTTGAGATATTGCACATTTTTATCAACCGCAAATATAACTTTGTCTTTCATACAAACACTATGAAAAACAAAGTTATTTTTGCTGTTGCAATATATTGTGATGTTTTCGATAAGTGAAAGTAAGTGGACCCTGAATTCAGTTAAGGGTGGCACGGAACCCTCAGTGCGCGGGTCCGACACGCACTTAACCGGTTTTTTTTTATTCTACCCGACGAATTGAATTGAATTTTAGTAACAGTTTAGCTACCATCAGCAAGTTACTAATAAAATAAATAAATCTTGACATCCAACAACTGAAATAAAATTAAGTTTTTATATTTTTGATACACAGTAGAAAAATGCTACATAAATAACTTTTCTATAAACGATTTAATTTTAAGTGCGAATCAATTTGATAATGAAGTCCATAATGAAATTATATTTTCCTCCTACACGATCATGTTCGGCCTTGTTATTGTATTAAAATGTGATTTTGTTTTTCACACCTCATATAAAACGAGAAATCTTTTGCAAAGCTGTGAATCCGTTAGCATAAAACATGCATTTTCCTAGAAAGCCTCCAATTTCCGCGTCGATGGGCGGTAATCGGAGGAATGGAGGTAATTACTTGGCCGCCCTTCCGTGTTCAATTTTGTGCACTAGTGGTGTGGTCTTATTTAGACAACATAGAATACGAATGTGTACTCAATTAAAAGCGAAGCAGCTTACTGAATGATCAGTTCGGTCCTGAAAACAGGCCTGCTTATAAGTGCCCTAAATAAAATTGACGCGTTTATCGCGATTTGAAAGTAGAAATTGTGACAGGAAACGTAAGTTTATTTAAATATTACACAAGTATAAGTAATTAAGTAGTAGTAGTAGTAGTAGTAGAAGCCCCCTAGCCGATTTCGACTATGGTGGCCAGTCACAACGACTAACCGACTGCGCGGGACATATTATAGTGCACAAGTGTCTGCGCAAACACAGTAATTAAAATAAGCTTACCATTCTAGTATTTGACAAGCGATTAGGACACGCTAGAATTCCCAGCATTTCAGGCATCACTATTTATGTTTTTCCTTATATTTTTGTTTTCAAGATCCAAAAGAAAGAAAGTCAATAGGAAAGCCGAAATGTAATGATACCACACAAACAGTGCGGGCTATATTTGTCTACAGATAAATAATTCTAACTGCTAACACAAACAAATCTGTGAGCCCAAGTTATTTATTATTCAGCTGGATCATTATTAGATGGCCCCTGAACCCTAGTCGGAAAGTTTTCTTATAGACCGATGTATCGTTCAATCTTTGTGTCTGCCTGAAACACAGATAAATTGATCTGAAACTGAATAACGTAGTTGTACTTATTAACTTGTTTCGGCTACTGCTCGACCTTTTGGAAAAAGAGTAATGTAAGTGTAAATGTAAATATTAGAACGATTACAGACTACAACTTTGAAGTCTATTTGTAAATTACTGTTTTTTTTAATCATATAGGTACGGTCGCTATGGAAAGGCGCATGTTGGGTATTAAAAGGATCGATAAGATCCGAAATACGATAATACGCTCCATGACTGGAATAGCGGACGTTGGTGAGAAGACAGCAAATCTGAAGTGGGAGTGGGCTGGGCACCTGTGCAGAATGCACCCGGATAGATGGGCCTAAGTCGTTACGCGATAGATACCACAAGATGGCTACCGACGACGAAGTAGACCCAAAACGAGGTGGTGTGACGACTTGACCAGCTTTGCGGGAGATTGGATGTCATTGGCTGCTGACAGAGACCAATGGAAGGGTGTTGGGGGAGACCTTTGAAATGAAATAGGCTAAAAAAATAGGTACGGTCGAGGTCTCTCTTGCCTAACCACTTTTAAACGAAAATCGCTTGCACACACTACACATAAAACGGGCGTCACTTCAAACAAAGCTTCAACAAAAGACGACGCGAGGTGCAAAAGATTTTGGCTCGGAGAACGCGACCGTATCTTAATCCTGAATCAAGTCCTGAATTAAACCTAAATCATAATAAAGTATCATCATCATTATCAGCCAAAGGACGTCCAATGCCGAACATAGGCCTCCCTCGCAAACAGTATGCATCCTGTGTGATCCTGCGATCTTTACAATGTCGTCTGTCCATCATGTCAGTGGACGTCCTAAGTATGTCAAGATCAAATTGGAAATCTTTTAATGACATCGATATATCGATCGAAACATATAGCCCCAAAGATTATCATTAACTACTTTGGCTATAATCTTACATTGTTCTATGTAAGCGAAGACCTGCAAGGGTCATAAAACTCTCATAAATGGGTATTTCGCTAGTAAAACTTAAGCTACGAGTGCGCTTTAAGTGGATAAAAGGCGAGACAGGATTAGTTTGCAATTTTGATATTATTAACTCTTTGAATTAAGTACCTACTACTTCATCAGGCTTTTGACATAAAATTACAGTATTGGCTGGTTGCACCATATAAGTACTTAATTTAATTATAGCTATAATCGTCACCAAAGTTTTCTTATATGAAGTTTCACAGTTGACGTTTTTATAGATGAAATAAGATTGTGCAAACGAGCCCGATAGACCCGCCACTGATCATGTAATCTTCTTTTTATTGTTTTTTGAGACCCGCATGCTACCTGTAAAATACTTATAATTATTTTATTACATTAAATTAAAATAAAATAAAAACGGCTGTACAGATTTTCATGAAAAATGGCTACAGACAATCGGTATAAAAATATCTATGACACAAAAAAAAACTAAATGAAAATCGGTTGATCCGCGTGGGAGATACAATACCACAGACACACACGTTAAACTTATAACGTAAGTACCCCTCTCTTTTTACATCGTGGGTTAAAAAAATAGATTGCATTGCAATAAGTTCCTCTATGTAAATCGGTTTTCAATTTGCATAATCTACGCATAGTATCTTCACTTTGAAGCACAACACGAATTTAATAAAGCCACGCTACACTCATTGGGCCCGAGGGAATACGAATTAATTTTGACGTTTACCATCTGCTGTTGTATCGCTACGTAATACTAGCAGTTCCCTGTGGTTTCACCTGCGTGAATATCGGATCTCAAAAATATCACTATGATTATAACCTAAAGTTAAGTTTAGCCTGTAAGTATCCCACTTCTGGGCAAAGGCCTTACCTCATGTATGAGGTATTATTAGTAAATTACAACCTATTACTCAATAATTAATAATAGCCTATGTGTTATTCTGATATATGAGATATTATTGTAAAGATTCATCAAAATCCATTCACTAGTTCTTACGTGAAAGAGTACCAAACATACATCCACCCTCACTAACTTTCGCGTTTATAATAGTAGTAGGACTCGATTTATTTTCAACTCACTTTAATCTTGGTAAACTACATTTAATCCTCTAAGAGGGGTTTTAATTAATAGTTTCTTACTGCGAGATGTTTCACTTAGCGTACTTACTTTTGCAAAAGTCAGTAAAGTTAGAAATGTTGCTGAAACTGACTTATTTATGTATGTTTCAGTAATGTTCAAGTGCGTACTTTTGCAAACGTCAGTAAAGTTAGGATTGTTACTAAAACTGACTTATTGTATGTTTCAGTAATGTTCAAGTTGTTAAATGCTTCTTACGTGTACGCTGGATAAGAACGTGCATAAAAATACTATATTGCACACCAAACAAATATTTTTACAGGATAGCATCTGTACTATCTGTACATCCGTACTCATCTTAAGTAATTAGTTATTAGTTTTAGGGATAAGTATTCAAAAAAATATAGTCTGCAACCTACTTACTATTCAACAAAAAACATTCAAGCATCCCTTCTTGCAATCCGTCCGAGTTACAATAGGCCGAGGGAGGCAGGTAAGGGAAAACAAATCTTACTTATAAGTCGGTTTTCGTCAAAACGGTTATGCCTCAAATTCTTAGATGTATCTGTGGCCACAGTCTGAAACAATCGAAATGTAATTTTTTTTGACATTCCTCTATAAGATCAATTGTTTGATTTGCTGCTGCATCGTGGCCGCATCAAACACTATTTAAACTTAAAAACCTATATTTTATAAAAAACGATTTTTTGGATTATTTAAAGATTTATGCAAATAAATCTTCTCTATCAATAAATACACGAATTCCGTCTCATCGTTTTTCGAGCGCCACCTGGTTGTTTGACAGGGGAAATATGTCGAGACTTCCACGACAGGGAAATAAAATTCAGTATCAAGATATCAGGCTAAGGGTTTCGTAAGCTCTTTGGGAATGGCGGGTATCATCCCGCGGGGATTGCCTCCGGGTTGTAATTCCTGAAAATTCCACACCCCAGCTTATCGCGTGCAGACAGCTTATACCAGATTTATAAGGAAATAGAATGAAACAGCTGTTTGTAAAAAAAATATGACATATTTTAGGGCCGATTGATATACGCCGATCAAATCAATATACTATGTTCGTTCTAAAATAAATTCTATGGACGTTGATATTAATATCTTAATAAATTCAGTATTTTTTTTGTAAGCCTATTTTACACTCCAGTTCAATGTCCGCATAATGTTATTTTTTCATATTTTGCGACGAAATTAATTGGAAGTTTAAATAGGGTTATGGACGCAGAACTATCCTTAATGCATATACGTACTAAGCGAATTAAATTAGTAGCGAATTAAACAATCTTATCGTTTGAGGGGATAAAAAATACTAAAATAAAGACGTACCCAATATGTACTTATACTTACGTGAATTTGCTTGCGTGTAGGTACTTCTTTTGACCCTCAACTTTTAATTCTACTTACACTTTTTTTGTGCGCGTCTCGTCGCGTCAACTTATATCCCAGAATGTATTCTCTTGCATAAAATAGCTGTTATCGTAATTGGTGGTTATTTTTTCGAGCGAGCAATTTCGTCGTGAATCTCTACTGGGGCCTACCTTGAAAGCATTATGAAATTAATAATACGGTATTATGAAATTAATAATAATTTACAAAGATTGGGGTAATGACAATGTATTGTAAGACTTCTAAATTATTTCGACGTTATGCCTCAAGTTTTTATAAGAGCTTATTATTTGATAACTTTTTTTAACGTAAGATTCAATAAGCAAATGATTACAAAAAGTACTAAGGAATAAGCCAAGCACGTTTATAACATAAAAAATGGATTATTATAATAATCTAAGTTAAAAAAACCATATTTATCTCTTTTAGTTTAGCATTTCCAAGACCATCTCCCGTCTGAATCATCAGTCCACTTAATATTTGTAACATTGTCCCCAAAGAATTGTCGAAACTGCTCTATCTACAGAATCGAACGCCAGGATATACCTACTTACATCTTTCACCTAAACCACATAGTTTCTAAATAAATAAAACGTTACAAAAATAAGAACTAGTTAGTTCATATAAGGTTGTATACCACCATATTAATTTTAACCATTGATGTTTGTCGACCTCTATAGCTATATTGTGCACATACGTGTATGTAGGTATGTATCCTTGAGCTTGGCTTAGTTTTTTGATCTAACCTGATTATATTGAAGTAATAAGCATAAAGCCTAAGCAATTGCTTAGGTTCGTTTAAAAATAGGTATCATTGTTAGACAAGATAGTAGGCCCCTAAGCTCAAGAGTTGTCGCAGTCGTTAGAGCGCGCTCGATTTATGAAAATGCGTTTGTCAGGATCACGCGCCTGTTCAATCATAATTTAATTTCATAAACAATAAATGAGAAGCCGGGGAGGTGGCGAAAGAAAATTGATGTCTTAAGATGAATCTTCAGAGCGTGAATAAGGGCACGCATTTATTTATCTGCCTTGTCAACTTTATTGCAATACATAGTCTTAGAGACTATGGATGTCGTTATTTGGTGGTTATTGAGTGATACAAAAACAATACATAAGTTTATTTGTACTATATACATATATTAATAGGTATTTGTTGGGAACTCAACTCTCGAAGTTGTCGACGCGTACGTCTACCTTGGACAAGAGATCCAATTACAGGTTTAACTTTGAGAAAGAGGTCAATCGACGAATCCAACTCGGCTGGGCGGCGTTCGGGAAACTGCGCAAGAGCGTCTTCTCGTCTCAACTACCTCAGTGTCTATAGACGAAAGTCTTCAACCTGTGTGTGTTACCGGTGATGATACACGGATCCGAAACGTGGTCTCTAACTATGGGCGTCATAAAGAATCTCAAAATCACACAACGAGCGATGGGGAGGGCTATGCTCGGTGTTTCTCTACGAGATCGAATCAGAAATGAGGAGCTACGTAGAAGAAGTAAAGTAACGGACATAGCCCTACGAATCAGTAAGCTCAAGAGGCAGTGGGCAGGGCACATAGCGCGTAGAACTGATGGCCGATGGGGCAGAAAAGTTCTAGATTGGAGACCATTCGAACAAAAGCGCAGCGTAGGACGTTCACCGACAACAATGACAGACGACCTTATAAAGATCGCAGGATCGCACTGGATGCAGACTGCAAACAACCGATCGTTGTGGAAAGCCGTGGGGGAGGCCTATGTTCAGCAGTGGACGTCCTTTGGCTGATAATAATGATGAATAGGTATTTGATAGAGAAGAGTAGTATTGGATTAAGGTTAACGCTTTTAGACTTTAACTAAAACCGTTTTATTAGCTGCTTTTCATACAAATACAAAACCCGTGGGATAAAAATTGGTTACTGCTTGCCTAATTTATATAGAAAATGATGAATTAAATATGAAATATGTGAACATATCACATAGCAGAAATAAATAAAAAAAGCTTTCATCATACAGTTTCACATTCAGTTTTGTGGATGATAAAATAAATTCATAAGATTTATTTAGGAGCACTCCTACAAAATTAATCAACACACGGGATTTAATGCAACTATACTTATTTATAAGGTAAACATCGTATTTACCTTCCCGACGTTTCGACTCGGTTACACGAGTCGCACGCACGCACTCCTACTAAGTCTACAGAAATAAATACTTATACAGTGTGTAGATGATATTTTCCTTCAGACTAGAAGTCTTGTGAGCGAGTGAAAAATGACGTGCGATTTGTACCAAATATTCTGCAAGCAAATAGCTGAGATAAAACGTTATGAATGAAATTTGTTACTTATGTGTGTCGGAAGACATCAGAGTGAATCAGAAATGTGGTTATATTTACTCAGATTATGAGAAAATATTAGTAGTCAGTCTTTCATAGCGTCTGTATCTTTTCTGGTAAAATACGGGAGCTCTTTTTATTTATTTTATTGACAAGCATTTATATTTAGTTACCTTATGTTTTTGAATCCACAATAACTTTTTCTTTTTACTTATTTCTTTCAAAGAAACTGAAAGCAATATTATTACTTATTATGATATAACTCCAACTAAAGTCAATCCAATGATAATAAAAACAGGTTAAGTGCGTGTCGGACCCGCGCACTAAGGGTTCCGTGCCACCCTTAACTGAATTCAGGATCCACTTACTTTCACTCAACGAAAACATCACATTATATTGCGACAGCAAAAATAACTTTGTTTTTCATAGTGTTTGTATGAAAGACAAAGTTATATTTGCGGTTGATAAAAATGTGCAATATCTCAAAAACTACTAGTTCGATCTCCTTAAAACCAATTTTCGTTGCAAGTTTTTGTTGAGATCTACATCATATATTTTTTTCAAAATTTTCACTTTCTTAGTTCAAAAGTTAGATGGGGGGGATGCCCATTTTACCACTTTGGAAGCGTCTATATCTCAAACCTTAGACTTTTAGAAAAAATGGTTTTAGAAACCTCAACATAATTTTAAAAGACCTATCCATAGATCCTAAAATTTTTTTTTACTCAAACCTATGCGTGTGGGGTACACGCATAGGTTTGAGTAAAAAAAAAATTTTAGGTTTTAGTTTCATGTATGGGAGCCCCCCCTTAAATATTATTTTTTCTTACTTTTTGTATCTGAATCGAAAAGCGGTGAACAAAATACACCTACTTACCAAGTTTCAGCTATGTGATGCTTATAGTTTCAGAATAAAGTGGCTGTGACATACGGACGGACAGACAGACAGACAGACAGACTTGACGAAACTATAAGGGTTACGTTTTTGCCATTCGGCTACGGAACCCTAAAAATGAAAGCTCTTCAGTGGGACTATTTAGAATTTCATCAGCTGCTATTATGTTTTAGCATAGCAATAAACGTGTAAGTATCCTTAGATCAGCTTTAAGGGTAGCAGAACATCTAATCCCGCCTAATGAGATATACAGGCTTGGTTTATGCTCTGACTTGGATTACGTTTTATGAGTATTCAAAGAGGAAAAAATAAATACGGTTTTAACGCAGTGGTAATGGTCAAATCTAGCCTTTTTAGGGTTCCGTAGCCGAATGGCAAAAACGGAACCCTTATAAATTCGTCAAGTCTGTCTGTCTGTCCGTCCGTATGTCACAGCCACTTTATTCTAAATCTATTAGCATCACATAGCTGAAACTTAGTACGTAGGTGTGTCTTCCGATTCAGATACAAAAAGTAAAAAAAATGACATTTAAGGGGGGGGGGGGGGGGGGAGCTTCTATACATGAAACTAAAACCTAAAAAAAAATATTTTACTCAAACCTATGCCTGTGGGGTGTTTATAAAATAAATAAATGAATCTTTATTGTCAGGTTAATTACACCCATAGAGTCACATTACACTTGAATAATTAATTAAATTTAATTAAATTTGATTAAATTGAATGTCCAAAGTTTTTATTCTAAAATGAATTTAGATAAAAATGACACTATATTCCAAAATACACATTAAATTATTATTAGAAGCGAATTAATGATGTTGATTGAATTAAAATTTACATGTCATACTAACCTTAAATAATACGTACTAGAACTTTCTTTTTGGCATCGGGACAGAGCAATGTCTTTCACAGCAATGCCGAATATAACAAGAGTTCAGTCTTGTAGCTATCATCGCCAGGACGGTGTTGGCGCTGGCCCAGACTCTGCGTACCAGTGATGCAGCTCTTTTGCGCATAGTATCATGAAAGCAGTCAACGCGTGCTTCCGCAATAATACCCGAGGCACTGCAGAATCGTGACAGCCCCATCACCGCCCTGAACGCATTATTAAATTGGACGCGAAGAGAGCTGTAGCTTTTCGCCGTATAACAAGCCCACAAGCTGCACGAATAGAGCGAGGTACAATACGCTCTAAAGAGCGTCGCTTTGAGAAAATGTAAGCAGTGTTAGAAAAGTCACCGTACATGCAGGAAAGTTGTATGGCTAAGTTTTCTTTATCAGTCTATCTAGTTTAAAAAGTTATTTTATGGTCAATTGGCGGGTATTCAGCCGTAATTAACCCACCTTTTTACCCACGCCGTTTAACTACCCTCGTTTGGACGCTAAATACTGTTCCAGGCGTATTTTCCTCTTGGCACAGCTTTTCCTGTAGTTTTCCACAGCACACGCCACTCGTTCAAAGTAGATCGCCATCCCGAGAACTCATTAGTGCCGCCTCCGTTGGGAACAAGCGCATGGCAAGGAAGTAAATGCGGCCTATGGCATGCGAAAGATACACTAGTTTAAATATAGTACGCTTACTTCTGGGAAATGCCTTTTTAAATACGTCTGAATTGTTGTATTGAAAGAGAATTACATGGCCGACATGTAAAACATTACTCGTACTACTTCGTATATCCGAAACTTATTTTTGTAATGTCATTTATATTCTAAAGTTTTTCGGTTCTTGTTATTGATTACATTAGAAAAAATGACGCGGGCGTAATGTCGACAAATCCATTTTTTTATTTTTTTATTGTTGTCTTATTATTATTTATCCTATGAATTCAAACACAATGTATTATTGTTATATGAATAAATGAATTGAATTGAATTGAATCCAACTCGGCTGGGCAGCGTTCGGGAAACTGCGCATGAGCGTCTTCTCGTCTCAATGACCTCAGTGTCTGTGCTGAAGACAAAAGTTATTAGCTATGTGTGTTACCAGTGATAACATACAGATTCGGAACATGGTCTCTATCTATGGGCCTCATAAAGAAGCTTAACATCACACAACAAGGTGTTTCTCTACAAGATCAAATGAGGAGAAGAACTAAGGTAACGAACATAAACGTTGGGGCAGAAAACTTCTAGATTGTACCCTTTGAGCAAAGTAGCGCTCCTACGCTGCTACTTTTCTTAGTTTTCTGTTTATCTGAACAGAAGAAGATGATGAATGTAAGTACTGACGTGACGTAGTCCGGTATAAACTTTGTATGGGTTAGTAAATGATATATGAATCATAAAAGGGCAAAAATCTATTAATCTACCGGTGCGAATTTCTCTCGTAGAGACGATGCAAAGGATTCATTCAGCAAATTGGGTTATGTCATCAGGCTAGGCGAGCCACTCGGAATTGTGTCGCCGCTACTATAGTGAACTATTATAGTATACATACTTACTATAGATTAGTGAACGGCGAATCATCCCGCGGCGAGACTCGCTCAATGAATCCAGGGAGTAATCATAAATATATTGCCCAGGCACCCTGGGGAATAGTAAGTGAGGAAATTTGCTCAAACAATTTGTAGGACTGATAATAGTTGTAAGTTTCCACTTATAGGCTGTACCCGATAAATAAAAGGACAGACTAATGGGATTTCGACAGTAACAGTTCATATCAAGTAATGTTTTTGGTGAAATGTGGACCTTGCTATTAGCATAAACACATCCTCTTTCTGTAAAAAAACCTTGCAAATGTCGAAACTTTGCAATACAAATATTTTTCAGAAATGTGTGCCTAATTAGTTGCTCCCTACAGTATAATTAACGAAAGAATATTTTTCAACGAACAGGCAGTACTGCCACAAAGCTATTAAAATCAAAGGAAAACTAGTGTAATTTTCACTCAACTTTTCACTTAAGGCTCTATTATAACTTAAATTACTAAATCCCCAGCGAAGGCTGTGTTGGTCAATGAAGATTTCCCGCGAGGCTCGAAGTTGGTCAATAAAATTATCTTCAACTATATTGGTTATAAACCGTGCAGATCGCTGATATTAATAGCGAATTCAATAGGCTAGTTTTCACTAAGAACAAATCACAATGTTGGTAGATTTTAGTGATCAATTATGATTTGGAGATATCATAAAACGAATCAATTTATGAATTTGAATTAAGGTTATTAATATTTTAAATAATTTAGTTTGTCAAAAACGCACATTTGGTCACTTGACCGCAAACGCCTATCAGAGGATGTAACGTCATGCCTTGCGCGATGGCGGGCTTTACATAGTATTTTGCTTTCAAAAAGTCTTTCGAACTTCCGCCGTGACGTCATTTAGTCCGCCATGACAGTTCGACCGTTTTTGAGACCCATTGATTGATTTTTTTAATCGTAATTAAATCATGTAAATGTTGAATATTTTTAAAAATATCAAGGTTTTTGATCAATATATTTGCTGAGGTAAGGTATTATCTAGTTTTTGAAATTTAGTCTAATAGCCTATTACACAGTTTATCTACTTTCTACAGACATAATTTTTCACCAAATAATAAAAAAAGATAAATAGCCCTGTTGACAAACCCCTTTTCGGAAATTAAATAAAATTGTAGTTACATTGCGTAGGCAACTTAATACTCACATAAGTTACAACCGCAATGCAATATCAATATGTGAGATGAAATTGCCAATAAACCAACGATGTCTACGGAATAAAATTTTCTTCAACTGATCGAGAAAAAGATTTAGTTGTATAGATAGTGCCATTCACGAAGGCGCGCGCCGTTCATTTTTGATTGAGGAAAGCGCGGGGAGCGGGGTGTGTGGCAAATATTAAAATATGAAATAATATACATTTAATCATTATAATAAATATTATATCATCAAATATTGGCAAGAGCGTATACTAATGTACTATAAACGATTAGGACGAAAGGTGGCGCGCGCCTTCGTGGATGGCACTATCTATATAATGTAACACTACATTGCGTAAGTACGTTGCGTTACTAACCTAAACTCCGTGAAGCGTAGCCACATTAGCGTTGCGTTGCGTCTCCGACTCATATCCGTTGCACGCGGGTTTCAACGACGCGAGGCAACGCAATGCACCTTGTGGCATGCCATAATTATCCGCTGCGCCTGCACGTATGTTCCGACGACGCAACGAAACGCAATGCACTGTGACGGCATATCCGCTCAGAGTTGTATGACAAAGGTGCTGCACCACTCCGACGTAGCATCGTTAGATTGCGTCTCAACGCCAATCTGTCCGGAAAACCAATTAAGAATCTTAAAATATTTGAAGTAAAATAAGCTAAGAATTTTTAAAAGATCCTCTGCAGTAGACTTATCAAAAGAAATTCTTCATTTGCATTTGTATTCTTACTTTTAATCATTGTGTGGTCTTGGTTTTGATATTATTTAAACGAGGGTTTTTTAAGTACGCAATAAAATAACCAGTATTTTTCGAATATTTAATAATGGCAATTGACTACGTACTAAACGTCGTTACACATTTTATGAACTCTAAAATGAAAATTGGTGTCATGAAATTGTTTTTTAATTGAAATAGTGTTTGGACAACAATAAAAATACTTAATTTCTTCAAATTATGGTATTTTAAATGCTATTATTCAGTAATCGTTATGTGATGGATGACTTACGAAGAAAACTCCGGAATATTCAGTTTTAACCTTTGTTCCACACAGCTAGGGATCTTATAAAGATGTTCTCTAAATATTATAGTAAATTAGAAAACACATTTTTTAATATAGACGACGAGCCTTTAAGAGCGCAGAAGAACTTGGTGAATAACATCCAAAAAGTTGTTGGTAATCGTAATGTTTTTGGCGAGAGATGCATTCGCAGTAAGTACTGATAACTTCAACCAGTGATTTTCCGCGCAAATATGAGATTTTTTGTAAATTATCATCCCACCCACTACTTACCCTAGGCCTTTTTTGGAATAAAAAATGATATTACAATGTTCGTCTCTCTAGTCCAGTATATCTCCATGTAAAATTTCATTAAAATCGGTTCAGCAGTTTAAGCATCAAAACGGAATACAGTATTAAAGTCTTTCACAGTATTAGGGATATGGTTAGGACTCCTAGTTCTCAGGACTGGCTATGTCCAATAGTATTAGTATAATTATGAATATGACTATCGTGAATAATTCTGGTTTTTAAGCTGTATTAAGGGATTTTATTACATTTTTTTCGAGCTTTTATACTTATCTTTGTTTCAGCGTTCACAGCACTGTCCATCTTCTTAGCCGTATTATTCTGCGGGGTGTTTGTCTACGTGGGGCCCTTCAGCCAACTGGTCTACCTCTCCCAGGTGTTCCCGGACAAGATCAAGAGCTTCCAGGCCGTCAACTGCACCAGCGCCACATCTGTTCCGCTTTCCAAGTTCATTTTTATGTTCACGTCTAGGTAATAAAATAAATATAAATAGATATTCTTCCAAAGTTTATTGGTTACTACCATTAAAATAGTCATGTGCATGGTTAAATTATGTAACATGATTAATTACCATTGTAGCACTTAAAAAATGCGGAAAATGGTAATTAATAATGGTCGAAAACGCTGAATCCTTTCCATAGCAGCGCAGTACACACTCAGCGCTGCTAACACCTTTTTTATCATCAGGCTACACACACACATAACAATACCTTATAACTAGTATACATAATATGACAATTATAAAATTAAAGTTTCACTAATATTATTACATTATTTTGACGCGAAGTTTTGCGCAACTTGGTGTCAGGTAACCGTCCACGAAACCGACGATACACAACACCCACTAGCACTATGTTCAGTGGAGTCCTGTGGCTAATAATGATGATGATATTCATTCAGTGTCAGCTGCAAGTTTTCTTTATAATCTGTGGTTTAATAGGTGTTCTTAATGATTTTAGTTCTCGTCTACGTGAAATAATGCAAATGAATCACGAAGGCCTCGAAGCCATCCCCAAGAACAGCACAGCTTATAAGAAAATGTTAACTACTCTACGCAAAGCTCATATTGTATCCTGGTTAGTCATCATCAATCAAGGGTTGGTCCATTTCATCTACTTAATCATACCCTGTTTCTTGAACATTTTGGGGAATGAGAGATACCTGCCGACTACGCCCGGAGATATTTTTGGTAAGTGTACTAACATAATTTAACATATTATACATTAACATAAAACAAACATAATTAACAGTTAGTGGTATTTCACAGGTATTCCTTCAAAATATGAGAGTCCTTACTACGAAATTTCATATACTCTCACAACCATTGCGACTTCCTTCTCTGCCGTCAACCAAACCGGCTACGTCACTCTATTCGTTGTTCTTCTTGCACACGAACTGGGTCATTTCAATGCTATATGTCAAATTCTTAACCAAGTTAACAAGATAGTTAACACTGGAGATAAAGCTTTGGATGTTACTCAATACAATATCGAAATGAAAGACGCGAAACAAATGACTGTCTCTGAAAATGAGTCTGATGACTTGGAGAAACATAAGAAGATCGCGGAGATGTTGACATTCTGTGTGAAACACCATCAGTTCCTGATAAAACTACACGCAAAGGTGAACGAACTCTACAAGGTAATATTCGGGGCGCACTTTTTTATAATGATTATTGTTCTTGTGACGACGTTGCAAACAATGAATTCTTGGGGCGTGATAAATACGATTTTGACTGGTTCGTCAGCGATTATGCCTTTGGTTGTGTATTGTTTCGGAGGAGAGATGCTGATAGCTTCAGGGCTAGCGATGGCTAATGCTGTATATGCCTGTGGCTGGGAAGGCATGAGAGTCAAGCATGCAAAGATTGTATTACTCATACTCTGTATAGCCCAGCATCCTCTTTGCTATACCGCAGCAGGAATGTTCATTATGAATAGAGAAACCTTTGGCAACGTCGCTCAGGTCGTGTACAAAATATACGCAGTATTTAATTAAGACTCCGATAACAGAATATTGATATTCTGTGTACGTCAAAGGCATTATGCGACCAAATAAAATATATTCGGAGGACCGCTTTCGGTAAAATGAACTAAAATGAAATGCATATTCGTATTTTTTTTCAATTCCGAGCTTGATTGTATTGTGAATATTAAATACGAGCCAGAAATCGAAACCTTTGGTATGAATCTTTATCTGGAATTAAATCGGAGGTTGGATGAACTTTGTGAATGTTAGAGAGATTTTCTCTCAGAATTTTTTCATAAGAGACGAATAAGAGTTTTCACAGCACTGCAGTGTAATAATATTTACTTACTCACACACTTCAGTCCTTATCTTGGGGACAATTTGCGAAATAATGTTTAAATAATATTTTATTTTCAAAGCGATGATAAATATTTGTTCACGAGTAGTTTAGAATAGTCTCGTTTTATTTGTGCGGGTAAATATGAGTGTTTTATAAATTAAAACGTATAAGTACATAGTTTTGTTTAAATTTCCAATACTTTTTATTATTTGTGCCTAGACCTAAACTATAGTAGGTTTTCAATTCAGTAGGGGTCACCAATAAAATTTTCAATTAATTATAATTATAAATACGGCTCTTAAAAAGTACTTCGGAAACTTGTTTTTGATTGTATCTAAACTACCTATTATACTGAAAATAACTTTATTTTATTTTTAAAGAAACAAGTTGAGAGGCGATACTCACGTTTTACTATCCGACACAAACAACTGGGGCCCTATTTATGAAGCATTCGCATTAATATTACGGGTGATTTACGTTCGAAAATCAATTAAAATTACGCTTTACGTTGACGTAGTTACAAAATTTGTATAGAGTTTCACTGATTTACACTCGAAAATCAAACACGCCATATCGACTCAAGAGATTCAAAAATAGAACCCCTGGTCTATGGACGGTGGCTCCCTGTACAATAAACTGTGGTCACGGCACGTGTGCCCCGACCTTGAAGCTGTCTGCTCCGATGCCCCAGGCTTTTTCAGTCGAGGTTGTTATGTGTAAACGAGCATATATTTCGCACTAGATCTACCTAAACGTGACGTTTGTTGGGTTGTAGGGCAATATGAAGTAAATAAGTTGGTAGTATAGACTAATGTTTTTGGGATTAATGTCGAAAATTACTTACAGACAAATATTATTTTATCATTAAGATGCCATTCAATCTATTAAACTGATTTATTGCAAAACGTTTATTTGACCTGTATGTGTATGATATTGTTAGAATGGGAATATTTATTAAAAAAAACCTATGTGCTATATGTTTAAAATTTATCCTTTAGTGTTTCTGCTTAATATGAGAACTTCGTTGTTGTGGTAACTGTGATTTATTTATTGGGTCATTTGTGGCTTATCTTCTAGTCTAAACAGAATACAATGCGTCCCATTTGGGCCGCCTTAAGTAAATAAGAAGTTGAAGTTCACAAATGTGATATGAGTGCAGCTGTTTGTTTCGTCACACGGAGTATATTATGAAGTGAATAAATGAATATGCAAATAAATATTTAAGGAGTTCAGAGTTTTCCATATTAAAATAAAAAAGACCCCAAATATCTAAATAAATACGAAACATATTATGCCTAATGAGATTTGAGTACAAAACCGGTTAAGTGCGTGTCGGACCCGCGCACTGAGGGTTCCGTGCCACCCTTAACTGAATTCAGGGTCCACTTACTTTCACTTAACGAAAACATCACAATATATTGCGACAGCACAAATAACTTTGTTTGATAAAAATGTGCAATATCTCAAAAAGTACTGGTTCGATCTCCTTCAAACCAATTTTCGTTGCAAGTTTTTGTTGAGATCTACATCATATATTTTTTTCAAAATTTTCACTTTCTTAGTTCAAAAGTTATATGGGGGGGGACGCCCATTTTACCACTTTGGAAGCGTGTATATCTCAAACCTTACACTTTTAGAAAAAATGGTTTTAGAAACCTCAACATCATTTTAAAAGACCTATCCATAGACACCCCACACGCATAGGTTTGAGTAAAAAAAAATTTTTAGGTTTTAGTTTCATGTATGGGAGCCCCCCCTTAAATATTATTTTTTCTTACTTTTTGTATCTGAATCGGAAAGCGGTGAACAAAATACACCTACCTACTAAGTTTCAGCTATGTGACGCTTATAGTTTCAGAATAAAGTGGCTGTGACATACGGACGGACAGACAGACAGACAGACAGACAGACAGACAGACAGACAGACAGACAGACTTGACGAAACTATAAGGGTTCCATTTTTTGCCATTCGGCTACGGAACCCTAAAATGTGCTCGCTGCAAGCGCTACGAGATGCTACGAAATATTCGTAGCGTAGCGACGTCATTACGTAGCAATTCGTAGTCGATTTCGTAGACACAAATATAAGTATGTTTCTCGTTTCTCGTATCGTACTAAATCCAGTTTGTGTAATAAGAATTCGAGCTTTCATATAATTTGTTCGTAGCTCACTTGCTTACTGAATGCTCAGACTGTTTAAATAATTGTGATTGGAATCAAGATTGAAACTTTTTTAAAATCACAACACGATCAAATTAAAGGTGGCAGAAGCGTTTATGTATCTGGCATTTAAGATTTTGAGCAAGCAAATGTCAAGTGACTTTTAAGTTTTTTCTAACATTTTACAAGTTATCATGATGACACATATCTATTTTCAGCTTCATATCATGTATTCCGTGAAACATACTATTGAAATAATTAAATTAGTACCTACACCACACACACACCTTTTTTTTGTAAGTTTGTTTTACGTGGTTAAATGTACCTTTTGTTAAGGAAGAGTGACTCCGTCTGCCACAGGTGCCATATCACTCACAAGAAAGAGTCCACCCCGGGATTTCTATTTCAAAAAATATTCCATAAGAAATAAACATTTTAATTTTCATTTAAATTCACTATCCTCGCCAGCTTTTGAAGCTTTTCTTAATGAAATTCCTGGGAAGTAGCCGCGTCCCACGCAGATCCCCTGAGGTGGTTAAATGACACTTTGCTCTTGAAATAAGGCTTTCACATAGTGTGTTGTGTACGTTTATTACTTTGCTGGACTTAAATTTCAGTAAGTAACTTATGTTTGTACGTTCTTTTGATGGTATTACCTAAAAATAATGATAGAAAGAAAATGATGCTATACGTAAAATAATTTGTCATATAATATGTAATAATAGTAATATATAACATTTCTTATGAATTTTGGTAAAGATTGTACAAGAAATTTAAGATAAAAGTCGACCCATAATAAAAATAATGAGTAATGAATCTGCTTAATTTGTAGAAAAATTTAATAATTCAAAAGAGTTCTGAATACCATGACTTACTTACTTTTAATGGCTTACTTAATACTTGAAATACATATTTATTGTAAGGTTTCTTGTTAGAGCTGATCCTATTTTAAGCCAGTTAATAGCCTATAGTGTGCCTAACGTGAAGCTTATTTGCTCTGCGGGCGAGAACTCGCCAGCACAGACTCATAAGAAATGCACACAGAAGGCTCGAACATAATAGGTACTTATATTCTGCTGATGAGCTTTGGAGCTCAATTATGAATGAAAGAATGATTTATTTATTCGACACTCAAGAGATAAGACAGATACATCAACTTGCTATTATAAAAATAGCAAGGACAAAATTAAATAATAAAAACAAAAACTATCAAAAAAAATCACGAAACAAAAACCCAATTACAATCTCACTCTCGACGGAGTGTGGATGCGGCCAAGGATAGATGAAGGATGGATGAAGGTGGATGCGTGTCTAAGAATAGCAGCCTGCTCGCCCGTATTTGAAAACGTAAAAATCACAGTGTTTATTTAGGGATCATAATTTTACCCGCCAGCAAATGTCCATTCTATTCCTTAGCCATAACACGTAACATATTAGATTGTGCCATTAGATCGAAAACGTTTGGTACATAGAGTTGAAACCTTCGTCTACAACTAAACAATATAATTTACAGTTAATAATGACAAACCATCCTGACTAAATATCACTTTTTATTATTTTTGGTATAATCTTACACCTCTGTATCCTAAATCTGACACGTTTCATTACAACACAAACGAAAATACACATATTTAACGTTCACGTCAGACCTGTGTGTGATACATGTTAAGGTGGGTACTGACCAAAGTTACGAGGTGTAATGTAACATTCGCATCGAGCGTGTTAAAACTCTATACAAAACCGCATTACAGTCAAAGGAATCGTCAAAAAACCGACAAGCAACGAGTGTCTCGTTGCTCGCTGGTCGCTTCGTAACACGACGTACCGACTGCACGAATGCCTGCTGTGTAATATGTTACATTACACCTCGTAACGTTGGTCAGTACCCAACTTTAAGCGGTTCTACTACACCTAGTTGCACTGTGGCGGAACGTAACGACAATATTTATTGAGAGCAAGTGCCCTACTATCCACTTCGGTATTATTTTCCCATCTAACGTCGTAAAATGAACCATTTCCCGGTTAGATCTCGTGCACTATGCCACAATAACCTAAGTATCGAGTCTGGAGAAAAGTTGGTTTACGGTGATAGAGTAGATGAGATTATGGCTCTGCTGCAACAAGTTATAGGACCTACAATGTTTTACAATGTTATTACTTGTATAATAAGATTATCGTCTAAATTGTGGGGAACTCCGTTTGGTTATTATTTTCACACGCACTGCCAAATACTGCAACAAGTAGGAGGCGTTGATGTCATCATCACCCTCGTTTTTTACAACGATTTTTGCTAAAGTTGTTATTTACTTAACCTTTCCAAAAAAGTTACATGGGTGCGTATTGCGATGCAACTTTGACCGTTAAGCGGCTCTGCTTTACTGTCAAATTAGCCATTCGGTTTGCAATTTCGCATTAAATTGAAATTAAATTAAATTGAAATATTATTATTCATAGCATTAGTATTATTATAACATTATTATATTAGTATTATTATACCATTAGTATTATTATAACATTATATATTAGTAATATTTTGTTTACACTAAGTGGGAATTAAACTGCCTGGAAATTGAACGGATTAATTTGGATCGCAATACGCCTCATGTAAGCTTTTTGTAACTACATACTTTCTTTATGGAAATGTCTTTTTGAAAAGTTTTCTCTAAATTACTAGAAACTTATGTCGTCAAATTGTAAAGTGCCCTAGCCAAACAAGCATTAATTTCCATCAATGTCTGACTCAACCATACTAACGTAAATAAAAAAAGTCGCGGAAAAGTTCTACGAAGAAAACGGGAGCCAAGTTTCCCGACGTATTTGGAAGGTATTGTTGAAAGTTGCAACGAGCATGTTAGTGTTGCCAATTGAGTCGACCGGGCGAATGTTGCCGACATCTGCGATAACAACCGCAGTTGTGATATCGTTGGACGTCGACGGTAGTAGTGCAGGCCATTGTTATCGATACTCCAAAAAGAGAAAAATAAATATGTTATATATTTGTGCCTGTTCAAAATAGGACGCGCACGTTCAGAAACAATTTAAGATTACATACATACTATTCATGAAGTGCAGATTGCGTTTAATCACTGATTTAAAGCAGTTTACAGTTATTAGAATTCGTAAAAAAAGGTTACTACAATACAAATAACAGGTACTTAAAAAAAAATAGGATTCAACTTTATTTTTACAAAAAACATTAAAAATCTCAAGGGACAGATCAAAATATATCTACTAGACCTATTATCAAAATAAGACGATTTCTAACTATTTACACATTTCAGTATTTGATAACCATTATACATAGATATTTGAACTTTAGCAGCAGCAGCAACGTTAGCAGTTAGATATTAAATTTATCGTACCGTGGGCTCCGATTCTAGGTGCATGAGCATAACACACCCTGCTACCTTCAACTGTTAGTAACCTTGTTAGTCCGAGCTGCAACATGAATAACTTTAACTTATCGAGCTACGACCCGATTAGGTATATACTTAAATTGCTATAAGTCGAAATGTCGAAAAATTATGTGCGTGCCCTTCGAGAGCCCGCTGTGGAAAACGCAGGTTTCGTTTACATAAAGATTTAGCAGAGCCTCTAAAACAATTATAGCCAGAATGATAAATTTATAGCTGTTGCAAGTTGTCCGCTATAACTCGCCGAATGTGGGCCCTCAGATGAACTGTGCCAAATACCAAATTACTGAAACGGACCAAATAAGATGATTTTAAAGAGTGGTCATATTTAGCAGGTAAATTATAGAACAACATACGAAAGTAAGAGCTCTGCCTAGTTATTGCAAATAAAGAAAATCCAATAAGATGATGAGCCCTCAGTTCTTAAGTGCAAAAATTTTACTTTGATGCTACAAATTTAAACTTACAACTAAATGTCTTTGGTAAGGTTTTAATTTTAGCAGAAGTAGCCACAATGCTAACCTGAGAGTACTGGGTTTATATATTCAACTAGTGTAGAATAAAAGCTCTAGCAAAGTGAGCTCTCAGACCACACGTTTTAAAAGAAACTTATCATATTTAGAGTCAAGGTGGAAGGTGTATTAATTTACACTTATTAGTAAAAAAACGTAGTCATTTAATAGTACAAACTTATGTATCTGTGTGGCGTGTAAATATTTCCTTTCTTGAAAAAAAACTATTTCATTTATATGTGAACAAAATGTTCGTATTAGGGTAACCACAAATCAGAAGATTAGTGGAAAGTAATGGAAAAAATAAATAAGTACACATTTTATTTATTCGTATTAATCTAATCTGTTACATCTGAATAATTACATTATTCGCTAATTAGTTTTTTATCACTCCTGTTAGGAAAGTTGGCTTTTCATGTATGGAAAATTGCTTTTTCATACGGGGTCGAAGTCAATTGAGCCACATTGTGTTAAAAATAGACCAAGCCCATAGATAGAAGTTGCTACCAACAGCTACCATCTCTCTGCATGACCTAAAGGTTTGACTGGCAGAGAATGATTTTAGCATTAAGTCCACCTTTGTACACCATGATTTGTGCAATAAAGTCTAAATAAAAAATAAATAAAATATAGTGACTGAAATTATTTATAGTTATTTTTGGTAAGATTGTTCTTAATTTTCAACCTTGTACATGTAAACGTTGAGATTCACGTTTTTCAACTGTAAAATAAACAGCGTTGATAACAAATGCATCTTATGTGCAATGCAAGATCGCTGTTCAAAGAATTAAATTTTGCCGATGCGAGTTTGATTTAAAGTACATTTTTTATGATGATCGCTGAGACATTTCTTGACATGACACATTCTTCCGTTTTCTTTCTGCTGATTAGTACCGAGAAGTAACCATTACTTCGTACGAAAAACGTCGATTCAATTTTACTGGGTTATCACTAAAATTTTCAAAATGACAACGTCTCAGCGATCATTTTAGGTCGAATTAACTTCTTTAGAGTGTGTATTTGTCAGAAACTCAAACTGAAAAAAATCGTTATACCCATACATAATAATAATTAAAGAACAACTCTGGTGTTTAACCAGATTTATTATTTATCCACTATCGAAGAAATCCATTATTACCTACTATGTTGTATTTTTGTATTTGTCAAACGTTGCTCAGGCACGGAAGTCTCGGTAAACCACCAGGTGGCGCTCGAACGCTCGTCTTCAAATAGTGTAATTTCTGTACGTCGCTAATTGTGCTATTCCGATCTACTAGTGAGATGAATAAATCTTGAAACGTAGGCCATGCTTCATAATTACCACAAAACTTTGGTATTTCTATACGCGGCAATTTTACTTCAGGAACTGGTACTGACGTGTGTGAAGAAGATGAATGTGTCACTTCCGATCTTGAAGGTTTTTGTTGCGATTCGATAGTAAACAATAGATCTTTCATGATACTTTTCGCCTCCATAGCCACTTCCTCACATATGAAATAATGTTCTTGTTCAAAATAAGGTAGTAATTGCCGTTGTTCCTTCTTCACGCTTTTTAATAATGTATTATGTGCAACACGAAACTGATTCCAATATTCTTCAATCGATTGTAATTTAACTGTCACATAACCACGTGTAAGCCGCACCTTCGGAGATTTCTTGAAGTTTTCATAAGTCTTCTTAATAGTGTTATATAAATCTTCCAATTCACAATGTTTGTTCGAGAATTTCCATGGTTGTTTATTAATCCTTACGCGTAAAAATACCACCAATGTGTAGCTTGTATATTCAGGAACAGATATCTAATATTCTTGAAGTGAAATTCCGATGAGAAACAGTCCAAATTTGCAAAAATCCGATCGAGTGTGAAATAATTAATCAACACGTAATGATGAATGATAAATAACTTGCAGTATTCGATGCACATAAAAACGGGTCGCCTTTTGTTCTCTTATCTCTCGGCGGCGGCCGCTGCTGTCCGGCTCGCTAGGCCACTATGATCCTTCCGATAGCGATGTGTAGGGTTGACAATTGCATGGCTTGATAATTGAAACACAGACGTTATGATCCTTTAGCTTTGTATTGACGACTACTGAAGTTTGACAAATGTTTACGAGTTTTATAAAGACATTTTAACCTAACACAACCTTTAAATTTGTTTTTAAGTTTTAGCTACGTAAGTTAAAAGGATGCAGTAGAATCGATGCAGTAGAAAATCAGAATATTGATTTGAATCAATTGTCTACGCAAAATGTAAAATAAATTGCTTGAGGCTTCCAGGAGTCATAAAATATCCTCATCATTGTTTAAGTATTTTTATCATATATTTATCTCAAAATACCTCTTGAGCAATCGTACAGCATATACTTATGTTTCGAGTTTCCTAAAAAAATGATAATGTGGTTAACATACACAAAATCAGTATGGAGAATTCAAAAAGCTAGATATTTCTTTAAATACTTTATATAGCAATAATATTTTAATACAATTTGAAACTATAAATTTTGTATAAAAAATGCTGCAAACTATTTTTATCAAACAATGACCAGGGAGAGAGATTTCTTATGGAGTTGGTTTTTAGCGTGTGGTCCGAGAGCTCACTTTGCTAGAGCTTTTATTCTACACTAGTTGAATATATAAACCCAGTACTCTCAGGTTAGCATTGTGGCTACTTCTGCTAAAATTAAAACCTTACCAAAGACATTTAGTTGTAAGTTTAAATTTGTAGCATCAAAGTAAAATTTTTGCACTTAAGAACTGAGGGCTCATCATCTTATTGGATTTTCTTTATTTGCAATAACTAGGCAGAGCTCTTACTTTCGTATGTTGTTCTATAATTTACCTGCTAAATATGACCACTCTTTAAAATCATCTTATTTGGTCCGTTTCAGTAATTTGGTGTTTGGCACAGTTCATCTGAGGGCCCACATTCGGCGAGTTATAGCGGACAACTTACAACAGCTATAAATTTATCATTCTGGCTATAATTGTTTTAGAGGCTCTGCTAAATCTTTATGTAAACGAAACCTGCGTTTTCCACAGCGGGCTCTCGAAGGGCACGCACATGAAAAATTTTACAATGCTTTACAATGCTTTTTTGCTTTACAAAAAGATCCTTATGTATTAAATGAGATTGATCTGTCATCTTACCTCTAAAATCTGAAAGAGAATTTTCGGTTTTGTCTTATAACAATGATTAATTTACAGAATGTTACAAAAATCTAAAAGCCCTAATAAATGAACACGTGTAGAAGTATTTTACTCCAAGTATTAAAACTTTTAACAACTTTAAAAAAAGATATATTTTCTTAAACTGTAATTTTTCTACAATTCATTATTATAGGTTAATATTATTTATGGTACGCGATAAAAAAAATATTAAAAACTTGAACAGTGTGCCCAAGTGCATACCCATCGCGTGAAAACCCTACACGTGCATTTGATCTGTTAATAAACTTCGCAAAATATCCGAGGCTGGCTTTTAATTACTCTTGAGTCGTCACTCCGCTGAAAAACTGGCGGAGAGCCAAATTAAGCTATTATGGAAATCTACCATACAATGTAGCTGCTCATGTCACGTCTATAAATACCATACAACCTAGCAGTCTGTTGGGTCATGACAGATCACTTGATGGGAAAGATGCTTTCAAGATGTTGATGTAGAACAATTAGATAACATAAATTCATTGTTCGAATTGTTCAACATTCTGACTAAATTTGATAGATTCAGTCATTCGATTTTTTACCGATTTAAAAAAAAAGGTTCCGTTTTTACTTTTCAAAGTAACCCTAAAAAAAGGTTATGATTTTTTGGATTAAACTCTTACTACGGTCAATTGAGACAACATCCTATTGGGACCGTGCGGAGTGTATGGTGGGGGAAAAGAAAACGATCACTGCGCATGCCGTGGCAAAAATGTGCGACTAATCGGGGTTACTTTTTTTTGTAATTTGCACGTTTCGTGTAGAAGGTAATGATTTATATGTATACACCGTGCTTTTTTAACCGTCTTACAGCCGAAGCCCACGTAATGTAACCATCTTAATAAACCTCTAGGGCATGTTATTTTTTTTATTACACTCCACATATTTTTTGTGTAAAAAATATCTAATAGTAATGTTACGTAATGTATCATCCTGTTCATAATGTTTACGATTTCAACAATGCATTCCTTGACCTTGCCGCCTCCACGCGTTCCGCACCGTTAGCCAATCTAAGACAGTCCACGTGGATCTCTAACCAATCATGCGCTAGCGCAATCCTTTGTGACGCCCACCGCCTCGCCCCTTTCTATTCGTGCGTAAAACTAGGTCAGTAGTGCTAGACAGCCGAGTGAATGACCCGCGCGTAGTGCTCGTTACAGGATGTTTCGTACTAAATTGTGCTGATATCTTCTTTAATGTCTTAGTCTTTGAAATCTTAATAATAACCAAGTTTTATTTTACGAATGACATGTAGTTATTGGATACTTTAAGTGGCCTTAGGCTGTAAGACGGTTAAAAAAGCACGGTGTATAGTTGATCTGTCATTAATAAAAATCTTCTGTTATTATACTTTTTTAGGCAAAACGGTAGTCGTGTTTCTAATTGTTTATATGAAACGTATTTTATACATTTTTAGAGACGAGAAAGAAAATAGGCTTAGGTATGTGTAGTGGTAGCTGTTTCAATTGATCGTAAGTACTTAGTAGTTGTCTTTCTGGTAAATATTCTTATGTTAGGATTTGGAAAACTCATTTGATTCTATTCGAACTAATTCGGTTTATCCGCGCTGCCAGCACCCCACACACAACCAGCTATCGCTTCCCCCCGCGCCCCTGTGCCCTGCAGGCGAGGTCTCGATTTCGCGGTCTACATAAATAATGTTTTTTTTAGGTTCGGAAAGTACTTACGATTAATCTTGTTTTATAAGGTGTAATGGTCACTGATGTTTGTCGAATTATATCGGCTCGAATAAAGTAACTATTGCTTTCACTTCGTACTTCTTCTACATTTCTTACGTGTTCGGCGTAATCAGTCAGGTATCAAACGAATGCTGAGAGTCGCATAACAATGGAATTTTTATTGTGTCTCGTTTACACATACTTGACGAGTTAAACCAATTTGCTACCTTTTAGCAAAGTTTGGGGCTGGAAATTGATTTTGTGTTTTACGTATTCCAAACCAGTTTTTATTACAATATCCATTTTTCTCTCTTACTGCCTGCACAAACTGCCTCTAAAACACGATTTATTGACTTTCTTTATTTCATAAATTTGCTTTATCTATACATATAAAAGGCTTTGTCCTGAATGACTGACTGACGGATCAACGCACAGCCTAAACCGCTGATCGTAGAGACCTGAAACTTGGAGGGTGTGTTCTTTGTATGACGAAGGGATCCGATAAGAAGGGATTTTCTGAAATTTCACCCCTAAGGGGTTGAAAAAGGGGTGCAAAGTTTGTATGGGAAAATGTGATTCCTTGGTCTGATCTACTTCAAATTTTGCATAAACATTCTTTAAAAATATTAACGAAAAATGTGTATCAAATTTTATTAAAATGTATCTTGTAACGAGGTCAAAAAGGGGTAGAAAGTAATTTTGGGGATGATTTGCTTCAAAATAGATATAAATCCTTCTCGGTGCTTTTTATTTTATTTACTTTCGTCTCACTCACATCCACTACTGTCCCTCTCACTCAGTTGTCAAATTCAAAGTCACAAAACGTCAATGCGGTACACTTGGATATTATTTGTGTTTTCAATGGTGTTTTCCAATAAATTTAATGATAAATACTCTCATAATAATATTCTTGTAATTACTGTGCAAATCTGTATTCGTGTTTCATAAAAATAAATAGCTTGAGACAATGTGAGATATGTGTGTTGAGGTCAAACGAAAAGACTCTACAAAACCTTTGATTAAAGTTTACTTTAATCAAAGTACAAAACATTATTTTGTCACGGGTTTTCAATGATGAAATGAAGTTTGGTAAGTAGTTTATTTATACTTAATTTAAAGTAGCAGCGTTTCTTATATACCAAATAGCATCAAGTTGAATGTTTTAAAACTTATTTATTTTATACTATAAAATAGTGCGGTGATGCGTAATGTTTTGTTTGTCGATATCGATATCTTGATCTGAGTGTCATCTTAGCCGTGGCGGAGGAGCAGGCTTAGATTTGAAGTATATCCCTATGTTTTAATGTTTTATTGAGATGAAATGAATAATAATGCATAATTTTTGTTTCAGGTCATTTCAATTTAAAAATGAAGCGGTATAGCTAGGATTTAACTAAATGCACTTACTTGATCAATGTTTACAACTTCGAGTATGGATATTTTTCTTTATAATAAAGTAATTTAGCAGAAGGCAAAATTAATTATTTAATGTTTTAGGTAATTTGTATGGTGAAGTGTGATATATAAGAGCAACTTACAATACAATTTAAGTAAATAAATATATTTTAATATTAATAACTGTCTATCGGATTTTATTGATTACAGGTAGAAGTCAACATTGGTTTCAATTTAGTGGTGAATACTTTTACGACAATAGGTCAACGCAAAGACAAAAGCAAGAAAAAAATATCAAATAAAATGTTTTTGCAAAGCAGTCCGTATATCGATATCAAAAAACTTCGTGCAATAAGCAGGATATCACTATTTTGTTTATTTTGTCAAAATTGACAATTTATTTACGGGCCTGGTTTTAACATTTGAGTAGTCTATTCTTCTCTATGGTTTTTCCGTCACATTTATAAACTTTGTGATTACCATAGAGAAAAAAGGTTGTACATGGTGATTACTTACTAGAAAAGATAAAGCTCAAGGGTAACTGAAGATAGGTACCTACAGCGGGAGTAGACTTGACGAAAAGCTGCTTCTCCCTGGCACTGGCCTGTTGAATGGTTGTATAAGGCAACTGTGATATACTCCAGAGTGCCGTGGTAGATCTGATGAATTCTAGCACTCGAAAGAAAAATAATTGACGATAGGTGCAGTATTTCGATTTCTTTGTACAAAGATAATCCCTCTTTGTAACTTTCACCAGATTAAAGGCCAAGCTATGTGCTCATAAAATATGGCAACATTTTATCTTTACTTCTATTTTAATATTATAAAGTTGTAGAGATTTTTGTTAGTTTCAACTTTGCACGCACTAATCTAGGATCTGCCTACTGGGGCCCTATTTTTGAATCACTCGCTTGGATATGGCGAGTGATTTTCGTTCAAAAATACATGAAAAATCAACGGAAATCACTCAAAATCTAGACGTGAGTACTCACAAAATTGAGCAATGATTTTTGAAATCCTTTTTGTGTAGATTACAACTGGTTTTCATTCCAAAATTCGACTGTAATCATTGAATATCACTCGCCATCTTGACGCGAGTGATTCAAAAAAACCGGTTAAGTGCGTGTCGGACCCGCGCACTGAGGGTTCCGTGCCACCCTTAACTGAATTCAGGGTCCACTTACTTTCACTTAACGAAAACATCACAATATATTGCGACAGCAAAAATAACTTTGTTTTTCATAGTGTTTGTATGAAAGACAAAGTTATATTTGCGGTTGATAAAAATGTGCAATATCTCAAAAACTACTGGTTCGATCTCCTTCAAACCAATTTTCTTTGCAAGTTTTTGTTGAGATCTACATCATATATTTTTTTCAAAATTTTCACTTTCTTAGTTCAAAAGTTAGAGGGGGGGGGACGCCCATTTTACCACTTTGGAAGCGTCTATATCTCAAACCTTACACTTTTAGAAAAAATGGTTTTAGAAACCTCAATATCATTTTAAAAGACCTATCCATAGACACCCCACACGCATATGTTTGAGTAAAAATTTTTTTTTAGGTTTTAGTTTCATGTATGGGAGCCCCCCCTTAAATATTATTTTTTCTTACTTTTTGAATCTGAATCGGAAAGCGGTAAACAAAATACACCTACGTACCAAGTTTCATTTATGTAATGCTTATAGTTTCAGAATAAAGTGGCTGTGACATACGGACGGACAGACAGACAGACAGACAGACAGACAGACAGACAGAAAGACAGACAAACAGACAGACAGACAGACAGACAGACTTGACGAAACTATAAGGGTTCCGTTTTTTGCCATTCGGCTACGGAACCCTAAAAATAGGGCCCCTGGTCCGAGTAGAATCATGAGTGTGTGTTAGATGGCTTACATAATATTAGTCGGGTAAGGTCATAAAGGTAGTTCAATGACTGCAGGCTATAAAACAGGACGCTACGACCTATGGGATCGAAGTAAACCAAAACGCGCAGACGAAGTCGCGGGCGGCCGCTAGTTTAATATAAAATAACAAACACATATCAGTCACAATTTGACAGGTGCCCTGAAAGTCGCGATTGCCAGAGGGCGCTACTATCGTGCACGTTCCCAATATAATAAAGTGATTTTTATACTTGATCAACCACGTGTCCTTATAAATCTAACCAAAGTTTTAAATTAAAAATTTCGGTGCAGTCTGTCGTGGTCACTTACATGATCTACCTAGGAAGTAAATTCGTGTTTATTAATGACGGATGGATACGCATTGTTGTTAATAATTAACGATTGAGTAACAATTTAAATTGCAAAAAATACAATTTAACCAACAATTATTTTTCGACGTTGTTAAGTGTCAGCCTATGCAAGATCCCTAGTGACACCTTGTGTAAATTAATCTAGCTACTATTCAAATAAATATTCCTGACCTGGTGTATCGTATTACAGATTGTTTTAATCCATAACAAGCCCCAGTCTTCACAAAAGTAAATCTGTAAAAACAACATAATATAACCTAACTGTACACTTTTTGTGAGGAAATAAATACTTTTTATTATAATTATTATTATTTGCAGCGTCTATTGGCTACAGTTGTCTTTATTTCCGCGTTGGAGCTGTAGGCTCGTCCGGGTCTATTCCGCGTTTCCGAAGCACTGTAGTTTGTAATGAAGGGTGAAACAGCTGTTTGTTGCCAAATAACTCTGCTGCTGCATACATTTTCTGTTTTGAAGGTCGACGTAGGTCAGGGTTTTGTATGGTAAGGTTGATTTGTCTATAAAAGCAAGCATGAAATACCTTTGTTCTTTTGTACATATCTTATTTAAAGGTGTTAACTTAGCATTTCTAACCATAGAGGGGCGTATTTTGCCGGTGCTGACACGCTCCGTGCATGACACGTGAGGGTGTTGGTCGGTGACGGAACGATTAAAATACAAACTAGGAAGTGCAATGCTGTATGTAAACTTTATGTTTATGTTACGCGTAATGCATTATAGAAGCTTAGCTTACTTTGGTTAATTTGCACTACTAATACTGACTGACTGTTTTGATGAATGGAACTACAACGAAAAACGAAATGCGTTAATACGATAACCTTCTAGCGGATCCGAAGCATTTTGTAGTAAGGATTCCATACTAAAATCGTTTCGGATCCGAAATCGGTAACCGCATTGACGGATTTCGGTTTTCGTAGTAGGCTTACTGTATCCTAAATAAAATATAATCAATTAACTTTAACTACTTCTCCCGATTCGAGTGTTGTACGTTTTCAATCAGACCGCAGCTTATAAAAAAGTATTTTCATTTTCAGGGCATTACTAACATCGTTCGTGATTTAATTTCGGTGGATTCGTCGGTGCTTGTAATAAATTCAGTGTCATGAGCAGGCACAGTTGGTTAGGTTTTTTCGCTTGAATAGGCAGACTCATTCATAACTCATCCGTTTTACTGAAGCGAAAATAAAACGAAATCTTATTATATCTAGCCTTTGAAGATAAGAAATAAATTGTAGAAGTAGATATATGTGACACACACTTTGATTTATGCACAGTATATAAAGTAGCGAGTGTCTCTTCTTCAGTTTTGTTTCTAAGCTGTATTCTCGCCTGCATTTTATTTCTTCTTAGCCCTTAAAGGTATGATTGGCAGAGAATCCTTTTGTACGTAAGTTTGCAAGGCATATAATCGTTGTTTATATATTTATAGTAGCCCGGAAATTGGGAAAAAGGTGTAGGTATAATCCCAACTAGCATTTTTTTCGGAAAAATATTTAAAATCTTTTGACGCCACGCGCCAGTTCGTTTGAGCCGAATTGGGATATTTATTTATAAAGACTTTATTGCACAAACCATTGTATAAAACGATTGAGTAACAATTTAAATTGCAAAAAATACAAGTTAACCATACAATTATTTTACGACGTTGTTAAGTATTAGCCTATGCAAGATCCCTAGCGAGACCTTGTGTAAATTATTCTAGCTACTATTAAAAAACATCCTGACCTGGTATCTTGTATGTAATTGTTTCAATCCATAACAAGCACCAGTCTTCACATTATGTGAAACTGTCCAAATTAAGTGACACTTTTTGTGAGGAAATGAAATCTTTTTATTGTTATTATGTAGGTATTGCAGTGTCTATTGGCTACAGTTGTCTTTATTTCCGCCTTGGAGCTGTAGGCTCGTCCGAGTCTATTCCGCGTTTCCGAAGCACTCTGCGAGTTTGTAATGAAGGGTGAAACAGCTGTTTGTTGCTAAATAACTCTGCTGCTGCATACATTTTCTGTTTTGATGGTCGACGTAAGTCAGGGTTTTGTATGGTAAGGTCGATTTGTCTATAAAAGCAAGCATGAAATACCTTTGTTCTTTTGTACATATCTTATTTAAAGGTGTTAACTTATCATTTCTAACCATAGAGGGGCGTATTTTGCCGGTGCTGACACGCTCCGTGCATGACACGTGAACCCTCACCAACACCCGTTGGTCGGTGACGGAACGATTAAAAAACAAACTAGGAAGCGCAATGCTGTATGTACACTTTATGTTTATGTTACGCGTAATGCATTATAGAAGCTTACTTTCGGTAATATGCATTACTAATACTGACTGACTGACTTTGATGAATGGAAACTGGCCTACTACTACGAAAAACGAAATGCAATAACCTTTTAGGCGGATCCGAAGCATTTCGTAGTAAGGATTCCATACTAAAATCGATTCGATATATGAAGATATCGTTTTTCGTAGTAAGCCTACTGTATCCTAAATAAAATATAATCAATTAACTTTAACTACTTCTCCCGATTCGAGTGTTGTATGTTTCCAATCAGACCGCAGCTTATAAAAAAGTATTTTCATTTTCAGGGCATTACTAACATCGTTCGTGATTTAATTTCGGCGGATTTGTTGGTGCTTGTAATAAATTCAGTGTCATGAGCAGGCACAGTTGGTTAGGTTTTTTCGCTTGAATAGGCAGACTCATTCATAACTCATCCGTTTTACTGAAGCGAAAACGAAACGAAATTTATATCTAGCCTTTGAAGATAAGAGATAAATCGTAGAAGTATTAGATATATGTGTTACCCACTTTGATTTATGCACAGTATATAAAGTAGCGAGTGTCTCTTCTTCAGTTTTGTTTCTAAGCTGTATTCCCGCCTACATTTTATTTCTTCTTAGCCCTTAAAGGTATGATTGGCAGAGAATCCTTTTGTACGTAAGTTTGCAAGGCATAATGGTTGTTTATATATTTATAGTAGCTCGGAAATTGGGAAAAAGGTGTAGGTATAATCCCAACTAGCATTTTTTTCGAAAAATATTTAAAATCTTTTGACGCCACGCGCCAGTTCGTTTGAGCCGAATTGGGATATTTATTTATTTAAAGACTTTATTGCACAAACCATAGTTTAAAAGATGGAGTTTCATTACATTCAAACGTTACTGTAATAACATACTGCAATACGTTAACATTACTACAATAACTTATTTTATATTACTTACTCAAAATAAATATAAAAATAATATATTAAATAATATCCTATTCATTAACGTGACGGCAACACGACTGTGGAACTATCTTCCCTCGTCGTTGAACACGTCGTTAAGTGTGCCTATCTAGCGTTAGTACCTAGCCGGAGATTGTTAGAACATCTACTTAATACCTACATACATACTCGTACCACAGAATAGGCTAAATAAGTCTGTGCTTATATAAACTTACTTTCCTGCACATAATCGCCAATAGGTTTACTTAAAAGCCACTTCGCTGTCTTCACGGGTAAACAAAGCACAGATAAGCCACACATAAAGGTAAGGCCACAACTGATTAATTAATCCTTGGGCTATTCCCCGACTCATTAATCGTGCATGCCTGGGTTAATCACCATTGGAATGTACAAGCACATAAAATTTACGTCTATGGTATCTTATACAGCGGTAATAGAGGCGATTTTTCAGCGTGATATAGTTTGATGTGTGGGCGACTGTATCAGGCTATTCGATGGCTCACCTATAAATTTTACGTAGGCTGTGGCTTGTCTTTGGTTAGTTCGTGCGCCGATTTCAGTAGGATAGCTCGATACATGACCTTTGTTAGACCTAAAGATGCATTGATGTAGGTAAATATTTAACCTGAAACACGCGCGGAAGTCTCAGCATAGTTCCCTGTAAAACCACCAGGTGGCGCTCGTAAAATGCTGAGACAAAATTGGTATTTTCGTGTGTTTTTTGATTGAGAAGAATGTTTGAATCAAGCTTAAAAAATTACAAACATTTTTTTAATATGTATTAAAGATTTAGATTTTATGTAAGTTAGAAGAATATTCGATGGAGCAGAAAATCAAAATATTGAAATTGTCTTCGCGAAATGTCCAACACGTTGCTTCAGACTTCCAGCACAGGAAAAATAGACAATTTTGAACTGATTTCTTTCGTCAGAGTTTCAATTGTAAGCTACAAAACTACATAGTTTTAGTAGAATTAATAATTTAAATTTCATTTTATAAACGAAACCAACAAAATATAATATGACTAAAAGCAAAGCAAGCAAAAAAAAAAACAATAATTTTACCCCAATACTTACAAGACACGAAAATTTCCACAATATCACTCGAGCACAGATAACCTACACAAAAACATACCAAAGAAAGTCTCACGCATGTCTACAAACGTGACACAGTTTTTGTCACATTTAATTAATTAACTTCGGCTCCTCTCGCAAATTGCGTTATCAATCGGGTGAGCCTTGATTACACGACCAAATAATGTAGGCTAGACTGGGGCTATAAATTTCACTTCACTATCGGCGAGGCTTTTTATGGACACCATTCTGATTGGTACTTAGTTTTCAACCCTGTGACTAATTTTAGAACGCTGTTTTATTGTAGCAAAAAAAAAAACGTTTTATTTCTATGTTAGTTTCATCACATTGTGTAGTTATGGTATGTTATAGGTAGATATACAAATATAAACAGGGTAACATGAGATTTTATCACAAGGTGATCTACAAGGATAATGTGGATAACATGTGCATTTTAATATTTAACCACTTACCTCAAGATATTAAAGTGTTAGAGGGTCTGGCATTTAAAAAAAAACTAACCGATTGGCTAATGTTACATTGTTTTTATAGTGTTAAAGAGTTCCTAGAATATAAGACCAATTAATTAATTAATTACTATTTATTTGTTATATTTGCACGTCTGCTTGCAGGCTGAATACATTTACTTTGTTTGCAATTTAAGATCCAATTTTATGTATGTATTCTCGCAAATAAATTTTCTGATTTCTGATTTATAAATATTCCATATTAGTACTATGTTATTGTAATCTGAATCTTTGTGTATACCTATAAAACCTAAATATTATTGTAAGATAAAAGTTTTAACATGATCTTTATGTAAACACTGATATATGACACTTATTTTAAGGTCTATACAATGGACCCTTTATTCAAATAAAGTGAGTATCCCTTTAACGCTCGTGTGTATCATTTCATACATTGCTCCCGCACATCACAACATATCAATCTAGTAACTAACTTGTCAAAACATTATCTTTGAAAACTAAATAAATATCTATTATACTACCAACATCACTTTAGTAATAGTAAGCTTTAATTTATTCAGTAAGCTGGTCATTCCTTTTGTGCATAAGTGAAAAATGTTGGTCCCCAACGTCCACAACAATCAATAAAAGTAAAGGTTCAAATCTTAATAGTGTAGGCAGAAAGCTCGAGGCGCGGTCGTTTTATGGCCAGCTTTGCCCGCGGGGCGCAGCTTACTTAATGTACTAATAAGACTTGCTGTACAACCATTTGCTATTCCACTTTGTGTTTCAGTACCTCTTGTTCAACAAGCTTTTAGTATCGCAATACATTATTGCATGCATGTGTTTCCCTAACATTATAATAGTTTACGAGGTGAAATTGAGGGGCTAAAACAGGTATAACTAATTACTTAGATATTACTGAGTTATAACTACGAATATCACTGCTAAGTAGAGGTTTTTCTTTGTTCAGAATGGGTTCACTCTTGACTCCAGACCAAGCCAAGTGCGACTAAGATGGAGTCGAAGATGTAAGGAGCTAAGAAGAAGCCTATTCACTCTGACTTTGAATAGTTTCGTGTGATATAGTTAGAGGTCCTTAAAAGAAAATTATATTTGATCTAATTTTACGTACTTATATGTTCTTAAGCTTCTCACGCATGTTTGTAAGAGAGAAATAAATTAAGATACGGCCAGATGTTTTGAAACTCGGTAATATATTGGTCGTTAGCGTCTCGCTCCGGAGTTAAGTTTCCATAATTCATATTTAGGAAACATGTGTGGTCTAAATTGCATTACAATAATATAGCCTTTTAATGAACGATGGGGTTAAAAGAAATTTTCTTCAAATGAATTAATATTTTTTCGTTTACCCAAAGTCCAAAGGTAATCTAGAAAAAATCGCTAAATTGATCATTTTTCACCTGTAACTGACCTTCCGTATATGTAAAAAAAACTATCATTCGAAAACTGAGGTTGTAGATGCGATCTTTAATGACACCAAAACTTAGTTATTCTAGCTAAATATAGTCGTATGTAAAAAAAAGCTTCATAAAGTGGCACCGTCATTTAACTAAAAGGATACGAGATACCACAAGAAAAGTGTTGAACGCATCCACAAAGCGGTCTGATGGATTAGACTCAATATCGATTTGCATCTTGAAGAATGCATTTACATGATTGCATGGGTTCGCTTCAGAATAATGCAGTTTCGAAGATACGTGATCACCATATACGATCAATTCTAAGGAAAGATATATTGAGTATATTGGAGACATGTTGAAGACAATAGATGTTGGATAATCCAATTTTATTTGGAAAGGATTCCGTCTGCAAACAGCGCTCGCAAATAGCTTAAAAACAAATGCGAATTTCGAGACACATTTTGTGTTGCTAGCAACGTGGTTTCGACATACTGTAGATAGGTATCGGGGTGCGTATTACGATGCTGCTGCTTATTAATCTGTTTAAAATACAGAGGTACATTTAACTTATTAATTCCAAGTATTAATTAATTTCAAGTATTCCACATCAGATTTATAAAAGCTTAATAAAAAATAAAGCCCAGTAATAACCACGACCGTACAAATAAAGAAACACGTACAAGATACTGAAACCTGTGATTCGATACCCGGAAAAATATTAAACGATGGTGCATAGTGACTTATTGTGCTTTATCCCGACTGTTACAGACGGAAGACGATGTTACATGTCAGTTATACTATTTCAATTTCAACCTTTAAATAGACAAATTCGAGTCAAACTTCATTTAAAAACAAAAAAAAACCGGTTAAGTGCGTGTCGGACCCGCGCACTGAGGGTTCCGTGCCATCCTTAACTGAATTCAGGGTCCACTTACTTTCACTTAACGGAAACATCACAATATATTGCGACAGCAAAAATAACTTTGTTTTTCATAGTGTTTGTAAGAAAGACAAAGTTATATTTGCGGTTGATAAAAATGTGCAATATCTCAAAAACTACTGGTTCGATCTCCTTCAAACCAATTTTCGTTGCAAGTTTTTGTTGAGATCTACATCATATATTTTTTTCAAAATTTTCACTTTCTTAGTTCAAAAGTTAGAGGGGGGGGGGGGGACGCCCATTTTACCTCTTTGGAAGCGTCTATATCTCAAACCTTACACTTTAAGAAAAAATGGTTTTAGAAACCTCAAAATCATTTAAGAAGACCTATCCATAGAACACGCATAGGTTTGAGTTAAAAAAAATTTTTAGGTTTTAGTTTCATGTATGATATCCCCCCCCTTAAAAAATAATATTTAAGGGGGGCTCCCCTTAAATATTATTTTTTCTTACTTTTTGTATCTGAATCGGAAAGCGGTGAACAAAATACACCTACCTACCAAGTTTCAGCTATGTGATGCTTATAGTTTCAGAATAAAGTGGCTGTGACATACGGACGGACAGACAGACAGACAGACAGACAGACAGACTTGACGAAACTATAAGGGTTCCGTTTTTTGCCATTCGGCTACGGAACCCTAAAAAACATGCCTGACGGTTATAGTTAGGGAGCGTAACTTAATTTAGTGCAACCGCACCGCATTAACTACTTAATCGTGAAGTCGTGTCGTTTCTCATAAACCTACTTTAAAATCCCACTTTTATTGCCACAAATGCGTCTGCAATTTCCACGCTTATTGGGAAATACTACAATAATGTTGAGCAATGATGTATTGTAAAAAAATTCAAGCATGTTTTTGTTCATTAAAATGTTAATTTGTTTGTACAGAACCTACGTTTGTTATACCTTTTTGCATTAAGCATTAATGCTTTTAGCATTAAGTCCACCTTTATACGGTAAATTTGTGCAATAAAGTCTTTAGTTAAAGTAATAGGAAAAATCAACTCGTAAAATAAAGCTTGTTGCTCTTGCTGTTCTATTTGAAATAGCATTTTATAAATGATATCATTTTCAACATTAAGGTATTTTTAGTGAAGCCTTATATTTCAGTAGGTGGGAAGGTTTTACTCGTATTTAAATAAGGTACCAACATAGATTCTAGTATTGTGTTACATAAGATGCCATTGAAATGCATCAAAATAAGACAAAAGGATATATACGTTTTAAAACGGAGTTTAAAATACGTACTTATTAACGCTTGGGAGCGGCGTTTATTGTATTTAGTAGCAGATATACATTCTGCGTCATTTTTAATTCCTATATGCATTTGACAGTAAAATCAATTTTGATACAAACTAATTTTAAATACCCACCTTACTGTAAGGTAAAGTGCTTATAAATAATAATAGTCTCTATAGCCGATTTCGCCTACGGTGGCCAGTCACAACGACTAACCGACTGCGCGGGACATATCATAGTGCACAAGTGTGTGCGCAAACACAGGTGCACTCTCTATTCCTTTCACTCTCATAGCCCGATGGGACAGCAATCTGACACGACCGGAGAGAGATCAGGCCCAGGACTAACGGCTTTACGTGTTTTCCGAGGTTTTTTTAATGCTCTGCCAGACTTTGCTCTGCTAAGTTCACAGACATGTAACTTCAAACAGAAGACGAGAGGTGCAGGCGATTTTCGTTGGTTCGGCGACGGTGGCCTCGAGAGTACATAGATATCCACGTTTACTTGTTTTGATTGAACATTTAATGAATGAGTTCTACATTTGTACCCGGTCATAAAAAAGCAATCAAACAGATTGATGGGATGTAAACCGGAATAATAAAGATAAATCTTACAAGATCAATAAGTAGTATGTTTTATTCGTCATACTTAAGTATTATTTATAATTTACCTATGTATTTGTTTAACACATTTGGTTTTCACCTGTAAAAGTGAGTTGTTATTAATATGTAGAAAGAAGCTATGCCAACCAAGCAAAAAATGTGTCGCAAATACGACGATTGTGACGTATTCCTTGAAATTTGGAATTCTAATATGAAACCGTTTGTATGAGTTGATGACAAGTAGCGTTAATTCATGTCGCAAAATATTTGTTTGTGGTGTCAATTTCATACGCTAGTAAGTTGTTCAATGGTTTTGACAAACTTTTTTTGCAATAGATGCAAACAAAAGTCCGATAATGTATGTGTACGGGGATGCCGTAACAGTTTGAGGGGGTTGATTTGAAATGATAGAGAGAATGTTTGTAAAATATGAAAAACTTGTATATTGAACTTGATTTATGCTAGAAATGGATTTTGATGGTAAGTGAGAACGCGCGACTTAATGGTTTGATGGATGCGAACGAACTGACGTATTTGTACAAAAAGTAATGAAACGTAATAACAAAAGTAGGGCGAATTTATGCTGACGAAAAGTGTTGTACGTGCTTGCCCGTACATAGTCTTTAGTAGTGTATCACTATGTACTGTAGTACTATCTTTAGTAATTTTCTTAGTGCAAACTTACGTTCGGGAGTTTCCTTTTGAAAAAAATATAAAGTTGCATTGGTTTTAACCATTGACACAATATAATGAAAAAAAAAACAGTTTTTTTTAGATAATCACGATATTTATTACAGGGATAATAATGTACAAACAGAATTTTACAACAAATTACACTTAGAATTATTGTGTTTCATAAATATAATCTTATTTGTTCGTAGTCATATTTAATTAGTTTTGAAATAATTTATCTAAAATTTACTCACAGTATTTTAGAAATAATGTTTAAAAGTAGATAAATATGTCACTTCAAAGATGAATAAGTTATTGTATTTTCTTTAAGAAACGAGACATTTATTATTTGTTAAAGATAATCTATTAAAATTACGTTTGGTATTCAGTCGACATTAGATGTATGGAACATTAATTAATATTAACTATTTATACTGGAGTGCCTATCTACAATCCATATAAAATACTTATTTAATTTTAATGCTCTTTACTTACGCCACTGTAACTGCTAAAGATTAGCCAATTAAATTTTTGCTTTCATTAACAGATTGAGAAATAATATATCAAGTTTAAAAAAAAATTAGATATATTTTTAAACAACACACCGGAATAAAAAAAACAGCAACAATAGGCGAACAATATACATCTCAAATTATCCTTTTATAGTACCTTAAATAGTGATACTAATTTCTATTTTATTTATTTATTAAATAAAAATCGTATTTAATTATAAAAGGACATATCCTATAATGTACGATATATGCTAACATAATTTTATATTACAAATAGCGCTTTGTTTCCCGATTTTGTATCTTAAATTACTGATTACCTAAAATCTACGAACATCGACAACATTGGGACAGTAATTTATACATAGCGAAAATAGTAGTTTTGCCATCGATAAGATATAGGTATTTTGAGCTCCATAACAAATATTTAACAAAATTGAAAATATATACAAACTATTTACGATACCATTTCAAAATTTAATGGTTCTCGACAAACCAAAAACGGCAAATAGCAAAAACGGAATCAAGGATTATATGTTTGTAAAAGTTTCACAATCATTCACTCTAGTGTGAAAATAATATTGGACTATATCAAGGTGCATTTGAGCACATTTTTAAAGTATTTTCTACCATTCCGACGAAATACTACGAGTAATAGAGACACTGAGCGCAAAATACATAGTTGAATAATCCCTCGGTAAACAAACGCTTTACAGTAATATAGTTATAATAAGTTATTAAATAATTATCAAATAAGATTTCTTTAAAAAAATGTTTTTTTCAACAAACGTAATATCACTCCTAGCACTGACTTTATTATGAATGGCATATTTACATGACTAAAAATATGGTACAATATTTCCCTCTTTGAGACGCAGTCGGGTAAAAATTTAATTAATATTAGGCTTAATTAGTGAATGATTATGATTTACATGTTAATATAATGTAGCATAGCATACGTCGTTGCATAGCATTGAACATGAACCTTAACTAATATTACACTTCAATTCGAAATTACACTGTTTACCTACTAATTACAATACATAAATAAATTTATTTGACTATTAAATGCACATTAATCGATCGAGTTAGAATTGAGGACATCAGTCCGAAAAGGCGTTAGTCCGTTTGCCGATTTTTCACTTGCCAGGTCGTTTTGGATGGTGATGACGGGGATGTCAGGGGCGGCGTTAAGGGGGTAGGCGGGGGAGGCGAGGAGGGCGCTGGGGAGAGCGTCCTCTTCGGGGAGAGTGCGCAGGCGCGTGAGCCTCCCCCGCGCCCCCCCTCACACGGGCGATTGGTCGCCACTGGCGCTGCCGCTAGTGATGTAATCCTGCGCATGGT
Organism: Pyrausta aurata; assembly: GCA_963584085.1. Lineage (NCBI taxonomy): Eukaryota > Metazoa > Arthropoda > Insecta > Lepidoptera > Crambidae > Pyrausta > Pyrausta aurata. The sequence continues at coordinate 8,441,663 of OY757270.1, read as the reverse complement.
AAGTTAGTTTCAAATTATTCGAAGTCTAAGAAGTAGGCATATTATGATATCAGCTATAGCGACATCAAACAATTAAAAATAGTTTGAATATTCTGAAACTTTCCAATCGAATCGTAACATGCACATAATTTTGATACTGTCAGTAGTGAGTGTAAATAAGAATTAAATTAAGAAAAATATTATATAAGAAGTCCAGAGGCTCTAATAAAAACTACAAATAGCGTAACGGAACGGAGAACAAGTGAAAGTTAATATGCGATGCTGAAAGACGTGTATCGAGGTAGACTATAGTCAAAGTTTTTTTTTAAATAACGTGTTAAGGCATTAGCTAGACAGTTGGACATCCATCAATGACGTCACTTTTTATATCAGGATAAAGAAATAAGTTAACTCCGAGCCACCCAGTTTGTCTAAAACCTGAAGCGTAACTCAACCGCCAGGTCAGCTTCCCTCAAAACGGTGGAACTAGCATAGAAATACGAACTCAAACAGAAGGAAGGTATTTAGTCAGCGAGGTAATGTACTTGGTAATCACCTTGCGCGCTCCGCACTTATTCTTACTCGTACTGAAAGTACAACACATACTGCTATGTTACATTTACAGAGCAAAGTTACAAGTTTGGGAGAGCTAACGTTACATAAAGTTTCGGACCCAAATACTAGCGAATTGAATTTTGGTGTAGGCATCCTGATATTATGGCTATTTTAGTAGTTAACGTAAATTTACCATGACTATCGATGAATAAATAAGTAAGTTTAAAGAGAGATTTTTTATATGTTTATAAGATCAAAGTATAAAAATTGAAAACATACCGCGTGCAGATGCCGTCCATCATAGTGCAACGCCAGTGAGGTCCTCGGCACCAGCAGCGTCGTAGTGGTGGTCTCAGATGCTGCTGACTCCCTCTTCGACGGATGGCTGTATAACCTGGTATACTTACTTTGTTAGATTTCTCAGAAATATATCAAATCTTACTAGTCTACACAAGTATGCGCGGAACACTATTGCACTCTCTCTCATGCAGTGAGGCGGTCATCATCATCATTATCAGCCAAAGGACGTCCACTGCTGAACATAGGCCTACCTCCGGTTTTCCACAGCGATCTTTACATCGATATTCTGACCATTATTAAACCGCCCAGAGAACGCTTCGCCTGAATCGCTTTTTAAAATAATTTTTTTTTTACATTTTGTGCGAAAATTTTTACTTACAATTAGCATTATCTAGACGGCTAAAGTAATAGATAGGTAAGAAGGCCGGCCAATACAAACCCGGGTTTCGAACCCAGAATAATTTGAGCAGGGATACGCGATATTATTATAGAACTAGATCAAAGATGTGGTTCATGTGGTCACATCACTCATATCTACAAACCAATTATATACAGCCGGCTTTTCGCATAAAGGCTACTTGACTACTAAAGATACTCATTCCCAATACTTTAAAAAATATTATATAGTTGTATATTTCTCGGATCAAATAAATGTTTATAGTTAAAAACGATAACGAGAATATTTAATGATAGGCCTATTAAATATTATTGAAAAAAATGTTAATAATAATGCCTTTAGGATAAACCAAATGTAAAGTACCGTTTGTGTAATGGTAACTTATGTATTCCAACAAAGCAAAGCGGATATACATATTTGCAATAAAACATGAAAAACGGTATGAATTTTAGTATGACATCTGTGATATCTATTACATAACTCTCATAGGATTGTATTTAAATAATTTCAATGCTTCTGCTCTTTCAATCTTATGTTTGTACTTAGCTAAAAAAGCTGCTGCAAGAAATATTTTCATTTGACTTTTCAACTTAAGTAAACGTTACCAGTATGTTCGATACACAGTTAACCTTCGATCGCAAATAGAATATGGAAAAATGCTCCCCTTTCAAAGCAAATAAGGCAGCAATAAAAGAGGCAGTGTTTGCTCGCGGATTATACTCCGCTCCCAGTGAAATTGGCTGTTAAATCGAATAAACAGCTAGTACAGAATAAAGCAGGTAAAACGAAAAATACACGATAAGGATTTAGTAATATCCACTTCCACATACTTACTAGGAGACCTGACGAAACTTTTATGTGACTTATGTGGCAGCGATTATTGCAAACAAAACTATTACGAATATGAAACAATGCGGACCGTTTGGTGTACTAATATTTACGCCGTTAGTTCACCGCCACATTCGCATGCGGAATGTGACATTTGATTGAATGCAGCGTATGACATTGGCATATGCTGTCTCACTCTAACATATCTAGATATAGTTTATTTTTGTTTTTACAGTGTTTTGTCACCATACAAACTTCATAATATAAATAATAATAATATAATAGGCATACGCCCGGATAGCGTAAGACACGGGGTTCAATTCCTCGTCTGTCACAGGTTCACAGTTGCTTTTTACAAGTGCAATTTATATATCTAGATATTATAGTTGCATCCTTGTCGGTATCATACAGTCGCATTCTGCCGCATGCGAATGTGTTGGAGTAGGTAACTAATGGCGCAAACGGCTTAACACGATTACGAACGGAACTCTATCGTCAGTTGTTTTTCTTATTACTTCGTTTTTATATAAGTTCCAGTATTCTATCAATATTTAAAAAAATCCTCGTGGTAATATTTTCGAGTCAGAGAATTGGTTCCCCAATTGATGGATTGCTATCACTTTTCATCACAAAGTGCAAGCATTTACAACAATACTTGCTTGACTACCATAAGCAGCTTCAATTTTTATACTTATTTGACTTAAACAGAAGTCTTTCTGTACCTATAACTCAGTTTCAATAAGGACATTTCAGCGTCAAATTGTCGGATAGAAGATAAACGCGAAACAGAAAGCAATATAAAATCAACAACAGGGAATTTGTTCTCGAGCTCGCGATATCGCTATTAAATGTTCAAATCGAATAACAACTGGCAGGCTGAAGGGATAACAAGGTTCCCTTCAGCAACCCGCTTCAAGCCAGTGTCTAAGTGCCTACTGTGTATGACTATAAGGTCAAATCATTTAAAGTGATAATATTTTAACCATGCGCGGATACACCGTTGTGGGCACTATGGGCATACCCACAACCCTAATCACAATTTATAAATTGCATGGTCATTTTACTAAATTAAGAAGCATCCTAAACAAATATGTTGTTCTCACTTTGCTCAGCCATTATTTTTTTTGCTTGCTTTCAAAGGCGTCGTGATGCGTGAACCAAAAACAGCGCGCTCGCTTCGCGCTTTATCATATTTTTCTTTTAATTATTATCAACTTAACTGAATTGTAGCGCGCTCGCTTCGCTCGCACTTTAAAAAAAAATGTTGTTTTGGTTTCATGAGCGTCGAAAACTGAATTGTATTGCGGTCGCTTAGCACGCGCTTGACGAGAATTTTTATAATGTTTTTGGTTTGATGACAGTCAAAAACCGATTTGTAGTGCGCTCGCTTCGCTCGCGCCTTAATTTTTGTCATGTTATTAACTAGACGGGCGTCGAAAACTAGTAGATGCCATCGTCATATTTGATAGCGTGCCCACAACTTTTTTAGAGAGCTGGATCCGCGCCTGATTTTAACAGTGGCTTTGTATACATCATAGAAACAGGTCACTATCATTATTTTTTGGAAAATCGAGATTTTAATTTTTATTATTTACTTTAGCATAGACAATTTTTTTTTAAAACAGCACCCTGACAATATAAAAAGTTATATCTACGTCTTCGGCTTCGCCTTTCTCAATTCAATGCCCAAACTATCTTTTTCTCTAATCTTAGCCTTAATTAATAAAAAAATAAATTCTGAAAAAAATATTACCTTAGTCTCAAATTTTCTCAAAAACTAGCGGATAAAACCCAGTGTTTTCTACAAAAAATATATTAATATATTGTGCTGAATCGGCCCTTTAAATATTATCACTTTAAACGAGGTCACCTTATATTTATAGAAAATTCACAAAAATTACGCATTACAAGCTATCCATTTCATGATTGACGAATGAGCTGTAAAAAACAGCTGTAGAACTTCATATTATTTGCACATCCATCACTCAATCTAAAAACGGGATGGCAGAGCGAGTAAGCATGATGTTTCGTCGAAAATAATATCTACTAAAGAGTAGGGACTCCAAGACATGGAAATGATACGAGACGAACCCTTCGCTTCTCTTTGACGAAGTAAGCGATTTCAAAAGGTTCTGAAGGGCGAATTTAAAGTTACACGCTTGAATGGGAAATTATTTGAACTTGATTACGCATTGAACGCTTAAATACGCTCAAGCACCGATTTTAGATAGATATTAGATTTTCGTAAAGGTCATATATTTTTGTTCTGAGTTAAGTCAAAATAGTTTTTTTTTTCATTATAACCTATCACAATAATCATGCTAATATACAACGTATTTTTAATTATATCTTGTACATAAAATTATTAATTATGTTCTTAGGACGAACGAGATATGGACCATATTCAACTGCTTTTAGGTTGACAGGTCATTGTTACGGAAATGCCAAGTTGCTTTGCTAAATAAAAACCATATTCACAGACAACCATACTGTCTCGACACTTTGACAGATAGTCAAAATGTATAACATAGAATTTTATTTCTATGAATGTAACAATAAACTTCATTAGTGTGAGCTAAATACGAGCAGCGCCATCTGTTGGTACATTTAGGAACTAGCTTAATCTTAACTATTATTGATTGATCTTATATCCTAATATTAACAAGGTTAGAGAATGTTAAAAATATTCATACTAAAATTAACACAATTACGACGAATAATGACTGGATAATAACTCTAGCGCCAGCTCGTATTCTCATCTAAATTCAGAAACTAAACTACTTATTGTTTAAAATTAGATCAGTCTTGAGGCTTCTGTTAAAATATTCCGAACAAACGACCAAGTTTGAGAAACTTGGGAATAAGCTAGTAGTAACATAAAAGTCCGCGAATTATGCAAATTAACTTGGAATAAATATTCTGAAGATAACTGGATTTCGTTTATTCATTGTGATGTCATTCAAATTAGAGAAAAGATTTGTCTCAGCCCTTGCGTTTATTGTAAGGGCAAAATCGTTTGCACAGTCCGTCATCTTTTGTTTGAAGCGGTCATGGAAAATGGTCAAGTGTGTACAAGCGTCTTTTTCTACAAAGTTATCGTGTATGTGTCGAAAAATAGCTTAATGAAAAGGATGAAAAGCGTAGCTATAATTAAAAAAATAACAACCAGATATTGAAAGCAGGTAAACATTCAATTTATTGGAAAGTAACAAAATAAAAATACATCCAAATCCACATGACATCCATAAATTCTTCGTAAATGCATAAAGTCGGAGCCGGCGAGCTAAGCCGCTACGTTGCTTCTTCAAACAGTGAGCCTAGTGAGAAAAAATATAACGGTCAAACATGGATTTGGAAATGAGAAAGCTTTGAACGAAAATGGACAATTTATGAGTGAGAACTAACGAGAAATGCGGCATTCTGGCTTTATAACGAATTCATTATTAAATAAATATTTTGTATTACTTAGTTTTCAAAATCGTTTAGTACTATTTAGGCCTAATTTTCTTCAGATCAGTAAATCTATCGTTGACGACATAAAATGTATTAACCATAACTTTCTTATCTAATTCTTATTGTAATGCAATGCAAAAGTTTAAAATATTATATCATTGTCTATTTACATTTTGTATTAGTAGACAAAATAATAATGAAGCATTGCGTAAATATGGCGGCTTTTATGATCGCTTGAATGCACTGTGCAGGTACTAGTTGGCACAACTAAAAGTTTCCCGATACAGTTTCTTTGAAGAGCGATGGTTTTGGTGCTATTTTTGTCCGCTGCATGCATTTTGTCGTATAAAATAGCGACGAATTCTGGGAAAATATGTTAAAAGACCATTTTTGTTCAAAGCTTAGAAATAAAAACAGAAACTGCAAGTGATTGATGGTGAAACAATATGTTTCAAAAACTATAGCGAAGAAAATCTTTCTGTAAAATAGTAACTTTTTTATTTTACCCTTGATGATTCACGATCAATCTAGAAGAAAAACTCGAACATGCATTTCATGATTTAAATTGCAGAGGTATTATTAATTCCAGCTTCGTTAAAAATGTATGATTCAGCACTATTTTAGTTGCGTGTTGACTCGGATTAAATTTCAATTGAGTTTGACACTTGAATTGGCATGTGTTTGTCTAGTCAACAAGGATCATTTGAATTCAATTATTCATTTACGTAAGTGTTTTCAACTGTGACATGACAAGGGTCCTATGCCGAAATTAGTTTCTCTGATTACGCACATGTTAAAAGTTAATAAGATCAAATTTGTGAATTCTACTCTAAGTATCGTTGTTTTATATTTCAATTTTGTCAATCTATTTATTGTATGGTCAAACGGCAGCACATTGATCTTTATGAATTCTTTCAAAATATTGATGATTGGTATAAATGATATCATCAAATATTCGTGGAATAAAACTTTATCTTGCTAAACATTAGGTGCAAAGAAAATTTAGAGAAGCTCACTGTGCTGCTATTGTCCTATTTTAAATTATCTCATTAGTGTTAGTTATTACAAAAGCGACTTGAAAAACGAAATTACATTCCGTCGAGTCATTCACCAACCGTGCTTGTATCATGCAATTATTTTTCAATTAGTACGCCAAGCGGCAAAAGCAAAGAAACATGCAAATTTAACGTAAAACAGAATTTGTATGCTAGAAAGGAGTAATTGAATAATGAAAAATGAAGAAAGAAAGACAGTGGAAAACGTTTTCTACACAAATCAGATTATCTTTTGATAACGTTATTGAAATATCGAGCGTTTTTCTTAGTATTTACTGGAGGCAAGTAATTTAAGTACCTACTTAGTTAATAATATGAAACAGCTAAAGTAAAAAAAACACTATGTCTTCAAAAAAAAGCTTTAATAAGTGTTCTGTGAAATCGTAATAGAAACTGAAATTCGCGAAACAGACCATCAGATGAAACTGAAACCGCCAGATAAAAAACATTTTCAGTTCCAGTTTTCTGGTCATTTCGTATTTCGTCGATGGACAGTATTTTGTTAAACTTTTTGTGATAATATGACATATTCCATAGAAATATAACGTATAGGTATGGAGTAAAGCTACGCAATTTATTTCGTCCTACATTACTTTCCTCGTGCCTCTAAAGAATGCGTTGTGGGCATATAACCGCCAGTAAAAAAAATACATACAATACACAATAATATTTCAATCAAAAGGTTAGTTAATTTTGCAGCAGTACAGAATAATAAAATAAAACGTTCCAGAAAAAATATCTTCTTTAAAAAGAGCAAAAAGGACGACATCATTTGTTACTGGCCACAACACTTTTTATTTTAACTTGACGTTCTATAACGCTGGCCATATACTTTATTTATTAAATCAACATTAATGTTACTGGCCACAACGCATCCAGCTGCTTTTCAACATCTTCCTCACCTAATGCTCTCGGTCCTAGATCTCGGAGACCAGTCCTTAGAGTAGGAAGCCCCTCTCCGCCGGCCTCCTCCTATAGTCCTGCCGGTCTTCCACCGCTCCACGTGGTATCTGATAGCGTGCCGCACTTCTGTGTTCATGAAACAGTAGAACAGCGCTACTGTGAAACCCTGTGGACAAGGCAAATTATTATTTACGTGCTAGATAACTATGCATAATGTAGATAAAGTACGAAGTTCAGAAGAGTTTGCCAACTGAACGAACTTATAAGCACACACCCAAAAACAAGTCTGAGAGCCTCAATTCGTGATGTAAGTAGTGGTAAGGCACTCATGAACCCTTATCAGCTCTTAGTAGAAACTTTTTGCATTAGCTATACGTTGAAATAGTAGCAGTATAAATGGTGTTGTCTATATTGGGTGCATCGAAACATGAAAGTTTTAGATACTCTTGGAATCGTTACCGTCGTTTTGTTTGACAAACCTCAAAAAGTTTCATAAGGTGTTTGAATTAAATTAGAGATAGTGGGAGAAAGTAGGCAAAAACATGTTTGTTCGTTGAGAATATAAGTAATAACTGGGAAAATCATTTTTGTAAACAAATCTAACCTAATGAGAGTACCAAAACAACTTAAAAATATATGACTAAGGTCAACCAAATTCAAAATGGCATCGCTCCCTATATTTTATCCATCAAGTTACCAGCTTTATTCAAAGTGGAAGGATACTCATAAAACTTGATAGCGGTTAGTGAAATATTAACCAGAGAAACATTGACCTCAGTACCATGCATAATTCAGTATTTTGCTGCAGTCTTGCATGACATTAAACGCCTGATGAGATCAGTAAGTCCAATGCGACCGAACTTTAAGACCTTGATATGTTTTAATTGCTGTGAACGTGAATATCGTGCTCTCTGATAAAAGTGGTCAATAACTGAAATTCATGGTGACAATACCTAGACGAGCCGAAATAGCGGTAAGTTTAATTGTGATAGAAAATTTTTATTTATTTTTATTTTTATTTTTACCAAGTCTGCCATTGCAACGGACAAACACTTTTTTAAGGGTTCCGTACCCAAATTGCAAAAATGGAACCCTATGACTAAGATTTCGCTGTCTGTACGTCCGTCTGTCCCACCGTCCATCCGTCTGTTTGTCACCAAGCTGTATCTCAAGAACCGCGATAGCAAGACAGTCGATATTTTCAAAACCGACGAAGTGTGAGTCGGACCCGCGCACTGAGGGTTCCGTGCCACCCTAAACTGGATTCGGGGTCCACTAACTTCCAAATAACGAAAATATCACAATATATAATACAAAATCTTCATTTTCTTACTTCAAAAGTTAGATTGGGGGAAGGGAGGATGCCCATTTTAACACTTTGGAAGCGTCTATATCTCAAACGTGAGATTTTTAGAAAATATAGTTTTAGAAACCGCAATGTCATTTTAAAAGACCTATCCATTGACACACATAGGTTTGAGTAAAAATTTTATTTAGATTTTAGTTTCATGTAGGAGAGCATAATTTTAAAATCCTTTGTGTCTGTTCTATTTGGTCTACATTAGTTTCGAAATACTTCACCTCGCATACATAAGCGGTGCAGCTTGTAATCCCAAGATAAACTTACGAGATTCTCTAGAAACGACGAAAATAACAGCTTTCATGCACCTGGGACAAATGTCATTCGTTTCAGCCATGTAAAGGGTTTAAATTAAATTCTGTTTAATACAGAATTCAACGAGACTCTTTGTTTTATTTCATTAAATTTATCTTGAAATACAAAGCTTACCCCATAAACTTCAGGAATACAGCCAATTAGTTATTACGTATTTATTTTTAACATTCGTTTCGCGGCATTTGGTAAATTATTAATTAATAAAATATGGACCATTACACACGGTGACCACAAATTAACCAAATAAATATGAATTTCATTGACGAAATATGTTATATGACTTTCGCAGGAAGTGAAATGAATTGTTAAAACAATGGCCCTGTTATTTATATGGTACATAAATAGGTTATTATGTAGGTTTGCAGCTAACTATGCAGGTACCTACAAAAAGTGTAGTAATTGTATGCGCTATTTACGTATACTCGTACCTAGGCGATATTTGTTAACCCCAAATATAAATTATGCACACGCATCGCAAGAGTAGGTACACAAGGGGACACGCTCCTTTTAATAATATATTTCAGATTTTAAATTTTTTTTGGTCTTAATTATATCTTTTCTTTATTATTTATTAAATATTAATTTAACATTAAATAAAATAACTTTTTTACAGATTGATTAAAACACTTTACGGTTCAATTTCACGCACATTTATTTGTAATTGACGTTGACGTTTCATATGCTTTACAGCATCCGTGGTCATAGGCAGACCACGTCTGTCTGTGAATCAATGAGTAGCATTCACGTAAACTTGAGAACCAAATACGCATGTACATTACAGTCAGAGTTGCCAGAATGAACATAGACCAACAGACATTTAGCCAATGTTTCTTAAGCACCAATCATACTAAGAAAGCAGTATCAGCTTAAATCCAATCTCTGAGTTGTTATGTCAGCCTCAAAGAGAACGGCAGTGTCTTTGAGACGGTTTGAACGCCGAGCGCTGCGGTCGCTATTTAGGCGATTTAGGATGGCACCACCCAGGGACGGATTTATCTTGGCTATGCAGTGTAAATAAAACTTCTTTTAAGAGCCATATGACAGTCTGGAGATTCTCAGATTTTACCGAATTTATCAATGTGTGTGTGCGATTTTATATGTCCGGGACACAAAAAAATGTTAACTGTAATTAAACAATTTTGATACTTTATCTCTAGGTAGTAGGCTATGCGTATGATGAACACAGAAAATGATGGTCTTATAAAAGTCGATGTGATAAATTAATGTTATACCAGTTTTTTTGTATTTAAAATACCTATTACGAATACAGTGAATACAGTTCGGAATCAGGGCTCGCGTCAATTCCGTTCGCGAACATTTTCCTTTTGATAATTATATAACTAAATTCACACATTTAAACACAAACGAACATTTATAATAACGTAAAAAACTTACAGCATAGAAAACACAAAATGCATCCAAAGGGTGAAGACATATAGAGGCGGGTAACACGCACTGACCTGCAACGACTAACCAGTGTTGTGCCGTGTTGGCTATTTCATGGAATTGAAATGCTTTATAGAGACTTTTCCGACTCAAGTCTTGATTTGAATCTTGTTTTAAAAAACATTCTAATGTCAGTCGGTCCTTATTTGGATTTTTGTAACGAATTTCTTAAATATTTCGAGATCAAAAAATGATGACTTGGCACATCACTAGTCAGTCGGTTCAGGTCGGTACCAGTTATCTGCCTCTTTATGTTTTCACCCAAATTGTGACTCTGAGAATAGGTATTTTTTTACGAATGTGAACTCCATGAGAAACGGGGACTAAGGTTTATTGGTGAATGCTGCCGTTGGTTCTGCGCTTGATCAACCACGTGTCATATCAACTGGGTGCTATGAGGATTTATCAACACATAAATACCTTTTAGTGTGACGCTGTTCTTTGATATGATTTGTATTTTGATATATGAAATATGTGACAAGTTACTATAGCTGTCATTCAGAAAATGTAGTTAAGAAGCTTTCGATCAAGATTTCATGTATTTAATGTATAACAGATGATAAATTACATTTTTTTTTTGTTTTAATAAATTTTTCAATAATGAAATATTATATGAATGTGGACTTGAATAGAACCATAGAACTTCATGGCATTTGCGTACAATTTGAATACAGGTTCATATTAACTACATACACATCCCATGAAACTAAATACTAAAAACAAAAGCCCTTATTCGTCTTTAATTTTGTTGGGTTAATGATCACTTCACCGCCATACTATTTCAACAAAACCGACTTCAAAAACAAAAGTCACCAAAATTTCTTAAATAAACTCTTGAAAGGACTCTATTTCAGGCAAACCTTGTCCTTGGATGGAATCCTTTTAAGATATTATTTAAGACTTTTTAGGGTATTTTATTTTTGAAGTCGGTTTAAGTTATTTTATTTGCAAATTGTTAGTGATTAAAATCGAGGGGAGGGGGTTTCACCTTTTAAGTCTGCTCTTTAATAAGCTACAAAGTACCTTACATAAGTTCCGGCGTCATAATCACTGAACTCCTAATCATTAAGGAGTTCCACTATCAGCTCAGTTCTACAAAATAGTGACTATCAGACGTAAAAACACGTCAACATTGAAATACTAGTACAAAAACACTATACACGTCTTTTAGATTTAAGGGTTTCCCTCGATTACACCAAGACCTCATCATCAGTTCCGGATTTGGCCACAAAGGGACCAATTAAAAGTTAAACCCTATAAGAAAATGAAAAAAATATCTAATCTGTCAACAAATGACTGAGATATGAGGATGATATACATACAAAAAATAACATACAATCTAATTGATAACCTCCTCCTTTTGAAATCGGTTAAATAATAACTATTCGCCAGCAGACACACAATATCATAAAATGTACATTCATTACTCAGTTATCCCGTAAGGAACGTGAGTCCATTTTACCCGTTGCCAGTTTTTATGTATGTACTAGTGGCCCCGTAAACTGTGTTTCGTATCGAGCCTCAGCGCGCCCCAGCTCCGTTTCATGATAACTTAAGGGGTAAGAGGTAAATACCAATTCAACAAAGTAAATATCATGAAAATCGGTCTACCCCGGAGTAACGGCAACACTAAGGGCCTATATAAACCGAAGCAGACCAGCGAGCGCCCTCTTTTGGCCGTTGGCGTGCGCTCTGTTAACATTGGACTAGGACCGTGTATATTGTTTTTCTATTTTCACGTTAAATACCTGTAATTATTTTAGTTAAGAAATAAATCAATACTTTCTTAATTTTTGTGTAAATTGTTGTTTTTTTTTAATCAAATCTGATCTTATACTATCTTGGTACTATTGCCTATTCTTGGCCTAATTAATTTAGTGTTTGTCTAAAATTGACATTTAACTGTTTGGTGATAGAAACAGTTTGCTCATCATGTACCACAATTTTATTTTGTGGAGAATTTATTATTATTATTATTTTTGTCGATAATTTTGGTCCTAGTATGTGCACATTTTGTTTGATCAAGTTTCGAAAATACACAATGTATATGATAAAATATCTTTGTTTTAACTCATGAACCTCTTGAAATAGTCGCCATATATGCAAATATTTCTTGTTTATAGTATTAATAAGGATTCCTTTCTATGCAAGTTTACTTAACATTGATTAATCATTTAAATACAACTACAAATCGATACAAAAGAACGAATACTTTTTTGTTATAATTAGAGACCATCGACGATCCAAATGCACTATGTGGCTTTATGCCTGTTGCATAAAGCCTCTAAGCGAATTGGTCGCCGTATAAAATTTGTGCAAAGCGTGATATTTTCAAATTTGGAATGAGTATCATACACGAAATAAAAGAGTAGCAGCGAAGACAACGAGCGACACACCCTTCCCCTCCGAGCGCTCGGCGCTGTCTGTCAAATTTCGATCGAAGATGAACGTCCGTGACAGCTCCAAATCTCAAATTGATAGGTTACTTTAGTAAGATATTTTGAATATATTGTACACGATAAAATCAAGAATTTAGATGCTAAGACAAAGATAGGAGCCTCTATAACATTGTTCTATCAAATAACACAGAATAAGTGCAATGTATCTCAGAGATAATCGCTTGTCTTTAGGTGCGTATTTTATGCCAAAACATGGTTTAAATTTTGTCTTCATTTGGAATAACCAGAGCAATAAATAAAAAAAAACAGAGTCTACACCTTGTAGACGAACGTAATTCCCTTCAAGTTTATGTTATTTCGATAGCTGATGTCAACAACTGATCTAGAAAAGTGCACCAGAAAAACCGTCAATTTGGCTTCTATGATTGCAAATTACAGGCATTTTAAAGATTGAATCAAAAATTCAGAGCTTACATCTCATGTAGATAGCTTATTTCTACACAAATCAGTCAAAAAAAGTTGTCAGTTAAGTCATTTTTGGGGAGAAAACTGCACTTGAACTTTGTTAGAAGGTAGGTGACAGCAGCCTTAAGCCCCACGTATGTGTTTATCAACATGATTTTGTCATTCTTTTGTTAACGCGACCGCTCTGGCGCGTCCTTGTCGATCCCAGAGCGTTTGAATAGTTTTTTTGGTATAAACTGAAAGAGTTAACTTGAAAATAATTACTGATGGAGCTTGACAAAAAGATTAGATTTTATGTAGGTCCAGATCGTGGTTTATGATTAGCAAACAATACATAGATGTACATACTTTGAATGTTGTAAACTATGATGATAGTGTTGATTTCATTCAATTTTATCTATCGTTTTTCTTAGGTCTTTTTACAAAAGTAACTATTAATTAATGGCAAACCTTTATTAATTGCAAAAAATAAGATTGGATTTGTTGTGCAGTTGATGAAGTCTTGAGTTTTAAATTGTTTTAAACAAAAACACTCATAAAAATAAATGGAAGGTAAACCAAAATACCCTTGAAAGTTGCTACCGGGCGCAATAAGGCTATTTGTTGCCAAGAGCGGTCCTGCCCTTTGACGGGATTTCAACGTGCTTACGGTCCATTTGAGCACTGTTTTTGTGGCTCAGATTATAAGGCCGCTTCGCTGGTTAACCCAGCTGGAATGGACGATTCTGTTACCCTAGTTCAGATAATAGTTAGGTAGTTTATAATATAAGTAGCGATCGTAATGGGATAACACAAGTGCTATAATTTGACAACTCAGCGAATTAAATTTTGACACTAAATGTATTAGAAGAATTTTTAAAATTTCTGACTTTGACAATTTTCATATACATTTTCTGTCAATATTGGGAACGTCAAAATAGCATTTTAAGGGCGGCTAAATTATAGTTAATAGAACTCTGCGTCTGTTTCAGTTGGTTTTATCTTTATAACGTGTATTTGAGGCATGTTATCCTTTATCAAACGCCAAATTCGAGAAAACTTAACAATGCAGCAAATCGTTTGTTTCTGAAAATATATTTGTTTTTATAGTGTTTCGTCACCATACAAACTTAATAATATAATTAATTTATAATATATAATAATAGCAATTTGCAATTTTTTTTTAAATTTTAGCAAGTGCAATTTATAATATTTTTTTTTTTTTTCCTGTCAGCCAAATTAAACAACAACGTGATGGAAATGATCGTTAGTTAAATAGTAGTCCATGATCGTATTATATTTACATGACTGGTTGCTGTTGCCGCCTGTAGATTAGCAAATTCAGAATCTAAACAATAACAATAGGGTAATGTAACAGTCCTTACTAGCTTGTACCTAATAAAAGGTCTCACATTCTTGTTTCCTCGCAAACGATATTGTGCAACGAACTTCACTCAAAATTATAATGGGGAAAGTTTCGGCTCACTGCTCCGACTACCCGCATGTGGAAAACAAGACAAAGAAAACATATTAAGATTTAAATTCGTGCCCGCACCCACTTCCTCAGAGTCTTTGCTGGATTTTCGATGTGTTAATTAAGAGTTAACAAGAAAAGTTACACGCGATATGAGACTGATGAATAAATATGCTCCTAGTGGAATCAGCCCCGCTAACGTTTCAATCTCAATTTTTATTTCATTATCTTTTTTGTTGCAATATTTAAAAAAATAATGTTTTAATAATTTAAGACATCCTAACAAAGAGTCTAGAAACAAAGTTAAAATTAAAAATAATTTAATTAGTCATCAAAAAATATAAGCAGTAATGTTAAAAAGTCGGCGGTTAAAATTGAGTTCCAGAAAAATTTTATGACTTTACAAATGATGATATAAAATCGTGTACCTAATCGTGTACCGAATTACTCGTTTTTTAAGAACACTGCTTTGTATACCTAGCCGTTGCATAATGTGATATTTACTTGATTTTTCAATGTCCTTATTTTTTCTATTATCCTGACTCTCGCATTATAGTTTTAATAGTTATTATTATGATTGTACAACTTGCCTTGTGTTTCACACATCCGGATTCCGTAATTATTTGATAAAATGATAACCAAAGCGATATTGTTCACACAAAATGTTGTCAGGTGAGGTAAGCTTTCACTGTTCCGCGGTTTGTGATCGAAATTGCTTGACATGCTTGGTGATAAATATATCGTATTAACAGTTAAGAGAGGTTATGTCTTGTTACGAATTTGTTGAAGGTAAAATTTCTTAGATGGATCATGGAAGCTATTAGCTAAATGAAGTACTGGCTTGCTCGATTACTCAGACACCACTGACTGACGATAATGACGATTCCATTTTTTTCTTTGCCTGACTTAAACCATTTAAACAAACCAGGATACAGATTACATAATGCTTTAACCAGAAACACAGAAGCGTTCATTCACGTGATATTTGCGATTCCATTGCGGCGGCAAATGTGAACGATCCCATAACTTCCCATAAGCTACGCCCGGCGGCCGTTCTAACGTTAATGAATTGTGGTTTACAATTGAATACCAAATTGTTTAGCCAGGTAGACTTGTACACCCAATTTTTTTAATTTTATTTATTCTATTTTATTTTTTTTAATTTTTTTTTACTATTCCAGGAAAACCAGTGTTTTTAAACAGACAATATGAGATAGTATAGTTAACTCATACATAAACCTCTTACAAGTCCTCACATATAAATAGTATGAATTAACATAAACACTCGGTCAACAATACTGACAACACTGCACACAAAAACAGCTTTTGATATTTTTTCTTTTAAATCGGATAATACCCTGAGGCATTGGATGTATTCTAGCTGTATAGTCTTTTTTTACTAAATGACGTCATTACTGTAGTCGTTTTCTAAAAAGGAATTCGTTCTTTAGTGTGTACGGTCATCATTATAAGCATCATGGTAAAAATAACAATGCGTCTACGAGCTACTACAATAAAGTGTTCAGCGACCTATGACGCTGACCGTACAAGCAAGCATGTCTGACTGTGATCTGTGATCTTTCTTCCTGTGAAATAAGAGGTGGCGTATAAATAGAGTAGGCGATGTATAAATAGTTTCAAAACCATTAAATGTACTATCGTTAGTGCAGTAAGGGAAGTAACATAACCACGTCTCATAAACATTTGCAAATGTTTGAATTCATGTTGCATTTAATTTCACAAAATTTTGTACCAACAGACACTGTAGACTTCCCATATATTTTTAAGCCT
This sequence comes from Pyrausta aurata, assembly GCA_963584085.1. NCBI lineage: Eukaryota > Metazoa > Arthropoda > Insecta > Lepidoptera > Crambidae > Pyrausta > Pyrausta aurata. The sequence continues at coordinate 8,424,964 of OY757270.1, read as the reverse complement.
TAGAGCAGCTTGCAGCGGAACGCTAATGAATCTCGGATGTTAATTGAATATTGTTCCTTTTATTTCAAGCGCCACTATTTCAGTCGCAGACATTTTCCTTTGGTTTCCTTTACATTTCTATTCTTTTGTTTGCTCAAGAGTATTTATAAATCAGTTTTAATTGTTGGTAGCTGTGAGCACTTGTAGAGCTATCGGGTTATTGCAGTCATTTTAAATTCTACAACATTTGGAAGATCGTTTGTTTGACAAAAATGTTTGTAAAAAAATAGGCTTTTTCTACACTACCAACTTCTATAGAACATTATTATTGAATAGAAGAGTCTGGTTAGTTATTTAGGGCGACCGCGCATTTGTACTTAGAATTAATTGTTTTTAATCAGCCGTAACGGATGCATAATGCAGTCGTAGGACAGTACGTAAATGCGTGAGGTTTTCCTTCATATTTTTCCTTTCAAATAGCACAATACTTGTGCATCGCCCGATTCTTTTCGGGTAAGTGCGCACTTATCCTATTATTTTTTTATAGATAGTAGATACATAACAACGTCTCACTACAACTTTGTCTTGTGTAACTTTTCGTATTTATAAATGGAGAAAATAACGTTGCTCTACCGAATCTGATAATTTGCCGTCAGTTTCATTTCAACCGCAATGTTTCAGTGTTGCCAATCGGAAAATGTCACCGGTCGGATCGGGTGGACCAGACAGGTGTCACACACAGACAGACGGATTGTTTTCGTAGCGATTTTCCTTTAATTTGCCGTAAAAATGGATATTGCTAAGGTACCCTAAAACAATGCTTACATAAAGGCAAGATTGAAAATGTCTGTTGAAACATTTTTTTTTATTGCTATTTTCAGTGAAACCTTTTTACTTATGATTCCTGATATTTCTAGACTTATTTTACTAATATGGGTCGAACTACGAGCATGTTTTACCTAATCTCATTTAATTAACCTTTTCTTGCAATCTCTAAAATTCTAAATGATTGATGAGATTGCACTGCGTATCCAGTTATTAAGAAATTCTGTGGTGTTGGAACCATTCCATAAATAAAATAATCTTGCACGATCATTCTCCTACCATTTTTCACAATTACGCAGTAAGCCCTATGTTCAATGCTCGATATTTCTTTCGTTCGTTTCTGATGCAAACTCACTCGATTTCAGAGAGCGCATCGAAAGAGGGATCGCTTCGTCATCCGTATTACCAAAAGCATCTTTATTCCCGAAATCCGCAGTATTTTCTCTCTGGATTTGGGTAAATGCTCGAGCACAGTTCGGATGACATACATGATTTAGGATGGGAGAATCACTGACAAAGTCATTAAAAAAATATTACGTACGTGAGTTAGGGCTGTTTTTCCACGACTGCCAAAACAAAAAACTGAGTGGTATGTATTCAGCGTTGATGATCTCTTTAGTTTTTCCACCGTAATTTTAGTGAGAACCTTTACCATTGCAGGAGTTTGGCGGTGTCCATTGGTGTCGTAAGTTTATTTTTAAATAACGTTTTGTGTGTAACCAAACGATGAAATAAATAAAAAACGTTTTTTGAGTAACCAATGAAAGCGTGTTTTTTTTCCTTATTTTGCTTTAAGGTCTAAACACAACTTGAATTGAATGATGAATACTTCTTTTGACAAAGATATATTAATTGTATTTGCCACCACAGGTATTATATTATAGATTGCGGGGATATTAGTATGAGCTAAGAGGATTAGGTACACTAATTCATCTTATTAGGTCGACTAAGCTAATTTATCTGAGATAGATACCAACGTATTATTATACGTTGGTGCAAGCAACATATTATAAACCCACAAACAAGCATATTAATAAGCAGTGTCAGAATAAAGCAACGCCGGCTCCAAATGTAATAAAGATTTAATGCATATTATAGTGTTCAAGAATATTTGAAAGATATGAGTATTATGATTAGGGCTGAATTATGTGTTGGGTAGCAGCAACATCAGTACTGACAGAAGGCTGAAGATATAATTTATCAGGAAATTCTTGAGACTGGGCATGAAGAGCCGGTTACTCCTCGGATCTTAAACTGCTGCGTGGAAGGCAAGAATTACAAAGTTTCTTCGCACAGACTTCTTAGCATTTGTTTGCGTTATGAATTTTCCTTCATATCAAACGCGAGTTGGAAAGTCACGCGCGCGCTACGAATAAGTGTTGCTAAAGTAAATTGCATTGTATTTGTGTCGCTATAAACGCTCACCCCCTTATTCATAATGACTCAAACGGGCTTTTAAACCTATTTTAGCTTTAATACTGTTTTGTCTCATTCTTTCTTGGAGCTGTCATCATTTGACAGAAAGTGACAAAACAGTGTAATAGCTAAAATAGGTTTAAAAGACCGTTTGAGTTATTATGAATAAGGGTGTCGGTGTATAAAGACTTTAATTGGCCACTTAAAACTTACCTGTGTAGACAGCATAAGTGCCCTCGCGTAGTCAAACGCATGCGCGAACCAGGAGTCGTCGCTGGGCCCGCACAGCACCAGCAGGTTCGTGATGCCCAGCAGTGGGATGAGCACCAGCAGCGCCTTGGTAGCTTTGCGGTACTGCTCCGTTTCTAACGTGTTGGCTGACCGCAACTTTGTTATTAGTACCTGTTGGAAATACAGGGTGTTTAGAAAGTCAGTCGATATACTTATATCGAAGTGATACCATAGCAATTGTAAGAAAAATACCTTGCAATAAAATTCGAGTAAATACCGATTAATTTTAGCCCTTTTGCTCGCCATTGCTACGTCAAACTATTATTATAGTTACAAAAAGGTTCAAAATCAAGGCGATTTCTTAAATCAATCACTAGCGAAAGGTTTTATAAAACAAAAGGACTAAAATGTATTAATGAATTAACAAAATAAGGATATTCAAACACAAGTTGAGGAACGTTAAAAGTGAAGGAAGTCAGTAAACTAATTCAATATCCGGCAAAGGTAAATTGGTGTTATTATCGGTTAAAGGAAAATACCAAATATAATTTCATTTAGGGCCTGTTTCACTATCGACAAATAAGCACTAACCATCGAATAATTGAAATATATTCCTAGCTCAAAGGATAGTATCCATCGCGACAACGAACGCAGCCAGTATCAGCGCCTCCTTGCCTCAAGGAAACGGGTTCGTTTTTGAATAGGAAGTTTTAAGTCTAGTATTTTATGATTTCATGCATTTCTTAGTAAACAAATTTATTGGAAACATAGAACTGTATATTTTGGAATATAGAACGTCATGTCGTATGAAGTTTTGGATAGATAACGCTAACTAGAACTTAGTAGGAAATTGTGAAACAGGCCGTTTGATGATGTCGTCACTTTCATAAAAATGTTGATAACCGAAAATGGAAGTGATGATAACTGATAAGTTATTTCTCAATTTTCTTCAGCCATTTCAAAAGATTTTTTATCATGTCTCAATACAATTCCAACGGTTTCATACTAAGTGAAGTATTATATCAATTTATCGGGGTTTCATTATAAAGAGCAAACTGAAAGACATCGCCATTAAAAGTTGGTATCAGAATCAGAACTTTCTACAATTACAAAAAATATCTTTAGGAATAAAGTTTTCTTTTGATTCAATCCATATCTTTAATAGCGCATAGTTTCTTAGCTCATTTTTTCCCGTTCGCTTTATTATTTATGGAATTCTATGAACGATAATTAATAAAAATATTCCTTTCTATTCTTACGAGAAAGTTCATACAAACTATTCTTTTCAACTGAACTCATTTACAGGAAAAAAGGATGGAATAGAGTTTACAATACTATTAAGTATCCAACTTAGTTTTTTCCAGTCGGTCTGAGGTCAAATTAAATGAGAAATGATGGCACACCTAACTTAGGTTAAGTAGTTTTGCTTTCAGACCCATTTGAGAAATGGCTGGTTTAAGAAGATAACGACGACGACGCGTTTGGTGTATTGGTTAGCGCTCCTGACTATTACGCCGGCCGTCGCGGGTTCGAATCCCGCACGGGGCAAATGTTTGTGTGATGATCTTGAACATTTGTACCTAAGTCATGGATGTTATATGTATTTAAGTATTTGGGAGACGCCCCCGTCATAATCGTTGTCTGGTACTTCGTAACACAAGGAAGAAAATTCCTTACCACGAAACCAGACAGTTGGTGTGTTGTCTGGCGCATATTTATGTATTATATTTATTTATTATATCATTTTTAATATATAATTTAAAAAAATATGTAAGGACCATAGAAGCGACTCCTGTTTAAAGTAGGTTAAAAAGACAATGTCATATTTATAGGTATCGTGTAATGTATAATATTTGATTTACTTTTATTCAGTTCAATTCCTACATAAATATTACTACTTTCAAAAGACATTATGTGTGTTAGTGTTGAAAACAAACAATAATAATCATAGAATTTGGACGCTAGAAAAAATTGTCTTGTGAAAAGTTTATAGTGCCAAAAAAAAACCCTCGTTAATATGATAACGAGCAAGCCTACGTGTTTTTAACTTGATTGTGCAATGGGTCTCGATAGTATTGACCTAGTTATTGTCGCCAAGAAATATTTCCCTTGAAGGGAGAGACTTTTGCTTGAAAGATATCCAACTTTCGTAATGACTTCGCTTTTAAAAGAATGATAGGTTTTAAAATTGTATTGCTTGCTCCATTGAATTGTTACAATTCAATAGACCAAGCAGTAAAGGAAGAAAAGAAAGATTATAGAGAAAATCTATTATATGCAGAGATAGTAATTGCAAAAAGTGTGGTTTATACATTTGGTAATTCTAATGGAGTAGGGAAAATGCGCAGGTTTTTAATAACACTATTTTGTAACAAAATTAGTTGTAAGATCGGGGCCTGTAATTATTTACAAAAGTTACGTTCGCTTAATAGGAAAGCTGAATCCGTTTAATGAATGGTTGTTGTTTCTAGACCTATGATAGTCGATGGTGAAGATGTTAAATACAGGTTAACTTTGTAAACATTGGCAATATTTTAAACTAAGAACCTACTCATGATTCATAGGCCCTTCCACATATTAAAATGAAAATCAATTGATATAGAGTATCATATGATGAAACTAAGAAAAATCATTAAAACACTTTAGAAATGATTATCGCTTCAAATTAAAATTTTTTTTTTAAAGATTTCATATATTTACTCATAATAATATGTAAACGTATCAAAAATTACTCCACATAAACGGAAATTAGAGTGATACTGTACGATTTTTTAAATAATATTTCATAACCATTGATTTTTATTTTAATATGCGGAAGAGACTATGAATCATGAGTAGGTTCTTAGTTTAAAAAAAAGTCAAAGTCACCATGTATATTTATCTATTACCTTCTAGACCTTTTTTAGCTAAGAAACAAGTATCCAACATCAGAGGCCTAATTCTGCGATGATTTAATGATAACTACTGAAATGTTACTATTTCCACCACTCACCCACATAATCCTAATGAGGAAGAACAGGTTCAGGGCAAGGCCCACCAGCGCGGGCGCCTTGTGGATCCAGTCCACTTGGTGCTCGTGGATCCAGAGGCACATCTTCGCTTCGCCTGCTATCGCTAACTGCGAAACAAACGGTCGTGTTTAGCTTTCAGGATTTTTGCTCAGTTAGCTGGTTATTAGCTTATCTCTTAAAAGAGATGGCTCACTCATTGAGGAAGGCTTTAATTATGCTATAAAACATCGCGCTACGGAACGGAATAAAATCAATTCGCGCGTATCACGTTGCCACTCGCTTAGTACGTCATAATTATTATACCCCATATGTAGAAAATAAAAACATATTTTCAAAGTATATTTGAAGCTTATTCAAATCATATATATACAAGAATCTTGTCAACGCTGGGTTTTTTGCCATGGAAGTTTAGCCATCTACTAGATACATAATTCGATTGTTTTTTACAAGTGCAATTTATGTGATTAAGTTTTGGGTGGTTATAATTACCTGTCTTGCTGTCAGTTCAAATGATGTTATGACAAAAGGATAATTCTGTTGCTATTCAGTCAGAGGATGATGATTTAACAAGAACTAACTTGGTTTTTGTTTTAATAGGTACAATGCAAAGTTTGGATTATGACAGAATTCACAAATAATGTCGAAAATGCCTTGATGAGAAACCATTGTTTAATTATATTTTCACATATAGCATAGCGTATATCTTCCTTATGTATCAGCTCTATTCACATTACGAGTAGGAACGGTTTTATAAGCGCCACCCTGCAAGCTGATAAAGGTTCTATGAGTCAGGCTTTTGTGGCGACACTCGGGGCTTATTGGCGCCAACGGGAAGTTGTTTGTAAGAAGTTTCTTTTATCTGAATAAGGCCACAAGAAACGACTGATCGCAATCTCAAGTAAGCATCTATGTCCAAAGTGGTACAGTGTATTTTTCGTTCTAATACTATTACCAACTGGGTAATATCCAATCCAATCCAACCTATGCATAATAATAGGTATATTAATATGCTTGAATATGCAGCGATTAAAAATTGTATCTAGAATCATCTATTCATCTCTAAAATGTGGTTACTGATCATAGTACGTGAATGCCTAATTTGAAAACTCTACACGGGAATTAGTCAGAAATTGTATCGATGCGGCTCAAAGGCAACAAATGCTAAAACAAAATACGATTATGCGCAGTACAAGATTGTATCGCAATATTCCCGGTACTATTTACTATTGCAAGTTCATATCAGAGTCGAGTATGTCGCCACTACGAGCGGATAGAGGGATATTTGAAAAACTAGAGCAGTATTGTGTTGTCTCGGAACCGATCGCGCTTGTCAAACAGTGTCGTCTGTGCGCTATCCGGCTTCAACTTTTGTTGCTGTTTTCTAGATGTGAAGTTATTGGTTGGATGATAAATCTATCTATAGAAATATCAAAGACTAGGTTCCTCTGCTCTTCTCGGATGATTTATGGTCATGAATCATCCGAGCGCTAATCGATAACTGCCTGCATTCTTCCAGGAAATCGTGCGCGGGACCGCAGAGGAAGCGAGCCTTTAATATTACGATAGGATCAGAAGATTATCTAAAATAATGCTTGAACTTGTAAATTAATAAGCTTCAGAGAAGATGATTCAAGTAGGGTCCTAGTTAATGATGTCTTAGTGACCTAAATACTTAAAAGCTAGTCAATATGTGGATAAATTTCAGTTTAATCACTATTTTGTTTTCTGTACAAAACAAACTACGAGTATGTTTGTGCCAAACTTACATAAGGCTCATCGTGACTGTAAATATATTTTACTTTTTATGTAATTTTTGTTTTTATATATTTTGTTGTACTTGATAATATAAATTACACTTGTAAAAAGCATTAACACAAGAAAAGAAGGGAAAATACCTTAACTCGTCAAGTATGTGTAAACGAGACACAATAAAAATTCCATTGTTATGCGACTCTCGGCATTCGTTTGATACCTGACTGATTACTCAAATGTCAGAATGGCTATTTTATATACCATTGGTTAAGGTATTTTGTCTTCAAAACGCGCACAATCGTAAGGCCGCGGCCCCATCTCTACGGCGCGGCGCCGTACCGTAGATTTCCACGGCGAAAAATCGTGCAGTAGCGCGGCGCGGCGCCGTAGAATTCCACGGCGAAAAACCGTAGCGCGGCGCGGCGCCGTAGAATGCTACTGGTATGCACATGGTGTGATTTGGAGCATTGGTGCCTGCCGCCCACCACATTGCGTCTACCTAACTAGCTAGATAATTATGATAGGTTAAAAAAAGGGAAAGAAGTTTTAAACACAAATATAACAAAAATATCGCATCGCAGTCCGGCGCCGCGCTACGTTTTTTCGCCGTGGAATTCTACGGCGCCGCGCCGTAGATTTCCACGGCGAAAAAACGTGCCGCCGTAGAGATGGGGCCGCGGCCTAAGTATTCAAACGCTGGCAACATTTGACCATTATTTGAATTTACATCCATCACGCAACTGAGCTTGTTTGGAAGTATCACAGACAAAAAAAAAATACATGAAACACTTACCCCATCCGGATCGGTGGATTGCACGATGTTGACCAAACACCTGCATATTACCCAAACTGTGATGAATACTGCTGGTGCACCTGTAAGTAGAACCATCATTGTCATCATCACTACTCTCTACCTGGCCTCTATGGCCTAATCCATGTGGGGTCGAGACAGTATACGAGTATTTTTTAGGGTTCCGTAGCCGAATGGCAAAAAACGGAACCCTTATAGTTTCGTCAAGTCTGTCTGTCTGTCTGTCCGTCCGTATGTCACAGCCACTTTATTCTAAAACTATTAGCCTTACACAAATGAAACTTGGTAGGTAGATGTATCTTATTAACCGCTTTACGATTCTTATAGAAAAAATAATAAATAATAATATTTAAGGGGGTCCCATACATGAACTAAAACCTAAAAAAAAATTTTTCGTCAAACCTTTACGTGTTGGGTGTCTATGGATAGGACTTTTAAAATGACATAGAGGTTTCTTAGACCATTTTCTTTAAAAGTGACACGTTTGAAGGATAGGCGCTTCCAAAGTCGCAAAAATAGGCGTCCCCCCATCTAACTTTTAAACTAAGCAAGTGGTAATTATGAAAAAAATACATAATATAGACCTTAACAAATACTTTCAACGAAAATTGGTTTGAGCGAAATCGAACAAGTAGTTTTTGAGATCAGTCCAATCGTTGGATTGGACTGATCTCATCACATTTTGGTAGAGTTTGGTAGGTGATAGCAAGGATTTGCGTAGTAATAACTCCGTTGAAGGTTGTAGAAGGAATGTAATTGTAAATGAACTTAGCCTACTATTTATACAAAAATATTTACACAATTAACCAATAGTAAAATATGCATTATAGCCATTCACAGCACTTGGACATAGTATTTGACCGTTATTGACCGTTACAATATATTAATTACCTATGTTTTCTACACATCTCTGTCTTATCATAACACTGTCTCCCTTATCGCGGGCGGTGTCGACCGGCCTGCGGCGAGCGTAGATCGAGACGGCGTCCGGGAGTGCGAGGGAGCGCGAATGCAGTTTCACATAAATATTTCCGCGGCTTCTCGGCTCTTTCTTTCGGCGGCGGACATCAAGACGTGAAGACGTGTGCTAGCTGGGAGCGCGCGCCACGATGCGTGTCGCGCTGCGATGCGTAGTCTTCGTGTGATAACAACAGTTCTTATCAGAACTACCATCTGTGTTTCTTTTCGTTCAAGAGCTCTTTTCAGAGCTGTTCACTTCTGTGTTTCTGTGAATAACGAGTTGCAGCTGTGGTAGCCACAGGACTCCCCTTCAAGTGAAACGTACAGGCAGTTTGGTGTTACGCCCAGAACGTGTTGTGTGTGTCTTCAAACCTGGTCGTGGTGTCACACAGTCTGGTTTCGAAGGCTTGGAGTGGGTGGTTTGGCTGCAGTGTTGTGGTAACGGTTTTGGTGGTACTGGTTGATGTGAAGGTACAGGTGGTGAAACCTGGTATTGTAAGGCTTCGTCCTGAGGTATGGTGGTAACTGCATCCGGTAACAGGTAAGCTGGTTTCAATCTGTCTATTGAGATATTCGATTGACGGTCTGGTAACTGTACGGTAAAGTGCTTTTCTTCTCGCTTGACAACAAGGTAAGGGCCTTCGTACGGTGGTTGTAAAGGTTTCTTCACTGCGTCAGTCCTCACGAATACGTGGCTGCAGTCGGCGAGGTCTTTACTCACGAAGATAAGCTGCTTGTTGTGATGCGATGTAGCTACTTGCGGCTTGTTTGCTTGAATTATGTTACGTAACTTCTCTACGTAAGTATAATCCAACACAGGTGTAGGTATTTCGGTAGGTACATCGAAAAAGTCTCCAGGTAGACGTAGGTTGTAGCCGTAGGTAAGTTCGGCTGCGCTGACGCCGGTATCCGTGTGTAGAGCGGCGCGTAGTCCGAGTAGCACTGTAGGTAGCTGCTCGAACCACGATGTACTGGCGGTCATTAACCTCGCGCGTAGCGACGTCTTCAATGCTCGGTGCCAGCGCTCGATAACACCGTTACTTTGGGGATGATAGGGTGTAGTTCTTGTTTTCTTGATACCCATAGTCTTCATTAAGTTGAGAAACAGCTGACTCTTAAACTGACGGCCTTGATCGGTTGTTAGGGTCGTCGGACAACCAAATCGACTTATCCATTGTTTATAGATAACGTCGGCGACTGTTTCTGCGGTTATATTGTCGGTAGGTATCGCTTCTGGCCATTTAGTGAGTCGGTCGATCATTGTAATCAAGTAGCGGTGACCTTGACTCGTAGTAGGTAGCGGTCCAACGATGTCTACGTGCAGGTGTTGAAATCGATCAGTTGGCGGGAACTTTGAAATAGCAGAATGCGTGTGTCGCTGTATCTTGCTTTGTTGACACGCAATGCAGCTTTTAGTCCACTTAGCAACATCTAAATTCATAGACGGCCAAAAGTATTTCTGTGACATAAGCTTGCGGGTCGTTCTCGTACCGGGGTGGCTTATGTTGTGTACACTTTTGAACGCGTCGTGACGAAATTCTTCGGTGATATAAGGTCGAATTCGGCTTGCAGATGTTTCGCAGTAGAGTTCTATAGCGGTGTTAGGTATGACTATTTTCTTCAAAGTGATGTTGTCTTGATGGAGTAGTGGTTGCAATGACGAATCTTGTAACTGTGACTTGGCGATTTCTTCGTAGTTAAGTGATGTCGGCGTAGATATTGTCTCGATGCGGCTGAGAGCGTCGGCTACGATGTTTTGTTTACCGCTCACGTGACGTATGTCGGTAGTAAACTCGCTGATAAACAATAGCTGTCTCGTGCGTCTCGGCGTCTCTGTAGTTGACTGCACTTTGCTCATGGCGTATGTGAGTGGTTTGTGGTCGGTGAAGATGATAAGTGGTCGACCTTCAAACATCTTTCTGAAGTGCTTAACTGCCATATACATAGCGAGTAGCTCACGATCGTAGGTAGAGTACTTAACTTGCGCATCGGAGAACTTCTTTGAGAAATAGCCAAGGGGTTGCCATTTTTCATCGACATGTTGTTGTAGTACCGCGCCGGCCGCCTTATCAGACGCGTCGCATGATAACGCGTAGAGAGCGTCGTGTGAAGGGTGAGCGAGTAAAGTAGCTTGGATTACGCTTTCTTTACACTTCTCGAATGCTTTTGTTGCGACGTCGGACCATTCTATTGGTGTTTTGTCTCTCTTCTTCACGTTATGTAGATAGGCGTTTAACGGTGCTTGAATTTCAGCGGCGTTAGGTATGTGGTCGCGGTAGAAGTTAATCATACCGAGAAATCTACGTAGTTCTTCGATGTTTTTCGGTTTGGGGTAAGCGTTGATAACTTCGGCCTTCTGTTGTGGCGGTTTAATTCCATCTTTGGATACGGTGTAACCGAGAAACGTAACTTCGTGTTGACCAAGGTTACACTTAGCTGGATTCATCGTGATGCCATGTTTCTCGAGTCTTGATAGCACGGTGCGTAAGTGTTCACGGTGCTCAGGATCGGTTCTCGATGCGATAAGTACATCGTCGACGAATGGAAACACGTAATCGAGTCCTCTAAGTACTTCATGTATGTACCTTTGGAACGTCTGTCCTGCATTCTTCAAACCGGGACACATACGAGGGAATTCGAATAGGCCCATCGGTGTGATGATGGCGGTCTTCTCTATGTCTTCATCTCGTACACATATTTGTTGGTATGCTCTGTTGAGGTCCAGAGTCGAGAATATCGTCTTTCCGGCGAGTTGGTATGTGAAGTCTTTAACACGTGGGACTGGGTAGCGGTCGGGTTTAGTGATCGAGTTGAGACGACGATAGTCACCTACTACCCTTATGTCACCATTCTTCTTCGGTACGACGTGCAGCGGCGATGCCCAAGGACTTTTACTCGGACGACACCAACGACCTCTATGTTACACTAGACAGGCTGTTTAGAACCAATTTTGTGGTACGGTAAGTTTAGGCCAGATGGAGCATCTGCGTTTACTCTGTTACCAGAAACTACCACGTCAAAACGTTCCTTACGTCAAAAGACGAATTAGATAAATTACGTAAATATGTGTTTAGGTGCCCGTATTTTCACCTAGTTTGTCAGCGATAATTTTGTTAAATTGTTTGTAGTAAATCTAAGTGATTCAATGATTAATTTGAGGCATAAAAGTATTAATTTTAGTTTTCTCACAATTTCCATAGAAAAACAAAGATCAACCAAAAACAGACATGGCAAACAAAAGTCTCATAGGTAGAAATGAATTAATTACTGTCTAATAAGAAAATCGGCCAGTAGGATTTATTTGAGTATATCTTATTTTAAAATGAATCATTTCGTTAAAAAGGAATGTCAAGATTGTTAACAATATTACAAGACTAGCAAAAAACTGACTTTAAGTAAAAATCTGTATGTTGTACTGACAGCAGTTGTATTGTTAAATAAGTACAAATTATGATGTTATAACATTGGTAGGCATATTGATCCTTAATTATTTTTGAGGATCTAATATCAAATATTTTAATATTTAAAACATTACCTATCACTCGAATAAAAAATATATAAACGTAAGTACTAATATCGAATCTAAGGCAGAAAACTAAAACCAGCGACGTGTCATATCTGTTCGAATACTCTTTGCTACCTTTGACAGTTCAGTGTTGCTGTTGTAATGGCGATTGTCATGTTTGGGAGAAATGAAAAAAAAGGATCGATGTGATTTCTTTTTGAGTTTTTTTTTGTTTTTTAAGTTATTAATTTTCTCTAATACTTGAAAACGATTTAAAATATCATAATGTATTTAAATGTATATGCTTTAGTAGCTTAAGATTGACTTTCCTAAGAAGCACGACAATAACCCGCATTGAACAGGAGAAATTAAAAAATATTGAATGGCAACACTTCACTTCTGTCATTTTAGAAAATGTACCACAAAATTTGTTCTGAACAGCGTGTCTAGTAAAATACATATATGTCTATGGACGACACAGGCCTTGTTCAATCATGTTCTCGAATTCTTTCTTCACTTTTTCATAACGATGCGGTGGTAGGGGTCGTGCACGGCAGTGAACAGGTTGACCTTCTGTTTCTATGTAGTGTTGCACGTTGATTTGATTGTTCAAATGCATCGATGTGAGTCGCGTAGTACCGGGGAACTCAGCCAAAATATCGTGGTATGACTGTTGTATGTCAATACTACGTATAGTGGGTTGGTGCGTAGCGCGTAGTGGAGCGTTTACCTTAAGGTTGGTAACGTTATCGATGAGTCTTCGGTTTTTCAAATCGACGATGAGTTGGTGATGTTTCAGAAAGTCTGCACCGAGGATTGGTTTTGACACGTCGGCAACGATAAATTTCCATTTATACGGTCGTCGTAGTTGTAGATCAAGCTCGAGCGTTTTTTCACCGTAAGTAGGTATGACGGTATTGTTTGCGGCGTATAGTTTGAACGGCAGTGGAGTCGTGACTTGGCCTTTTCTTCTGGGTAGCACGGAGATATTGGCACCCGTGTCGACCAAGAATGATAAACCAGTCTTCTTATCAGTGATAAATAGGCGGTGTGAAAACTCTGGAACGCTGGTTTCCGCCTCTGCCAACGTTCGGTCTAGTTTTCCATCTTGTTATCACTTTTGTATGAACACGGCGCACAGTGGATCGACGCCATACTAGCAAAGGGACATAGGCAACTTAAATATACAAGTGTCAGTTTTTGAAAAACAAATTATTCTATCGTATACGCCTACTTATAAGCTGTAAAAAAGATAAGTAGCATTTTCTTATTAGAAACTTATTTTGAGAGCTATGGCACCAAACGTGATTTATTTGTATGGGAAATGGCATAAAAAATAGTGTAGCTTCCGATTTTCTTCGTGTTTCGATTTGATTTTTTTATATGTTATTTAGGCATACATTTGCTACATTTTCTTCAAACAAACATGGTGCGCCACACGCACCCCTTAAGAGGTAGGGGTCCACTTACTTGACAACAAAAATAACTTTGTTTTTCATAGTATTTGTATGAAAGACAAAGTTATATTTGCGGTTGTTCAAATTGTGTTAATTGACAAGAATACCGGTTCTATACGCGTTGACTGATGTTTTCCTTCTTGTGAACAAATTGATTAATAAGTTATTATTTCGACTTCAATGGTGACACTGATAAAATGGTCAGACCATAGAGGTAAATCATCGGTGCACTGATAAAAGATTCCCAGGTTCTTATTTGACAACAAATATAACTTTGTTTTTCATAGTATTTGTATGAAAGACAAAGTTATATTTGCGGTTGTTCAAATTGTGTTAATTGACAAAAACACCGGTTAAGAGGTACAAGCGTTGACTGATGTTTTCCTTCTTATCGACCAATTGATTCATAAGTTATTATTTTGACATATTTTATCTCCAAATCTCATTTCAATGGTGACTTACTGATAAATGGTCAGGCCATAAATCATCGGTGCACTGATAAAAGACTACCATAAAGCGTTTTACCACGGTCTTAGTGCACCCAATATTTGGAAACAATTGTGTTGTTAACCACAAAACTATAGATTTAGTACAGAAAAAACCGGCCAAGTGCGAGTCGGACTCGCTCACTGAGGGTTCCGTACCAACTTTTAGGGCTTGCTTGACAGCAATAATAACTTTGTTTTCATAGTATTTGTATGAAGGACAAAGTTATATTTTGCGGTGGTTGACGTTGTGTTATTGGTCATAAACTAACAGTTCTATCTCGTTTAAACCAATTTTCGTCTAAGGTATTTGTAAAGATATACGTTATGTATTTTGTTCAAAATTTTCACTTGCTGAGTTCAAAAGTTAGAGGGTGGACGCGCATTTTATAACACTTTGGGCTTCCAAAGTGTTATAAAATGCGCGTCCACTACAAATCTTACAATTTGACTTTTAGAAAAAGTAGTTTAAGGAACCTCTCCTCTCACCTGTCATTTTAAAAGACCTATCTACGGATTTTGAGAAAGAGGTCAATCGACGAATCCAACTCGGCTGGACAGCGTTCGGGAAAATGCGCAAGAGCGTCTTCTCGTCTCAATTACCTCAGTGTCTGAAGACGAAAGTCTTCAACCAGTGTGTGTTACCAGTGATGACATACGTATCCGAAACGTGGTCTCTAACTATGGGCATCATAAAGAAGCTCAAAATCACACAATGAGCGATGAAGAGGGCTATGCAGAAACGAGGAGATATACATAGTATAGACATAGCCCTGCGAATCAGTAAGCTCAAGTGGCAGTGGGCAGGGCACATAGCGCGTAGGACTGATGGCCGTTGGTGCAGAAAAGTCCTAGATTGGAGACCCTTCGACTAAAGGCGAAACGTAGGACGTCCGCCGACAAGATGGACAGACGACCTTGTAAAGATCGCAGGATCGAACTGGATGCAGACCGACTCGACCGCAGTGGATGTCTTTCGTCTGATAATGATGATGATGATGATGATGATCGACAGACTAATGTCTAGGACACGCTTAGGTTTAAGCAAAAAAAATATATTTTGTTTTAGTTCCATGTATGGGAGCCACATTTATTGATAGGAAGATTAGTTTGTAGAACACATTTATTACACTGTCTTGTCTTTGCATAAGACCAGGAAGGTTTTCATGATGATGATGATGATGATATGACACACTGTTAACTAACACAATCGTTTCCAGAGATAAGTACAATAAAAAAGAACCTGGGAATCTTTTATCAGTGCACCGATGATTTACCTCTATGGTCTGACCATTTTATCAGTGTCACCATTGAAGTCGAAATAATAACTTATTAATCAATTTGTTCACAAGAAGGAAACACATCAGTCAACGCGTATAGAACCGGTATTCTTGTCAATTAACACAATTTGAACAACCGCAAATATAACTTTGTCTTTCATACAAATACTATGAAAAACAAAGTTATTTTTGTTGTCAAGTAAGTGGACCCCTACCTCTTAAGGGGTGCGTGTGGCGCACCATGTTTGTTTGAAGAAAATGTAGCAAATGTATGCCTAAATAACATATAAAGAAATCAAATCGAAACACGAAGAAAATCGGAAGCTACACTATTTTTTATGCCATTTCCCATACAAATAAATCACGTTTGGTGCCATAGCTCTCAAAATAAGTTTCTAATAAGAAAATGCTACTTATCTTTTTTACAGCTTATAAGTAGGCGTATACGATGGAATGATTTGTTTTTCAAAAACTGACACTTGTATATTTAAGTTGCCTATGTCCCTTTGCTAGTATGGCGTCGATCCACTGTGCGGCGTAGTGCATCTCTTTGCTTTTACTCCGAAGCGTCGGTGGTAATAACAATACGGCGACGGCGTTCCAGCGCGGGAGCGAGACTCACCGCGCGAGCGGGATGGCGATATGTTGTTATCAGCGGCTCGTTGGCGGGATCGGGAGCGATTCCACGGGCGACGTTGATTTTGTGATTTTATTTCAGCGATCTCGATGTGTAGTTTGCGTATCTCTTCGATCAAACTGTCGTACGGAGATTTTTGTGCAGATGTTGTAGGTTGCGTTGACGGATGAATGGATGCAACTTCTCTCGTCTGTTCCATCATCTTGTCGGCAAGCAGGGCGAGCTCCTCAAGTGCAGTTCGTTTGCTAAACGATTCACTTACAGCGAGTACGGATCTGATGTGTGGCGGAAGATGGTTTGTCCATAGGTGACGTAGTGTGGAGTCGGGTAATCTGTTTCTGGCGAGGTCTCGCATGCGACGTAGGAGTTGCGTCGGTTTCTGGTCTCCGAGCTCCATTTCTGACAGTAGCTTCTGGAACTGCCGGCTGTCAGATTCTTCGTACACGGCAATGAGTCGCTCCTTCAGTGCGGTATAGAAGTTCTCTTCTGGCGGGTTGTAGAGTAGGTCTGTGATCTGCTCGATGTCCTGTCTCTCGAGCTGGGCGATCACCATCTGCGCCAGTTGTGCCTGCCCCTTCTTGGTGTCGTGCGTAGCGGCCTTGAAACTGTAGAACCATAGCCTTGGTCGATCTCTCCAAAACGGCGGGACGCGCAGCGATAGCGCGATGTTGGCGACTTCGTGGCTCGTCGTGGGCATTGGTGCTTCCTCGACGGTGGCGGTGGCAGCTTCATTTTGGTCACACATCTTGAGCTGGAGCGGCAGGGATTCCTTGTTGCTTCACGTTCAGTCGGTGGTCACCACTTTGGTAGAGTTTGGTAGGTGATAGCAAGGATTTGCGTAGTAATAACTCCGTTGAAGGTTGTAGAAGGAATGTAATTGTAAATGAACTTAGCCTACTATTTATACAAAAATATTTACACAATTAACCAATAGTAAAATATGCATTATAGCCATTCACAGCACTTGGACATAGTATTTGACCGTTATTGACCGTTACAATATATTAATTACCTATGTTTTCTACACATCTCTGTCTTATCATAACACTGTCTCCCTTATCGCGGGCGGTGTCGACCGGCCTGCGGCGAGCGTAGATCGAGACGGCGTCCGGGAGTGCGAGGGAGCGCGAATGCAGTTTCACATAAATATTTCCGCGGCTTCTCGGCTCTTTCTTTCGGCGGCGGACATCAAGACGTGAAGACGTGTGCTAGCTGGGAGCGCGCGCCACGATGCGTGTCGCGCTGCGATGCGTAGTCTTCGTGTGATAACAACAGTTCTTATCAGAACTACCATCTGTGTTTCTTTTCGTTCAAGAGCTCTTTTCAGAGCTGTTCACTTCTGTGTTTCTGTGAATAACGAGTTGCAGCTGTGGTAGCCACAACATGATCGATCACATGCCATCAGTTCTTCGCTCTATGTGAGCACATAGCGTGGCCCATTGTCACTTGAGCTTACTGATTCTCAGGGCTATGTCCGTTACGTTAGTTCTTCTACCTATCTTCTCATTTCTGATTCGACCTCTCTCTAATTAAAATATAATGTGAATTTCAAAAACTTCATGATTACTTTTTGTATTGTGACATCAAGCCAAATGGAGGTAAGATTTGGGGCAAGGAGCGCCTTAACGTTATATTCGAAGAGAAGATATTGAATTTTTCTTCTAATTTATAGGAAGCAATGAACTGATCGTAACTTAACTAGAAGATTTTCATATCGTCTAACTAATAGTTTAACGAGTAGTCAACGAACTGTAAAATATAGGGTGTCACCTTCAATACTTAATGATAGAGTTTTACAAATAGGTGTCTGCTATTTGCAAAACTAACTTTAACAAGTAGACTATAGGTAAACCGCGAAATTGAGACCTCGCCTGCGGGGTACAGGGGCGCGGGGGGAGGCGAGAGCGGGTCTTGCGAGAGGTGCGGGCGGCAGGCACATTCTTTTCAAAATTCAGTACGCTCGCTACACAGGTAGCGATAGCATCTGTTGACAGTTGCGGACGCTTTGACAGAAGTACACAAGAGAATACTGTCTGACTGAAGTCTGAAGATGAGTCGCAGTATATTCGGACACAAAATCTACCTCTATATTATTGTATTCTAGCATTAAGTCCACCGTTTGAACACAGTTAAATAACAGTGTTTAAATAAATGCTCTAAATATATACGAATATTATATAATAAAATATAGATCTAAACTCAGTGGAATATGAACTAGAATTATGAATATGAACTCGATAATACACTCAAACAAAACAGTCGCAAAAGTTACCAGGGAATGTTATTTGAAGTTTTTAATTTTGCCAAATATCTATCTTGTTTTAAAATTCCATTTTATTTATTGATCAAAATCCACGATTTTGGATAGTAATATTTAGAATTAGTTCACTCTTATTGGTGTAATTGTATTGAATCGAATATTTTTTTCCAGTATGTTATGTAATGTTTGTAAAGTGTCCACACTGACGACTACTATTGTGACGACCACTGACGTCACATATCTTAAGAACTGTCACGGCAAATTTCGTCTCTTGTGTATCACCGCCGCCCGCACCCCCTACATTCCCCGCTCTCGTCTTTCCGCCCGCACCCCTGTACCCCGCAGGCGAAGTCTCAATGAAGCGGTTTACCTATAGTTAGCAACAGTTGTAGTAGAGAAACTAATTCGAAATTGAAATAGTTTATTGGTGACTTACCCCAACCGATGGTTGTGTAGACTTTTAACTTAATGTTTTCAGCTGTAAACGTTTCCACGACTAGCATATACAAGTAAAGACCTGAAAATAAATAGAATTGGTCTTTAATTTTAATGTTAAGTAACAAAACGATTACATGTTACAAAATGTTGCGTCGTATCAAGAGGGCAAGAGAATAGCGGAAGAGCGTAAAGAATGGAAAATCTACTGACAAGAGCCTAGGTCTTCAATTTGACGATGATGATTAGCAAAACAATCTAAGCTAAAATTCAGAAAAAGGATACAGCAAAAAAATATATACATTTGTTTATTTTATACGTTGAAATAATACTAGCCTGTTATACAATCAAAAAAATTATAAGCACTAACCAAAAAATAATTCGAATTTAGAACGTCATTTTGTATAACGTATCTGAGAGACAGACATAGACTGTAGAACAAAACGAACAAACAAAAAATCAAAAGAAAATGGTATTCTCTTGAAAACCCGCCATCATAGAAGAAAGTTGTTCAAAACTCGAAGAGAAGTTGTTATTATTTAGCGAATAAGTTACATGGTGCGTATTTATTCACTGTTTTGGATCTGTCAGTAATTAAATCACATTTAATTTTGCTCGAATTCATCAAGTTAAATTAATTTCTCAAGGAAGGAAGGATGAAAGCAACAAAATTGAATACGATTTCTGGAAAATTAAGTCAATTTAATATTGTCACTGAGATTTTGATTTCTCGAAACATTCAATGTACTGGAAAGGGACTACGATGAAGATTAATCCAAAAATTTTGAAGTTAATTTCTATTCTTAAGGTCATAACTTGAATACTTTACTTAAACATATATTTGTATCCGATCTTACCTTCGACTAACATCCAGAAGAAATTAGTTAGATAAAAATAGTGCATACATATCACTAGTATCATACAAGACGTTTGATCATGCTGGGCATCTTCTGACCAATTCTGGAACAAAAAATATTGTTTATTTGTACTGTGTGAATTAGCGTTGAGTCTACCGTAGCCTACCAAAACGCACGGTAGCCTACCGGTAGGATAAGGAATACCACGGCATACTAGGTAGCTTTCGTAGATAACGTTTATTATGGAATTTGCAAGATATTACAAATAAATCATGGTTAAAGCATGGTTTTTTACAAAACAAGTTTTGCATCCAGTTTCTAGTAGTATTCTTTCTATGCATACCAGAAACTAGAGCACATTCGGAAAAGTACCGAATGTGACTTACCAAGTCTCGCAATTGTTTTAAGTTGAAAGAGATCCTGTTTTACTTCCTATATTACTTTATTGCGGTGACAATTTGTATCAAAAACATTATTTTTTATTTTATGTTTTAAAATGAAACATATTTAACTAAAAATAAATAAAAATCTCTGTTTTAGTAAATAGACCACGATTTATTTCAAATTCAGATTAAAAAACATTTATTTGTAACAAGAATTAATTCGTATTAAATGAATTCTATGAAAGCTACCGCATCCTTTGGTGGGATTCCGAAGTCTACCGTAGTCTACCGGTAGGCTACTGCATGCTTCGGTATGGTATGGACTTATATGTGAACTAGTGGCCCGCCCGCGACTTCGTTCGCGTGGACTTCAGGTTCGTCCCGTCTAGTAGCGCAAAAAATGTGTTTTTTTACGACCTCACATTAGAAACCTCAAAAATTGTAGCCTATATGTTATTCTGATGTATAAGCTATATTGTGGTAAAGTTTCATTCAAATCCATTCAGTAGTTTTTACGTGAAAGAGTAACAAACATCCATACATCCATACAAACTTTCGCCTTTATAATAGTAGTAGGATTTAGGCATAAACTTGTGATTTATGCTTAGAGTTTAGGCTTATCCTAACAGCAATAAGTTAAATGGTATGATCAATATGATGATATCTAAGTTTCTTCTCAAAATGGCATCGCTCGACTTTTTCCACTGAACTTAAATAAGTATTTCAAGTAGCTTTCAGACTGCAGTATGAAAAGGAAAACTTTTTAAATCTCAAAATAAACGGTGCATTCTGCCTTATAAAATACCGCGCGAAAAGGTTAAGTTAACTGTTAAAATTGTTCGCTACTCTGAAAGTATAATCCGAGCTTTGCATAAAGCGCAGACGGAATGGGGTTTAAAGTGGCCACATATTTTATGCCATTATCGGTTTATGCGGAAAATGTTTTATGACAGTTTCTAGAGAAAGATTGACTATCAATCTGTTTATTTTTTCATTCTTCACTCATTGGTTTAATCCATCTGTATGTGAATACACATTATTAATTTAGTTGATTCCTAATGCCCATAACTTGAAAAATACGAGTACATAACTTAAAAAAATGTAATGAATGTTTTTGTCTATCTTTTTAACCTATTCTAATGTCGTCGAATTACGGGAGACCCTGTATAACAATAATAAAATAAAATTTGTTTTCCAAGATTCCACATCACATTCTCATACTCGTTTATTGCAATGCGTGAACTAACGACTAAAATCGTTAAACACGACCTCCCCTTGGCTACCTACCCTTGTCATTTTGTTCGACCCACACTATTTTATGATGTGACTATGACTTGATGATGTGACATTTCCTATCAAAGATGATATCCTTTGGACCTTTACCGTTAGTACACCAAAGTATTCGCATGTGGCATGCTACATTCATAGATGTAATGTCGGTAAATGTGCTGGTTGCATTGTAGTTGCTTAATATCCTTATCGACATCGTTCAATCTAATCACTGCCACATGCGAATGCGTTGGCAAAACATACCATTACATAACTATGTTTAGGCAAAGATAGTTATTTAATTCTTAGGCTACATTGTCACTTAACATCAGGTGCGATCGTTGCCAAATGTCTGGCTATCTATTATGAAAAAAAAAAACTATTAACATAGGCTTTTCACTTACTTGTAAAGCTAAATTTAATATCCAACTACATGCTGATAAGATATATGTTGACATGAGATTTGTGTGTATTGTGTTCCTTAAACACCTGAGATCCCTGAAACAAATAAAAAATATGTTATGACTATTTTATTTATTAAATAAAGGACAAACAACAAAGCATACACTTTACAATCAACAGTACAAGAAATGACGACATAGTTGTAGTGTTGCCTTAATTAAAAGCTGCCCCGATATACGACTAAATGAACGCGGTAACAATTAATAGTAAAATTAAATTAATTATTTAAGTCTATTCAATAATTTGTTAAGTAATTAGGCAAATTATTTAATAGACTTAAATAATAAATAAAGAAGTAATGACTTATAAAAATAAAATATGAATCACGAATGTGTCGCCCAGTCCCTAAATATTATAGTTTTTTTTTTAAATTAATTGTAGAATTATCTAGTCGTTTTCTTCTCCCTGTAGGCCTGTAGGTTTAGATAGAATCATATGGATGGCTGACAAACAAAATCCAAAGTAGTCCCATGGGAGGCATAAAACTGTCAGCGCACAGATTATACCTCGAGCAAATAAGGGCTTGTAACTTTGAAGATTCAAACCACTTCCCAATTTCAAGAAGTTTTTAATATTTAGATTTAAGATAATGTTTTACAGAAGATTTAAATTCTGACATAATAGTAAAATTGTATTATGTTAATTGCCGTTACCATTATCTTAAAATGATTGCTAGCAGACTGGACTGCCTATATGTTGGCCGTTCACGTACCATTTCGAGGGGAGTGGTGCAGAACTGGCCACTTTAGATTTAGTTTTTATTGTATTTTGAATTTTTAATGTAATTTATTTGATTTAATTATTTTAACTAACATAGTTTATCAGATCTACTAACAATTTATGAGTCATTGTTACTTTCAATAAATAAATTATAGCTATCTATCTATTAACAATAATTATTTCATTATAACAACACACAATAATACAATAATAAATACTTCATTAATTTTGGTAAGACAATGTCGTATAACAATTAAATATCATTAGTTATTAATAGCCCAAACTCAACGAACAAACTCGGCAAACGTAGTGTGGGACGCCCTCCGGCCAGATGGGATGACGATCTGCGGAAGACTGCAGGTAGATGCTGGATGCGCCAAGCCGAAGACAGGGCGCTATGGCGCTCATTGGGGGAGGCCTATGTCCAGCAGTGGACTAATATAGGCTGATGATGATGATGATGATGATGATTAATAGCCCGCGGCTAAACAAATAATGGTTGTTATTTATTTGAAATTGGTTGTTTAGTATTCAAACTCAGATATAAACAAAGTAAAAGCTATCGTCTTTATTGTTTTGCTGGATTTAGTAAAATTTATGCTAGACTTAAGAGGAAACGGATTTGAATCTTTGGTCTTTTTGATTTTCGATCGAAATAGAATATATGTGGCATCATCACTTAATTAGCATTTCTAATATGGGGGTATATGTGTTAAGCGTTTTTAAAGAAACAAAATAATACAAGAAAATATGCCAAAGCTGATGTAATAGGGATCTGCGTTATTTTATAATGAACCACATTCCATGCTTCCGTGGGCACGTAATTAAATACCTTTATAATCTTGTTATTAGTATCTAAGAAGGTTATACTTTTGGTATATTTTTTTGCTTCGACATAATAACCATTTTTAACAATTACTAAGTAGTCTCTTTTGTTATTTTGATTGTAGTTAATTACCTTTATATTTAGGTTTTTATAATTAACTAGCGGCCCGCCCGCGACTTCGTACGCGCGTGACAGCGCCCTTCGTAGCGTAGTACGATGACGAATATGACGACGTAACGATGACTGTTGTAGTATAATAGAAGTTGATTATAGAGACTCGATCTGAAGACATCTCTTAAATTTATCCTACCCCTTCTGTCACGCGTTTTAGTTTAACTCCGTTCCCATAGATCGTAGCGAAAATTTTTAAGCCTATACGCATTAAACTATGGCTTTCCCTGATAAATTAGCTATATATCATATTTTATAACCTTACCAATAGTTCCTGTGAGTAGCGCGTTTAAACAAACAAACGAAAACATCCAGTTAAAATATATACAAAGAAATGCGTACAGACAATAAATGTTATACTTTATGCACACACAACATGTAGCCCGGTATAATGGTCAAACTTACACAGGGATATTATTTTTTTATTTTACAACGAAATGGAAATACTTCGTACGCCCTATCGTCAATAGTATATTTATTTCAGGTACTACAATGACCAGGCTACTCTCTGCGCTTACACAGCATCATGTCACATACAAGCTGTGAGAGAAGCAAATTCCCTCAAGTCTTCTCTCGCTACCTTAAGAGTTTGAATTTGAGCTTTGTTTATGGTTATTGGTTATAGCGAATACCTACTCTACTTTCTTGAATTCAAATCGTAAATTGATAGGGACAATTCTATGTAAAGATCTACGCCACCATCATCATCAACATCCAAAAGCCGTCCACTGCTAAACATAGGTTCCCCACCAAAAGTTTGCAGAAAAGTTACAGATTGGACACCTTTCGACCACAGGAGCAGCGTAGAATGTCCACCGACAATATGAACATACGATCTGCAATCTACACTGGACACAGACCGGTTGATACCCACGCTGTTTAAACACAAAAAAATATTATTTACACTTCTAAGGAATAAAATCTCTTCTCGAATGTAACATCAATACCAAACATGTGTCAAATATTCTGTCTCAGATTATGTCAAATGACTGTCAAAAATGAAATCTATACCTATAAAATGCTTTGTCCTGAACGACTGACTTATTGATTGACTGACTGACTGACTGACTGACTGACTGACTGACTGATGGATCAACGCACAGCCTAAACCGCTGATCGTAGAAACCTGAAACTGGGAGGGTGTGTTCTTTGTATGACGTAGGGATCCGATAAGAAAGGATTTTTCGAAATTCTACCCCTAAGGGGGTCAAAAAGGGGTGCAAAGTTTGTATGGAACAACGTGATCCCTTGGTCCAATCTACTTCAAATTTTGCATACACATTCTTTTACAGAACTGACGGAAGATTATTTTTTTATTTTATTGCAATTTATCCCCTAAGGGGGTAAAAAAGGGTGACAAAGTTATTCTGGGGGTGATTTTCTTCGAAGTTGATATCAAAACTCTTTAGTGCTAATGATAAAAATATTTTGTATATCATTTTTGACAATAATTTGACATGTCTGAGACACAATGTTTTGACACATGTTTGTTATTGTTGTTACTCTTGAGAAAATGCTCGAGAAGAGATTTAAGGAATAAAATAGTAAATAAAACAGTAAATAATATTGTTTTGTGTTTAAACAGGGTAGGTATCAAGCGGTCTGTGTAGATTGCAGGTCGCCTGTTCATATTGTCGGTGGACATTCAACGCTGTTTCTGTGGTCGAAGGGTGTCCAATCTTTTTTTTTGCAAACTTTTCGTTTCCTTTGATTAAAGTAAAATAGCGGAAGATAGGTGACGCACCACTCGAAAGTGGACCGCTAAAATCAGGCCCCCGTCGCCTAATTTCCATTGGATTGCGTGTGCGGGTGACATTTTTATGACGTGTGACGTAAGGAATGTGTAGTCCCATTTTTTAGCTGAAATTAGTATGACATGCCGTATCTTCCGCTATTTTACTTTAATCAAAAGTGGGGGGCTATGTTTATATTTTTTAAGTTTGCAAACTGCTAAGCAGCAGTGGACGGCTTTTGGGTATTGATGATGATGATGGGGTAGATCCCTACATAGAATTAACCCTTTCAATACACGATTTGAATTCAAGAAAGTAGAGTATTCGCTATGACTATAAACAAAGCTCAAGTTCAATCTCTTGAGGTAGCGGGAGAAGACTTGAAGGAATTTGCTTCTCCCAAAGCCTGTATGTGGCGTGATGCTGTGTAAGCGCACGGAGTATAGCCTGGTTTTTTCATTAGCTCTCGAAAGAAATATACAATTGACGATAGGCGTAGTAAGTATTTCCATTTCGTTGTAAAATAAAAAGATATTATCCCCGCGTAAGTTTGACCAGATTAAAAACCGGGCTGCGTGTTGTGTGTTTATAAAATATAACATTTATCTTTACGCATTTTACGCTTATATTTAAAAACTGGATGTTTTTGTTTGTTTGTTTGAACGCGCTAATAACAGGAACTATTGGTTCGGTTATAAAATATGTTAGCTACATTGTTAGACAGCTAATTTATGAAGGAAGGCTATATAAGTAGTTTAATGCGTATAGGCTTATAAATATTTTCGCTACGATCTATCTATGGGAACCAAAGGGAGTAAAACTATTACGCGCGTACGAAGTCGCTGGCGGGCCGCTAGTATAAAATATTTTAATCGTAAGCACTAAAGATACTCTTGTATTGACATCAAATTTGAAGTAAATCACCTCCATAATAACTTTGCACCCCTTTTTAACCCCCTTAGGAGATGAATTTCAATAAAATACAAAACAAGTCTTCCGTCAATTTTGTAAAAGAATGTGTATGCAAAATTTGAAGTAGATTGGACCAAAGGATCTGGTTGTCCCATACAAACTTTAGACCCCTTTTTGACCCCCTTAGGGGTGGAATTTCTGAAAATCCTTTCTTATCGGATCCCTTCGTCACACAAAGAACACACCCTCCCAGTTTCAGGTCTCTACAATCAGCGGTTTAGGCTGTGCGTTGATCCATCAGTCAGTCAGTCAGTCAGTCATTCAGGACAAAGCATTTTATTGGTATAGATTACCAGGCTGTTTCATATAACTATTATCCTCCGTACATTTTGATTTTCCTTACATTCGCGTACATGCGTATTCTACATACATGCGGGTTCGAATCCCGCAAGGGGCAAATGTTTGTGCGATGAGCATGAACATTTATATCTAAGTCATGGATGTTATATGTATTTAAGTATTTATGGGAGACGCCCCCGACATTATCGTTGTCTGGTATTCGTAGTATAAGGAAGAAAATTCCTTAGTTCGAAACCAAGACAATTGGTGTGTTGTCTGGCGCATATTTATTTATTTATTCAACTCATTTTCTTAGATTTAAATAAGTAGTTAGTGAATACTACTTTATTTGGTATTGAAGTTTTCGCGAATACTATCATTGATAAGAACAGAAAGGCAGGCAGAGCCTGCCTGTGACCATATGCATCCATATGCAGCATCCATTTATGCTGAAAAGCATACGAAAACGTCTGGCGTATAATTTCAAATAAATGTGCGCGAAATTAAATCCGTGAAGTGTATTAATCAATGAATACTACTTGACTTGCACTTTACCTGCATAAGCCGCAACTTCACTTCACGGCTTTGAATGTTTTTTATCACGACAAGCCACGGTGATTTAGAAAAATCTGACATTTGAGTAAACGACCAGCGATTCGGGAAATCGGAGGCCATTCCGTAAATCGCACTCGCTCGCACGAAATGCCCATATCGAATGCTTTGAGAAAAATAAAAGGTCGACTACTAATAGCTTTTGTTTGTGGAATATTCACTTATTGTTTACCGTAACTTGAACCAAACTTTTACTGATTTAAATACGCAGTGTGAATAATATTATGATGGCCACGCAAGGCCCTGAAAGTTCAAATGGATTGTGCGCCTCGATTTCTATGTAGATTGTTTTTGACTTGACAGTAGTAGACTAAGAGCCTATTTAACCATCGAAAAATAAGCACTAACCAACGAAGTATTAAAATATGGAACGTCATACAATTCCTGACATTGTCTATTAATTGGACACTGTTATGCAAAAGGGTGTCAAGTGACCAAAAATCAGGTATGGAGTTATTGGTACCACTGGATTCGCAAAAACGTCCTCTAACTGGTCGCCCAAAGGTCTAACTTCGGAAAAATTTATATTAAAAGTTATTTCACAAAATAACGTATTGCGAAACAATCTATTGGATATACTGATATATGCAAAAAGGTTTCATGTGTTCTTGATACCGTTTAGCGATTTATTACTGCTGATTTTATTTTAACAAAAAGGTTTCAAGTCTATGTTTATTAATGGAAATACTAAAATTATTGTGTTTTTTGAATTGTTGATCTGTCAGGTTTAAACAGCTGACGTTTTTTCTTGCACAGGTTTTTAAATAACGACTAAAATTAGTCCGTAGTTTAAGAATTTTGACCAATTAATTGGACAAGTCATCCTAGTCATAATTCATTTAAAAAGAATATCCAACCCTCCTCATAACTCCTAAAAATCTATCCAGACTTACTTTAAAAAAAAACATCTATGTATTCCAAAGTCCTTACAATAGAACAGAGATTTTTATTGTAAAAAATGTTATCCTATGTTATTCAGAGTTCTTTTTGAATTAACTTTTAAAAAAATACAGATTTTTTCTAATGATTTTACGAAGGCATCTTATTATTTTTTAATAAAATTATAGTGACCTATGAATGTAAGAGTCTAAAGTTTTAATATCTGTATTTTTTATTATTAAAATCTGGCAAAAAGAAGCAATTTACTGCGGTTTTGGAAGTATAGGGTACATACAAATTGGAAACAAAATAAAATTTTTGAATATATTCTCAGGGCTATGATGATAGGTCTTGATTGATCAAGCTATCACCTGAAGTTCTATTTTATACTGATTACGCCATGGGCAGCCGTTTAATTGATAGTCAAGTGTTACAAAATGCATAGATATACGCAGAATAAATTACGAATCGAAAAAATTCAGAAAAACTGTGTGGATATACCAGAACGTTAGAATGATTGAAAGTAACTCTTTTTATAAACTTCTACAAAATATAACAAATGAAATTTAAATACAGAAATCATTCAAATATAGAAAACTATGTCGTTGAAACTGTTTGACTATAAAACTAATACTAATTGGATTCTTAAAAGAGTTTTGCAAAAAGGATTTAAAGTACTTTAAAACCTTTTAGCAAATTATTTGCAACGATATCCTATTAAAGCAAAAAGGTTTTAAGTGTTTTAATTGCATTTATCTATTTGTATAATTATTATTCACACAAATGAACATCAAATGCATAAAATATACATCTCATTCTGTAGTTATGCCAATTTCCAGGCATGTAAACCGTGTAAATACGAAGTTACAGCAATTTTTAAAAGTGACGACCTTGAAAATCTTTAAACGCGTTTATCTCGAAATGACCAATATGTCACTTGACACCCTTTTGCATAACACTGTCCAATTGTCCTATACATTTTCTGACAAAATTGAAAACTTAAAATGGACATTCTCTGGGCGGTTCAATTATACGTAGGTACGTGTTTTTAATCTTCTGAAGTTTTGACTGATAGCCTGAACTACCGTGATACGATTTTCATCCCCTTGTTAACACAAAGGCTATTGTGCGTGGGTAAAAATGAATATATGAATGAGCCGGGCCGGCGCATTTTTTGCTGAAAGACATTTTACGTGACCCGCATGCCACATACGGCCGTATTTTAAGTACAAAAGGGATGGAATCCTTTGTAAAACTATAAGCGTTATGTTTGTACTGTTTTAATTTAATTAATATTCTTTTTATAAAAGCTCCTATGTAACTGGAAAAGCTGAAAAAGGGCAATAATTTACTTATCATGTCATACCAGCTTGACTATGAATACTATTAGGTTTACTACTGTCGTCGACGTCCAAAAGTAGATAAGTCCAAAGTCTAAGATAAGATAATTGACGTCACAGAGGAAACCAAATGACGCATAATGATGTATGCTTTTATATGACATTAGCGAACATATCGCGTTTGCTGCAGTTTGCGTACCGGAGCAAACTCGATTTATTTTCGGTGGTTACGTTGGGATATTTGCGCTGGTCTTCCTAGCTTTATTACTTACGAGTTTACGCCATGTAAAACTTTCTAAAAATAAAAAAAAAACGAATACAGTGTGTTACAGTTAGTGTCACAGTGAGTCATTAATACATTGCTTAGTTTATAAATGCACTTACTTAAAATATAAAAAGACTGAAGACAGGGAGCTTCAGCACGGCTAAACCCAGGGAATAGCCGGACAGGTAGATAAGGCTGGCGACGTCGGTGATCAATACGTTAGCGATGATCGTGGCTAGTATTACACAAAAGTTAGTTCATTAATGCACTTACGTTAAATATAAAAAGACGAAGACAGCGAGCGACAGCACGGCTAAACTTAGCGAATAGCCGGACAGGTAGATGAGGCTGGCGACGTCGGTGATCAACACGTTAGCGATGATAATGACATGGTATTAGACAAAAGCTAGTTTATTAATGCACTTACTTAAAATATAAAAAGACGAAGACAGCGAGCGACAGCACGGCTAAGCTTAGCGAATAGCCGGACAGGTAGATGAGGCTGGCGACGTCGGTGGGCGATACATTCGTGATGATGATAGACTAGTTTATGAAGGTACTTACAGGGTTACGCCACATAGGCTGAGCGAATAGCCGGACAGGTAGATGAGGCTGGTGACGTCGGTGATCAAGTGACACAGTATTAGACAAAAGCTAGTTTATTAAGGGACTTACTTAAAATATAAAAAGACGAAGACAGCGAGCGACAGCACGGCTAAACTTAGCGAATAGCCGGACAGGTAGATGAGGCTGGTGACGTCGGTGGGCGACACGTTTGCGATGCGTTCAGTGCAGTTTGCGTAGTTGGTGTAGTTCTGCCACTCGCCGTCCAGACATAGGCGGGTTGCGTTCTCTAAAAAATAAAAGCTTTTTTTAATTACCATAATTTTGTACTCAAAGGTAGGAAACCTATAATAACTAGAAGTCAATCGTTTCAAAAGGTCAACTATACTTTCCTGGAGATATAGGTACTTTTGATTGATGAGAAAGCATAATTCATAAAGCCTAAGAATAATAAAGAAGAATATCAGTAGTTGCGTTATACTTAAAAGTTTCACTTGGAAGTTAAAAACGTAAATGCTAAATATTGGCCTGGCCTGCAAGAGATTTAATTACCTTTTTATTTTACTCCAATTATAAATGTATCGAATTAAATTAACAAATCTGTGATTGATCAGCTTTTGGCTTAAACTCTAGTTTACTCCAATACGCCAACGGACAAACCATCGCAATATCTTATCGGTTTAAATCGGACATTATTAGCTTCGTTTTGGTGCAGTTAGCACAATTCGGCGGTTTATCCGGTCCGGAAGTATTAAATTCCCTGCGAGACCGACCGGTCATACTCCGGAAATATCAGTTCAAAGCCGGTCTACAGGCCGGCGGGATTTGGCGGTCTGATATTCAAAAGGGTTTGCGGTTGTTTGGCAATGATTCTTAATTAGTCAAGTACCGAGATTCTAGACACAATAGACAATCAATTGTAATCGAACCCCTTGATGTCTTTGGGTTTCGACGGATGCATTGCAATATGTTTATGGAAGCGCTATAAAATAAAGTGGCGCTGATTGTATCATACCGAAGTCCTATGTTAGCTCCTATGCTAGTTATTGTATGTGACATAAGGTATGTAAGATTACAGATAAACAGCACGTATCTTATAATTCTACCGATCATAAGATTCTATTTGAATTGTATATTATTTTTCAGAATATTATAATGGTGTTCTAATTTGTTTGAGAGACATAAAATTTGCGTTTGAATTAATATGTCCAAAATGTGTTGTAAACTTAGGATTGGTTTAAAATAAGAACAACTTCTATGTCCATATAGTTGAAACAATAAATGCTTTATTGATTTGATTTGATTTGATTATTGAACTCAAGATTTTAATATTCAAACCTTAAGAGAATGCGTGAGATTTATTAAAATACTCAACAGCTGTAAATTAATATTAATTACGTTACTAAGTACAATCAGGGAAATGGAAATGTACCTACATAAATAGGAATCTACACAATACATAAATAAGGCGGCTTTGTGTACAAGAAGTTACTAAAGGAATTATTAATGCTTTAGCAAGAAACACCAATCAGAAATATTTTATGCAAATACCGAGAAATTATGAACATTGTCTGTAATAATTTCTGTGCGATGAAGTCTTACCAGGTAAGGATAGAATTCCAGAAATACCATAATTTAAAATGCGATAACATTCCAGAAATGAACTAGTGTATGACATGCACTTTTCAAAGGAATTCAGAAACTAAGGCTCTTCTACATTCAGATCGTAGTTCTTGGTATGAGTTAAACAATTTAAAAATCAAATAAGAAGATGCGATGTTATCTGTCATTAAGGAATCATAAATCAAGTTTTAAAACCCACTAAACTTTAAGCATAAACAAAACATTCTTCCAATTATGGCCCTCATTGCGGAATCAGAAATCATTATTTAAACCTTTTTTGGGTGTATGGTAAGGAAGAGATTCATATGACTAAGTCTAGACTTTTACACACCACTCAAGAAATTCTAAAGCTAGA
The DNA here is from genome assembly GCA_963584085.1 of Pyrausta aurata. Lineage (NCBI taxonomy): Eukaryota > Metazoa > Arthropoda > Insecta > Lepidoptera > Crambidae > Pyrausta > Pyrausta aurata. The sequence continues at coordinate 8,392,610 of OY757270.1, read as the reverse complement.
GAGTAGCAATAAGAAAAGAAGGTACTGTTGGATTTCATAGTTTGCATTATGTTTCCTTCAATAATCAAGCTCTATTCACTTTTATTTACCTCTAGCACATTAGGAATGGTTTATTAACGGCCTGTTTAATAATGCCCTGATATGTTATTGATAGCGTTATCTTTCCAATAATCCATACGAAATGAATTATTCGTTAGTTAGCGCATATTTGTCGTCAGTGAAACAGCCCCTTAATTTATTGTTTGGTTCTTATAACAGCAGTTAACAGCGTTTAAGGCATAGAAAATCAGATCTCTTTTCAGAAAAAACATACCTATGTATTTAATCGACGTACCTTTATAAAGGGCATCCACAAAATAATGTGTTGTCATCAACGTTGATTATCACATTCATAAGGGCCTCTTAATATCAGGCCATTTTGCATAGCTGTGACTTTCATATTAATATTTACGAGGCATTATAAGTTTGCTTTAAGTCTCTGTTAGGTCATCACTGGTAAGTTATTTATGCTACAGATTCTACGTATAATTAGAGTCTAGTCTAGTTTCAAGAGGATTAAGAACGCAGAAAGTTACTGAAGGCACATTTTTGGAGTATAAGGCTACCTAAACTTATGTTGAAGTACAGTTATGTTGCTATCAGTTTTATTGATGCAGACAGAGACAAAACAATATTGTAAACGTGAATTATGATAACTCTATACTGTTGAAGTAAGCCTATAATACTACCACTTGCCCCCTAGCATAGCTATGAGCATCTTAAACAGGCCTTGTAGACCAAGCAATCAAAGCTCTGAAAATCTTGCAGAGGGAATCGCTTGGAACACAGTGTTTGACTTCGAAACTTTGGACTTGATAGGAGGTGAACATATCAAAAGTTCTAGCCCGTAGCCTTTTCACATTTTCCTCGGAAACTATGCATCCTAGCAACATGAGACTTTATTGTAAATTAAAGCTGATAAAATTTGCTACAATTTCTATGTCAAGTTTTTAACCTACTCCAAAACAATGAGGTTATCAATTTAACACGTATTTGCCTTTCGTTTCGTCTATATCTTTCCCTCGATTGGCCTATTTCTATTTTGCCTTATTTTTCTAAGCGTCAAAACAGGGTGGGTTAGGTTAGAGACTAGGGAGTAGGCTTGCTCTAATAGCTCATAACATGGAGGCTGTAACTAAAACGAAGATACTGGCCACAGCCACGTTTTTACAAAACCAACACAAAAGACGGTCAGGGATAATAAGAAAAAATAGAGTTTTTACTTACGTGTATCATCGTACTGGACTCCATGGAACACACTGAAGCACTTCTGCACAGCGAGGGTGTTCCACGGCGTCCGATCCCAGCAGAGCAGGCCGTCATGGTACGCAGGGCAGTACTCATCAGACACATTGTAATTCCTCAGCAGACACTCCTCGGCCTCCACGCTCACATTTGCCGCCACGCTCTCCGTACCCTCCAATGTATTTAGGTCCTCCAGCTTGCTATCTTTCACCACCACGACTATACTTAAACTTCCTTTGGTTGTTCTTTGGCGCTGATTATCACTTAATTCTACATCACTCCATTACTGAGACTGCGCCGCGTCTCAATGTCTTCGTTAAGAATGTTACCATGATAACGCTGTTTGCTCGCGGCTTGTGTTCCAACTTATCAAGTGATAACGCCCCGAGAGCAAACATCTACAGTCTGAACGAGTATTTGCGAGAGGAGCGAGGACCTCTTGGTTTTTCTTGTAATGCCTTCGTCCCATTTATACTGGATGTCCGCCCAACCTGTAAAGATACGATGTGTGAGATACAATTCATGTTTTTGTTACGATAGTGGTGTGTAAACTGAGATTATTAGCAGAGATACGCAACGCTCAGTATTTGCGCTAGTAAAGGACGTGTGGATGTCGTAATTATTGTATTATTTAAAATGTTGTTCGGGTATGTATTTAGTTTGGGATATAACACTTTCTACTGTCACAGTACGCCTTTTGTTGTCTCTATGTAATTTATGATTTAGGAAGAAGCTTACTTAATGCTTGCACACAGCGAGTAGCAGAATAAGGAGTTCTTTTTGAATCACTCGCTTCAAGATGACGAGTGATTTTCGTTCGAAGATGAATTAAAAGTCAACGAAAATAAGTCGTTTTTGAACGTAAATCACTGACCGAAAATCACTCGTAATATTTATATTCTCTAATTTTATATTCTCTTCTCTTTGGAGAAAAAAGGATATTTTTGGGTCAACACAACAGTGCAGACTAAAGTCTATAATATTAAATGTACACACGACTGGATTAATACATTTCGCATAGTAAGGAATTATGCTAAGATTGTTGAATCAAAAAGTATAATCAGTTCTTGCAAACAGTTAAAAGGTACTTTACGCATTCGAACCCATACTATTTATCTTATGAACAGTGCTAAATAACGTATAACGGTAAATTACGTGGAATTCATAGTTAGTGTGATAAAAACCAAAAAGTAATTAGCACACTAATCCCGATAGTTGCTTTTTGTGGCTCATGTTTTTATACAGAATAGACTAATACATTTTAGTATTATAATCGTACTAGGTAAGTACTTAAGATTTTTTTTTATTGTTATCTTAGTATTATTTATCCTATGAATTCAAACACAATGTATTATTGTTATATGAATAAATGAATTGAATTGAATTAATTATGGGTACAATGTATGTGTAAGTATACGAATAGCAAATCTCATAGTACATTATCACATACCTGTATGTAGTTATACAATAATTTTAACTCAGAAACAATGAACAAAAGATTTAATTTTAGGTCCACACATACACACATTTGCATAATTTTAAGAACAAAAATATTATTCAGTCTTTACATATTAATTGTTTTTAGTCGTATTTCTTCAGTCAAGTTCAAGTCAATAAATCATAGCGACGTCCTACTTGAGTGATAAAACTGTTTGTTCTTTTAAGATGTTTAATGTTGAACCTTATCAGTGAAAGGTCAATGAAAGAGTTAGGAAACTTTACAGTAATTAATTACTTTGATGAGGTTTTGTACAATTTGATTATTATAATAATACGGAAAAAAAATATTTTTTGATCTAACAGTGCATAATTATTATCGTTTAAATTTAAATTGCTTTGTATTTAATCAATACAAATCGGCCAAAGGGTTCCGTTCCATTGACTAGGTTAACAACAAAGGTGAATAAATATAAGTGCCTACCTAGTACCATTATTGATATCGAGCAAAAAAGGGCCAAAAATCGCGTTTGTATTATGGCCCCTTTTGTTTATTTTATTTTGTTTTTAGTATTTGTTGTTATAGCGGCAACATTCTAGCCTTCGCGGTTCTTGTGATACAGCCTGGTGATAGCCTGGTGATAGCTTAAACTTAAAAGGTGCTTTTTCTTCAAAACACACAATCGTAAATATTCAATCACTGGTAACGTAACTTTACCATAACTATCGATGAAGAAATTGGGAAGTAGTAATGGGGTTAAATTTGTTCATTCTTAGAATCGTATATTTAATAATGAAAATCTATCATAAAAATACAAAATTAAAAGTGTGTAAGAGTAATTAATCGTGTAAGCGATTAAAAGTATAAGTTCAATAGTAATGCACAGTAGTACGAGACTATTTGTACCAGTCCAAATTTTCTCTAGCCGGTTTTAAGAGTCATATGACAGTTTGGAGATTCTCAGATTTTACCTAAATTATCAATGTGTGTGTGCGATTTTATATGTCCGGGACACAAAAAAATGTTAACTGTAATTAAACAATTTTGATACTTTATCTCTAGGTAGTAGGCTATGCGTATGATGAACACAGAAAATGATGGTCTTAAAAAGTCGATGTGATAAATTAATGTTATACCAGTTTTTTTGTATTTGAAATACCTATTACGAATACAGTGAATACAGTTCGGAATCAGGGCTCGCGTCAATTCCGTTCGCGAACATTTTCCTTTTGATAAGTATATAACTAAATTCACAGATTTAAACACAAACGTACAGTTATAATAACGTAAAAAACTTACAGCATAGAAAAAACAAAATGCATCCAAAGGGTGAAGACATATAGAGGCGGGTAACACGCACTGACCTGCAACGACTAACCAGTGTTGTGCCGTGTTGGCTATTTCATGGAATTGAAATGCTTTATAGAGACTTTTCCGACTCAAGTCTTGATTTGAATCTTGTTTTAATCAGTCAGGTATCAAACGACTGCCGGGAGTCGCATAATAATGGAATTTCTATTGTGTCTCGTTCACACATACTTGACGAGTTAAAACAATTTTCTAGTGTCAGTCGGTCCTTATTTGGATTGTTGTAACGAATTTCTTAAATATTTCGAGATTAAAAATAGATGACTTGGCACATCACTAGTCAGTCGGTACAGGTTGGTACCGGTTATCTGCCTCTTTATGTCTTCACCCAAATCGTGACTTCTCAGAGTAGGTATTTTTTTACGAATGAAAACTCCACTAGAAACAGGGACTAAGGGTTATTGGTGGATGATGCCATTGGTTCTGGGCTTGATCTACCACGTGTCATACCAGCTGGATGCTATGAGGATTTATTTACACATAAATGCTTTTTAGTGTAACGCTGTTCTTTGATATGATTTGTATTTTGATATATGAAATATGTCACAAGTTATTATAGCTAACATTCAGAAAATGTAGTTAAGAAAATTTCGATCAAGATTTCAAGTATTTCATGTATAACAGATGATAAACAAGATAATTTTTATTTAATTATTTGGTTTACACCGGTATTATATCATTTTGTCCATATACATTTTTCAATAATGAAATATTATATGAATATGGACTTGAATAGAACCATGGAACTTCATGGCATTTGCGTACAATTTGAATACAGGTTCATATTAACTACATACACATCACATGAAACGCTTCTATTTAAACAAGCGTTTTACTATACAAGTTTATAGTTAGGTTGTGGTTGTAGATTGTGGAAGAAAGAAAAGTAATGTTAAATAAGCAAAATATTGCCTTATTTATTTAGGTTTAAACCATTGAAACACTGTTACTAGCGTATGCAATTAATGCCATGAACAAGTCCCACACAGTATGGAATTGACGCCAATGGCCAATGGTATGTACGTACAAGTGCGTATCAAAGGTTGTGGAACTAAATAACGCCTACATACGGTCTATATTAAGAAAAACTGACCTTTTACTTTTTGTCGTCCGTTTATTCTTATTCAAAATCCAAAGCACGAATGATGTAAGAAAATTTATAAACTTACTTGTTTACTTCTCAAAGTCAAATACTTAAAACAAAAGCCCTTATTTGTCTTCAATTTTGTTGGGTTAATGGTCACTTCACCACCATACTATTTCAGTAAAACCGACTTCAAAAACAAAACACATTAAAAAGTCTTAAATAAACTCTTGAAAGGACTCCATTTTAGGCAAACCATTTCTTTTTGGAGTCGATGCCCAGATAGATGTCGCTTAAGATGGAACTTGAGAGAGCCCATGCGATGGCACTGACTTCAAAAAGAAATGGTTTGCCTAAATTGGAGTCCTTTGAAGAGTTTTAGACTTTTTAGTGAAAAAAAAAACTTCGACCACAGAAAACTTTGCTTCATATCCAGCCTCGGCGCGCCCCAGCCCTGTTTTATAATAACTTAAGGGGTAAGAGGTAAATACCAATTCAACAAAGTAAATATCATGATAATCGGTCTACCGTTGTTGAACTATAAAGTAGTGTTACTGATATTACTTTATTTTATATAAATAAGGTTATTATTTGCAACCCCATACATATGCAATAAAATTGATACTATTGCCTATTCTTGGCCTTATTAATTCAGTATTTGTCTAAAATTGACATTTAACTGTTTGGTGATAGAAACAGTTTGCTCATCATATACCACAATTTTATTTTGGAGACAATTTTTTATTATTATTTTTTTTGTCGATAATTTTGGTCCTAGTATCTGCACATTTTGTTTGATCAAGTTTCGAAAATACAAATTGTATATGATAAAAGATCTTCGTTATAACTCATGAACCTCTTGAAATAGTCGCCATACATATAAATCTTTCTTGTTTATAGTATTAATAAGGATTCCTTTCTATGCAAGTTTACATAACATTGATTAATCATTTAAATACAACTACTAATCGATACAAAAGAACGAATACTATTTTGTTATAATAAGAGACCATCGACGATCCAAATGCACTATGGCTTTATGCCTGTTGCATAAAGCCTCAAAGCGAATTGGTCGCCGTATAAAAATTGTGCAAAGCGTGATATTTTCAAATTTGGAATTAGTATCATACACGAAATAAAAGAGTAGCAGCGAAGACAACGAGCGACACACCCTTCCCCTCCGAGCGCTCGGCGCTGTCTGTCAAATCTCGATCGAAGATGAATGTTCGTGACAGCTCCAAATCTCAAATTTATAGGTTACTTTAGTAAGATATTTTGAATATAGTGCACAAGATAAAATCAAGAATTTAGATGCTAAGTCAAAGGTAGGAACCTCTATAACATTGTTTTATCAAATAACACACAATAAGTGCAATGTATCTCAGAGATAATCGCCTGCCTTTAGATGCGTATTTTATGCCAAAACATGGTTTCAATTTTGTCTTCATTTGGAATAACCAGAGCAATAAATAAAAAAAACAGAGTCTACACCTTGTAGACGAACGTAATTCCCTTCAAGTTTATGTTATTTCGATAGCTGATGTCAACAACTGATCTAGAAAAGTGCACCAGAAAAACCGTCAATTTGGCTTCTATGATTGCAAATTACAGGCATTTTAAAGATTGAATCAAAAATTCAGAGCTTACATCTTATGTAGATAGCTTATTTCTACACAAATCAGTCAAAAAAAGTTGTCAGTTAAGTCATTTTTGGGAAGAAAACTGCACTTGAACTTTGTTAGAAGGTAGGTGACAGCAGCCTTAATAAATCGCGTCAGTTTTGTAGACTGCAACAGCGCCTCTAGCGGGATAAATTGGCACTAAGCTTCCCCATTAGAGCGTTGGAATGTTCTGTCGAGGCAGCAGCGATAAATCGGATTCGCGATAGTAATTTCATTTCACGGCGCTTTTATAGTTTTCCGCCTCTTTGCTTCCGACTTGATGGATTTACTGAACTGTCTGCGTTGATGGACTAAACCTAAGGGAAGTCTGACTTTTTGCCCGACTACGGAAGGGTTTTGATTATGTATCTGGGTTTCACCCCCGTGCCTCGGAAAGCACGTAAAGCCGTTGGTCCTGCGCCTGATCTCTCTCTGGTCCTGTCAGATTGCTGTCCCATCGGGCTATGAGAGTGAAAGGAAAAGAGACTGCACCTGTGTTTACACACACACTTTACTATAAAATACGTTCCGCGCAGTCGTTGAGACTGGCCACCGTAGTCGAACTCGGCTAGGGGGACTATTATTATTATGTGGGTGTTTCTGTATGTTACACATTAACGGCTAAACTACTGAGCCGATTTTGGTGAAGAGGTATCAAACGATCCCTAATTATGGTCCGGTTAACATTTAACAGGCTTACCAATGTTTCGTTGGCCGAGTGGTATAGGCATGCGCCCGGATAGCTTAAGACACAGGGTTCGATTCCTTGCCTGACCTTAGAGCCTGTTTTACCATGGACAAAAAGCACTAAATAACGAATAATTATTGTTGAACTTATTTATTTCGTTGCAAAACAAGCGTTACATTAGTGAATACTACTGTATATTCAAGAAATAATTTTGTATACAAATGTACGATCGCATGTACGATCTATAAAACTTAACAAAACATGTGTGTTCACATGAGCAAACGCGTTTTCACTACATTAAGTACGTATTTATTCAATGAATATTTATTTAACTAACACATAACTTACTTTATGCGTATTTTTAGCTTTTGTGTCTCAGTTTAAATAGTATCTAGCAACATTAAAGGAGCATTGTCGAAGCAATTACCTTTTATCTTTCGTAAGAACATTACAAACGTCTTTGTTATTTTTACTTAACTGAGTTCATGTCGCTCGTGATTGGTCTCTCAAAAAACGTCTTTCATTTACTGAATATCTACGTTAGAATTCAATTTTAGAACTGCATTATCAAGAGATTTTTTTCATATCTATTTCCCAAGAAATTCAAACAGTAAATCTTTGAAACAGACGTCACAAATGAGAGGTAATATCGGATACCAATTGGTAGCATATCGTCGATATTCATATTACGCGTACCTACGAGTACAATTGTCAGAATTTCAGACTTGTTTCAAAGGCAGGTAAATCATACAAAGTCAATCTGAACAATAAGAGGCTTCTGTGAACAAGCTAGCTTTTGACGGAAAATTTTCAGCATTTCTTGTACTTTTGTCTGACTCAGGGCTAAAAAGCCAGCGAACACCTTATCGTTGAATGAAACATGAAAAAACATTTCCTAGCATTAATTAAGTATTTAAAATCATACTAAATGATGTGGAAGGTGTAAAAAAAAAATAAACTCCATAATATGTTTCATAAGTTATTTAGTTTATTTCAACTGCTAACTAACTATTTATTTGAGAGTATCATAAATAATCATTCGGTATAGTTTTAAGCAAAAGTAATGGTATAAATAGAATGTATTTACGCCAAATTTTTTGTAAATTCGCTCTTCGCTTGTTTCCCATGACGCTACATTAGGAATTCAATTTGGCCAGTAATAAGAACGAATGGCGAAACCACCCCAGTCTTATTAAATTACTACGAATAACATAACATAGACAATTCCACTGTTATTCGTAGAAAATTACTAGGCGGCACCTCAGGCCGTTTTAAGATTAAATGCAAACAAATTAACTACCTGAAACAACGGGAAATTATTTTAATGTAGTGACATAAACAACCACTTAGCTTAATTTTGTGAGATATTTATCTTTCTTCTAACTTTGTTTTGACTGAATTTCAACGTTTATTCGGGAAGGCCATGAATCGTGCTATTCTTCTAAAAATAGATAAGGGGCCTGTTTAACTCTAAGTAATTAAATCAACGAATGTTCGTGTCTTTTGGTGTATGTAAGCTTGACATCATGCACAGACTCCAAAAGAATTTGTTTCTCCTAAAAAAAAATGCGTTAATTTAAGCATTTTAGTCAGGTTTTTGAAGGTAGTTTCGTTTTTTTTTAATTTTTAATTTTTATTTTATCATTTTTAGTAATTACTCATCCACGATATACTGGACATTCCAACAGTCAAAGCTGAAATCGATGCACATGGCATCAAGTACAGAGCTCGACTGCAGAGGCACCCTAATCAACTCGCAGGACAGCTTGTCATCCCCGAAACCTTGCGTCGCTTAAAGAAGCGACGACGGGACATCTTTGACTGACAAAGTCACATATTAAAAGGGCTGGCTTCACTGGGAGTAGCGCCCTGAAACTCATTATTCCTTTACACAACATCTGCTTATAGTCAGTAAGACTGATTGCATGATAAACATACAAAAAAAATACTCATATCTCATAAACTACGGGACCGATTTTGATGAAACTTACATTGTATCCTTAGTTGAAATATACTGACTGAACTAAAAAATAATTATTTCGCTATTACTTCTCGTTTTCAAAAAAACCTGAGACAAACATACATACTGCACACGTGTTTGGATGCCTAAGTAGATCAACATACTCAAATTTTATCCCATTCTAACGATATCACAAAAAAACGGAGGTACGTTTTTTTAAAGTCGGTTTCAGTGTTTTCCAAGCGCCATTTGGTGTTACAGACGACAGGTTACAGTGTCGAGACTTCCACGGCAGGATATGTACAAGCTTGCACAGTGGGGCCTTCGCTCCGGCACAAAATGCGCAGACAAAAAACAAAGCAATGGATATCCGATCTGAATGTGTTGTGTAGCGTAAATCGGCGGGAGTATAGCGTACAGCGTTTGAAGCTCTGTACGTTTTTCAGCCACATTTCAGATGAGATATGCGAGTAGATGCAGCTGTTTCAGGGTTCCGTAGCGTAGAGTATTTATTCATTTGATGTTACTACTCAGATTGGTACTAAACCTTTAGGTAATAGGTAATCTTATGTAAAAACTCTTGTCCGTTGAGGTCAAATATAACTCAAAGATAGTTATTACAGGATTTTGGAAACACGCATACGTTTCTTATCTATTTATAGATTGTTTCATCATCATTGCATTTGGCAAAGTCTCGATTCAGTCAAAAGTGACTTGGATGATTCTAAGTATAGCTGGCCAGTGTATAAGTAATAACTTTTTTTTTCATTTATTAACCGTATAAAAAGCATACAAACAATAAAAAAACAGCACGAATAAACCACTAAGGTTTTGGGATAATGCTGCTTCAAGTCACATCGATATCATCTATAAATAGTTGAGATAGATACAATAAATTCAGCTATGTTTCAAAACTGTCGAGTGGTGTCTACAGGGGGCGTATTGCGATCCAACTTAATCCGTTCAATTCCGAGGCAGTTCAATTCAGACTCAGTGTAAACGAATATTATCAATATAATAATATTATAATAATACTACAATGGTATGAATATTAATCTTTATATTGTTATATTATAGTAATATTATCAATATAATGCGAAATTGCAATAATAATTGCTAATTTGACAGTAAATCAGAGCGTTTTATCTGTCAAAACTGCATCGCAATACGCCCCCAGGTGCTCCTCTACAACAATTATAAAAAAAACTCCAGCGACAATTTAAAAAAAACGTGTAACGTTGAGTTTTTTTTCGAAAAGAATCCTTGCCACTGACAATTACATACCACCAACGAAATCCTGAAAACTGACATAAAAATAGGCTTCAATGAAAATAACTGTGTGGAATGGAAGATAAAAAGTATCGGATTTCGACAGCCTTGGTAATTGGACGTGTCCAAACAGAAACCAATTAACGTGGCCACAAAGTCTTTAAAAGCAATATTAATTTATATATTTTGAAGCTAATAACTCTTACGAAATTATCTGATGCTGGGCTTGTAATTACTGTAATTAACGTTGAAACACTGCGGCTAAAGATCATTGATATTAATAACTTTATTTTCTAAGCTTACAAAATTGGAATTGTACATACCTAAATTAGAACCAAACAACTACCTATAGCTTTTACCATAATACATTTACTCATAAATTACTAGAAATTTTAACACAGATAAGTTTTACTATAAAAATTGTATGTGCCTAAGTTCTTTCCACAAGTAACTTACTGAAAAAACCATAGTTTACCTCAAAAAATGTATTCTGCGGCGTTTCTGCAAAATAAATCTTTTAAATACACCCCAGAACGCGATCGGTCTTTAAATTAAATTCGTCTAGCCCTAAGGCATCATTTGTCGGTTAAAGGGAAAAATGTTACCCAAAATTACTCAGAATTACGTTCTTAAGGTTCCGTGGGAAGATAAAACTTGATTGTTACGCCCACCTAGTAGATTTATGGTGAAAAAGTGATTGAATTCTACTGAGTGATCAATGCCAAACTTCTTAATTTAGATGCTATCAAGACGGTTACTAAACATTTATTCTACGGATTGATTCGTTGAATGAAAGATATATATTCATGCACAAACAATTATTGTATACAAAGCGAACTTAATGCCAAATTGATTATCTACCAGTCAACCGTAGGTCTGATCAGAGAAAATACAGAAGCAATAAAAATGAAAGAGTACTGCGATAAATATGATTACAATAGCATTTTAACAAAACCGTTTATCTCCCTTTACGTTTCTATTTTTGTTCCTTAATATGTGTATACTGTGGATTGGAATCAGACATTTAGAGAAATGGACCCTCTAAAAAAGGTGAATTGATTGCTACGGTGTCATGGAATCACCTCGTGCCACTTTAGTATAGCTAGGGGTTCCATCATTAATCTTCAAAACACGCATTCCGCAACGCTATGGGATTTCCATTGAACCCCAATTTTACGCTACTATGTTTTGATATTTGTTATACGTAGGTGAAAAATAATTTCTAATCGGTATACAAATGACTGAGATATGAGGAAGCACACATAGAAAAAAAGCAATTTAGTCGAATTGATAACCTCCTCTTTTTTGAAGTCGGTAAAAAATAACTTAGGCTGTCAGGGCACTATGATTTATTAAGTATTGCAAATTGAAATGGTAGATTTACACAAGTGTATTTCTGAGGTTAAATAAAGGTAGATACTTTTTTGGGAATGTTTCGTTACTAAATTCAAATTTTCAAGAAGTCTAACGTGCTTTTGCAGAAAATTATAACCTACGGCTTGTCTTAAAATTTAATTCATTCCATTTGCAATACCTTATTTAGAAGCGATTTTGTCAAACTTAATTATGTGGGAAATCTATCTAGGCAGTGTTTTGGTTTGTTCTATTCTAAATCAAGACAGTTATATTTAAAAGTTTTGTTGACAATCTCTGCCCAAACCTCAAAGAAAAACTCGTCACTTTTATATACAAATACTTGGGCATAGTTATTTGTCTAGACTGCTGAACAAACAACAAAAAACCAAACACAATTGGCAATACAAGTAAATTGGCAACAGGACAAGTTTGTATTTTTACATTTTTTAGACAGGAGACAAAAACAAGCCTTGCTCGTATAAAAGATCCCTCAGTCAGCAGAATTTGGAGCAAAAAAACGTATCTTGATGTCCAGACAGAACATACAATGAAAAAAACCTCTGAAACATCTAACTAGAGTGAGTATGAATGAAGATACTCTAGAGGAACTGTTTCACTATGTTGAAGTTAGCACTACGAAACGAATAATTCAAATAAATAACGTCATTTTGTGTGGACTATTCGACAGATAGCACTAACTGAAACTGACTTGCACTTTATGAAACATCCCCTTAAATCGGTTTTGTTCAGTACATAAACGAGTTATTAGGTTTTGTGGGAGACCATGAGTGATGTAGCGGTAGGCGCCAATCGCCACATAACACGGTTAGAAACGCGATTAGGCCTTAATTGGAACTAGGCCGTAAACCTAGTTTCTGAGCCAACAATTTTCAGGAACAAACACTGAAATCTAAAGAGGAAAGTTGGTAATTCGATCGCTTTCAATATAACTGTAAATACATAAAGTTTAGTGACAGAATAACTTTCGTTTATTTTGTTATTAAGAAATTTATATACCATCGTTATCTAGGAATAATTATTTTAACGTTAATAGTTGCATTGATCTTCTGTAGCATTCAAGATATGATGGAATAGATATGTATAATAGAATATCATAGTAAATAAAAACACCTATGTATTGATCAATGCATCTTTTCTTAGACTTAAATAAACAAATCACCTTGGGATGAGCTAGATAACATCGTATAGTTTAAAAACATATAATCAATAATTTGACTGCTAAAAACCTTTGAGACGTGCGGGTACTAACATCGTACAAAGTGTTGATCGAAATTATCGCCCAATGTTTCCGGTCAGTAATAAAAGTGATTTGTAGCCGAGAATGCATTTGTGGTCGAGTATAATTGGTTGTGGTGCCTTTAGTTAATTGGAAGTTGATTTATTGAACGATGAGGGTACTTCAATGTAGCGATCCGCTTTTCCGGTAATGGAGCTTTGAAACTGGTAATATTTAAAAGCTGAAAATGTTATTTTGCATGCTTAACGGCAGTAGACACAAGGTCAAAAAAAAATTCTATATTTCTATATAGCTTAAAACCTTTTGTGAAGGTAATGAATGAATAATTCCTTTCTCTTTCATAATCCCTTTAAACTGTTGATTCAAAAGATAAAGTATTTTTCTAGCGAATTTGAAGGTATCTGTTGATCATCGTTCCGGTGTCTTCAAGCCAAGCCAGTTACAAGCATGCCAAGCCGCATACAATGACAACACATCTTTTATTTCGATAAGTCGGAAGCCAAAATTACCGAAGACGGATCAGAAAGGAACGTAATAAAAATTATTTAAGGCTTTATCAAGCCTTTTAGCTAATTTCCTTCGCGAGACTCGCACTTAATATAGTCGTTTAAAGAGGGTCTTCTGTCTTCATGCCACTCAATCGCGAATTTAATTATTGTCATTCGATTAATTGATAAAGTTTGCTATGATACCAAAGATAATGAATAATTGATTGCCGCTTACTGAAACTGGTATATTTTTATCAGAATTCATGTTGCGGTGACGCTTTTATTTTGATTTAAAAGGAAGTGTAAGTAGTTCACAAACGGTCCTATAGTATAAAAGTTGTTAATATTTATGGTCTCATTCACCTCCAAAAATTTAGCACCCCCTTGCAAAAACACCCTGTATAAAATTATCGCTACATTGCTTCAAACTTCAATGGTCATTATCATTGTAACATTAAAATATTTTGATACGGCAACTCTTTTTTTTATTCTCTGATTTTTGAGGACTTTTATCTTAAAAAGATATGCCAGTCCTATCATACCTTATACAAACTATTCAAAAATTTATTTATGCTTAATTCTAGGTGAGAGTCAGCGGTTGTCCGCCAAACCAGCGAGCATACTAGCCAAGTTGGAAGTAGGTTCACCCAGTGTGGCAAACCAATCTCTTTTCTAAACTTATACTGTTTTTTTGAATATTTCTTTTTTATTTATTTTGACAAGTTTATGTTTTGTTAGTTTGCTTTTTACGTTCGAAGTAAAATGGTGATTTTCATTGAAATATCTTTTTATTTTAAAACGCAAATTCCTTCTGATCCCTCTCATCGCGTACACCCAGTATAGACTGGAAGATACCCATTCCAAGGCAGTTTAATTGATGAGCTTGAAGGCAACTCTTAAATTGAGTTACATCTTAGAAATCCCTAAACCATTCTAAATAAAATTGGCCACCGTTCCGAGGTTTGGGTCTGGGTGTTGTCGTACCACCACTGTTTTCATACATTGGATTCAGAGCAATGTCCAAAATTAATGTTCATTTAATTACCAAAATAAATTAAATTAACAGTTATTAACCGACTCAGCTCAAATTAGGGAAATGTGTTGTTTCAAAAAGTTAATAAGTCAAACTGGCTTATCGAAACCGGAACGGTCAATTACAGGCCACTGTTCTATTTGACTGTTTCGGCCGAATCCCCTAATACGAAAATGTCATTATAACACCCGAAGGCTATTGAACTATAATACGAGAATAGTTAGGTGCAATCAATTGTATTAGGCTTATTTCTGTGATGAAGCTGGTTATCCAACTGACATAACGCTTAGTAGACGAACCTTAAAACAATTGATTGTTTGGTCCACCTCGTGTTATGTAATGCACTGTCACGTTAATCCAAAATCAGTGATTGAATCAAAAAGTGATTAAAAAAATATGTTTAATATATTATATACAATAGTATATCATGCTTCCGATCTAGGCTTTAAGGGAGAATTTTTCGGAATGTCAGAACTTAAGCTTGCGCGAGCTGTTTTAATTTATTTGGCGATTTGGGGTTGGGCGCCCCTGCTTTGGTAGTACAATAGTGTTGCTATTGTACAACCAAAGCAGGGCCCGCTAAGCTTTATATTGTGTCTGGTGAAGGATAAAACAACCTTATGATGGAGTATCATGGTACTGAGTCAAATCAGCTTTCGTTTGTAATTGATATGTCATCAACATACTCTCCGTTCACAGACAACTGATAATGAAATCTGAGTCTGAATTGAAATCTTAGTTCATATAACGTGTTTTTCATACGTTTTTAAAGTCTTGTGGTATGATGGGTAGCATTTATGAAGTTGCAATCACCTGTTTATTGATAATATAGACTGGAGGATTACGGCATGGTAAAGGCGCTATTACCGCGCTATGGGCGATTACCGGGGCCATAACCGACACGTGGGCGTTTTGAGGTGTGAAATAGGATTTTTTGAGGGTACAATTATGTCTGTCAACATTCCACTGCTGGAATAAGGTTCTTATCTCAATTATGAGGTGGTACTTGTATTAGCCACACGCAGACTCAGTTCGGATTCGTATTTGCAAGGAAAGCGACTAACCTTGATGTCAGATGTTATCAAGCCACCCCGCCCCTAGAAGGCTTAGAGTTGTTGTTTATATTAACCACTGATACTCTCTAGGTCCAACAATATCCAAGGATATTCTTGTAATAGACGTCGCTTATATGGTCAGAACGGAATCGGTTACCCATCCAAGCACGACCGCAACGTACCTACGTTGCGGTCGTGCTTGGATTGGATGCATTTTTTTTTTAAATAAAATTCAGGCAACGTATTACAAATAATATAGGTCAATAATTAGTTAACTTCTCATCACCACTATCACAGCGCTACAAACACCTTTTACGGACTACGTCGGATTACGAAGGATGGTAAAGGTGCTATAACAGAGCTGTGGGCGATAACCCGCGTCGTTACCGCCACGTGGCGTATTGAGGAGTAAAATTAGATTTTCGAGAGTGTTGTGTTATATTGACTGCGAAAAAGTTAATTCGGTTATGTCTCTCAAACGCAAGAGATTTTTAGGTTGTAGATATTTGTATCCAACTATTTTTTTTACATTCCGTGATCTACTTGTGTTCATAATTTTAGTAACGGTTAATGCATTAATGATTTTACTAATAAAAATTAAAATATAATTTCACTTTACTGTTAGTGCTTCTTAGGTTTATTGATGTCATTCTCATTATCATCATCGTCTGTACCGATGTACATGTAAATTGAGTAATAAATTGAGTACCTTAATATATTTAATATTCATCGGACCCAAATTAACATTTTCATCACATTATCTTTGTTTTTCCATGCTTTCATTTCTTTTCCCATCCAAAGATTGCGGGTTCTTGCTGAATTCTTACTCTTTATTTGAGTCTGTTTGCTGTAAACACGAACATAGAGTTAATCTTAGATTCTATCTACCATAACACAGTTCGTATTTCCTCCCTAAAATGTCGTACTGTAGACATTAAACTATAGGCATTACCTGCCTTTCTACTCTTCTTATACTATTACACTGTATTTTTGGTTCATTGTTGTTTTCTAATCCTTTTTGAACAATATTTATTGTGAATCTAAAAATGTCAAACTTTCAAAGCTCTGTTATTCTACTTTTCTGTACATAATACTGTAAAAATAGCTGTGTTTTACCTTTGTTTGCAATTTTTTTCTTTAATTTGCATTGGGTGATGATTAGTTTTCCTTATTAATTTAATAAATTCCTTGATTTTTGACATTTTTTTATCTTTATTGACATGGTTGTTATGACAATATCTCTCAAAATCTGACAACTTCTATCAAAGTTTATTACTTTTTCGGGTTTAATCCTCTTTAAACCATCAGTATTCATGTTCTATTCTTGAACCTACCTCGTTCTAAATTTGAACGGCCCAGGCCCCTATATAAGCCTGTACTTTTTTCATTCATTCATTCGATTTCGAGTTCTAATCTCGAACAGTTCTAATAATTCACCAAGTTTCAACACTCTACATTTTCCTCAAGAAGTCTTGAAGAACCGCCGGTGACTACTGTAACGCCTCCTCGCACTAAGGGAGGGACCGGACACATTTCCGGAGGAGGATCCGAGTCCATATTGAGACTGCAGTAACACCTCCTCGCTCTAGGGGAGAGACCTGTCTCCTTCTCGGAGGAGGATCCGAGTCCATATTGAGACTGTAGTAACACCTCCTCGCTCTTGGGGAGGGACCTGTCTCCTTCTCGGAAGAGGATCCGAGACCAAGTACTTCTGGCACTCCAACTGATCATAACATTTTCTACATAGTTTTGGATACCCTCATCACTGCCGAGAGCTACTACTTCACTTCTGAGAGCTACTACTTCACTGCTGAGAGCTACTACTTCACTGCTGAGAGCTACTACTTCACGGCGCCTGACACTGCTGCACATCGGCGTCGCTGTTACCTCTGCTGTGTCGACCCTGCACTCCGACTCCGCCCTCTGCTGCCTCCAGGATATAGAAGATCTGAAGACACTTACCCACGCCCACTGCACTCTTCTTACACACATACATTCACTCATCATCTTTTTTTTCACTAATCGGTATTGTAAATATTATTTTTATTTTTATATAAATTTTGTTCCCTTCTTTTCTTAATCTTCTCCCTTCACATTTGTCGCTTCACGACACGTCATTATCAGCCAAAGGACGTTCAATGCTGAACAAAGACATCCCCTACCTAGGACCACATCAGATTTAATACACATGCGTGTAGAAATTAAGATAAGCATTTGATCACGCAGAAAAAATCTTGCAATCCTTGCGAGTTCCAAAGCTTTGGTACCAGAGGTGACCGCACCTTCATAATTTTGTATCCTACTACCTTCTTGAAGAGGCAGAAAACTCGGGGTTCTTTAACTGCGGTGCAGAAGGCAAGAGGTTAACCACTATACTATCTTCTCTAATTTTGAGTCATGGAAAAAAAAACACCGTCAAGAGCCTAGCTCTTCTCTCTATCTTTTAATTTGAATATCATCACTGCCTACTTCGCCTGCCCCTCTTGTTACAGCTATTGCGTTTAGCGGCGATCGCGTATAGTAAACTGAAAGCATTCAATTGACTCGCAGTCAAGTTTATTCGTACGCGATTAGGACTCCACTCCACTGATGCGTAAAAAATGGAGTCCACCGTGTTAAAAATCATAAAATAAAAAGTTGTATTAGTAAAAAATACACAAAGAAAGCAAAACATGTCATTTTAAAATTTCTATACATTTAACTTGGTACTATGTATCCTTTATAAACATAATAAAAGTCTATTAGCCTTCAAGGAAGGCGATTACAAAATCGCCAACATACAAGCTGCTATTATTTTTATCATGGACTACCCATAGGTCCATGATTTTTTTGTTCTTCTTTTCCCATCGGGTTCATGGAATAATTAAAGTAAAGTTGTAAAATTTCATATATGAGTTCCCAATGGGTCCACAGTAAGTACAAAAAAGATACACAAACAGTGACAGATCATTTTTTTTACAATCTATGGTCACAATAAATTACTTTTAGACTGTTTACAAAAGTGCCGTTTATATAGTTTTAAAGGAAAACATTTTATGACATGATTTCGGGCAGCTTTCCTAAGCCTAGTTTGTCATGTGACCGCCCTCTGGGTCTACCGCGTGGCTGTTGTATAAGCCTATTCTATTATACTTCATACTTCATATATATTCTATTATACTTCAGTCGTTTACAAATCCCATACCAGTACCGCATTTAATCCCAGTTAGATACGAGTACATTACCGTTGCTTTACTGGAAAACTGTCCTAACTAATGGCGACTGATTGTACGAATAAACTGTCGGTAATTCTTCGAATTGAAAAGAAAATTGTCAATAAAAGACAATCACCGAAGGTCGGAGACTATGATTGCCAATTTTATGCACAATTGGAGTGGAAACGATGAAATGTTTCTTTTTGTAAGCTGCTCGTCGAAATAGTAAGCAGAGGTTATTCGTGAATTCATGCGCAAAATATTTTCATTCCTCTTTTCGATTCTGTAATCGGTTTCAGAGATAAAAGGTTTAAGTTATTTATATCCGTTTTTATATTTTTATAAAAACAGACCAGAGACACACCCAAACATCATTTCTACTATATAAAAATAAGTCGGGTGTTCCTCCCTGACGCTATAACTCCAGAACGCACGAACCGATTTCCACGGTTTTGCATTCGTTGGAAAGGTCACGGACTCCGTGAGGTTTATAGCAAAGAACATTCCCATAAAACGGGACCGGGGCGGTACGGGGCTGGGGGTGAAACGAAGTTCGCTGGGACCGCTAGTTTGTAATATGAACGTCGTTGGAATTCTAAGGAAAAATGCTTTGTAAAATCATCATACCTGACACAAAATATTTACCTACCAGGAAACTTTTGCCTCCCATAATTTTTCATGGGCTTCGTCTTAGCGGTATTAAGACAAGGAAAAGAAAGTAATAATAGGATTCTTTGCTATTTAAGAAGCCATCGGTAAAGTGGCCTAATGAAATCGTTCGATCGATGCGTACGAAGCCTACAATTCCTAGGAACTGTAACAAAGTTAAGTACTTTTAATAGTCAAGTTATGAAATTCTCGGTATTCTATTTTGACATTTACCTCTATTTAAAAGTAAAATCAACATTTGCTGGAAAAGTTTATAAATGGAAAGGTTTCTCAAGACTTATGATCTATTTTGAGATATAAAACTGTTACTTTTTATTTACACACATAGCTACTTTTCTGTTGAAATAGGCAAATTGTTACTTTTCATTTGTCAGGTATATACGAACTTCTTAACCGACTTTTAGCATAAACAAACAGCCAAAGGAAAGCAAAGTTTATCTTAAGTAAATCCTGGTTTGTTTTAGTTGAGTTCAAAAGTTACGGCCCACGTTGTTTTTGACGAAGTTCTTCAATTGGAGTCGTTTTGAAGTCTGTTTGCATTCAAGAAAATTACTCAAGTTAGTTATTGGTGCCTTTATAGGATACGCTCATGAATTATTCATTTCATTGTGCCAAAACAGCTTTGAGAAGTAAACAGGAACATCAAAACACGCCATTTATGAATATCGGGGATTAGCACGCCCTTGTTTGTGATTCGCTGCCGTCGAGATTAATTAATATTCGTTATTTTTTATTGCTACTTGACAAGGCCTGTCATTAGAACAAGAACCCTGAATCCGGGATCAAAGGCTGGGTAAATAAGTATCTAGTTTCACATCTTCACTTCAAGCCTTGATTGTTTTTACACTAACATACTAAATATCTATTAAGGCCATTTATATCAGACAAGCGAATACTCATTCTATCCCTACTTCATTATTTTTTCTACTCAGAGCATTCATACGTTGTTCTATTGCGTTTTGTAGAATACTAAGAACGCTCGCTCGATATTTTGGTGCAAAACGCTGAAAACGAGCTAAAGAAATGTGACAGTCAACTGCTAAGAAATAGAAAAACTCTTAAATGTCTATTTTTTTTGCATCTGGGTCCTATTAAGAACAAGTACTTCTTTTATTTCATGTTGTACACGTCTTGCAACACATTTCCCCCATAATTTGCGTATCGCGAACCATATTTTTTTAATGCTATGCCCCACTTTGTTCTTATTACATAACAAAACGTAATTGGACTTGTTCAGTTTATGGGACAATCGTAAAAATATGAAATGCTTATGTACCTACTTTTTATAGAAAGTACAGCACATAATTTACACGTTTATTTTGCAAATGCGAACGTTGTCGCATGAATTATTAAAGGTTTTTGTAAGGGTTGTAAAAGTTATTGCTTACAAAATTTATGCAAAAAGGTGATGGATCCGACATAAAGACAAAAAACTGCTGACATGTAGGTAAATAGTCATTCATGAGAATTGAATTGAATTTACAAGATTATTTATCTTTCAACTTATCTATCTTGTAGATTATCTGTCTTGAGATGGATTAGGAATTAATTTACAGTTCGTTAAGTACCTAAATGAAGTCAAATGTTAGAAGTTTAAAAAACAATTACATAATTTACCATGACTGCTTAACTAATTCATTTAATAAGTTCATTAATCATCATTCATTTTTGATTTTATGTAATCATAATTGAGTAAAAATAAATGAAATATTCAAATTACAGAAAGTGATAGAATCGTGTTTTAAAGAAATCGCCAGTTTTCTTACAAATTCGATTAAAAGATAGGCTTTTACTCTCAAGTTACCACAAAAGCGGAAGTTTTCTCGTTAATAACAATTTTATTTCACCGGTGGCACCCGCCGTTCTCAGAAATATAAAATTACCCGGATTCAATGTAAATTCCGATTCTCATTTCAAAACGAGGAAATGCCTGTATTATTGTTCTGATTAAAGGGAGAGCTCGGCGTTTCATTTTCAGCCGATCTGATACCACGATAAAAAGTACACTTGTTTCTCATAAAATATATGTGTGAGTCCAATGTAAACGTTTGCCAGGGCTAGACCTGCCGGAAGTAAGGGAAAAAAGCTGATTGCTGGCTTGAAAAAAGGACGTGATATAGAAAATCGAAGATTAATTATCGAAGTAATATTTTATGAATCCAGTGTACTTTTCATCGTGTTATTAGATCGGCTGAAAATAAAGCGACGAGCTCTCGCTATATTATATAGTCCGACTCTATGTGAAAAGAAGTAAGTATTATAAATACTTCTTTATTTCTGTCCTTTTTACTTTGTTGGATGTTAATAAACTGAGTGGGGTGACAAAATTCTGATATTATTCAATGTAATAAAAAGAGTGATCTTACTTACTTATTTTTAATATCGTACTCAATTCATATTTTAATGGCAAGCCTCATTTTGTACTAAAATACATTCACCGCGCGCGGTAACATCTTTCGTATTAAAATTATCATCGTTCTATATAGGTAAACTAGCTTTTGCCCGCGACTTCGTCCGCGTGGAATAGTGACTTCTTTCTCCCGTTTTTTACACATTTACCACTATATCTTTGCTCCTATTGGTCGTAGCGTGATGTTATATAGCCTATAGCCTTCCTCGATAACTGGACTATCCAACACAAAAAGAATTATTCAATTCGAACCAGTAGTTTCGGAGATTAGCGCGTTCAAACAAACAAACAAACAAACAAGCAAACTCTTCAGCTTTATAATATTAGTATAAATGCAATGGAAGTCAGTATTTTATTTAATTTTGAATACCGACTGACAGAAAAGGCGCTGCATAAAAATGAATGTCCCCGAGGTGGTGATCTAATTTCAGCGGGCTTAATTTGGTGAGCGGCTACATGGTTATTAAATTCTTGGCGTACATTTATAAACGATATTGCACGGTAAGGAAGGAGTAGCCAAATCTGAACTATATTAGGTATTACTTAGGAATGATTTTTCTAAAAGTACTTTATTGCATTACTGAGGCAGCGATGGTTTAGCGCATTTTTTTAAAATTATCCGCAAGGATAAAATATTCCCTTACGAAAAATTTATAGTAGTGTTAAAGATAGTATCTTTAGATCTCAGGCATGTATAGGCGAGATAGAATGAGCCTTCTGTCTCTGATCATAGGGTCAGAAACAGATGAAGTCACGTCACATCTACGTCATATTATATCCTAAGACCTATAAGTTCTTATTTGAATTGACTAGCTCTGATTTGGATCGATATAAAATCATGGCGCATTGTAATTAAATAACAGGAATAATAGCATCAAATTAATTTCCCAGTTCGGTCATTAATAAAGCTTTATTACCCCTTCGGATGACGAAGAATTAATAATAACTTCTCTTTCGATCTCGTCTTTCACAATTATCGCCCTGTTTGGCGAAATTAACTGATATTAATTAAATTGTGTTTTGCATTGGTTCAAAGCGGCGTGAATTTATAGAACAAAGTCGGTGAGAATGGCTTTTAATAATTAGCTATCTTTTATAATGTTCATAATGTACAACTATAAATATCTTAAAATTCACATATAAAATTGGATTTAACTATTAAAAATAACATTTTGATCGAATAAAGTGTACAAAGTGCGTGTGCATTAGTGAAAAAAAGGGGAACTATATTATCAGCGGCATTGACTGACATTAATCTATTTTTATGTAATTTCATGGGACAGAGATAGAGAGCTCTCTCATTATATAAAAATGTTGTTTATTTGTAAGTATTCAAACAAAGCGACAAAGCACGTTGTAGGTATAAGAAAGCACACGGTTAAATTACTGTTGGCAGTGGATCGCGTTGTTTGTTCCGCACTCAACAGACTGTCACGATTCCATGAGCAATTAAATTAGAGTGCTTAAAGAAAATGGCCGAGTGTTAGAGGAAATCTATTTACACACTAGCAGTACGCTGCGTCTTCACCCGCGCAAATGATCGCGTGGATCTCAATAAATATCAGAATGCTTTAGCCTATATGCTATTCCGATGTATGAGCTTTGTTTTTGTAAACTTTCATTATAATCCATCCAGTGAATTTTTAGTGAAAGTGTAACAAACATACATCCATCCTCACAAACTGGATTACATTGGATAGGATTGTAACGACCACAGTGAGTACTTACAATGTAGAAACAATTGAAAATGTTTTAATCGATAAAATAACAGATCAGTATTATTTTAATTTATTTGATACTTCAGTAAACGTTTTAGCTGCTTTACATATTATATTGGAAAATGCTCTTAGATGAGGTAAGACCAACAAGTAATATTATTCTTTAATCATTTTGATATTCACTACTCGAGGAGGTTTTGATGACGTACGATTTTTGTTATCGTAATCTCGTATGACTATTATTTGAGAGAAGTTAACGTTAAGCTATTAATACAATTAACCTACAATCTTTTTTTAAGTGTTTACAGAAGAAATTGTTTTTGACTGCAATCAAAATTATTTAACACGCATGATGTAATTTTAATCACCACAAAAAACTACAGCATTCACAATTCCCAGTCATGTAGATATTGTTCTGAATAAAACATACAAAAAAGCGTTTACATTTTTCAGATTCAACAACGTGGAAAGGGGGATGCACACGGCAAGCCTCAACGCGCGCGGATCCGACCGCGCTGCGTGTAAATATTGGATGTGATAAGTCAGCCGTGAACAGGTATATTGTTATGCTAGGAGGTTACATTACAGGTGTATTATGGAAACTTTCATTGAAAATCAGAAAAAATAGTCATAGATTTATATCGTTTTTTAGAGTTAAATACAAGTAAATTGTTTCTGTAGTCTATTAGACTTGTTAAATTGACAAGAATTACCAATATTGTTACCAGTTGTGTTAAATTTATTGCATGAATGTCGAAACTTCATCTTGATAGTGCGTTATGATAACTGAAATTCAAATGAAATTTCGTGAGAAAAGCACTTATTAAATTATACGCTTGTGATTATTTACACAAAGTATACGTTTGCTTAACCCTTTATAGTAAACGTACACTTTAATCTAGCTTAATAGTTGCGTGCTTTAATCTAGCTACTCCAGAAGTTTCACAAGTATACATATTACACACTGAACAAATTTGATAACAATAAAGAAGACAGCAAAAAGATTCACTTCTTAAATGCGCAAACCTTTGCTTCGCGGGATTCCAAGCGGGAGCGTAAATATTGGTCGTGATAAGTCAGACGTGAATGAGAATATTGTTATGCAGCGGCTAACGTGTAACGTGTGTGTGTTGTGTGTACTCGTATTGCCACAGGTTATCTAAAAGTTTAACTAAGTTGCTAGCTATTTTATGAGGCATGAACTGCCTTTTAGTAAGTTTTTTGAAGGCGGTTTATTTTTTTAATAATTTTATGTGTTTTTGCTATTACCCATATATCAAAAACTACTTTGCACACGTGTTTAGAATAAAAGAAAAAAAATCCTTTTAAAATAAAAGATCAGCATAATCGAATATAATTAAATTCCAACGGTATCGCATACAGGCTGTAAAAAAACCGAGCAAAATTCAAGGGGGTGGTTGTCAATCGAGTATGGAATACAGAAAAAAAATTAAAAAAAAAAATCGAAAAAAAATTTTTTTTCAAGTTTTTTTTTCTGTTTTCTAGACTCGACTCTTAACCTCGAATTTGGCTCCTACTTTTTGTTACACTCTGTATAAGAAAGAATAAGAGTATTTATAAGGTAAAATGTCCACGGATCCCTAAAATTCTATACAGGGTGTAAAAAAGTACCAGACAAATTCAAGGGGGTGGTTAAGAGTCGCGTCTCGAAAACAGACATAATATGACAAAAAATATTTTTCCTGTATTCTATTCTCGATCGACAATCATACCCTTGAATTTGGCTCGTATTTTTTTACACCCTGTATACATGTAGAACTGATATCCCCTTTTTGAAGTCTCTAAAAAGCTGTAGGTACTCGTAAGGTGGGTCTAAACTAAAGCAGTCAATTTAATGTGTAATACGCGTAATTGTAGTTCGCACTCGTCCTAACATATGACGTGGGAATTTAAACGGTACCTTAATTATTTTCTAGGTATCTCTTACTAATTTTATCAACGGGTTATACGAGTAAAATGTTAAAAATCAAACAATTATCAAAGTAATGTTATGTTATACAGACCTCAGCGTGATCCTTTTATCATTATATGCATTGGTGACAATCTGAAACAATCAAACATGCAAGATAAATAAATAGTCGATCAAGAAAAGTAATATATACCGTAAATATTTTATTGAAATAGATCTTTGTCATTTTTAATTTGCTCTATTTCTAGTTCAGCAATGCGGGGGGCGTTTTGTAATCTTGCTTTAATTCGTTCAAGTTCCAGGCAGTTCAATTCCCACTCAACTAGATTAGTCGACAAATTGGCTTTGCGATGCAACATAAGAAACTTCACTTAATTATGTAGTCCCATGCCGACCAGCTGAGCGGATTATTCGAAATCGCAATAGGAATTTGCTAATCTGTTGTCAAAAATGCTTAACTGTCAAAACAACACCGCAATATACGCAGTACTACTATCTCTTGTCATTAAATTGGTTGCATTTATATTTTTTAAACAGATCGGTGAAAATGATTATAGATATCAAGATGAATCTTAGGGACTAAATCGTTTCATAATCTACACTCAACGACCGCAATTCACAGTGTCCTTGACCCGGATTTGAAAGGACTAAATATATCCACATGAACTATCGTGTTGCTCTAATATGACGCGGTTACAAGAGGTGCCACATCTTAGTAGCAGACGATTTACTTGGGTGTACAATGTGGGATTATGTTCGTTCCCCGCAAATGATAATATTTCAGTGTAGGAAAAGGTAGGTAGAATAGAGTAGGGATCGCCAGTGTATTCGTAGTGATATAAAAGATATTTATATATTTAAAACTAGAGGTCCCAGTGAACTTCGTTTTGCTTGTGCCACGTTTTATGTTTATTATCCTATTCGGGGTTAAGACTAGTCCAACAAATTCAAATCATGAAAATCGGTCCCCACGTTCTAGAGTATTGAGTGGGGTAGGTAACTATCACGATTTTCTTTCATGTAAGTATAAAAAGATTAAAGATAGAAAAATAAATAAGATAAATGAGATGGATAGAAAAAATAAGATTGCTAGTTTCAGGCCTGGCTTAGCCATTTTTATTATCAAACACTTGCTCCAGTAACGTCATAAACACCTCTGAAGTTTGAACGCAGAAAATATAATAGCTGTACTTACTGCATTACTAAGTAACTAGATTGCAATACATCAATCCATATTATTGGTAAGTATAAGACTACAATGAAAATTCCAAGTACATACAATTCTAAAGCAATCTCAAAGCAATTCATTGTTTAATGGAGTTTGCAGTCTTATTGAAGTTGAACAATCAAAGAGTATTTCTTTAAATTACAATTGCTTGTTACGTTGCCGAGTTTATTACACAGTAAATTACTTTATTACAATAAATTAAAGGGGTTAGTACATTTACATTTCATTTGTGATTTCCAGGCTGCTGTCTTAATTTAACTTTGTATCATTCATAACGGTGTTAATCTGTGGTTCGTAATTTTGTTTTGAGCAAAACAAGGAGTTTTGATAATTGCAAAGGAAGATTAAGGTAAACATGTGGGAATGTGAATTAGAAACCAGACGTGTTAGAATGTACGGTTAGGGTAATAATTTGGTGACGAAAAATTAAATTCATATTATGTGAATGAAATTATATTAAATACCTAATCTATCTATCTCTTATTGGTGTTATTTCAAAATAAGGATCTTTAAGTAACATTTTAGTCTTTAATATGATAGTGACGCCGCTATTGAATTATTTCAGTTTGAGTTGTTTTAACTCTTGAGCTATCAACGCATGTCCAGTGTTATTCATTCATTTATTTATTTCGACATAATTAAGTCATACATACATTTTAAATTATTGAATTAGATTAAATTGCACATACATTAAATTAAATTAAATTGGACGACCACCAGCTTGCATTTGGGTATTAGTCCATATATGAACCATATAACAATGGTTGATATACTGACAGTCAAATCTCTGGGAGAGCATCTTCAGAATGATGTTGGGGCTGACCCGGACCCTGCGTGCCAGTGATGTGCACCGCTTGCGTAGGGTCGTGTAAGAGCAGGCGACACCATACTCCGCAAACATCCCCGAAGCACTGCAGTGCCTTAATAATATGAAGTAAACCCTAGTGATTTTTGAGTGAATAACCTTGCTTCAAAACGTCACAACTCTAACTTTACCTGTGCACTATTGCGTCCTAAATATCATCATCATTAACAGACAAATGACGTCCACTGCTGAACATAGGACTCCCCCAAGGTCTTCCACAGCAACCGATCGCAAGCGAAGCATAGCCTATATAGCATAGTGATTTTGAGCTTCCAAGGCCCATAGTTAGAGATCATGTTTCGGATCCGTATGTTATAAATATACAATAAATATTATATTTTCTTCGTATGTGTTTTTACTCCAACAAGGGTGGGTTTAACCATGTATAGTTAATGCATTCGTCCGTCTAAAAGATTAGTGTTCGTTACAGCTAGCAACGCTGTTTCACCCGTAACATAATTTGCCCCGAGAGTACGCGTCGGCGGAAACATTCCTTCACCGGTAATTACGGGTATGTGTTGACTAGTTGAGTTATTTTGAAACATGAACATAAGGAAGAATGGTAAATGAAAAACAAGAAGAGGTGCGAAAAGGAACTGAAGAGGAAACTAGATGTTATGTAGGAATAACATGTGTTTGTCACAGGTCAGAGTGCATTGCAAATACTTATCAACTATTTGGAATAGCTTTAATATGGCTTAGAGCCTTTACACACTGCGACTTTTAGCAGCGATGCAAATGCGATGCAGTCGCGATGCGCATCGCGTTTCCAAAACGCGCGTTAGTATCGATGCTAAAAGTCGCAGTGTGTAAAGGGTCTTGAAGTCTTCTTTTACCTAACTCAGATTTCAAAATAACAAAAAATATAAATACTTTAATTTAAGTCTTCACAGAATTTAAGTTCAAGAATTTTGATAAAGTTTTCTTAACATTCTCAAGTTACCAAAACCTAAGATACTTTTTAACTGAAAATTTACTGTATAATCTATATTCTATGCTGTCCTACTGGTAATAGACACCCACACACTAAACTTTAGGTGTAGACATTATAGACACCCACACAAAACTTTAGGTTCTTAGTGCACGACCTAGAAACTTCCTTAATAATATGTAAATTTTACTACAATAAACCAAAACAAGGGTATGAAATATATGAAGGGTAACAACCCTTTGCGAACAAACAACTTTGTCGGAAGGACAAACTTCCTAACAACACATCGTCACCCGATACCAATAAAACAATCTTGCTTTAGTTTTTCAGTAGTTTCATTTATTTTTGTAGTCTCCTAATAATCGGTGTTATACACATTTAACAGCACGTAACTTCGATTGTGGTCAACAGCGCGTTGACGACACGTTGACAACGCTCGCGACGTGTCAACGTCATGACAATGCTCGCGACGTGTCAACGTCATGACAATGCTCGCGACGTGTCAACATCGTGACAACGCAACGGCACATTGTTGACATACTCGTTGATTTTTACGTCAGCGAAATGGCAATGGTAAATCGGCTTGTCAGTGGCCGTGTGTGTACTTACTAAGGGAGAAAATTGAAATAATCTGTGATGTTGTCTGCCCGCCGGCACTACCTTATTACAACCCAAGGCTCTAAGCTGCCCATATAGTTATAACGTAACTAGTTTCCTGGTAATGTAGGTACGAATATATTTAGCCAACGTCGTAAAGTTCCCTTATTCTGTAAGTAATTATTCAGCCTTGTTGTTTTTAGAAGCATGGGACTATTATACTGTCAATTGTCCTATTTAAATGTGGTTCTAAATAATTCCATGATTGTATGAGGGAACATCAACCCATTAAAATCGTGAGCTAGAACAAAGCGATTCATTAGTAGCTTCACAAATTGCGTATTTTGTCTGCGTACCAATGCCGGTTTGTCCAACACTATGTCAACAGTACTGCGGTCGGTCCGAATAATGAGCAATCATACACGGCCAGATACTTTTGAAAGGGTAGCTTCTACAAAGTAACATGTCCAATTATATAAGCTAGCTTACTGCCCGCGACTTCGCTCGTGATCATAGCCTCTTAGGCCCGGTTGCGTGATTGATAGTTATCTCAAGTAAATGTCGTTGCTAAAGGCGCTGAAACACACTTTACGTTAAATATATTTTTATTTAAATATTAAAACAAAGCTACACGATAATTGCGCACGTACGAGTATTCCGCGTCGGTCCGTGTCAGATATACAGCTCACGTAGGGAGGGGCAGCATCACTTGCTTGTCTAGTGCAGGGTGGATTTCCCAACAGCAAAAACTGCGTGGCATCGATGAAATCGGTACTAAAAAACATAATAATCATGTTCAATCATTTTTTTTCAGTTAGTTGAAATGGTAGCCTTTGTGAAGCACTAAGTATTTTATTATTTGGATGAATAGGTTTTCCAGAAAAAAAATTGAAACCTCGAAATCTTTCATTGCCATGTTTGTCCACACGACACCTTGATGCATATTATACTTTACTGATAAAAATCTATTGGTTGTTTATATTGAAACCTATTTTTATTAAATACGTGAATAGTTATAGCATTGTTACGGAATAGATTTATTCAAATATATTAATAAGACAACGAATTGTCAATAAAAAAACATCTGTCCCAGAACGACCTTTCATCTCCGTGTCCTAAACAAGTTAGAGAATACTGTTTTATCTAACGACTTGTGCCCTGCCCCCTACCCGCTGAACGTTGCTTAGCAGTGCCGCCTAAGTGCTCGACGTGGAAGGACGCCCCCACGTGCCTGCGTTTTTGCGCTATAAATTTAAGTATTCCATTTTCACGTTACTGGACATTTTTTCTTTCATCGCCGTGCATAGGTATAACTTCTATTTGAATAAGTTTTGCCTCTTGATAAGCCATTCGATAAAATGCTATTGCTATAATGTTTATTTGTGAAGTTATTATTACTTTGCACAAACAAAAGCTTTTTTGTTATTTTACGTTTTTGCCTCGATTCTCATTGCCATGCTTTCATTTTCGTGGTTTCCGTGGCAAAAATTTGCTATGGAAATGAAAAAAAAGACATGGCAATGAAAAAAATTTCATTGCAATGCCTTTTAAAACGATTTACTTTCATTGCCGAGGCCAAGTATTTCATTTCTGTGCCTTATGTTTTCATCGCCATGGTATAAGGTTCTGTAAAAAAGGTAGTATCGAATACTAACAGTACAGAGCTTTTCAAGTTAGCCCTCTGCAAGAGCGATGTGTATCAGATTTCACAATAATAAATCGAAACTATACTTTTTCATCAAGTAACAAAAAAATATTTCACCCTGAATATTATTATTTTCAATATTGTAGGTACTTGAGTTAACTTACGTTTTACGTTGATTGGTGTATTTCATTCTTAGCCTAAGCACTATCACAATATTACAAACAACACTTTCACTCCCCTTGAAAATCACTTGAGTTTGTATTTTGCGGTACAAAAACATGTGACAAATCGACCCCCACCTACGATCTTGTACGTGCACTGAGACATAAAAAGATGCAAATACTTTAAACTACACTTTTAGTCATCTGGCTATCACGTATGATAGTTACCACTGGCGGCATGCGTCGTCGCACCTATTTAGCCAATGCGGAACTGAGTGGCGCAGCGCGGTAGTCAAAGGGGTACCGCCACTGTACTCGCAGGCTGGCGCGTTTAGGCGGAAAAATATTTTTGATACTTTAGAATTTTTAGTCAATAATAGAAACTTTTAAACTGTAATTTCTTCGATTAATCGATTTATCAAAGTGTTATTTATAACTTTAATTTGTAACAATATTGTTTTTCAAAAAATATACAGTTTTTACACGCACTGCTGAACTGGGAAACTGCGCAAGAGCGTCTTCTCGTCTCAATTACCTCAGTGTCTGAAGACGAAAGTCTTCAACCAGTGTGTATTGTGACCAGTGATGACATACGGATCCGAATCGTGGTCTCTAACTATGGGCCTCATAAAGAAGCTCAAAATTACACAACGAGTGATGAAGAGGGCTATGCTCGGTGTTTCTCTACGAGATCGAATCAGAAACGAGGAGATACGTAGAAGAACTAAGGTAACGGACATAGCCCTGCGAATCAGTAAGCTCAAGTGGCAGTGGGCAGGGCACATAGCGCGAAGAACTGATGGACGTTGGGGCAGAAAAGTCCTAGATTGGAGACCCTTCGACCAAAG
Organism: Pyrausta aurata; assembly: GCA_963584085.1. Lineage (NCBI taxonomy): Eukaryota > Metazoa > Arthropoda > Insecta > Lepidoptera > Crambidae > Pyrausta > Pyrausta aurata. The sequence goes on along the minus strand of OY757270.1, from coordinate 8,360,472 downwards.
GCGCAGCGTAGGACGTCCACCGACAAGATGGACAGACGACCTTGTAAAGATCGCGGGATCGCGCTGGATGCAGACCGCTCACAACCGGTCGTTGTGGAAAGCCATGGGGGAGGCCTATGTTCAGCAGTGGATGTCCTTCGGCTGATAGTGATGATGATGATGACACGCACTGACATATGCTATTACGACGTTTGATTTAATTCAACCATTCCTACCTGCAAAAGGATAAAAGTCTTAAGGATGGACTTGATCCCACTTACTAAAAAAACGATAGCAGGAGGCTTGGAAGTCTTGACACAGAGTTATCTGACGAACATCAGTTGACACTCGAAAAACGCTGACATAAAATTCGTGTTTTCATGTATTTGTTTATCCAAAACAATTATTGATAAATACTTGATTGTTTTTTTTTTATTTCTTCAAAGATATTGCTAGGTAACTAAATTAAAAGGATGTTTGATGTAGCAGAAAATAAAACAATCGAACTAATTGAGGCTAAAGGCTCAAAAATATGACTATTCGTTTGTTTGAGACTGTGGCCGCTGGTTTAGGCGTACGTACGTAAGCTTGACATCATGCACCGACTCCAAAAGATTTTGTTTCTTCTGAAATGAAGACGAATGCGTTATTTTAAGCTTTTTAGTCAGCTTTTTGAAGGCGGTTATTTTTTTTAATTAATTGATCGGTTAATACCTTAATAAGGTTCTTAGCATGGTTCTAACTTTTTGAAATGAGGAGAGATACGTTTTTTACGGTACAAAACCATTTTAACCTTCCATACAATATATTTACAACTGATAATTTTTACAAAGTAAAGTAAAACATCATTCATCCATCATCAACATTGGCAAATTGACAAATAATATGAAAGTATCAAAATTACTTAATAGGTAACACACATATTAGGTTTTTCATTGCCGTGGATTGATTCCTTCATATCCGTGGCACAGTTCTTTCATTGACGTGGCCGCTTGTTTCATCGCCGTGCACGCAGTTTTCATCGCCGTGGCATCAAATTTTCAATCTTGTATATCTCGTTAGTTTTTTAAGTTATTTGCTTGATATTGGGCAATAATACTTACATTATCTAGTACTTTAATAAACGCGACTTTGTTTTTTAAAAAAGCTTAAGATAAAAAAAAACCACGGAATGAAGATTTTTAGGGACCTGTTGAAATTCACTCCGTTTCATGCTTCTCGATTTTTTACTCGCTAACATTACTTTCTTCAAAACACTCACAATTGGGAATATTCAATCGCTGGTTATATTATTGATCACGAAATAGACTCGCAGAGGATGAATTTTATATAATTCCTTATCTATCTTACATGCTGCTCTCCATACATTTTCTGATGATGTCATTACACCAAGTATGTTACTTACATTCAAATAGTCTTAGAACAACATTTGATTTTTAGATATATTTCCTTACATAGCTTTGAAAATCAAAGCACAAAGTTAAGTAAAACATCCGTTGTTAGCATCTTATGGTGGGTTTATATCAAACGAACAAAGAACTAGAGCTACAACAAGAATATTCTTTCTTGTTCTTTTTTTCTCAACGGAAGCTGGATTTCAGCGTTTTACACCAAAATATCGAGCGAGCGTTCTTAGAATATTCTTTAAAAAATCACTAAAACAACGATTGCATGCTCTGAGTAGAAGAATTTAATGAAGTGGGGATAGAATGAGCATTCGCTCGTCTGGTTTAAATGGGCCTGAAGACGCTGAAAGTTAGCTCAAACACGTGGCGTGTTCTCTACATACCTATCTTATTGAACTTGAGAAGTTGTACTATAATATATTTGCTCATCAAACTTCATAGTTGGTCGTGTGACCTTAACTCAGGTACTACCCTACGTGATAGTTTGCGGCGTCGAACAGTTATTGGATATTGACATTCCAATACTCGTAGTTGTTTCCCTCAGTAAGATTCTAGTGAATAGGTAGTATGGTTTACGGTCGTACGTATGAATGTAGTGAAGGGAAACCATTACTTAGCGCGTTAGCGTGTTAGTCAATAGAGATATGTATAATTGCTCACGTTTGTGTACCATAATTTTTTAGTAATTGAAGCAATAAACGTTTTTCTATTTCTATTTCTATTTCTATTTCTACTTGTGACTAAATATAAATTGATCTAATCTGTATAATTAAAAAAAAAGATTGAAAACTTATTCCAAACAAAGCCGAATTCGGAATTTTCTTTTCATAATAATAATATACCTACGTGTTGCATAAGGTTATTAATAACAAAACGAAATCCTCTTAAGTTTAATTTTTTTTTCTGATGATTGATAAGAGCTAAATTATCTACCAAACTTGATACTGTAATTTATTTCTTTTTTGCCATAAGTTTAGTGGGTGGGGTTCACCACAAGCTACAAATGTGATCACTGCTTTGCAATCGCATTATGACTTTAAATATGTCAACGTTTCAAGCCTACTCGTAAAGGGAACAACATCGTATTGACCAATGGTATTGACATCATTCAGGCATCAACTATAAGGAAGCCGTTACGTAAAGGGATCAGGCCTACTACGAAAAACGAAATCCGTCAATACGATAATAGTTTTGCGGATCCGAAACATTTCATAGTAAGGATTCCATACTAAAAACGTTTAAGATCCGAAACACGTTAATCACATTGACGAATTTCGTTATTCGTAGTACAACTACAGCAACGTCGCGGCATCGGATCGGCTTCGGAAAGCAGACGCCTCGTACGGATCACGTTTGCTGCAACTTATGATAGATCTTTTTGGGAATGACAGTACTTTTGGCAGGATGAACAGTATTCGACGAACATCGGACGACTAGCCGTAAGCGATGACAACGCATGCTTCGCGGGTCGAGGTCTTGAGTTGATCTTGATCCGAGGTGGTTACGCTACGAATATGGTAGATGTGTGTTGCAGTATGGAGTTTCATACAAATATACGTAATACTTAACGCCTCGAGTTGATACGATGCTGTTCCCCTTACGCGCGGTCAGGTTTGCGCCAACCTTTATAGAATAATTTCTAGGAAACCAGTCCCAGACTGGCAACCGTTTGCTGAAGTTAGCAATTAGATTACTAAAGTTAGAGGAGTGTCTGCCTATTGACACACGGCATACATGCAAAAGTTCATCTCGGCTTTAACTTTGTCATTGAGTAACTGCGGTCATGTCCGTCCTACATATTTGCTGTCATACACATAATTTAATAGAATTTGAGCTGTGGCTTAAAATAAAACTCTGTTATGATCATTGTGAAGATCGCAGGATCACACTGGATGCAGACCGCTTTCAATCGGTTGCCGTGGAAAACCGTAGGGGAGGCCTATGTTCAGAAGTGGACATCCTTTGATGGTGATAAATATTATCCACTTGCTTTTAACGTTGTTATTGTAAAAAGGTTTGTTTTAATTAAAATTTAGGACATGTTATTAATTGATACTATCTTTGTACCTTTCGATTTGCACTTGCCTAATGTTTTTCGTTGAGGTCAGAGTACCAAAATTGGATATTGTTAAGTTTTTGGCCATAAATAGTGAATGTGTGACAAACTTAATCTCATAAGAGCTTCCTTCCTACCTTACCTAAATTCCTTTGAGCTTACAAACTCATTAGAAGAGGATTATTTAATGCCATATTCCATAAATATTAACTAAAAGCAATCCTAGTCTATTACACAAGAGACTAATCTTAGGCTTTGTATAAGCATTGGAAGGCTTGAACTTAATCTTACTAATTAATTGGAAGGCTTTATTTCATATTCACGGCACTTATCCGGAAATGTTTGAATTGGTGAGTTTACTCGTATATTATAAGATGATGAGAATTCAATTTAATTTTATTTCTATTTGGAATGCTATTTCAAGTTGTTTTCTGTTTGATTGTATACTCGTACGTATGTTATCTTCAACATAGAAGAAAACTACTCGTAACTGTCTTTTTTATTTTTATTTAAAGTTTAGTAGATATTTGACTTCGATCGCACCTGATGTCCAGGTGTGGATTATTTTATTAGTGTGGTGCGTCATCTTAGTCTTGTTTAGATATCTGTCTGCATATTGAGTCTTTAACATGTTTCGGGACAGTGAACGCCTACAGGCGTGAAAACAATAAAATATCTAATGCGTCTGGAATAGTGTCCCGGAACGTGTTAAAAAATTTCCTCAATTATATTTTACAAAATTACCAAATATAATATTAAAAATCCCCACGGATGTGTTTATCGTCATTCCATTCATCATTCATTCTTTTGTTTATGCGACCGCCGACAGCCTGTCGATACCTGAGCGTTTAATCTTATTTTCTCGTTTAAGAAACCTTATCATCTCTGCGGCTAAAATAAAAGCGGTGTCCACGGAATACCAGCGTCGTGGCATTCCTAAAATGCTACGACACATCTGAGTGGCCCACCCTTTCAGTATCTTGTTTAAGTGTATTTAAATATAAGTATCTCTGTATTTGTAACTATGATACTGAATAAACATGTTTTCTTTCTTTCTTTCTCTAAAATCGATGCTGCCTACCTAATTTCATCCTACTGAGGCATAATTTCTCTGCCCCACTTAACGCAAGATGGCGTTTCCTCTGCCTAACTCGCCGCAGACAGGATGTCCTGTATCGGAGGGCGGAATATTACAGCAGGGGTTCGGTGACCGCGTTGAACGGAAGCAGGTGTAATTATACTTTAAAACTCATTTTGAGTTGTGTGGGAACTTCACCATTGACAATAGAGCAATAACCAACAAATAATTCAATTATGAAACGTCATTTCGTATAAAGCATTGCAGAGATATCGTAAACCAGAACTTATTAGGACATTGTGAAACAGGCCGTGAATGTGTGAAACTTGAGCGATACATAACAACTATATTAACCGCCGACTGGTCTACAACACAACACAACAACAGTGACGGCAGCCGTTTACAAGCCACTGCTGAAAATGTGCAAACTAACGGCATGTTGACGGTATGTCGACGGCAAACTGATTACAAAATCCTTAAAGATAAGCATATGCATCAGCACCAAGCATATTACAATCTGCACCTCAAGATTCAATTCGTTTACAACTTTAATTTACTTATTTATACTTCAATTTACAACATAGGCTTTATAGCTAGTCAATAAAAAAAATCATATATTATCAGTGAACGCATTGCTACGCCGTAGCACTAGCTATTTCTTTAACTCAGTTGTGCTACGAAATCTGCGATTACTACGAAACGACTACGAGAGCTCACAATTGACACCTAACGCTTGTTCAAATATTTTTTTTAAGGCCGTCTTATTCCGTCAAATTATCTCATAAGCCCCGCCCTCTTGTTAAAAGTGCGGGGCGCTTCCCCCACCAGCACCCCCGCACAAAACTTTTTCTGTCAACTTTGTCTTACAAATCTCGTGTATAATTAAGCCATCTAGTGTTTATTTAAGGAACAAAATTTTCTTAAATAAGATACTTCATGCGCTTTTGTAAATAACATACCCACGCCATCTAGCAGAACCCCTAAGAACTTTTACAAAATGGTTTCTTTAGTACACCATACATGCTTTTTAGTCTAAACGTTTATCGAAAGAACAAGGAACGCAAAGAGTGGCATTTCATTCTCACACGACTGGTCAGCACTTTATGCCAGCAACCTGTAACCATTATAAAAACAAGAAAGAATATCCGATAACATTTATTATATTCTTTATTGCACTTATAAGATGTACAGAAAATAGGTACAAGAAGTCACAATGTGAACAAAGGTGGGCTTATCCCTAAAAGATACCTCTTCCAGCCAACCCATAGGTGTAGGAAATGTAATGTAATAACATTTAGGTGGTTTATATTAAGATCCTTTTTGTCGACACAGTTATAGTCTCACTACTATCTTCCATCAGTCTTCCAATTGATGATGACTGAAGACCATTACAGATATGGCACTTCAAATTTAGGGTTCCGTACAAACCAGTAGGTATATAAGTCAAAGTTCACCCATCACGAGAATTTTGTCATGGTTTTTTTTTACACACTGAAATTCATAACATTTCAAATCATCATCATCATTCTCTTGCCCTGTTCCCAGTTTATCTAGGATCTGCGCAGTATGTTTCACGCTTCCGTTTAACATTACAAATATGGAAAGCTAAATTAAAGACAAAGGTTTCTTTATCGTTTCAGTAATCCTTTAATAATATCAAAGTTTTTTATTTACTAGTCGTCTCCCGCGACGTCGCCCGCGTATATTTTGGATGTCCCGTGAAATGGTTCAAGTAAATTAATGGTTTAAAGTAATTACTATCGAGGTCACCCACACCACGCTTAAAATACTCGCTTAATATCAGCCTGAACTATAAAAATGACTTGACTATCATGTGTTAGAAAGTAAGAAATTAGTAAGGCAAAAGTAGTTAGTAGTAATCTCTCATTTAGATGCAATACTTTTTTCGGCGAAGTTTACTATCAAATATACTGAGCATTGAACTTGGCTATCATTTTTCACATTGATGTTTTTGTTGATATATCATAACTTTTTATAGAAATATTTATTTGCTTATTCATAAATCATTAATACACATTTTGTGCAAGCTTCCATCCACTTAATTATAACGGTTTCAGACCATACAATTAAAAACCGGTTAAGTGCGTGTAGGACCCGCGCACAGAGGGTTCCGTGCCACCCTAAACTGAATTCAGGGTCCACTTACTTTCACTTAACGAAAACATCACAATATTCCGACGGCAAAAATAACTTTGTTTTTCATAGTGTTTGTATGAAAGACAAAGTTATATTTGCGGTTGATAAAAATGTGCAATATCTCAAAAACTACTGGTTCGATCTCCTTCAAACCAATTTTCGTTGCAAGTTTTTGTTGAGATCTACATCACATATTTTTTTTTTAAATTTTCACTTTCTTAGTTCAAAAGTTAGATGGGGGGGGACGCCCATTTTACCACTTTGGAAGCGTCTATATCTCAAACCTTACACTTTTAGAAAAAATGGTTTTAGAAACCTCAACATCATTTTAAAAGACCTATCCATAGACACCCCACACGCATAGGTTTGAGTAAAAAAAAAATTTTAGGTTTTAGTTTCATGTATGGGAGCCCCCCCTTAAATATTATTTTTTCTTACTTTTTGTATCTGAATCGGAAAGCGGTGAACAAAATACACCTACCTACTAAGTTTCAGCTATGTGATGCTTATAGTTTCAGAATAAAGTGGCTGTGACATACGGACGGACAGACAGACAGACAGACAGACAGACAGACAGACTTGACGAAACTATAAGGGTTCCGTTTTTTGCCGTTCGGCTACGGAACCCTAAAAACTTTCTTTTGTTTTCAGATTTTTTCCTTCGCTTACACATTATTACCTAGCTAGATGCCATATTTCAACTGTCTAGGTTTGTTAATTAGAGCACCGCACCCACACAATTACTTTGATAAACCATATATGGTTTTGCCATGTTTGACTTTTTGTAGTCTAGCTTATAGACCTTTTTTACTATAAAACTGTAATTTGGCATGGGTTTCTTTATATCCTAATCACACCGCCTAAAATATGTATTTTAAAATATTTTTGAGACCCCTCCCTACAAGGAATGAATTATGATGAGCATGAGTTCCTACACCGAAAGGGCAACACCAGGGTTTATCTCATGAATCGTGATAGTAAGACAGTTGAAATTTTCAGGAAGGATGTATTCATGTTGCCGTTGAAAAAACAAAAACTTAAAAAACAGTTTTTTTTTCAGGTTGCTCTCATACAACTTATCTACTCTGATAATGATAATAATGAGGGGCTGCCCCATTATTAGGACTTCATATCTTTTGTATGGGACTCCCTGACAACAGATATGATGTTTATGCCATTTTCATAGATAATGGTACGGAACCCTTCGTGACCCCGAAGCGCCAATTGGCGCTAACTACAAGATTAATAGAATTATTATGTGTCACAAACACCAAAGTTGTTTTGGATATTCAGTAACAGCAATTTGAGGAACGGTTATAAAAATAAAATTAAGACAGTCTCCACACATTTTCGACAGAACAAAATTGAAAAAATTATTCAGATTTGACATTTCTGAATGCAAATATAATTGGATTATACTGAGTAATCTCCATGTTCGTCGCTCAAGTCCATGTCACCAAATAAGAGATAGATAGTCAATGCATTATTACTACACGATTCAGAAAATGTGTACGTACGTACGTAAATAACATGGAAACCTGAGTTCCATACACGAAGAGAGCTAGACCGACCTTAACTTAACCTCCAATGTTTGTATTTTGTCACAGGAGTCTAGATGTAAATAAATAAATAAAATTAATATAGACCTATCACCTAATAATTTTCTCCCTCCCTCAAATTCATATAATATTTTCTCGTCTCCAATATACTAGAGTCACCAGGGCACAGCTTTAGCATTTGAGATTACTGCTAAACCTACAGTTATGGTTTAGCTCTGATTTTTCCAAATAGAGAAAATGTTCAAAACTACAATAATTTGACATGAGTGTTTTATGCTTTTTGTTTATATTGTTACTATAGAAACGGATTCATCTCTACGATTGGTACAAAAATATAGTTCATTTATTCACAACAATTATATATGTCGCTACAGCCTTTCTCTTTTTATTTTGCTTAACACGTAGAGGTTGGGGGTTCCATCCTCATGGCATTGAGGAGATTTATCCGCATGGTGATGATGTTTTTGATACTAATTTTCTTTTTGAAATTTATTTTCATTGTTATGTAGTTTTTTTAATAGGATTTGCTACTTTAAAAAAAAACCTAAAAATTTAGTTAGTTTTTATTTTTAATTTTTTTTATTTTAAATGTTAAAATGTCCAAAAATTAAAATAAATACTTATTTCGTTTTCTAAAAAAATATTGTGACTATGTAGAAAAAGATTCATGATACCCCCGATTTGAACTCGCGACCTTTGATTAGTATAAGACTGGTGCTGATCCAACTGAGCGTGACGCGGCGCGGCGAAATTAGCTATTATTAGTTCTTAGGTGTTTTACGTAATTAAGTACGCAAATAAAATTGCAAAAATTGACATAGGTCCAGCGTTCGCAGTGGCGTCAAGGGGAATGAGGAAATGGTATCTCGTGCTTGTCATTTGAATAAAAAGATAGCGCTATTTCTGCTTGCATGTATAGAACAGAGATGACACGACGATCAACTGTTGCGTCAAAGTCGTTGCGCGAATCACCATCGTCACAAGTGTGAGAATCACTAAATCAGTGTTTTATGAATGAAAATGTTAATAAAACTGGAAAAAAACGATTGGACGCCCTAAACATCTTTGGTGTCTAAAGTAATCTTAAAAATACAATTGGAAGAATTTGCTGCTTGTAAGAAAGAATACAGACTAATGAAAAAAATGGACCTTTCTTTGCCTGAACATAACACCGATAAAAACTAAAAAAATCATTTGATTCATAGCTGAGATCTCACTTATGTGGTCAAAATGTATATTCTTATAATCCCCTGTTCCTCACATCTGTGTAGCTTGAGCAAATCAAGATCAAAAAAGTCGAAATAGGTCAAATAAAGTGTTTTTAGATATTTCGTTATTCTGATCTAAATAACAAACATTTTGAAATCATTTTAACATGTATATGTGTAGAATGGAATTACCTACTAAAATATGTGATTTTCATAAATATAAGTCCAATAATTTGAAAACTACATAGAAAATACGAAAAAAAAGGGGCCCACTTCTGAGGCAATTATTATCGAGCAAAGTAATTACAATCGTGTTTCCAACCACAATCCAGCTTTCTAGTAATCTTCTTCTATAACATATATAGATTCGAGATTTAAATAATTAGTGTTTCCATGTTTAAACTCAATCGAAACATCGTAAAAATGGAATATCTGGCCCTTAAGTTTGTTTGTCGCGTAATATCGACCATTTGTAGAATAATAATCTAGTCATGTAATAATAACTTAATATTTTTTTTTGTCACAACAGTAATTCAGTAATTTTTTTACCAAAGAGAGAATATACAGTATTCGGGTGGGGTCAAGGAATGACGTCAGAATGAAGCTATACATATATATAATACCGTTAGTCAAGGCTATTAAATTGGGATCAACAAACAAACCCACTTTATTAATAGCTCTATAGTACATACCTACTTTGTTTATCGATCTAATATCAAAGTGTAGCTGTTTAACGTAAAGAAAGCTCAGTACCGTTTAGGTTGATGTTTGTTTGTGATGGAAGTAGCATAGTGCTAACATAATAATGTCTTTTAGAACTGTTAAAAGTAAATGTGACTAGTCAACAACAGTCTGGTAGCACTAAGGGCCAGTTGCGTGATTGATAGTTTACTCAACTAAGATAAAAGTTGTATATTTACGATTGTGAGTGTTTTGGAGAATAAATACCCAAATGTCGCGGACAATCTTTATTATTCAACACTTTCAACCACTGGTAACGACTTAAAACTTAGGCTCCGTTTTTTTATCCGTAGCAATGGTAAAGTTACGTTACCAGCAGCGGTTGAATATTTACGATTATTGTGATTAGTGTCTATTTTGATGATAAAATATCTTAACCAATGGTCATTTTCACATTTGGTTAAAGTAGTTTTTTCTTCAAAACACACAGATTCGTAAATATTCAACCGCTGGTAACGTAACTTTGCCATTACTAGCAATGAAAAAACTGGGCTTTAGTTTTGTCAACTATCAATCACACAACCGGCCCTAATTTACTAACAGCTAACGTCAAAATTATGTTTTAAAATAACTACATACAAAATATCAAGTATTTATCAACTACATTCTTGTGTGTAATTATAAAAAAAAAAAAAAACACTACTCCAATACTTCTATCGCTTGATTCAGAATGCATACGAGGTAAAACTTCCCCGATATGTGCTTTAGGCACGTAAATGCCATCACGTCCTCAGAGAGTTTCCTCATCAGGGAAAACTAGACCTCCCACCGCCGTTTCCGATAGGAATTTCAATTAAAGATAAGCTGGAAAAATCCTTTTAGATCCCGTCCAACGAAAGATTTCATATTTCCACAGGACTAATGAGAATTCCAGGTACTCCTAATGAAACTTGCGATGAGTTGTTTTTCAACATGGAAGTCGTTAGAGTCGGTTATATTGAGCGTCGAATTGATTTCTGTTTATTTGGAAAGATTATAGTACTTTTATGTCTCGTTCTTATGAAATTTTTGGTTGTACATTAATGACTTTTATGATTGTGTTATGTAGGTACTTAACATACATAAACGACGATTCGTTCTAATATAATGAAACTGTGCTTTTGTCGATGGGTTCGTTTCATACGATGATTTCAATTAATGGAGATATATGGCCTTCGTTTAAATTATGCTTTAATTCAATCTATTTCTAGCTGTAGTCTTCCAAAAAATGTAAAATACAATAAAATTATTATTACTGTCATTAATGTAATGAACATTTGCTCCAGTAATTTAATTTGATTTTGACTATGTTTTAGTACTTAGATTTATCCCACCATTGTTCTTTTTGTCTTGGTAGTGTGTTTCAATGTATTAGTGCTCAATTATTTGTGATCCTACATTGTTTCAATCGGTGAGGACCTCTAATTGGCTTTCATGTTACTACATTTGTTTTACTACTGTGTTTTATGTAGCTGTTGGTCTTCCATTAAAAGTAAAATAAAATAAAAAATAAAATAATTGCGTAGTATTATTAATTAACTTTTTCAAACCTACGAGCAGGTAACTTAAGGCATCAATGAATCGTTATACATTTTATAAGTAGATAGAATTAATCTACACTTTCTGAAAGGGTTTGAGTTTCTATTGGCCAATCAAGAATTTATAAAGTATTTATTAATTATCCGAAAGGTGATGCTTTTGAAACTTGATATTTGAGTTAGAGAAATCACTCATAGAAGTTACAAAACTCGTTCTTAGAAGTTCAGTTTTCTAATGAAAAGGGTTTCTAATATAAGATCTATAGTGACCTAATTCTTTCCTAAGTTTTTCCTTAAAATACTATACATTAGCAAACTTTGCTGGAACATACGATAGCTCCATTGGAGTATGGAATGAACAATAACACAATTTAGGTCAAAGAAAAAATCTGGTTAGATATTATTTTCCTTCACACAAAATCCTCTAGTTTTCTATAAACGCATACTAAACTAGGTTTCTTACCTTCGCAGCTTTGTCGTAAACTTCCATCCTACAAAATGGTCCAATTTTCTTTACGTCCGAGGTTATACTAAGGATCTTATCAGCCTTTCTCTAAAACATCGCATCACGTACTACCCTCACAAATCATGACAGGGTTTTCCTTTTAATACCGAAGATGCGTTGCCGAAAATTCTTCCGGGTTATTATGTAACTTGCAATCAGTTGCAATGCGATTTCAATCCGTATGTGTTTGAAGTAAGCGCCGACGCCTGAAAGTCATAAGTATATGTAAATACATACATAAGTACTCCGATAGTCAATCTGTCAAAAGTCTATGTAAAGTTTTATGTAGTAATCTATTATTTCGAAGCATTGAAAAAAATACCCCTGGTGATCAGTACTGGCACAAGGCTAAAGATATTAGTATATCGGGAAAGGTTGGACTGAGCATCAAGAGGCGGGAAACTCCCGGTTTTTAAACTGCGATGTGGAAGGCAAGAGAGAAATCACCACACAATCTTCTGAATCGAATACACATATAATTTCAAGAAGTGAACGAAGTTTTATATGAACCAAAGACGATGAAGATTAAATATTATCATATTATGTGGTATCTTGAAATGTTAGTGAGAGCTTATTTATCTTGGAGCAAAATAGGCACGACAGAGATTATTAAAAATACAAAATAAGGTAATAGCCCGGCTGTTTTAATTAAAGACGGCGGATTAAAATTCCTTCTTATTGACAGGAGTCACGACGTGGGGCTGTGAAAAACGTGCCAAGGAGCCTCCTTGTCTCATTAAGGGGCTCCAAACTTTTTGCTACTACTTTGTGCAACTCGATCGCTTAATTTCGGAACTCAGCGATGACATAAAAGGATCTTCTTAACTTTAATCGTTTGGAATTAGAAGAAGCTTGCCAGCACCTGGGACACCTAGGTAACGTGAAATTTTGTAAAAGCCTTTTATACCTATATACAGATTCGTATTCAATTTACAGTAGTTTTTACTAGGTACTTGTTGCTAAATCAATTTGCATTTCATTTATTACAATATCCGGATTAATACCTAATGTGCGATTTGCTTAAATTACTTTAACGCCAAGTTACGAGATGGACATGGTTAGTGGTGCACGGCATTGTTTACTACTTTACATACCAAAATATATTTTATTTTTAAAACTGGAAATAACTATTCGTTTGTGCTGCTAGCAGTTTATGAACATTTTCATTTTAGCATTAAGCTTTAACTCGTCAAGTATGTGTGAACGAGACACAATAGAAATTCCATTATTATGCGACTCCCGGCAGTCGTTTGATACGTGACTGATTAAAATATGAAAAGTAAACGTGCAGTAAAAGTTTAAGTGCTAAAGTCCGGATTTTTCAAGACCGAGGGAACATAATACTTTGATCCACAATTAGATTTTCGCTGTTGGAATAGGTTATTTTTGAGTCAGTTAAAAGACTTTCAAATGTAGTTCTTGACAGACATTAAAACGAAGAAGGCATCCCGCGAGGATCAAGTTTAAGACCGCATTATTTAAATCCAATCTTGTTTGCGTTTTGATTTTCGGTTCGCGTTCACACCTAGCGGTGTATTCTTCCAGAAAATGCCTAATTCATTAAAGAGGGTGGAAAATTCCGCCGCGGCTGTTTTTGAGACGTGACGCCATAAAATACGTGACGAGGGAGCTCATTAGTTTAAGTAGCTCTAAAATTACCAAACTTTTGGGAGTAACACAATCGCTTGATTTTGAAATCGTTTTCATTCCGTCATTTGATAGAGTAAAGTAGGCAGATACATACATAGAGGTATAGAAAGGGCAGCAGAATTTTTTAGAAAATTATATTTGTTGAATAATAAACTTTTTCTAGTAAATACTTATTAAATAAATCATTACTTTAATGCAATGTAGTGACAAAAATTATTTTGTTACAATAACTGTATGTACAGTTTAGTTATTAAAGCTATCTAGTATTAATGTAACTAACTAATTACTGACTAGTATTAATGGTGAAAATCGAAGTCAGTATGTAAAATTCTTATCAAGTTTTTTATCTACGCAATGAAATCCAATTTCCCTCAAAAACACGTGACAAAAGATAGTAATTTAGGAATGGAAATCGTAAACTTGTTTTCAGTTTGCGACTACATAATTTGATTCGAAAAGTTGCCACCTTATGCATTGTTTGTCAACGGAAAATCGATGATAAAGTAGTTATCTACAGGCATTCCTGGGGGCATATTGGCATCTTGCTTTAATCCGCTCAAGTTGCAGGCAGTTCAATTCCCACTCAACTAGTTGAGTCGCCGAATTGTCACTGCGGTGCAACTTAAGTTTTTTTTAGTATTTCTATTTCATTCACTCGTGTAGTGCTGTCCAACGCAATGTACTGAGTGGGTTATACAAAATCGCAATATGAATTTGATTATCCGTTCAAAAGCAGAGCTGCTTAAATGACAAAGTAATATCGCAATACGCACCCTGTGTGAATAATTTTCGATTCAAATTAAATGTTAATAGACAGTGGATGTTCTATTTTGCATTTCGACGAAAACGGTTTAGGTTTATAGGAATTCGGAATTCGGAATTTCTAAAATCGAATTTCAAACTGAGTTCTAAGTATTATCAATTACAAGTGACTGTAACGGTATTATCCTATTATTTAATGAAAATCATTCCGAAACTTTTACAATATACCAACATACAATTTTTAACAGAAGTTACCAAGAAATTGGAATTATTTTCGAGTTTCATTTACAAATCATATACGAGTACCTATTCTTAGCTAATAAAAGACACCGTTTATGTAAATAGCCCTGTTTTATTTTTTTTGCATTCAATATTGTATAGGTATTTCTTTCGAATTGGGTGCCTTCAAAAATTTACTAATCATAAACAAATACAGTAACTTAGGTACAGTTTTAGTTTCATCTAAAATAATGTCAAATATCATTAATTTTAGTATTCCAAGTTCGTGTTAGATTATATTTTTGTCACCCTAAGAAGTATTTGTAGGATTATTAAAATGATATTCTTATTCTCGTATCAGAAAAGTATTTCTAAATCTGAAACGTGCTTGGTGTCTTTTTATTAATAAAATTTATATCTGAGTAGATTTTAACTTTTCTTCTTCTTAGCAGGACGATGGTATCGACTTTTTGAACTAAGTCATTAGCGACGCGAATTTAACCTTTGTTTAAGTAAACGACAATATGAAAGTAAAGGTATAGCGTAGTGCCTGCCTATGTGTAGACCTAGTCTATTATGGTATTGTTAAGGAATTGTAAGTCCCAGGACAGTTGAGCTTTTAGGCTTAGCTGTGGACAGAAGCTACCTACCGACCACAAACCACGAATACCTCTATAGAACCATGCGTGTTATATTAGGGCCGTTTCCCACGGAGACAACCGTATTTTGCAAGTACTGTTTTTAGCAGGGTGCCGTTTAGTACAAATGCGTTTTAATACTTATAATTACATGGACATCCGGATATAAAATGGATACGTGTTTTTTACTGATCCAGTTTTGCCAATACACTGAACCATTTCCACTTCTAAAATGACAGTTACACACAGTTACCATGGCAACGCTGTGAAAGATAGGAGTAAGTGCAAGCCAGATAGACTGTTGGTTGACAGGACTCAGTTGACGGACAACCGTACCTGCACAAAACCTGTCGTGTGAACACACCAAAGTTCACTGCGGGATCCTGTAAAGTAGTGATTTTGCAACACTGGACTGCCTTAGGATACGGCCCTTACACGTATTACATGTGATCACTAATTGTCTTAGTCGAGGGTTCGAAGTGGTATATTTATGTGCTTATAAGTCATACAGGTACAGTTACTACAATACATAATAGAGTATAGCAACGATTTTTTAAAATTAAAGGCATAATTAACAAAATGTTGCTGAAATACAGTTGTTATAACTACGTATATAGAGAAGCTTTACTAAGCAAAAAATGTGTCGCAAAAACGGTGACAAGATTGTGACGTATGCCTTCAAATTTGAATTTTGAATATAAAACCATTTGTATGAGTTGATGACAATTGGCGTCATTTTATGGAGCACTAGTAATAGGAGTTCAATGATTGAATACTGTATTAATGTTCAGCCTTATTTTACTCGCGCATTACTTTTATTAAAACCTGTTCTTTCATAATAAAGTGAACTAAAAGCGTAATACCGTTAAAAGTTTTTCTACCGTTTTGAGTATCATATTTTCGTCTCTGAAAAATGTTTCGAATGGATGTTCAAATTATTTTTCATTTCATAATGACGAAAAAGTGTAATTTTGTAGATGGTGAATGATTTAATAGTATTTTGGAGAAGTAAAAGTCTTTTAGTTGTTAATTTTACAATATTTTGTTGAAGTTACATCCAATGTTGAAGAAAGGAGACATTTTTTTTTGGGCCCAGTAGCAACTTGTAGCGTCTAATAATGACAGTGCACCCTAAATTAATAACTTATTTTTTTAGACAATTAGACGAAAGATAACGTTTAAATGAAACCGGAATAATAAAATCGAACTAAAAGATGCGTTGTGTTGACTAATTTTCATCACGCCATTACTCCTTTACAAATACGTGTAAAGGAACGACGGGCTGGTCAATATAAAAACAATATCAATTATTTCAAGTACGTGATTTTGTTTAGATCACGTTTTTTCTACTTTTATTTATTTTAAACAATTGGAATCTCCGAATAAAATATTTTAATTGCTTTTTTAAGATTTTTTCATAAAATGATTATCTAGTAAAGCCGTGGAACAGATAGCAACTCTGACATTTATCACTGACATTGACAGGAATGGCTGGAGTGTCATTAGTCACACTTTCCGTTTGACGTTTGGCTTTACGTCACCTTCCGATTGTTTTGGTTTGTTTTGAATTGAGTGTTTGTTTTTTCCGGATTTTAAACGAAAAATAGAACCAAAAAGTATCAAGTACGGCCCCCATTCCACTAAACCGTTGTTGTGTAACTGTGCAGTGAGATTTCAACGACTGTGATTTTCAGAAACGACTGAAAATGTGCGTTAACTGGTACGTGTGTTGATTTCAGTTTTGATAAATTTTCAAATATTCCCGTTAGATAACGAAAAACTAATATTGTTAATGTTTTTAAGACATTATAAGAAACAATTTAATATATGTTTCATTACTAGACGTCACAATTTATGGGTGGGCCCATCCTCCATACAAGAAAAAAATGTCTCCTTTTACTAGAAAATTTTATATTTCCTGCGAAATTCTAAAAGTGTAGGTGTTTCGATGATTTTATGGAAAAAAATACATGATACTCTACTCTAATCTGCTACTTCAAATTGTTTTTGTAATCGTTTCCAAAGCTCCAAACATAAATTGAAATACGATTTCGTAAGGAAAACACGTGGCCAATACAATAAAAAGAAATCAAAGTAATTCTGTGTTTTATGAGCCTTTAAATTTTATATTCTTTTAAATTTTATTTTACTGCTTTGTCGTCTACGTGCCGCCGTAAAACTTTCTTTATGTTATCAATAAGGTACATACCCTAAATAATAAAAGACCCTGTCTACCTGACCCTATAGGACTTAAATACGTCTGACTAGGAACATTGGGAAACCGTAGCAAATTAATTAGTTCTTGTTTTCAATGTAGACGTTTCTCCTATTCCGAATCAATGATAATATTCCGAATGAAGATCTCAGACAACACAAGTCGTTCTCCAAAACAACGTGATTATTTTACCAAATGCCGTCTTCCTAACTCATCGTAACTTGAAAACTTGTTTTGAGTTCCCTAATATCTTAAGAGGACATTCGCATAAAAATATTTGCCAAAAAAGTTGGGAGATACCCGAGATTTATGCGTCAAAAAACTTATTTTCAAATTATACCGAGACCTATTTGTGATGAGCTTACCCTTGGACGCTAATTTAACTGTTTTTTGTGGCATGAAATTTGCCTTAAAAACGTATCTTCGAAGTTAAGTGGTGAGTGAGTACAAGACTTAAAGTATTCCTTACAGCCTTATTGTCTTGCAAAGCACTCAAAATCATTTTGCAATGCATAAATGTATATTTCAATATATTTTTAAATGCTATTTCTTATTTCATTAAATTAAGCGCTATATTGCGGCGAGGCAATGTAGGTATATGAACATTTAATAACATATTTTTGTCTTTAAAGTACTTTAGCCGGCCCGAATAGCGTAAGACACAGGGTCCAATGTCTTGTCTGACGCAGTTGCTTATTACAGGTGCAATTTATAAAGGAGTATTAACTAAAGACTTAATTACTTTTCCAATATTTGGTTAACAATACCGCGACATAGATTTGTCGGTTATGCACATGTTTACATAACCTTTATGCGCACAAGTTTATACTAATACCGTGTAAACAAGAACTACGCTTTGTAGTGGTTAGCGCTGTAACAAGCAGTGAAAATATCACAAACGTGCTTTGAAATTATTGTTATAAGGTTGTAAATTGAATGGGCCTATTTAATGCTTGTGAATGTGCTTGTGATATTTGGTTTGTTTGTGAAAATGAAATGGCTTGACCAAAAAGGCACAGTCGTAGCTACACAGGTGAATATATGAAAGTTCTAATCTTGATTGATGCTGCTTTGCTGCTGCGGGCGGGCATTATAACTGACGTTGTAATGAGAGAAATGAAGTAAAGATAAAAGTACCTAAAATATCATGTACTATTATTATAATATTCTCTTACCGACTTTTGGCAACGGCGGCCCCTCTCAGCAGAGAGAGATATTAATAGTGCCCAGTTGTGTGCGCAATACACAAGTGCACTCTCTATTCCTTCACTCGCAGTTCGGTGAGACGGTAGTCCGACATGACAGATGAGTGATCAGGCGCAGGACTAACGGCTTAAACGGGCTTTTTGAGGCATGGGAGTGTCATCACCACCAACTTTCTGACTCCAAGCTGATTCCGAGAATTCTCAAGACCGAAAAACCCAGAAATTCGGCTCAACCCGGGATTTGAATCCGGGACCTCATGGATAGTGACCAGCGAACTAACTGCTACACCAACGAGGTTGTGCTATTGTTACTAACTAACCTACTAACTACTATCTAACTACTTTGCAATAAGCGCTATATTTATATATCGTCTACACTTGCAATTTTTAATATTGTGGTCATTCAACAGCCACAAAATAGAAACTTAGGTGGCTAAAAGGGAATTGCTTTTCAATAAAAAAGGTCATTCTCCGCATTTCCATTTATCTTGGTCTAAGCTTTTGAAACGTCCAAGCGGTTTCAGGAAATAATCTTTGAAACAACGGCTTTGAGCCACTGAAAATTGGAACCGCCAATTGGTTATACTTTTTTTTGGTTCCGTGCACAGAACAAAATGGATACTCGCTCGCCGTCACTAGGGCAATATTGCTAATGAAAACTGAATTCAGTAGCAAACAGATGGTTTTCCAAATAAATATGATGCGTTGCCTAGAGTTTTTTGTGGAGAGAAATTATTTCAATGATTTCTTCTGAATAAAGTTCCTCAGTGATTGTAGCACAGTGGTGGCAGCGCTTTAGTTGTGATACCGAAGAAAAGCAACTTAACGGCGCGGTCGAGTTTGGATGGCTGATTCCGACCATTTTGTGACGTTTATCACGAGCATCTCCGGTGCTTTTGAAGACACGACCACGACACGGGCGGCTTGATAAAATGTGACAGCAAGGTTCGTTGCTTGCCTTTTAAACACCCCTACGCCAATCCGCACTGACAGAGCACTTGTGGTATGGCTCATCCTATCTCAGACTTAAGGTTAGGCCTTTTCCTAGGAGTGGGATGTTTACAGGCTAACTTTACTTTTTTTACTACGTTCCACATATCTTTTTCATAATTTCGTATTTTTATTACTCAGTACAAATGTAACTCAAATTAACTCGTCAAGTATGTGTAAACGAGACACAATAGAAATTCCATTATTATGCGGCGCCGGCCGTCGTTTGATACCTGACTGATTAATGAAAAATATGTACCTCATATAACGGGATACTGAGGTTATATATTTTTTTGTGATTTCTATTATAATTTTATTTCAATCAATTTTTTTTTCCTTTATTAACAATTAAAAAATCTTACAAAACAAGTAGGTATGAACTTAGTATAAAACCACTAAGGTTAATTTAATTTAATTGAAAGCTTATGTTCAACGACGGAGTCATTAAATTGTCGTTAGGGCGACACAAAACATATCCGAATATTTTCATTCGTAAAGTGATTGATAATACCTATTCCTTCCTGTATACAACGAGAATACCTATAATTATTTCAAATGTTAAGGGCAAATTTGGTGTTATTAGTGCTGTAACTACCACGATTTTCATTTATGTAAAGGCATTACGAATGAAAAAAAAATTCAAAAATGTTTGCTTGCACTCATGAATTTATCGTCTCGTCGAGCTCAATATTTAAATCTATATGCAGACAAACCAATAGATATCAAAGACAAAATAGTTGAGAATTAGGTAAAAAGTTCAGGTGCAGAGCGTCCGCAAATATTCCGCTCAAAGCTTCGTCTGAATGGAAGCAAAACACTAGTTCGAGTTTCCGCCCGAGCTAGTATCAACAGGTGGCCTGCGAGCCGTTTGTAGTAAAGAGAATATTTGAGTTAGCGAATAATACGCGACACGCATTTGATAAAGCCATGGTGCGTTCTGTGAAATGGTAAATCATTAACCAATGGATTACGAATTAAAAGTTATGTTTTTTAAACAATAAATGATATGTTATTATGCAACAACAACAACTAGTTTCACTTATCGAGTATGTAACGTTCTGCCAATAATGTTTAGGAAGTAGTAATGTAGTAGCAGTAAGACGCATTTTGTTACCAACGCACAACCTACACCGCTGGTTGTAGTAGAGACCTGAAACTTGGAGGCGTGTGTTCTTTGTATGACGTAGGGATCCGATAAGAAAGGATATTTCGAAATTCTACCCTTGGGGGGCAAAGTTTGTATGGGACAACGTGATTTCTTGGTTCAATTTACATCTAATTTTGCATATTTAATTCGTATTTTATTGAAATTTTCTTATTAGAGTTTAAAAAGGGTGCATAGTTATTTTGGAGATGAATTGCTCTGAAGTTCATATCAATACTCCTTAGTGCTTTTTTGCCAATTCGTTAAAATATTTGTGTGTTAAATAGCTTACTTATAGGGAAAGGCTAAAGAGTTCAATGCTTTAGGCTAAAAACGGGAACGGAGTAATTAAAAGCGCGGACGAAGTCGCGGGAGGCTGCTAGTATAATTATATTTTGATGTTGTTTATGAGAATAATAATAATGATAATTCGATGTTTTTGCGAGACAAAGTCGCGTTCAACCACTAGTTGCGTATGAAAACACAAATCTGTCAGACTACGAATACCCAAAATGACCCGACACAATAACCATTTAACGCAGCCATTTATACAGAGTGACATTTATTAAATCAGATACTGTCATATTGATTATTTATTAAACCGCAACAGGGAACACCAATGATCCGAGCATTCAATTAATTTTCAAAAGTTTCTGCCTCGCCCGTAAATTAATGAGATTACTCGTGTTAAACCAAATTTTATGACGTGACAAATGATTATTCAGGTTAAATTTGCCTCTCATTTTCAATTTCAACATTTCACTGTGCCCAACAGATATTATTGTGTATAATCGACGCATGTTTTAGGGTGTAATAACACGAAAAAAAGAACGAGAGTTGAGATTCAGTTTGTAATGAAATCAATTATATATTAGAAGCGCTGGATGATGTAGTTAGTTTTCTTTATTATAAGTATTTCTAGAATCTTTATTTATACGTTATACGTAATTCTACGAACATTTCTGGGTTTAAATTAAAAATGTATGGTAGCAACAGGACAAAATATTAAGAAACTACCTATGTACTGATCATCATTCATTAATTAGGGCAATTTCATTAGGTTTGTTGTCACGTATAGATGTATATTTTGACGATATTCGCTTATAAATGGCACTATATTTGTTTTTGTGTATCAAATTATGTTAATTAGAACTTAATTGGTATTCTCGCATTACATCAAAGGCGATTAGTTTAATTAAAATGGTTAATTACCTAATTGATGACCGTTGTGGGGCGTGCCAAGTAGTTTGTATTACATAAACGTAGGTGATTCGTGATGACAAGATTTTGTTTTAAGATATTTAACACGTTCCGGGACAGTGAACGCCTACAGGCGTGAAAACAATGAAACATCTATTGTGTCTGGAATAGTGTCCCGGAACGTGTTAAGTAAGTAAGTATACAACAAATACTAGCAGTAAGGCCCACTTGCGCATGATGATTTAACCCAGGATAACGCTAATCTTGGACTAAATCATCATTCTGTCTCTGTCAGTTCATTTTACGTTGCTAGAGACAGAAGTAAGATTAAGCAGTTTGTCGACAAGAAGCAGCAGCAGCACCGTATCGTCAACACTTTGAGCATTAAAATTGTCAACAGTGGTTTGTCGGCTACATCATTTATGCCGGTCGTGTGTTAAGGATTATCTGTGGTTAAGGTTAAGAGCACTTAGTTATTTGTATGTGAAATTCGGCCAAAGAAAATTCTGCGTTAAGGCAGAATACTGAATTCTTATAGAAGGACTAACCTACCCGATGTTCTTGTCGCAAGAGTATAAACATGTGGAATAGTTTTATTTTTTTAAGAACAAATTTTATAACGTTGGAAACCAGTTCCGTTAATTAATATTTACGCATAATATAAGCTAAATTAAAGTCCAGTGCACTAAAAAATTGAAGCAATCGCAATTGGAAACGAAACTATTTGTGGTTTCATCCTGGCGATTCAGCCACATAGCTAAAAACTTTGTGTGGAATGCGGCCTGTGCGGCGTAAAATTGCATATTATATCCCTGAATAATTATCCGAATTAGCACTTTGCGGTCACGATACCCTTGCAATCAACAATAACAAACTCACTGTATGTAATTGTTTCTGGTTTAGTTCTGGATGTAATGAACAATAATTATTAGGTTATGCCTTTAACCGCAGTTTAGATGTAGGTAGTAGAATTATTGACATATGGAATTTGCAAGAGATATCGATGCGATATGCAAACTATGGGATGGTCGCTATGAGCTGGTAAAGTCACTGTCGGGAGCGGGCAAGGAAGTTATTTGCTTGTGTGTTGAGCATTGTTAAATGATAGTAAGTATTTGACTGGGAGCTTTTAAAATACTATTACCTACTTATGTTTGTCTTAATTATTTGACTGCCCCGTTGGTGTGGCGCTTAGTTCGCTGATCACTACACAAGATGTCCTGGGTTCGAATCCCGGGTCGGCCCGAAATTTGTGTCTGGGTTTCTTTAGTCTTGAAAATTATCGGAAACAGCTGGAAGTCAGGAAGTTGGTGGTGATGACAGCCCCGTGCCTCGGAAACCACATTTAAGCCATTGGTCCTGCGCCTGATCTCTCATTAGTCATGTCGGACTGCCGTCTAACCGAATGAATGAGAGTGAAGGAATAGAGAGTGCACTTGTATATTGCGATACATCTGAGCACTATTATTTCTCCAGCGAACCTAGCTTATCGCTGCAGAATAGAATACAGTATCTAAAATATTTTTATTGCGTAATTTGCCACTTTTAGAAGGTACATCTTCATGAAGCATAAAACTCGTATAAATATTTTGACAATATATTTTTAACTTATGTACCAACCTACTAATGGTAATTCTATCAGAAACTATTACGAGAGTGCTTGAGTTATTTAATTAACGTTGAGAGTGTGCCAGCTGAAATGTCAAAAGTATAATTAACCGTCATTAATTTCTATTAAGAAAATGTAGCTATTTGCTAATGCTACCAAATGTCAGCTTCGGGACCTCTTGAAACTCTTAGGTTAAAGTCAACGAGAGTAAACTAATTAAATAGCTTTTAACAATTTTAATGCGCCATTACAGAAACGCACGTCTGGTCTCAGCACAGGCCTTCTTATTCATTAATTTTAAGATATAGTTTATGTTCTAGATGTGATTTAACTTAGTGCGCCTTCACACTAGAGCGTCAGAAGCGCGGCTGCAGCGAATGCCTTTACATTTGCAGCGCTACTGTCGCGCGACTGGATCGTTCTCACTACACCTAGTACCCATTGCAGTGCTAATACGGGGATGGTATTACCACTGCAATGGGTAATAAGTATAGTGGGACGGACCCGCGCGACCTACGCGCCGCTGCGGCGCTGCTGCCGCGCTGCCGTGTATAGTATGAAATTATCGGCAGCGTGACTGTCGCGCGTAAGTTGCGCTGCTGCCGCGCTGCTAAAGTCGCCTAAATGTGAAAGCGCTCTTAGCCTTGTAATGAAGTAGTTAACACGATCAATCTCTTAAGTTGAATGGAATCATTCTCCCATAAATTGTACAGTCGCCAGCGTATCAGGTTACTCACTTTTGTTGCAAACTAACCCTTAGCTTATGATACCGGAGTTTGCCTTGAAGTGCTGTTGTTCGTACTAGTGGTAAGTAGTGACGTCATTGTTTACCATACCTATATATATAACTGCCTCGGTGGCGCAGCGATTAGAGGGGCGCATTTTAAAGCGACGGCTGCGCCAGAGGTCCCGGTTTCGATTCCCGGGTCGGGCCATAAATATGTACCTAAGTTTTTCTGTTCAGAAATTCTCAGGGAAGCCCGGAGTTTGGAAGTTGGCGGTGTTTCACCCCCGTGCCTTGGAAAGCACGTAAAGCCGTTGGCCCTGCGCCTGATCACTCTCCGGTCGTCGTATCAGATTGCTCTCCCATCGGGTTATGGGAGTGAAAGGAATAGAGAGTGCACTTGGGTTTGCGCACACACTTGTGCACTATAATATGTATGTTCCGCGCAGTCGGTTAGTCGTTGTGACTGGCCACCGTAGTCGAAATTGGCTAGGGGGACTAATAAATATAATTTCATTTAAGGGTCAAAACTATGAGTTTTTGGTCGCATCAAATATTATGCCAACTGAAGATGAAGAGACATAGTCTTAAAATATTGATTTGCAAACGTCTAATCACATTTCATGTCAGAACACTCCGAACAACATGTAAAATATTACCATTTGTATCATTGTCAAAAATATTCACATGAAGCTGTATAGGAACCTCGCTCATTGAAACTGTCTCTGACGGAACGATGGACGAAGATAAGGACGCCCACAGCCCACAGAAATGTACTCAAATTTAATGGAGTAGAACTGAACAAAGTGTTGGGAAGTTATTGATAAAGCTATCGTATCGATCTTTTATTTATGGCATTCAGTAATAAACTATACATGTATACACACAGGCATGTGACAGGTCGATATAGCTGTTGGGTTTTTTATCATTTTCCTAGATTTAAAAAGGTTATTAGGTTTTGGCACCATAAGTATTTTGGTACCTACACGATTTTAACTCAAAATAATAGAATTGCACCTGTTGTTGCCATTATTATATCGATAGGTAATAAATATTTCATAGATAGACAACACTAACTCCGGTTATGGTGGACTTTAATTGGGGATCTGAGGCCTTTAATCCTTCCATTATCTTATATTTAAGCACGATTTAACAAGCTTAGAATGCTGCTATACAATTATTGCTTCTAGGATTTAAATGGATTTAAGAGTTGTAAAATGTAGTACTAATAATAATTTAGAAGTTTTGTTTCGGAGCTTTCATTACTGTTCGTTTTTAAAAGATAGTTGGACAATTTACATAATGTTTTTCGCGAAGATTTATAAAATTTTATATCCCGACTCAAAAAAGTATCTCTTTACAAGTTTTAGTCATTGAGCAGTGTTTGAGTCAACTTTAGAAACAAGTTCTATGATGGCAATTGTATTGTAATGATTGAAAATTACTAGATTGAAGTCCATAAATCGACATAAAAATATGTAAGACTTTTGGCTTCTCAATATATGAGCAAGTGATGCAAAATTTTGTACCCAAAGGGTTTTCAAACGATTTAGGTCGGAAGGGTCGTGTTGAAAAAGAACACTTCGGTGATTTCTAAGGTCCGGCAAAACGTCAGGCAGTAATTTCTGATTTGACAAGAAAAGCTCGATGAAATGAATAAACTACCTATAACTAATAGAATGCATATATAATTATTCATTGTTTACTTAAGTAGGTACCATTGATGACTTATTTTCGAACGAGTATATTTCTAATATCATTACAAAAAAAGGAGTGCAAGGTTTTCATATATATTTTTAAGAGAAAATATCTCTGTAACTAATATTTGAAATCCGAACATTTCATAAAATAAAAAAGTTTCATACCATCCATTCCATGCCAGATATCACTGGGGGTTTCCCACAAAAATGATTGATGGAAAAGAATATGGGTACTTATTCGCATAAACATAAAAACGTGTAGTGTTACCTTTGGGAGGTCCCGGCGTAGACAAATTAGTGATTTATGTAGGTTGTTTCAATTTGCAATAATTTTACACATAAACAAACCTTGTTAATGAGGTACACGAGTGCCAAAGACCTAGGCATACGATTTTTAAATGAAAAGACTCTATTATTAAAGCAACTAAAGACAAAGTTTACTTTCATTCATAGAAAAATCTTTCTTTTTCATTAAGTTTCATAAATTCAGTTTTTTCATTCAGGTAAAAGTAATATTGAAGATTCATCTGAGCGAGAACTGTTCAAGGTGGATTCGAAAATGTGGTGGCGTCTTAAAAAATGAGTTGTCTGTTGGTCCAGCCTTCTATTTTGACGGAGAGTCCCTTTGAACTTTGGTTTAACAAAAGCTTTCGGGAGGGTTATGAAAAAGCGTATTTTAATTTGAGAGCAGATTTGCGGCCATTATGATAAAACTGGCTTCAGCAAAATCTGCCAACGTCAGTTAGTGCTTGAACGGAATAAAATGAGATATGAAAGTTCGTTTCAATCAACAAAAGAAAGAACCAAAGATTTTCAATGACACTTCAAAGTTGATCGACTAATGAACACAGGCTCTTAAGTGTCAAGTTTTGAATATAAAACAGCCGAGAAAGAAGGTGGTGATGCTGGTCACCAGCTCTAAGTGATCTCAGCATTCTGAAATAAACCTAGTTTCCATCTCTTCCAAATTAGATTAAGCGATGTTCCACACTTGGACCAGCTGTTTCAGAGATTGGTGCTGAATTTAATAATTTGACCGTTCATTATCTTTGGCAAAAAATAACATGAGTAAGGCTTTGTTATCCCATCTTCTGCCGGCGGGCGTGGAATAAGATTGATATAGCCTATTTTACGGACGAGGCTGCGAAAATAGGCGGAATCTATTCGATTTTTGTTGCTTATAAAATTATAGCACTACAACCGGCATAATAGTACGCACGAGACCCAACAATGATACATGCTGGATAAACAGTACACATCTGAGTAGATATGATATAAATATGGATGAATTTACTATCCGTTTGGTGTACGTTGAGCAGTACGTACGTTGTGACGTTGGTTGTTGTTTGTTGTTCATTGAGTAGCTCTTTGTAAAACAGCTCTCACTTTGCAATGCTCTATAACTTAGATATTTCTGACATAAAAAATAAGACCAATAAATACATTAGACATGCTTCTGTATTTTCAAGACGATTCAAAGATAAATGTAGGCCAAGACACGATTGTCGGCACGTTTCCCGAGGCTATGGCTAGTAATATTGTGAAACGTTTGAATGAAAAGCCTTTGTAGAAGACCTGTTCATAGACGTTGAGAGTTTACAATTGTAGGTATAACAATTCCGTTTCATATTAATAGTCATAGGTATAGATACTTAAGCGGCGTTTTAATGAGGTAAAAAACGTGTATCAAAACATGAAAAAGTCTCACAAAACAATGTTGACAATTTGTTAAAAAAATACACACGCTACGTTATTTCGCCGTAAATAAATGTTGTTTTTGATAAGACAGGCTTCCCAACATTTCCACGGTGAAATGTTTAAAAAGCGAACAATTGTTGGATTTTGTGTAACGAGCGCTATTGTTTCCGACTGTACAATAACTCGTCAAGTCACTTTTGGTTCAATTTAGACACTTATTGCGCTCACAATAAGAATGTAAGCTGAAACAAAATATTTGTGCTTGGAGCTGTTTGAAAAATAGAACATTCTTTCTCGTTCAATAAATACCCTTTTCAGTTTTTATGGTCTGAAATCCGTATCGAGCTATGTGTGTTAAAGCTTCTCGTTAAGGGTGATTCACTTTTGATACGAGTTCTTTTGTTTGCATCATATTATAGAACGATGATCATTTTAGTGTTTGTTAACACTATTTTGCTTATAGAGGAGTAAATAATTAAGTACTTTAGAACTCTTCAGATCTTTTTTTGTTGTACATAATTAATTATGAAACTCTAAGTATATCCTAAGCTTATGCAATGTTATGGTATTATAAGATGTGGAATAGAATTGAATATAATTATTATTAAGATTTAGATGTACGTGATGTGTGTTTTTATTTTTATGATTAGTTTGTACTTTACATCGCAAGCATAATTAATTAGTAACTTTTGCATTTTATTATGAATTTATGTCACTCTTCAAATAACTCTGTTACATATTCAACCAGAACTGTGAAAAGTTGTTATTTCAAATTAAAATATTTCATTCGACGTGAATTCCGTGAACGAGCATATTTTGAATACAGAACGACGGAACGGCAGGCGATTTTACTGATTTCTGTGGTCAGATTAAGTTTAAGGCCGTCTTATTCCGTCAAATTATCTCATAAGCCCCGCCCCCTTGTTAAAAGTGCGGGGCGCTTCCCCCACCAGCACCCCCGCACAAAACTTTTTCTGTCAACTTTGTCTTACAAATCTCGTGTATAATTAAGCCATCTAGTGTTTATTTAAGGAACAAAATTTTCTTGAATAAGATACTTCATGCGCTTTTGTAAGTAACATACCCACGCCATCTAGCAGAACCCCTAAGAACTTTTACAAAATGGTTTCTTTAGTACACCATACATGCTTTTTAGTCTAAACGTTTATCGAAAGAACAAGGAACGCAAAGAGTGGCATTTCATTCTCACACGACTGGTCAGCACTTTATGCCAGCAACCTGTAACCATTATAAAAACAAGAAAGAATATCCGGTAACATTTATTATATTCTTTATTGCACTTATAAGATGTACAGAAAATAGGTACAAGAAGTCACAATGTGAACAAAGGTGGGCTTATCCCTAAAAGATACATCTTCCAGCCAACCCATAGGTGTAGGAAATGTAATGTAATAACATTTAGGTGGTTTATATTAAGATCCTTTTTGTCGACACAGTTATAGTCTCACTACTATCTTCCATCAGTCTTCCAATTGATGATGACTGAAGACCATTACAGATATGGCACTTCAAATTTAGGGTTCCGTACAAACCAGCAGTAGGTATATAAGTCAAAGTTCACCCATCACGAGAATTTTGTCATGGTTTTTTTTTACACACTGAAATTCATAACATTTCAAATCATCATCATCATTCTCTTGCCCTGTTCCCAGTTTATCTAGGGTCTGCGCAGTATGTTTCACGCTTCCGTTTAACATTACAAATATGGAAAGCTAAATTAAAGACAAAGGTTTCTTTATCGTTTCAGTAATCCTTTAATAATATCAAAGTTTTTTATTTACTAGTCGTCTCCCGCGACGTCGCCCGCGTATATTTTGGATGTCCCGTGAAATGGTTCAAGTAAATTAATGGTTTAAAGTAATTACTATCGAGGTCACCCACACCACGCTTAAAATACTCGCTTAATATCAGCCTGAACTATAAAAATGACTTGACTATCATGTGTTAGAAAGTAAGAAAATAGTAAGGCAAAAGTAGTTAGTAGTAATCTCTCATTTAGATGCAATACTTTTTTCGGCGAAGTTCACTATCAAATATACTGAGCATTGAACTTGGCTATCATTTTTCACATTGATGTTTTTGTTGGGATATCATAACTTTTTATAGAAATATTTATTTGCTTATTCATAAATCATTAATACATATTTTGTGCAAGCTTCCATCCACTTAATTATAACGGTTTCAGACGCTACAATTAAAAAACTTTCTTTTGTTTTCAGATTTTTTCCTTCGCTTACACATTATTACCTACCTAGCTAGATGCCATATTTCAACTGTCTAGGTTTGTTAATTAGAGCACCGCACCCACACAATTACTTTGATAAACCATATATGGTTTTGCCATGTTTGACTTTTTGTAGTCTAGCTTATAGACCTTTTTTACTATAAAACTGTAATTTGGCATGGGTTTCTTTATATGCTAATCACACCGCCTAAAATATGTATTTTAAAATATTTTTGGGACACCTCCCTACAAGGAATGAATTATGATGAGCATGAGTTCCTACACCGAAAGGGCAACACCAGGGTTTATCTCATGAATCGTGATAGTAAGACAGTTGAAATTTTCAGGAAGGATGTATTCATGTTGCCGTTGAAAAAACAAAAACTTAAAAAACAGTTTTTTTTTCAGGTTGCTCTCATACAACTTATCTACTCTGATAATGATAATAATGAGGGGCTGCCCCATTATTAGGACTTCATATCTTTTGTATGGGACTCCCTGACAACAGATATGATGTTTATGCCATTTTCATAGATAATGGTACGGAACCCTTCGTGACCCCGAAGCGCCATTTCGCGCTAACTACAAGATTAATAGAATTATTATGTGTCACAAACACCAAAGTTGTTTTGGATATTCAGTAACAGCAATTTGAGGAACAACGGTTATAAAAATAAAATTAAGACAGTCTCCACACATTTTCGAAAGAACAAAATTGAAAAAATTATTCAGATTTGACATTTCTGAATGCAAATATAATTGGATTATACTGAGTAATCTCTATGTTCGTCGCTCAAGTCCATGTCACCAAATAAGAGATAGATAGTCAATGCATTATTACTACACGATTCAGAAAATGTGTACGTACGTACGTAAATAACATGGAAACCTGAGTTCCATACACGAAGAGAGCTAGACCGACCTTAACTTAACCTCCAATGTTTGTATTTTGTCACAGGAGTCTAGATGTAAATAAATAAATAAAATTAAAATAGACCTATCACCTAATAATTTTCTCCCTCCCTCAAATTCATATAATATTTTCTCGTCTCCAATATACTAGAGTCACCAGGGCACAGCTTTAGCATTTGAGATTACTGCTAAACCTACAGTTATGGTTTAGCTCTGATTTTTCCAAATAGAGAAAATGTTCAAAACTACAAAAATATGACATGAGTGTTTTATGCTTTTTGTTTATATTGTTACTATAGAAACGGATTCATCTCTACGATTGGTACAAAAATATAGTTCATTTATTCACATCAATTATATATGTCGCTACAGCCTTTCTCTTTTTATTTTGCTTAACACGTAGAGGTTGGGGGTTCCATCCTCATGGCATTGAGGAGATTTATCCGCATGGTGATGATGTTTTTGATACTAATTTTCTTTTTGAAATTTATTTTCATTGTTATGTAGTTTTTTTAATAGGATTTGCTACTTTAAAAAAAAAACCTAAAAATTTAATTAGTTTTTATTTTTAATTTTTTTTATTTTATATGTTAAAATGTCCAAAAATTAAAATAAATACTTATTTCGTTTTCTAAAAAAATATTGTGACTATGTAGAAAAATATTCATGATACCCCCGATTTGAACTCGCGACCTTTGATTAGTATAAGACTGGTGCTGATCCAACTGAGCGTGACGCGGCGCGGCGAAATTAGCTATTATTAGTTCTTAGGTGTTTTACGTAATTAAGTACGCAAATAAAATTGCAAAAATTGACATAGGTCCAGCGTTCGCAGTGGCGTCAAGGGGAATGAGGAAATGGTATCTCGTGCTTGTCATTTGAATAAAAAGATAGCGCTATTTCTGCTTGCATGTATAGAATAGAGATGACACGACGATCAACTGTTGCGTCAAAGTCGTTGCGCGAATCACCATCGTCACAAGTGTGAGAATCACTAAATCAGTGTTTTATGAATGAAAATGTTAATAAAACTGGAAAAAAACGATTGGACGCCCTAAACATCTTTGGTGTCTAAAGTAATCTTAAAAAGACTATTGGAAGAATTTGCTGCTTGTAAGAAAGAATACAGACTAATGAAAAAAATGGACCTTTCTTTGCCTGAACATAACACCGATAAAAACTAAAAAAAAATCATTTGATTCATAGCTGAGATCTCACTTATGTGGTCAAAATGTATATTCTTATAATCCCCTGTTCCTCACATCTGTGTAGCTTGAGCAAATCAAGATCAAAAAAGTCGAAATAGGTCAAATAAAGTGTTTTTAGATATTTCGTTATTCTGATCTAAATAACAAATATTTTGAAATCATTTTAACATGTATATGTGTAGAATAGAATTACCTACTAAAATATGTGATTTTCATAAATATAAGTCCAATAATTTGAAAACTACATAGAAAATACGAAAAAAAAGGGGCCCACTTCTGAGGCAATTATTATCGAGCAAAGTAATTACAATCGTGTTTCCAACCACAATCCAGCTTTCTAGTAATCTTCTTCTATAACATATATAGATTCGAGATTTAAATAATTAGTGTTTCCATGTTAAAACTCAATCGAAACATCGTAAAAATGGAATATCTAAGCCTTAATTCATTGTTGACTTTTTTAAAAACGTTTTTAATTTATTATAACAATAACTGTCATTCATAATATGATATCTCACCCAAATTTTGATGAGAAACAGTTGTTATACAATAATGATGCTTATTACAATTATAGTTGTGACATAACTTATTTTTATTGTATTTGAAATGATATTGTATTTGGTGTCAATTTAATATTTATATGCCGGGTATCGGCAAGACATTTTAATATTTCAACTGAACAACACCTGTTATGTACATGACTACACATGTGTTGAGTAAATAAATGCATCTTATCTTATCTTATCTTAAAACCAGCAGTAAACTGCAAAAAAAAATGACTGTGCTTTCAAGCCGCCGCCACGCCTTCGCAGCGCCACAAAAGTTTTCATCTGAAATAACTTTTTCATAGATAACTGTCGAATAAATTATGTAACTGTTAATGTAGAATCACTGAATGCTTTCAGAAACAAGCTGAAAAGCATATATAAAATTTTAATGAATACTCAAGTTGTCAAGCTCTCGTAATTCCGCTGAAGCCTTTGCCAGCTTTGTTCTATTTGAATAGTTTAGAGACTCTGGTACCATTATTGTTTGGCCTACCTTATTCGAGGAATCGAGGTATAATGCTCCAACGCATAAGCGCTGTACAGGGAACACGAAAAATTGTGTGCTTTCACGACACGAATGTTAGTCAAAGTCAAAGTCAAAGTCATTTATTCCAGTAACAAAATACATTGTGTAGGAAACGAAAATAAAATAAATTAAACATTAGAATTACACATTAAAATATTATTGCAAATCACATAGAATCGGATCAAGTCACATTAAAATATTACAATACAATTGAATTATGATAAAATTTACAATAAACCATGTCAACGACTACAAGGACTTAATAAATTATGAAAAAGTATGGAGTAGCGCACACGAGAGATTTTTGATCGTCCGTATTTACTATGGGATTTTTGTCCTTGACGGACTGTCCTGTCCGGTGCGACCTCTCACCTGCGCAGACCCTCATTTAAAAATTCATCTACACTATAAAAACTTTGTTTCCAATAGATAAACCCTCAGTTTGTTTTTGAATTCATTTGGATTTGTTGTAGTAAAAATGCATGTGCATTTTTGGAGGAGATGCATGCTTATTGTTCATTTATTTTCTGGGAATGCAATATATTCTTGTGGCTTGGAATGAATGTTTGAGATTTGAAGGTGAAAAGTTTAAATTTTGAAATACGTTTGGGACAATTGAATGGAAGAATCTTATTTAACACCTCGGGTGCAACCCCTTAAACCCCCTTTGTAATAAAAAGTTTCCGACATCTTCAATAAACTACAAATAAGCAACAAATGTCAGTAAACTACAAATATCTGTAATAAGTCGTTGTTGGTCTGTTATAAGTTCCCATTAGCGATTTCTGTCCACTACTTCATACGAAATAACGTTTCATAATTGAATTATTCGTGGGTTTTAGTGCTTATTTGTCTTGGTGAAACATTCCTTTAATCTTTCAGAGATTAAAGAGGACAAATGTGAGTTCATACCAGCAAATTATTTAAGATTTACGTCTCAAGACTTTGGGAAGACTTTAGTTTAACCTCCCAGACTAGTTAAAGTTAGATATAATGTAAATTAGTCCTCCTACGTTTAAACATGACTTATGGAAACAACCACATAATAATAATGTATGTTATTTATTACCTTATTTTGCTGTTTAAATGGTTTTGTTATTCATAAAAACAAAATGTAAAGCATAAATTCATAGTGCGGTCCAGGTCTTTACCACCTAATCACATTAAGAGCCAAAATTGCTTGCACGTCGCGTTGCTTTTTGTTTGAAGTGACGTTCGTTTTTGTGTCGTGTATGCAAGCGATTTTCTTTTAAAAGTGTTTAGGCGGCAGAGACCTCGACTGTACAAATATGTAAAGTAACTGAATGCGAAATACTTACTTTAACTTATATCATATTTATGAATGAAACAACGTTTTTACTAACGTTCTACTATATTTTTCATGACAATGGTTTATCTTTGAAAAGAAATTACTCGCCTCATAGGTTTAAAAATATCCAGTGCTCATAAATTCTATTTGAAGTCTTGACTTAAAAATGTAGCGTCAAAAATGTTTTGCGACGAGACAAATTCTTGGGATTAAAGTCACTTGCAATTTGCTAAGAAAACTCATAAATTAGATATTCTGCAATGTAGCACAAGAATTCAAATTATAATTTAGAGAGATATATCATCTTATATTTTGAGATAACATAGCAAATTGCTTTTTGTTATACAATGAAAATTATTACTAAGTGTAGTTAAGTTAGTTATAATATTAAATTTTAGTTTATTATCATCAAAATCAAAGTTCAGCGGTGGATGTGCTCTGGCTGATAATGACAGATAATGATGATGAAGCAAGATAGGTTGGGTTTCAAGGCGTCGCCGCTCCGAGGTCCTGGGTTCGAATCCCGGTCGGGCCAAAGTAGAAATCATAATTTTCTACGTTGTCTCCGATCTGGGTATTGTTGTCTCACCGTTGTTTTTGGTTCTTGTAACACAAGTGCGTTCGCGCGTGACTTACTTTCGGATATGTGATTGGTGTCCAATATTTATATTAGATAAATACAAACTACACATTATTGAAAATACACAGAAAATCATGCTCTGTATAAGAGAAACGTTCCATTAATTTCGAAACAAGTGTTGTTGACACGTTCCATTTCGGATAGTGACACTCATCCCCATTGTCCGACCATGGTTACGTGTGTTTCAATGTGTAGGTACTAACATGTGTTTCATGAAATAGTTCAGAAAATAGGGTAATGGTAAGAGAAGCCTGTGTTCAACAGAGGGTATCCTGAGGCTAGTAATGATGATGGTAATGATGACGTCTATAGACGAACAGCAGAGAAATAAACAATCTAAACATGGTAAGTGGTTTAGGACAGCTTGGGCAGTTTTTTCTTATTATTAATATTCAATTTTGATCTTATTGTATATGTTTATGTAGAATCATGCACCAGAAATAAAAGACAACACGCACTTTGAGGTGAACGTTTGTAACGTCTCATCACTCCATTAAGGCTGCTGTCACCTACCTTCTAACAAAGTTCAAGTACAGTTTTCTTCCCAAAAATGACTTAACTGACAACTTTTTTTGACTGATTTGTGTAGAAATAAGCTATCTACATAAGATGTAAGCTCTGAATTTTTGATTTAATCTTTAAAATGCCTGTAATTTGCGATCATAAAAGCCAAACTGACGGCTTTTCTGGTGCACTTTTCTAGATCAGTTGTTGACATCAGCTATCGAAATAACATAAACTTGAAGGGAATTACGTTCGTCTACAAGGTGTAGACTCTGTTTTTTTTATTTATTGCTCTGGTTATTCCAAATAAAGACAAAATTGAAACCATGTTTTGGCATAAAATACGCATCTAAAGGCAGGCGATTATCTCTGAGATACACTGCACTTATTGTGTGTTATTTGATAAAACAATGTTATAGAGATTCCTATCTTTGACTTAGCATCTAAATTCTTGATTTTATCTTGTGCACTATATTCAAAATATCTTACTAAAGTAACCTATAAATTTGAGATTTGGAGCTGTCACGGACGTTCATCTTCGATCGAAATTTGACAGACAGCGCCGAGCGCTCGGAGGGGAAGGGTGTGTCGCTCGTTGTCTTCGTTGCTACTCTTTTATTTCGTGTATGATACTAATTCCAAATTTGAAAATATCACGCTTTGCACAATTTTTATACGGCGACCAATTCGCTTTGAGGCTTTATGCAACAGGTATAAAGCCATAGTGCATTTGGATCGTCGATGGTCTCTAATTATAACAAAAAAGTATTCGTTCTTTTGTATCGATTAGTAGTTGTATTAAAATGATTAATCAATGTTATGTAAACTTGCATAGAAAGAAATCCTTATTAATACTATAAACAAGAACGATTTATATGAATGGCGACTATTTCAAGAGGTTCATGAGTTATAACGAAGATCTTTTATCATATACAATTTGTATTTTTGAAACTTGATCAAACAAAATGTGCAGATACTAGGACCAAAATTATCGACAAAAATAATAATAATAAAAAATTGTCTACAAAATAAAATTGTGGTATATGATGAGCAAACTGTTTCTATCACCAAACAGTTAAATGTCAATTTTAGACAAATACTGAATTATTAAGGCCAAGAATAGGCAATAGTATCAATTCTATTGCATATGTATGGGGTTGCAAATAATAACCTTATTTATATAAAATAAAGTAATATCAGTAACACTACTTTATAGTTCAACAACGGTAGACCGATTATCATGATATTTACTTTGTTGAATTGGTATTTACCTCTTACCCCTTAAGTTATTATAAAACAGGGCTGGGGCGCGCCGAGGCTGGATATGAAGCAAAGTTTTCTGTGGTCGAAGTTTTTTTTTTCACTAAAAAGTCTAAAACTCTTCAAAGGACTCCAATTTAGGCAAACCATTTCTTTTTGAAGTCAGTGCCATCGCATGGGCTCTCTCAAGTTCCATCTTAAGCGACATCTATCTGGGCATCGACTCCAAAAAGAAATGGTTTGCCTAAAATGGAGTCCTTTCAAGAGTTTATTTAAGACTTTTTAATGTGTTATGTTTTTGAAGTCGGTTTTATTGAAATAGTATGGTGGTGAAGTGACCATTAACCCAACAAAATTGAAGACAAATAAGGGCTTTTGTTTTAAGTATTTGACTTTGAGTAGTAAACAAGTAAGTTTATAAATTTTCTTTCATCATTCGTGCTTTGGATTTTGAATAAGAATAAACGGATGACAAAAATTAAAAGGTCAGTTTTTCTTAATATAGACCTTATATAGGCGTTATTTAGTTCCACAACCTTTGATACGCACTTGTACGTACATACCATTGGCCATTGGCGTCAATTCCATACTATGTGGGACTTGTTCATGGCATTAATTCCATACGCTAGTAACAGTGTTTCAATGGTTTAAACCTAAATAAATAGGGCAATATTTTGCTTATTTAACATAACTTTTCTTTCTTCCACGATCTACAACCACAACCTAACTATAAACTTGTATAGTAAAACGCTTGTTTAAATAGAAGCGTTTCATGTGATGTGTATGTAGTTAATATGAACCTGTATTCAAATTGTACGCAAATGCCATGAAGTTCCATGGTTCTATTCAAGTCCATATTCATATAATATTTCATTATTGAAAAATGTATATGGACAAAATGATATAATACCGGTGTAAACCAAATAATTAAATAAAAATTATCTTGTTTATCATCTGTTATGCATGAAATACTTGAAATCTTGATCGAAATTTTCTTAACTACATTTTCTGAATGTTAGCTATAATAACTTGTGACATATTTCATATATCAAAATACAAATCATATCAAAGAACAGCGTTACACTAAAAAGCATTTATGTATAAATAAATCCTCATAGCTTCCAGCTGGTATGACACGTGGTAGATCAAGCCCAGAACCAATGGCATCATCCACCAATAACCCTTAGTCCCCGTTTCTCGTGGAGTTTACATTCGTAAAAAAATACCTACTCTGAGAAGTCACGATTTGGGTGAAGACATAAAGAGGCAGATAACCGGTACCAACCTGTACCGACTGACTAGTGATGTGCCAAGTCATCTATTTTTAATCTCGAAATATTTAAGAAATTCGTTACAACAATCCAAATAAGGACCGACTGACACTAGAAAATTGTTTTAACTCGTCAAGTATGTGTGAACGAGACACAATAGAAATTCCATTATTATGCGACTCCCGGCAGTCGTTTGATACCTGACTGATTAAAACAAGATTCAAATCAAGACTTGAGTCGGAAAAGTCTCTATAAAGCATTTCAATTCCATGAAATAGCCAACACGGCACAACACTGGTTAGTCGTTGCAGGTCAGTGCGTGTTACCCGCCTCTATATGTCTTCACCCTTTGGATGCATTTCGTTTTTTCTATGCTGTAAGTTTTTTACGTTATTATAACTGTACGTTTGTGTTTAAATCTGTGAATTTAGTTAATACTTATCAAAAGGAAAATGTTCGCGAACGGAATTGACGCGAGCCCTGATTCCGAACTGTATTCACTGTATTCGTAATAGGTATTTCAAATACAAAAAAACTGGTATAACATTAATTTATCAAATCGACTTTTTAAGACCATCATTTTCTGTGTTCATCATACGCATAGCCTACTACCTAGAGATAAAGTATCAAAATTGTTTAATTACAGTTAACATTTTTTTGTGTCCCGGACATATAAAATCGCACACACACATTGATAAATTAGGTAAAATCTGGGAATCTCCAAACTGTCATATGGCTCTTAAACAGGAAAAGGATTTTCCGCTCCCCGGTACTAAACCGACGGCATTCGAGTAAGGGTTATATGACTAATTACACTCTACAAACCTTCGGGTTATGTAACTTACAAGCGATAGCCATTTATTGTGAGGGCAATACGTGTGTGGTGGTGGCGGGCGCACTGTCAAATGTCAGAGCAGGGTGCGTATTGCGATGCAGTTTTGACAGTTAAACAGCTCTGCTTTACTGTCACATTAGCAGTTCTTATTGCAATTTCGCATTATATTTATAATATTACTATAATATAACAATATAAATATTAGCATTCATGCCATTGTAGTATTATTATAATATTATTATATTGACAATATTGTTTACCGAGTGGTAATTGAACTGCCTCGGAATTGAACGGATTGAGTTGGATACGCCCCTAGTTTTATTTACCTGTGCTGTCAAAATACTTGTTCGTGCTTACTATAAGAGAATGCTTAATAATGAAGTTTTTAAATTTGATATAAAATTTATAGGAAAATTGACAAAGTCTGGAAGTTTGACATTATTTTCATACATTTTGTGTCAAATTTGAAAAAATCAAAATAGCTTTCTCTGAAAAAAAAAAACTAAATTATAGTGCAGTTCCTAATTTTAACCTGAGGTTGAAATGTCAAAGCTGTTTTTCGTCTGTGTCTGTGTGCTTCCTACACTCTGTCAATCTCAAAGAAGCTAGTCCAACAGAACAATAACTAAGCTTACAGTTAGCTAATCCATCGTTATCATCATAAGTCGCAGGATGTCCACTGCTGAACATAGGCATCCCACCATATATTTTCATTAGCTAACCGGGCCGTGCAATTGAATCTTATGGGCTTTCAACGCCACGATGCCATGGGTTAAATTGAGTTACGTAATAGCTACGTTCACACTCCGTTAATTATTAACTACGTGTGAACGAGGTAACTAACTGAACATTGATAATAATATTTAGCTTTGATGATCCGCTTTGAATGTGTTAATCAAGAATACGATCGGTTGGAAATTAAAATTATTAATTTGTAGTAAATTTATGTGGCGTGACTTGAGAAAATGGAATTTAGCAATCTCCTTTAGCACTTTCTAATATCGACGATAGTTAAAATTCTGAGTAATCTATGAATTGCTGGTCTTAATTCTGCACTTTTGTAACTATTTATCTCAGCGTTGAAATTATTATCTGATTATAAGCTTCCCCGTCAGATTAAAGCTACCTGTGCCTTATATGCCTGTTTAATTAGGTCAAAGGTTCCTTTTTTGTAGGTAGCTATTATCGTAAGCCGTAACATAACTCATGGATTAAAATTCGTACTAAAGTATTGAAAATCCTTAAAGGCCATGTTGCGTAATCGTTAGATAGTTGAATCTCGTTACCAGCGGTTGAATATTTATGTTTGTGTGTTTTGACGAAAAAATACCCTAACTGACTTCGACTGACATATGAAGCCAATGAAACTCAATATTTTCAAATAAATTTGTATTGTAGAAGTAAGTACAATTGTGGTGTTCGTGCCGCGACGACCGGAAGGCAAGTGGGCAATGACATTCATAAATCAAAATAAGAATTGGATACTCCTGCTAGGATGAATGAAAAACGT
This sequence comes from Pyrausta aurata, assembly GCA_963584085.1. Lineage (NCBI taxonomy): Eukaryota > Metazoa > Arthropoda > Insecta > Lepidoptera > Crambidae > Pyrausta > Pyrausta aurata. Next base: position 8,319,744 of record OY757270.1, on the reverse strand, counting down.
TTTGCTTCAAAGGGAATGCGGTGACGTGTAGCGATAGGAGCCGGAACACTAACTAAATGAAATGAACACTAAATAAATGTTAGAATGGCTATTTTAAATATTCAACCGCTGGTAACGAGATTAACCATTAGTTGAGTTTAGTATCGATCACGCAACTGCGCCTTAGTGTTTCATAACCTCTATTACCCCTATATAGCGGGTTTACTTTGAGCGATAATTGTAAAGCACACTCCTGTAATATGGGTAACAAGCCGAAAGACATGAACCTAACAGAACCCTCTTAATCAAAGCCTGGCAAAAGCAGATACCACATGTCTCTTTTTTTAATTTATTGTTTTGTTTCTTGGGTCAAATGACAGTGATTGAGGAGCATATAGCGCAAAATACTTCATTTAGGAAGAATTGATTTAGCAATAAAACCGCCCTAATTGCACCACCCAAGGTTTTCATTTGAAGTTAAAAAATTGGACAAAAACTACTTCTTCTTTTATCCCTACCAAATAAACAACACTTATTTTAAGTCTTTAATAATAAAAAAAACACGACTGCGCCACAAGAAAGGTTATTTTTTTTCTATTACGGAGACTAGACAATAGGGGTAAAGGTGACTTATGTTATTATTAAATTCTATAAGCTCGTTGCAGATTAGAGGTAGATTCTGACAAACATATTAATATAATAAAGCTAAAGAGTTTGATTGTTTGAACGCGGTAATCTCAGAAACTACTGGACCGATTAAAAAAATATTTTTGTGTTGGTTAGCTTATTTATCGGGAAAGGCTTTAGGCTTATAAAACATCACGCTGCGCGGGAGGGGAGGAAGCAAACTCAAAACGCGAGGAAGAAGTCGCGGGGGACCGCTATATTTGTGCTATGTAAAGGCACGTCCCCTAATCATACGGTGGAAAGTTCAGTTAAGCAAACGTAGAGAGTACACATACATTACGCTAAATATAGAAGACATCGCTCACTTTCAGTACCTAAGCAGACAGCTCTAAATTTCTACGTCTGTTTATTCTGAACTAGAGATCCAACCTGGTTTCTCAGGGGTGCAATTAGAATAAATAACTTACATTAATATAATTATGATTAAATTTCATGGGTCAAAATTAAATGTTTTTGGGCGAAAAGTAAGATGTGAAAAAAGTCTGTTGGTCAAACGTTCATTGGCGTGCCGTTCTCTTGGCGAACGCTTCATGGGGAAGTGATCTTTGGTCTAAAAGTTAATGGGTTAAAGATTCTATTGGTGGGTAGTTCATGGATCAATCGATTGTTGGTGAACGGTTTCTCAATCTACAAGAACTCAATAATTATGGGCATAGATTATAGAATTTAAAAAATCTGTTCCGTATTTCCAGAGGTTGCTTAATAAAAAATGTCTTCATCATAACAAGCCCACAAACTTTTAAGCTTCAGAATATAGCCCATGGTCGATAGTAAAATATGAATTGCTTACGAACTGTTGTAACTTAATTTTGTTTACTTATATTAAGTCAGCCTATATTTACCAACAAAAAGAAATCTAAAGTCATACTTCGTAATAAATCTTTACCTCGGCCAATATCACTTCACCTAAGGATTATCACCACGACATTGATGTATGAGATCAAATAATATTGTTTGCAAGTTCCAGAAATAAATCCATCGATTGCTTGTTAGGTTATTGTTGGTACTTACATTGTGAATGATTGATTTTCTTTCGTTTTATTGTTAAAAGTGCGATATTTGCCTTAATTTATCTAAAGACTTTACTTTAGCATAAAAACCGGCCAAGTGCGAGTCGGACTCGCGCACTGAGGGTTCCGTGCCAACTTTAACTGAATTAGGGATTCTTACTTCCACTTAGCCAAAATACCACAATATTTTGTTGACCACAAATATAACTTTGTTTTTTATAGTGTTTGTATGAAAGACAAAGTTATATTTGCGGTTGATAAAAATGTACCATATCTCAAAAACTGCTTGTTCGATTTCGCTCAAACCAATTTTCGTTGAAAGTTTATGTTGAGATCTACATTACATATTTTTTTCGAAATTTTCACTTCCTTAGTTCAAAAGTTAGATGGGGGGGGAACGCCCATTTTACCACTTTGGAAGCGTCTATATCTCAAACGTTAAGACTTTTAGAAAAAATGGTTTTAAGAACCTCAATGTTATTTTGAAAGACCTATCCATAGACACCCCACACGTATAGGTATGAGTAAAAAAATTTTTTTGGTTTAATATCATTTTTTCACTTTAACTTTTTTTAACTGCCTCGATGGCGCAGCGGTGAGAGGGTCGCATTTTAAAAGCGACGGCTGCGCCGGAGGTCCCGGGTTCAATTCCCGGGTCGGGCCAAAAAGTGTACCTGGATTTTTCTGTTCAGAAAATCTCAGGGTAGCCCGGAGTTTGGAAGTTGGCGGTGTTTCACCCCCGTGCCTCGGAAAGCACGTAAAGCCGTTGGTCCTGCGCCTGATCTCTCTCCGGTCGTGTCAGATTGCTGTCCCATCGGGCTATGAGAGTGAAAGGAATAGAGAGTGCACCTGTGTTTGCGTAGACACTTGTGCACTATAATATGTCCAGCGCAGTCGGTTAGTCGTTGTGACTGGCCACCGTAGTCGAAATCGGCTAGGGGGACTATTATTATCATTTTTTCAAATTTTTTGTACCTGAATCGGAAAGCGGTAAAGGGGATACACCTATCTACCAAGTTTCAGCTGTGTGATGCTAATAGTTTCAGAATAAAGTGGCTGTGACATACGGACGGACGGACGGACGGACAGACAGACAGACAGACAGACAGACAGACAGACTTGACGAAACTATAAGGGTTCCGTTTTTTGCCATTCGGCTACGGAACCCTAAAAAGTACTCTTTAAAAATATATCGACGATACCTATAATTATATCTACCTAAGCCCATTTTAAACAAATTTCGTTAATATTTTGTGTACACAAGTGAAGCTTACAATAAAAATCTGAATCTGAAATCTGTTAATTCTTCGATGTGAACCTTTTTACTACATCTATCTGTTTTAGTCCGAGGATTTATCTTACTTTGCGTTAATTACGCAAACGATACATCATGATTTTACTTAAGGGCTTCTTTCACCATCGACAAATAGGCACTAACCAACTAATAATCAAAAATGGAACGACATTTCGGATAAAGTAATGGAAAGATAACGTTAATGGAAACTTAATAGGACATTGTGAAACTGGCCTTAAGTTTAATTTAATTTGTACTGAAATGAAACGCATCAAATATAAGTATTAATCATTGTCTTACATACTCTTACATTCTCGTCGCTGTTAAATTTAGGATTTATTCACACAGCAATATATTTTCACGTGCGACATAAATTCTAAAAGATGCACAATTTTAACGACCTTGTTCACACAATACAGTGCGTTATCATTATTTATAATGTAAGGAACCTTTATTTATCCTTCACCCACCCTCGTTAAATATTTGCAAGCGTATTCATCTATATAGAAATGCTTTGTTACGAGCTTCTGAAAAGTCTTTACATCGCGAACGTCATTATTGGAAATTGAATTATACTCTATACTTGTCCGAGATGGGTTTACTTGTAGTAACGGTGAAGGTACTAGCGCTGAGTCACAATTTTTTAAAGCTAAAAAGAAAAAAGAAAAAACAGGACATATTCTGTGGCAACACTATCTAATGTCATTACGGTTTTTTGTGCGAGCGCTGTCACGTAATATTTTCGTGAAAATGTGTTTTAAAATTATAAACCATGAGCAATATACCCTAAAACGTTATGATTGTGTTAAAGAATTAAGGTGGTTCAACGTTCAAAGTGTTACAATACGTGGAAAACTATTTTTGCGTAATTAATACTAGAAGAAAACCGGCCAACACCACAAGGTCAAGGTTTGTTATGTAAACAAAAATGATGCAAACCCTAATCAAAGGTATGTTTAGATTTATTTTTACTCCTACCAAATAGGATGTGTCGCGTTTATTAAGGTCCCGAGTTGTAATAAGTTTGGAAAAAGGTTACTTAAAACCTAACCTAAAATTCATTATTTTCATTTTTGCCATGTTGTCGCAAAAGCAACTAACCCTAAACAACACTTCCGGTAGCTTTTGGTTATGATGATAGTGAATGAATGAATGATGATTATGATTTTTTTCTTAAAATCTTACCGGATGTTTTGACAACTTAAAAATAAAGTTTTAAATAATATTTCTTTTCGAAAGTGGAGACCGTTTTTTTTTCACTTGTTTAAAAATTTTCACACGCGTCGAATCACTCTCGAGACGAAAATTCAAGTATCGAAGAAAAAGGAAATTCAAGAAGCAAGATGGGAAAAAGGAAAAGAAACGAAGAGTATTATAGAAGGAAGATTCAGAAAATGGAAACGAGACTGAGAAAACTCCAAGATTCTCAGAGCAGCGATGAGGAATCATCATCTCAGCCTCCGATACCGCCTCAAACACCGCCACCTGTATCACTACCCCTTCATAGGGATGCTCCTGAATGTGTCACCATTGAAGATGACACCAATATGCCAATAGGTGAGCCTTACTTAGTTTCAACTAAGATTATTTTTATTTTTGCAAGAAACTTCAAACGCCTGGGTAGTCTCATGTACCACATCACCTTGATATGTACATATTAACACAATACACATGCACCCTGCATTCGATTACTGCGATGTATTGTATAATGCTACAAATAGTTTCAGAGCATAGAGCTATCACTTGAGGATAGACAGGCTTATGTCAAGGGCAAGCGCTAGCACTCTGCGGCTAGACAAGGCCTTTTTATTAATATTTCTAAAATATCTATAATATTGGTGTAGCGCTACCACATAGAGGGTAGACAATGCACTTCCTTGTACTGAACAATAAAAATTGCACTTTCAGATGAAGACCAACTCCCAGATGAGCTTCTCTTGGCTCTAGGGAAAGAGGGGGAAGAAAAGGAAGAAATTGGGGAGCCTATCAGACCAGAATTAGCCCTGCGTTGGACAAAGATCATGGCAGACGGCTTAGGAAAAGAGGCACGCTCCAATATTTTGGGAAAATACCAAACTCCCTCTAATTTCCCAAATGAGGTAGCCCCCATTTTGAACCCAGAGATAATGGCTTCACTCTCTGAACACTCAATAAAAAGAGACAGACGAATTGCAACCCGACAGAACCTCACAGGAAAATTGTTGACTTGTTTAGGCAGATCCCTTACTAGCATTTTGAAAGGGAATATCAACTCCAAGGTTCTTGTTGAGGAAATTAATGATGCAGCAAAGATGGCTGCCGAAATACACCACCAAGATTCTAGTTCCAGGAAATACTTTGCCTTATCGGGAGCGGAAAAAAGCATTCAAGAAGCCATGAAAAGCTCCAAAACTGATAAGTTCTTATTTGGTACAGATTGTGCAGATAAGATAAAAATGGCACAATCCATCCAGCGGACAGGAGTACAAATTCTGACTACCACGAAGAAGAACAAGCAGCCTACATCAAATAAGAAGCAGTTAAACTGGAAAGGCCCACCGCAGAACCAGCAGCCTCAATATCGGCATGCCCGCGGTGGGCAACAACCCCGGCAACAGTACAGGAGACAGCTGCAGCCTCGACCTCGTCAGACAGATCAGAGACAACCCCCAGTCAGATCGAATTCGAGACACAACAGGTAGAAAACCAGGTACATGCAGGACGACTTAAATACTATTTACATAATTGGCTTGAGATTACAAATGATCCAGTAGTGTTACAATGGGTACAGGGTTATGAAATCCCTTTCAATACTATTCCACCCCCTAATTCCATAGAACCACAGCATTGGCCTAGTAAGGAGAAAAATATAATTGCTTCTGAGATAGAAAAACTTTTACTTCTAGGAGCAATATCTGAGTGTTCATACTGTACAGAGCAATTTACTTCTCCCATATTCTTGGTTCCAAAACCAAATGGTGCTTATAGATTTATTTAAACTTGAAACAACTTAATCAATATATAGACACAGAACATTTTAAACTAGAGGATATTAGAACTGCTTGCAAACTTATGTCTAAAGACTGTTATATGGCCTCAATAGATTTGAAAGAAGCGTACCTTTCTGTTGCAATAGCTGAAAGTAGTAAAAAAATTTTAAGATTCACTTTTGACGGTTCCTTATATGAGTTTAATGCCTTGCCTTATGGCCTTTGTACTGCCCCATATGTTTTCACAAACCAGTAGGTACTTACCTAATAATAGAAATAATGTCACTTTAGTACATAAACTTATTTATTTCAAAGAATATTACAGCAATGCTTTTTCAATACAACGACAACTCTCATCAGTGACGCTACGTTAAAAAGCGGGAAAACTCTCAACTGTCAGATTTTGACACATAGTGCTGTCAGCACCGGCGATTCGAATAAGAGTTGCTATAAGTCGATTCTTCCATTTAACAGCTCGGCCATCCTGCAGTCACCTTCGACCCGAAGGTGGTCACGTCCTTGATGCAATCAAAATGAATCGAGTGAGCCCCGAGCGGCGAGTGAGCCCCGAGCGGCGAGTGAGCCCCGAGCGGCGAGTGAGCCCCGAGCGGCGAGTGAGCCCCGAGCGGCGAGTGAGCCCCGAGCGGCAAGTGAGCCCCGAGCGGCGACAGAGCTCTAGCAGCGAGTGAGCCCCGAGCGGCCTGTGAGCCCCGAGCGGCGACAGAGCTCGAGCAGCGAGTGAGCCCCGAGCGGCCTGGGAGCCCCGAGCGGCGATAGAGCTCTAGCAGCGAGTGAGCCCCGAGCGGCCTGTGAGCCCCGAGCGGCGATAGAGCTCTAGCAGCGAGTGAGCCCCGAGCGGCCTGTGAGCCCCGAGCGGCGACAGAGCTCGAGCAGCGAGTGAGCCCCGAGCGGCCTGGGAGCCCCGAGCGGCGATAGAGCTCTAGCAGCGAGTGAGCCCCGAGCGGCGACAGAGCTCTAGCAGCGAGTGAGCCCCGAGCGGCCTGTGAGCCCCGAGCGGCGACAGAGCTCGAGCAGCGAGTGAGCCCCGAGCAGCCTGTGAGCCCCGAGCGGCGACAGAGCTCGAGCAGCGAGTGAGCCCCGAGCGGCCTGGGAGCTCTAGCAGCGAGTGAGCCCCGAGCGGCGACAGAGCTCTAGCAGCGAGTGAGCCCCGAGCGGCCTGTGAGCCCCGAGCGGCCTGTGAGCCCCGAGCGGCCTGTGAGCCCCGAGCGACGACAGAGCTCGAGCAGCGAGTGAGCCCCGAGCGGCGACTGAGCTTTATCAGCGAGCGAGCCCCGAGCGGCCTGTGAGCCCCGAGCGGCCTGTGATAGAATTATTTATGCGTTAGCTATATTAATACTCTCATCATCAGATGAACTGCAACATCTAGGGTGCCACTCTTTTATTTTATCTCGAGCAACCACATTCTTGTAAGCTCTCTTGCCTTTTTGTGCTGAGGTGACTTCGAATCGATCGTTGGGAAGAATTCCTGTAATTTTATACGGTCCTGCGAATCGAGGCACTAGCTTACCACTTGTCAATCCAGGTCTAACAATTTTCCTTTCCACCATAACTAAAGAACCCACCTTCATTGGCTTGGGTAAACGTCGACCTTTATCAAATCGATCCTTCATGCGGGCTGCATTCAGTTCGATATTATTGGCAGCCTCATTTCTCAACTTGCTTAAATCATTGATATAAATTGAACCCTGCAAATCACCAGCTAAGCGTGGTCTTAGTCCACACAATAGTTCTAAAGGTGTCTTACCAGTTCCTTGACTAATCGTTGAATTAAGGCCTAATTGCACCTTAGGGAGATGGACTTCCCACCCTTTTTGTTCTGTGCCCATGTATGCCGTGAGGGAGCTTAAGATGGTTCTGTTAAGGCGCTCAACCTGTCCATTTGCTCGGGGTGAAGCCACCGCATTTAGGACATGCTTTATACCATTATTATGGCAAAACTCATTGAATTCTTTTCCTGTAAAGGCTGTGCCCCTATCACTTACAATTCTCATGGGGAATCCAAACACTTGACATAGTTTGTTTAGGGCAGCTATTGCACCCTTAGCATTCGTACTTGCCACTGCTTCCAGCCATACAAATTTGGTGAAGCCATCTATTATGGCGAAAATGTAGGATTTGCCGTTGCTTTTACAAAAGGGCCCCTCGTGGTCTACATGCAATGTGTCAAAGGGTACTGGTACCCGTGGTATAGGGTGCATCAATCCTGGCTGCTTTCCAGTAGGTTTCTTTGCAAACTGGCAGCTGATACAACTGGCCACGTATTTTCCTATGGTTTTTCTTAGTTTTGGAAACCAATATTTGGCTTGAATTGCATCAACACATTTCTCAAGTCCCAAATGGCCACTATTGTCATGGTAAATTTTCATGATGTGCCACCTTGCACCTTTTGGTAAAACAGGTTTCGCACCTCTATTTTCATCGTCAATTCGACAAAGCAGTCCATTCACCATTTTGAATTTTTTGTACAGTCCATCTTGTTTCTTTTTATCGGCATCACTTTCTAGCTTCAAATTTTCAATTAGACTCTGGATTTCTTCATCACCATCTTGCAATGCATAGATGAATTCCTTTTCTTCAATGTGGTGTGTCCTTATCGGGTTCCTACTCAGGGCATCCACATGTGTCATTGACGTTCCAGGTCTGTGTTCAACGTCGAAGTCAAATTCCTGCAAATCCAGCCACCAACGCGCAATACGTGGTGACAAATCTCGTTTTGCCCACGCTAGTCTAAGTGCAGAGCAGTCAGTCACAACGCTAAATTTGACCCCAGAAATATACACCTTAAACTTTTGAATACTGAAGACCACTGCTAAAGCTTCAAGCTCAAAACTATGGTATTTAGTTTCTGTTGGAGATGTTTGCCTGCTCGCATAAGCAACGACTTTCCATTCACCACTCTCCTGGCGTTGAAATAGCACACCACCGAGTCCTATTTTGGAGGCGTCCGTGTGAAGTTGCGTATCTCGTTTAGGGTTATAGATTGTTAGAACTGGGTCTGATGTTAGCATCCGTTTCAGAGTTTCCATAGCAGTGGTTTGATCGATGTCCCTGTTCCAGGGAATGTCTTTTTTTGTCAATAATGTGAGAGGTTTAGCTATCGTCGCAAATCCATTTATAAATTTTCGGAAGTAATTAGCCAATCCCAAGAACTGTCTCAGTTCATGAACATTTTCAGGAGTTTTAAATTCTGCTACCGCTTTCAATTTATGCGGGGCTGGGCGAATTTCTCCTCCAGAAATCAGATGTCCCAGATATTCAACATTATCAGTGAGAAATGAACACTTGTTTCGTTTTAATTTGACACCTGCCTGATCAATCAAATTTAAAACCTTCCTAAGGTTATTCAGACAGTCATTTACAATGTCAGACCACACAATCACATCGTCAATGTATACTTCCGCACAGTTGTGAATGACAGGTGCTAATATCTCATTCATTGCCTTTTGGAAGACTGTTGGAGCATTACATAGTCCAAAACTCATCATGCGATATTGATAATGTCCGTCGGGTGTTATGAACCCTGTCAGCGGTCTGGAAGATTCTGCTATTTTAATTTGATGGTATCCGTTGGCGAGATCTAGACAACAGAACACTGACTGTTCTGCTAACCTGTCCAGCAAATCTTGAATTACAGGTAAGGGATACCTCTCTTTTTCCGTTATCTTATTAAGTGCTCTGTAATCGACGCACATCCGATATCCTCCTTCTTTTTTCTTCACTAGGAGAACCGGGCTTGCATAAGGTGAGGTTGATGTTTCTACTATTCCGGCTTTTAATAAATCGTGAACTATTCCTTTAATAATTTCTCTTTCATGAAATGAAACTCTATATGGTTTGTAATTTACAACTTTGTTTTCTGTCAATTTAATGTTCATTTCAATTTCGCAGTTGCCAAGCTCTATGCCGTCTCCCGAAAAACAGCTTTCATATTCTTCAAGCAGGGAATGCAGAGATGCTAGTTGCTCACTTGACAGCTGGGTTCCCGTTTTCAAAACATCATCACACTTTTCTACAAGATCTGCACGTGCAATACATTCATCATTATTTATTTGAATTATTTCACTGGTCATATTAACAAGTTTAATAACTGCTAACCCATCATCACTGTCAACGACACCACCTATGATATTCTTCTCATTCCTAGGTTGCCTATGTTCACTTAATATAACCTTTAATACACCACTTGTTATTGGTTCTGTTCTTACAACAATTTTATTCATGCCAGGGGTTAAATTCACTGCGGTGTTAGGATACAGCCGTATTTTTTCTAAGTTCTCACACAACTCTGCAATCTCAAGTGTCGACTCTTTATCAAAAACATTAAGATGTGTAGCAGTCCTGACTACTACAATATCTGTATCTTCTGTATATGGTTGACCAACTAAAACATCAAAATCTTGCACTTCATCGGCCACAACATAAAAGTTTGTATTTTTCTTCACACCATCAACAGATAAATATGCTGCAACCACTCCTTCTGGTAAGGTAAAAGCATCACCATAACCTTTAATCACAACTGAATCATTGGCTGAAATCATCAAGCCCAAATTTTCACATGTAGATTGCTTTATGATGTTACAAGAACTTCCAAAGTCTATGAATGCACTGACCGGTGAATCATTGATATGCACTGTCTTGAAGTATTTACTGTCAGAAAAATCTGAGCTAACAGTTTGAACTGTTCTGACAATTCTGTCTCTTGTTTTCATGGCACGTTTCCTACAATCATCAATAGAGTGCCCTTGTATTTTACAAAATGAACAAAACTTCTTTTGATTTTCCTTTTTGTAGCAGGTTTCTTCCACATGTCCAAGTTGGTTACAGAATGTGCACTTTGGGCGATCTTTTACTTGTACTGGTGTATGAGGACAACCATATGCCTTATGTCCTCCCTGGCCACAACTGAAACACTTGAATGCTGTGTCGGTTTCCCTCGTCTGTCGCTTTTCACTACTATACTCCGAATTCATGTAATTTGCTAAATATTTAAGTAATGTGGTTGTATCTGTACAACCAGCTGATAAGGCTCCAACTTCAAGCAGTTTTTCCCCCAAGGTGCCGATGATTGCCTGGGTGATAAGATCATCGTTCAGTTGGCATGACATACCAATACCAAGTTTCATATAATAAAACTCAATAGGGTTTTCATTACGTCCTCTTACTCTATTAACAAGTTCCCTAATCTGTGCAAGTTTGTTTCTTGTAAAGGGGAATGCTTTGATAAGTTTTTCCTTCCATTCATTCCAGCTGATGTCGTATGTCGTTTGCTGCTCATACCAACTTTTTGCATAGCCACGCAATTTTGATGTGCAATTACAGATTAAGGTACGTTCGTCCCATCCATGCATTTTAGATATACCCTCTAAGTTCCTAATCCAATGTTCTATTGAAACTGAAGACAACTGAGGATCAAATTCCGTAAAATCGTTGCGACCCATATACCGTACTGCTGTAGATGTAGATGCACTATCCATAGAGTTCTCTCTATGATAGCTACGAGTCTTGCGTAATTCTTTAACTAAACATTCTAGAGCTTCGATTCGGGTTTGACTTCTTTTTAATTCTTTTTCCACATTCTTTCTTTTTAACCTTCTTTTCTCTCTGGAGCTTGAACTGCTGCTACTCTCAGATCGATGCCGTTTCTTATAACGTCCCATTTTGAAAATGTTGTGATTTGATAATTATAACATCTAACAATCAATAATGTCAGATAAAAGCTTTCTCAAGTTTTATAACAACACACAGAAGCAAAATAATAAAAAAAAGTATCTCTTAAACAAAGTCTGTATCACCAAACAAGGAAAACCTGTTAATTTGTCCAGCTACCGCAATGCACTATCACTAAATATGTAAGATCATTTAGTATTTAACCAAACCAGTCCTGAATTCCCAAGCTGTTACACAGTAAAACATATAAGTGAACACAATGTTTAACACTTAACACTGATTTTGTAGTCAGTCAAGTTCTTTTCACAACAATGTAACACTTTCTGTGCATCAAGAAAATAATATTAGTAAATAAGTAGTGTCCTTTCCACTCTCAGAACATATAAATTGTTAGTGTTTATAATAAAGTCAGTAAATTAGTGCATACAACAAAATGGAACAAGCTCACCAGATTTTCATGCAAAAACCAATATCTGCAACTACAATAGGCCTATCAGCCTATGACCCACATCAGCCACAAGACCTTCAGCAGCTAGCAATTGCTATTTTAACGTTCTGGATAGCCACAACCACACATCACAGCCGAAAAGTTTACATTCACCTCGTTCATTGTTTTAAATGATAGTACCATATACTATTATGCATGAAGCATGGCACAAAACACTCAGTTAGTTGAATCAATTAATTAGTTAAATTAGACAATTACACAAAACTACGGATTTGTAAAAGGATTCTACTAGAGTTTCACCACTATCAATGTTTTCACATAACACTTGAAATCCAGTTTTGTTTTTGCACCGAACTCTCTTAACAATATAAGCACGTGAGGTTCGTTGTGTTACACTTCTGAATTAATAGAAATAATGTCACTTTAGTACATAAACTTATTTATTTCAAAGAATATTACAGCAATGCTTTTTCAATACAACGACAACTCTCATCAGTGATGCTACGTTAAAAAGCGGGAAAACTCTCAACTGTCAGATTTTGACACATAGTGCTGTCAGCACCGGCGATTCGAATAAGGGTTGCTATAAGTCGATTCTTCCATTTAACACTAAGAAATAAGAATATAATATTAACATGTTACTTAGACGACAGTTTGTATTTTAATAAGTTCCCAAATAAATGCAAGGACAACATTGATGTAGCATGTAGACTCTTACAAAATTTGGGTTTTACCATTAACTTTGAGAAAAGTGCACTCATACCTAAACAACATTGTAAATATTTAGGTTTTATTTTAAATTCCATTGACCAAACCTTATCAGTTCCATATGAAAAGCAGATTAACATATTAGAAAGAATCGAAACCTTTCGTAGTATTAATTCTTGTACCATTAGAGAATTTGCTCAATTATTGGGAACACTTATCTCTATTTGTCCGGCTGTCCCTTATGGATGGCTTTACACAAAACTAATGGAAAGACAAAGATATTTAGAATTGCTAAAATCACATGAAAACTTTGATGCAGTTATGCCTATATCTCAGGAAGTAAAGACAGAGCTGATTTGGTGGAAAAACAATATTAGAATTAGAAACCCAATTAAACAATTTATTTTTTTCATGGAAATACACACCGATGCCTCAACCACAGGCTGGGGTGCTGTATGGGGCCACAAAAAGGCGTCTGGGTCTTGGTCCCGTGCAGAACAAAAACATCATATTAACTATTTAGAATTAAAGGCAGCACTGTTAGGCCTGCAATGTTTTACAAAGGACACATATAACTGTGAAATTTTAATGAGAATTGATAACACCACTGCAATAGCTTATATCAATAAAATGGGGGGAATACAGTTCCCTCATCTTAACAGTATCACTAGAGACATATGGCAGTGGTGTGAAAATAGGAACATTTGGATCTATGCATCTTACATAAATACCAAAGAAAATTTTGAAGCGGATAGGGAATCAAGAAAAGCTAATATTGAATGGGAACTTTCTTCTAAAGTTTTTAATCAAATAATAAAATGTTTTGGTGTCCCAGAAATAGACCTATTTGCCTCTAGGACTAACAAAAAGTGTACCAAATTTGTATCTTGGAAATGTGACCCAGAAGCATTCGCAGTGGATGCTTTCACACTTGATTGGAAAGATAACTTCTTTTATGCTTTTGCACCATTCTCACTCCTACTAAAATGCTTGAATAAGATTCAAAAAGATAAAGCTACCGGAATATTAGTTTTCCCCTACTGGCCATCACAACTCTGGTTCCCACTAGTTAAAGCCATCGCCATCAAGGAAATCATGATTTTTGAGCCTAATAGAAAATTATTATCATCTCCTTTCAGAGACTACCATCCCTTATATCAGCAGCTTACCCTGGCTGCAGGGCTGCTGTCAGGCAAGGATTTTTAAGGCGGGGCACTCCAAACTCGGCTCTTGACATAATGGTCAATTCTCTTTCCATAAATACATTGAAACAATATGACTCTCCGTTAAAGCTATGGTGGAAATTTTGCAGTAAGCACAATATTGATACCTATGAGGCTTCCATTCCTTACATAATGAGCTTTTTAACACAGACCTATAAAAATGGGGCTTCTTATGGAACCATTAACACTACTCGATCAGCACTGTCTCTACTGATTGGTCCTAAAATTGGATCAGATGACAGAATCAAAAGATTCATAAAAGGTGTATTCCGATCACGACCACCAAAGCCAAAACATGATTTGACATGGGATCCAGGATTAGCTGAATTACTTAGCAGGACACTATCCAAATGAGGAGGTATCATTGGAAGAGTTGACAAAACAATTAGTCACATTACTTGCCTTGACAACTGGACACCGTGTGCAAACTTTATCAATGATACAACTATCAAATATCAAATTTACACATAATGGGGTGCTCATATACATACCTGAGTTCATAAAAACCTCAAGGAAAGGAAATGCTCAACCCTCATTTCACTTAGAAACCTTTTCTCAGCGAATAGAAATTTGCCCTGTCTCTACAACTAAATCTTATATGGAAAAGACCACTTTATTAAGAAAAAATGAAGACTCCTTGATTATAACCACTAAGAAACCATACAGAAGTGCATCATCACAATCCATAAGCCGGTGGATCAAGCTGACCCTAAGAGAAGCTGGTATTGATGACACAATCTTCTCAGCTCACAGCACTAGACATGCATCAACATCTGCTGCACAGAGATCAGGAGTTAGCATTGATGTTATCAGAAGAACTGCAGGATGGTCTCAGAATTCTTCTGTCTTTGCTCGACACTATAATAGGCCAGTCACTCAAAATATGTCAGCATTCAGTAATGCTGTGTGTAATACTATTTCTCAGAGTTGATTAATCATAATGTTATTTAATATATAAGTTGATTCTTACTAAGATTATAATTGTTGAATGTAAAGTTTTGTCTTAATTACATATTTTTTCATTCTATGCAATAGTATGAGTTATTCACATCACAACCCACCTTCAAACATCTACAAGTAAACCCATCTCGGACAAGTATAGAGTATAATTATAAGATTAAACGAACTTACCTTAAGTGAAGTTCTATCATAATTATACGAAGATACTTGTCCGAGATGGCAGTCCCATTGACCCTCCCACTAATACTGAATAGTATTATCCCAAATGTTGGGGTTGTTCATAAGCTTAATCTTCAAACGAAATGACATTAGATAGTGTTGCCACAGAATATGTCCTGTTTTTTCTTTTTTCTTTTTTAGCTTTAAAAAATTGTGACTCAGCGCTAGTACCTTCACCGTTACTACAAGTAAACCCATCTCGGACAAGTATCTTCGTATAATTATGATAGAACTTCACTTAAGGTAAGTTCGTTTAATCTTATAATAAAATAACGCATTATCAAATGACGTCAGAAATCGTTGCAATGTTGTTCATTCTTCTTATTCGCGTTGATCTTAAAATACTACAACGCCGAAATTTCTTAAATAAATTCTATGGTTTTAACAGAATTATCGCTTAAAATATAAATTGCAGTTGTAAAAAGCTGTCAGTCGGTTGTTTTTTACAAGTGAAATTTATATTTTTTAGTTTGTGTAGTGACACAACAAAAAAAATAATAGTCGCTCCTAGCTATGTTTTTTAGCAGCACGTGATACTTTAACTTTTTTGGAGTTGAGATAGGTATCTGCATAACTAAAACAGGGGCTTAAAACTTTAACATACAAATGCTGTCTTAATCTTAGAATTTTAAGCACTTAACCCTGGAATAAAGTGAAAGGGCATTAACAACAAAATAAATAAACATGAAACAAAAGAGCAGAACAAGGGACAGTGGCATTAAAATTTAAACTTCATTTACCCTCAACCTTCACTGCTGTTGTTACCTGTAATACGATTTCAGGAATGTTTAGAAGTGACTACAAAGCACAAAATACTTACTGCTATGTTCAACACTAATAAACACGGGAGAGAAAGAATAATCAGTGTGATAAATACTTAACAGTAAAGTCACATAATGTTGTTATTATGTTTTGGAAAGCATACAAAGAATCATTTTAAACATAATCTATTGATGTCAATGAGCGTAACAATTTTGAAGTATCTTGATATTTATAGGGTCGATGGCAGTGCCTTCCTACTTTCTAACGAAATTTTTTACACGTACGAATTAAAAACGGGCATAATTACAAACAAAAGGCGACGCCAGGTGCAATCGATTTTGGCATCTATGCTGGTTATATGAAAAATTATGGAAATCGGTCCGCCATATAGTGGTCCCTGCGAACATATTTTCACCCCGACCGAGCCCGGCCCGTTCCGTCCCGGCCCCATTTTATCAACAATGTACAAATCATGAAAATCGATCTATCCGTTCTCGATTAATATGTGATGTAACTAACACGACTTTCTTATTGACCACAATTTTATGTTATATAGAAAGAAAAAGCGGAATTTTTCAACAAAAGTGTAAAAGTTGATATTCGGCCCACTGTTCATACATAGCCGGTCGTATCACGCACAACCTACACAATTCGTATTGAAGCTCACTCAATTCGCCCGTATACTATTCTAAAGCAAACTTCCCAATGATGTTCCCGTGTGGGAGTTGAAACAAGACTTTTGAGCCATTCAAAGCATTATTCTCGGGAATATGAAATAATAACACAATTATTATTACATAAGGTATTTGAGTATCATCAAATGCCAATATGCTTTTTTTCGTAGGGCTTGTTTGACAATTAAGAACTAACCGAAGAATAATTCAACTATAATGTCATATTCTAAGAGATCTGAAGCGAGATAACCTATCTATCCAGACAATCCAGAACATTAGCTCTCTGGCGCAGATGTACTAGGAGTGACCCCAGATGAAATGAGGGCTGGAAATGATGATGATATATTGTTATATTCGTATGAAGTATCTGGCAGATAGCACTAATATGTTTATGTTTATTCGTACAATATTTTAGTGTGATTGCAAAACATTTACACAACAAACCATTCTACTTTTAGAACTTAGTTTTGTTAGACATCATAACCAATTCTTTGTAACAAATTATTCGATTTCATAAACAAAAAGATGACGTTTACGTTAAACACAGAAATGAATTTCCAACAATTTTCTTATAGTGAGATATTTGATAGGGTCGGTAACCGAATCTTTCCGTAACGATTTGTCAACAATCTCGAGGACGACTGGACTCGTAAATAAGAGATGCTGTCCTTACTCGGGTTGATTTCGTAAACATTCTGCTGTAAAAATAGATAAATAGGCTCTGAAAATTGCTGAACGATGCAAAATGATTTAATCACGTTTTTAAGTATTATTTTCATGTGTTTATCATTCTCTTGTCCTGTACCATGAAATTGTTACAACAATCTATGCAGTGTACTGCTTATTCATAATAGGCATGCGCACGGATAACGTTAGACACAGGGTTCGATGCCTTGTATGACACAGTTGCTCAATTTGACCCGAATGTTTGTATGTATGTTTGTCCGCGAACATCTCGCGTTCGGCTTGACCGATTTTGATGCGGTTTTCAGTAAAGTATTTGTTACATTAAGGAGAAAGTTTAAATAACTAGTTTAGTTCAATCAGGTACATAATAACTTAAACAATAACTAAAATAAATAAAAAATCACAAAAATTTTACCGCCATCAAAATAATATCTAAAAGGACTTATAACGCTAATAGGAGAAACAAACTAATTTAAAGCCAGTATAGATAGTGCCATCCACGAAGGCGCGCCCCACTCTTTTTTTGATTGATGAAGGTGCGGGGTGCGGGGGGAGACACGCGCGTCAGTTGCGAGCCGGCCGTCATTCAAATATTCAGACTCGTCACGAAAGTGGCTCTGCTTAAATTATTTTTAAAATGTCAAGGAAAACCCAGTGTGTTGTACTAAAAAATAAATCTGGTATAATCTACTGTCATTATTAAATTTACTGAAAGAATTATAATGGTAACTTAAACACCATAAACAATTTTAAATAAAAAAAACCATGTGGTAACTTATAATATTACCGGGATGTACTTTATCGGAGAAGGCTATAAAACATTACGCTAGGACCTACGAGTACGAAGAAAAACCAATTTACGCGTATGAAGCCCCGTTGGACCGATGGTTCTCTTATAAAGAAAGTTTTTAAACATTTTTTTAAATGTTATAAAACGTTCTTACGTATTTTGTTTACGTCAATAGTAAAAATGATGCTTGTGCAGTTTAAAAATAATATATTACTTTTCTAGTAACTAACCATACCTACTTAAAACCATATCCAAGTAGAGCATCTTTCCCTTTGAGTGTATTTTTTGAAGTGTGATTGTCATTCATCAGTCATTAAGATGTTCCAAATTCAATTCAAAAGCTTGCACACATGTACTATAAACGATTTGGACGAGTGGTGGGGCGCGCCTTCGTGGATGGCACTATCTATATATGATGTACGTACGCAGACTGTTGCTGTCTTCTAACGTTGACATCATGCACCGACTTCAAATGAGTTTGTTTGTCCTATTAGCGTTATTAATCACATTTTGAAGGCGGTTAAATTATTATGACTTTTTTACACGTACCATTAATAATATTAAGTTTGTGCAGTGACAAAACGCCACTAAGCTAAGCCACGTGGTACTCACTATAAGCCACGTAATATTGCTAACCACCAAATAATTTAGGTTCCTAAGTGTTGTGATCATTTAAAAGAATTGAGTATTAATGCAGACGAGATTTTTATCCAAAGAATGCGTACCCACATACGCTACCAAAAATAGCTATTCTTCTATATCCCAGTGCATCTGACACGCCAATCTCTTTATTTACTGAATATTTTCTCTTCGTAGCTAAGGCATTGTGCGCGATGCGACCTTTCACAATGAAAAGAAAGAAAGAAAGAAAGAAAAATCGTTTATTGGTAAACATCACAAACACACACGTACACAATATTACATATAAAAATTACAAAAATATACAAAGATTAAAACAAAAATAAACATTTACACAATAGGAAAAAAAAAAAAAAAAACACCGTCCCTTTTACACGGTACACCAGACCAGGCCAGTAAATGTGTGTGTGTGTGTGTGTGTGTGTGTGTGTGTGTGTGTGTGTGTGTGACGCTCATACCCAAGAGGACCTCACTCAGCATAAGCCAGGTCCCCTGGAGAACCTGACGCTGGTTTTCGGTGGGCCCCTGCTGAGTGAGGTACACAGAAATTGGCCAATGCCGCTGTTTTATGCTATATAGGGGTGCAAGTTCGTGAAATAGTGTAAGGGTTCCTTTACATTTGGTCATGTAAATGAGCAAAACGTTTTAAATAACTCTGAATGATTAGTGAGGACACCGATGGTCGGTCTATATATTTCAACAATGGTTGATAGTAATAAAGTTTTTTTTTATATATCTACTTACATTTAATATAATTGAATTATGAAAGCTAGTAGATATCCTACCGACTTGTAAATATCTAAATAGGTGAGAAAGATGTTTACAATCTATCGATGTTTAAAACATTTACCTTATTTGCGGTAAAGTGTGAAGTCGCTTTAACTGTGCACGCTCATATAGTGGCGTAACTGTGCCATCCGGAGTCCATTACGGACACATAAGAGAGGATATTCTCGTTTTTATGGCCAAATTACTTATAAACGGGCCTTATCTTTGCCGGGCAGTTAGCTTTTAGTTAAAAGAATGTTCTGGTTTCAACGCTGAGAGAGAAACAAGCTTAGTTTTGTCTACAAATATACTGAAACCCATACAGACGTGAACTAAAACATTCTACTATTATTATAAATATGCGAATGTCTATGAGGATGGATTTTTTGGGTGTGTGTTTGTTTGTTACTCCTTCACGCAAAAACTACAGAATGGATTTTGATATAACTTAACAATAATATAGCTCACACACAGTGAGTTGTTACTACTACGTATAGAGAAGCTATGCCAAGCAAAAAGTGTGTCGCAAATACGACGTCAAGATTGTGACGTTATCTATGAAATTTGAATTTCGCATTATGAATTTGTACTATGAATCGATGACCGTTTCGTCAATTCATGGAGCACAAAATTTGTTCATGATGTCAGTTCTATACGCTTTTTCAATGCTCACACATCGAAATCGCATATGTGCCCATAAGCTATAAGTAATTCATTATTGTGATATTTTTTGAACATCTAGTGGAAAATAAATTGTTTTCGTTGCAGGTACCAGTTACAGAAAATAAAAAGAGAAAGTACAAAAAACCTATCTTTAAAAATTGCTCAATCTAACTGTTATTTAGTTAATGTTTAATCAGTCAGGTATCAAACGACTGCCGGGAGTCGCATAATAATGGAATTTCTATTTTGTCTCGTTCACACATACTTGACGAGTTAAACATAAAAACATTTCGTCCAAAGCCACATGATACCGCGAGTTTGCATATCGACAAGCGCGTTGTAATTGGCTTACAATTAAGCCTCGTTTGTTTTATAGAGCGTTAATAATCAGAACACAGCTGATTTTGTGATTAGTGAAACAAAATGGGGTGCGGATTATATGTCTGACACATCAATGTCACACAGTTCTTACGTCTTGGAGGATATCCTTTGGCTTCTGTGAATTTAAGCAGCAAATTAAATCTTTCTGAAAACTGAAATGCTTTAGAACACTAATGCAAAAGATTTCAATGCATTTCACAGATTCGAATCTTTATAAGGGATCTGTATGTAAAAGATCCATTGTCAACAAAGATACACTTTGGCAACCTCTATCCTAAAAATTGGCCAAGTGCGAGTCAAACCGCGCTCAAATAGTTCCGTATCTACCTATGTAAATAAGCTTTGTCATTGCCCTTTCACACCCTGTTAGTCATGATTAAGGTCAACAAAAAATGCCTCATAATGTTTTTATTCCCTTGAAATTTCAAAATATCCAAAATTATGAAACAAAACCGGGTAGGTATATCTTTTTATGGAGTTGGTCTTTAACTGAGTAATTTGTTAACCCAACCGCCGTAATAGTATCATTATAGTTAGAAGATTAGTGGCATATTACGGTACTGTCGAAAAGTTTTGTATTATTAACAAACAATCGTGTAGTTGGTATAGGGGGTAAGGGACCCCGGACACTGGACTCTAAATAAAATACCATTTTCAAACTGAATATGTCACAAACGGATCGTCCAATAATATCTGCAAACTCCTACCCCACATGATACCCCATATGGACAAGGCGAAACTTTAAAAGTTTCTTGTCGGACTATGGAACCCTAAAAAACACGATTAATTTAATTGATCTTACTAAACGGATTTAAACCAGATCGTAACTTAATAATGTCACGCAATGACGTATCAATGAGACCAAGAATTTCGCGCGGTCGGACCGACAGCGCGGTAGCTCAATTGGAAGAGCGGTTGGTTGGATGCTGGTTCGAGTCCCGCCCGTGCGCAATTTTTGGTTTCATATATTTTCATCTCGTAACTTTATCTCTATTTAAATGATTGAATGATTGATTTACGTCAACAAAGTATGGAAACCATTTAAATATCTTGCAGCTTCCTCCTATCATAGTGCACTCTGACTATGATACAACATGACTAACAATGCATCGTGCTTGAGTGCCTTTCCGTGTCCAATGAGTCGCACTTTCGCCCAACCAATATAGATCCGAGATGCTTTAAAATAAGCCCTGTGAGTTGGATCAAGACATATCGGTCGTTTGACTGGGATCTTTCCAAGGGAAGTTGGTATCCGTCTGCATACAAACTACGACATAAAAAGAGATCGAGTTTTGATGGTCATCGGCGGATGTTAACGCCTAGCGCTGCACAGTTGAAGGAATCTTTTGATCCGTTCACAGCACTTTATATCGCGCTAACAACGCTATTGTATAGCTTTAATAATGTCTTTATAACACGGTTTATAGCTTTGAGTATAAAGGAACGGCGGAGATGATTCATCGTATACAGTGCGCTTGATAATACTAGCCCATGAGAAAGAACAAAAAATACAGGAAAGCTAAAAGAATAAACCACTCCTTGTTCTTTGCATTTATTTTTTATTTTTTACCCTAAGTGAGTACATAAGGAAGTAAATAGCTGTTTACAATTTTTGCATAAATTTTATATTCGTTTTTATGTAGGTACTTAACACTTTTTAAATTGGAAAACAATTTCTCTGGTTTCAATCATAATATTACAATAGCAAAATATTTCATCAAGGTTTCCCTGAACTGTTACTGCCTGGTTGGGGACCGTGGCACACGCCGGCGTGTGGTGTCAAATTTGACACATTCTGACCGATAGGCCCAACCACACGCCGGCGTGTGGTCTCGCCTATGGAGTGTTTCAAACTCGTACTGTGGCGGTATTATTGATCAGATCTTAGCTATGTTGACTTTTTTGAATAGATGAGACCGAATCCTATACAATAGACACCAAAAACAGCCGAAAACAACACTACTACTTTAAGGAGTATGGCACTTGGCAACAATAGTGACCGTGGACTGTTTAGGGGCTTGAAACTTGACTCTCGAAATTTCAAGTGGTGATACTTGAAATAAACATTCTACATATGCGTGTTTTTGGTTCGTAGACGATTTCGGTTGAAAGATTATTTAGATTACGTCATTATTTTAGTACTTACGACAACAATAACAAATGTTGTCGTTATGGGCGGGTAGTTGTTTTATTATGGCCCATTATAAAATAACTACCCGCATTAAATTTTAATTTGTTTTGACACAAGTATAGGCATAACATTCAGTCACAATACCCTCTTTACAGAATTGTAATCGGTTGTCCTTCCAAGAAGTTACGTGTGTTTACGTAAGTGTAATCCGACACCGCGCATGCGTGTGATGTCACGTGACATAAGACGTCACACACACATGATTGACAGCTTACTTTTTTACCGAGTGTTGACCGATTAAAGACCTATTCATTAAAACGACAAACGACTCCAGTAAACGGCAGAGAATTTACATCTACCCGTATTTGGCAAGAAGCCACGTCTACCCTGCAGTGGGGGATATTTATGCCAGCTACTGATTTAATAGACAATAATGCATCAGAGGGACTATTGAGAAAGTTAGTTTGCGTTAAAATGCTCCCTAGCAAACATGGAAAGTATTGGTAATTCTATACCTAAGAAAAGATTATGACACTATAAGAAGTACATATATTTATGCATGCTTCAACACTTGAGGCTTACAGCGGCTTATATTTATGACACCATGACACATAATACTATTATACAATGAAAATTTATGCATTTTCATGTAGAAAGTCGTATAAAACAATGTACGACTGTTTTGTTGACGATTTATTGATAAGCTGTTTGCGTAAATATAGCATGCATGAGAAATCAAAGACATTACTTTCAAGTCTATTAGTTTAATTTAAATTTTTGTTTTCCATTTTGAAAGATAATTAAAATGGAATGGCTCATGAATTTAGAAGAGCAAGAATATAATTATCAGGAAAATGGAAAATTCCATAGTCTTCCATTTGCGACACTAATTTGATAGCTACTAGCAAATTTGATTCTCTTTGACTAGAGCTCTATGCATTTTAATTAGATTTTAATAAAAGCGAAAGCTTTTCATAGTGCGCGATATTTATCATAGCTCTGTGTTTTGAGTGGCATTGGTATCAAATATTTGAAATTCGAATAGTGTTTCGTATAGACACATAGATTTTTTTTTACGATGAAATTGTTACCGTCAGGTATGATTATTATATTTATTATGGCTCAATTTATTTTGTATTTTTTTATTTCTTCAAATTGAAACCATTTAGAAGAACTAATTTGGTACATACATACCACCACAAAGTAAACTGTTAACTAAAAACTCCACACCGCTAGATGGCGCTGGCTGTTAACTTGCGGTAATTATTTCTGTCTCTAGATGCTTATAAATTCGACTAATACTCCGTATCTGTGTCTCAACGACGGTCTTTAAACACAGTCCAAAATAAGAGATCTTAGTGACCGAGGAGTGGCATTCCAGCTATTTAAACATTACTTAAAGCACTAGTTTAGTTAGGTCGCCTACAATAGAGTTGCAATCAAGTTGTTGGAACGGTCTGTCAATGAACCACCCATCAGTTTGTAATGGAAGTTTTGAAATATAACCCTTTACTGCTGACTCCGCGGTTTAACTACAAAATATTTTTAAAATTTTGCATCGAAAAAAGTAGGTTTTAAAGACTCACTGGATAGATATGTCGAAAAGTATTTTTAAAATCATTAAATAAAGTAAGTATTAAGCGTACCTACTTAGTTTTGGGCTGTTATTCCTTGAGAGTGTTCTGACAGTAAATAACAAAGGAGCTAACTGCTAAGGCTAATAAAGGATTAACAGAAGACGGTAGTTGTTTACTTTCTTGTTCAAAATGGCTGCTCTTAGCAAATCGGTAGAGTAACCATGCGTAAATAAATTACAATATTCGTATATTTAAAAAAGTTTCAAAGGATCTTGGTGGAATTAAAGTAGAGTATTTGCAGAGCAATGCATTCTTTCAGCGACTTATTTAAAATATTAGGTGTTAGTGACAATTTTTAAACGTCAGATAATAAATAACTGATTTAGGGCTGATTTTTCTGTAGTCAGATAAGAAAAATTCGTCGAACAAAATACAATATGGCTTATTTGAAAACGTCACTTAATGATTCATACATAAATGTCATTTTTTTTAATCTGTCGCTTTATAATTATCACTTTGATAAGTTTCATCTGACCATTGAAAAATCTGTCCTAAAGTAAAAAGCGACCGATTTTAAATTGACATTTACTTAGATAACTGCCGACAAATAGGTGTAGTTTTCAAATTAGCCATATTGTATTTTATGAGACGAATGTTCCTCTGACTAAAAACAAATCAGGCCTAAATGTCCTTAGTAGCGCGGTTATACAACACCATGAACCCGGCACCGCAAATAATAATACAATATTCTTTTTTTAAATTGCCTTAATTAAGGTACCATCTTTGGGATTGATCGCAATTTATTCTTTGTTCAATGCCTATATTTGACATGCGGCATTTCGTACGAAAAAAAAAATGAATCCTAAGACCTACCGCTACATGGTCACCCTAGTCCTAAAAAACTGACCTTTGTTATTATCAGTTAAAATTTAATGTTGATTTGTGAGCTCGCAGCGTTATTAGCAATACAAAGTGAATAACCAAGAGGGATCAGAGGCCTCACTCACACTCAGAGGCCCTATACAATGGGCCTGAAGTAAATTAAAGTCTCTTTCTTTTCTGAAAGTAAAAGAGACAGAGTACAATGGTTTAGAACGTCAAATTGCTGTCAGTTGCTATGATAATTTAGGAATCTATATATCGAGGCCAACAATTTTAGGTTTTAGTTTCATGTATGGAAGTTAAAAAAAAAATGATATTTAAGGGGGGGCTTAAACATCATTTTTTTAACTTTAAGTATCTGAATCGGAAAGCGGTGAACAAGATACATCTACCTACCGAGTTTCAACAGTGTGACGCTTACAGTTTCAGAATAAAGTGGCTGTGACATACGGACGGACAGACAGACAGACAGACTTGACGAAACTTTATGGGTTCCGTTTTTTGCCATTCTGCAACGGAGAACGCTAAAGACAGCTTTTCAAGCATAATGCTTAACCTGAATTTTAAAACTCATTAATTATTCGGTGCCAGGCCGGTTAAAGTAAAGAAACAACTTTATTCATCAATCTAATTGTTAGTTGTCTGCGGCAGAGTTGCCAACTACTAAATAAGTAGAAAAAGACTAATCGGTCGCAGGTGGCAACTGCTGCCGAATAGCAACACTTAAGCTTTCATCCGAAGTTCGCATTAACTTTGTTCTCACTTGTGTTCGTTAGAAGTTAGCCTAATCTTTAATCAGTCAGGCATACTTTTATCCTCATAAAGAGGATCGAAATTAGTCTTACATAAAAATAGAAACGAAAATTGTTTCAATCACTCAGGGATGATTTAAAAGGTAAGTCAGAGACGATAAAAGTATCAACTACGGATATTTTTACTAGAGTAATTATTGTTTCGTATCATAAAATGTATATCTATTTTTTAAATTTACAGACTTAATGGTATATGTTAGAATGATTCATGATTTAATGTCCAGACATTTTTAACGATATAAAAAAGTTAAAAAGAATTGGTACTTCAAAAAATAGCCCAGATACTCTTTATTGTAAAACGATTGATACAATCAACTTATAACAATAAAATTGCTCAAATTTAACCATTAATATGCACAACATTGCTTAATTATTTTGCTATAATAAATTTGCCATAGAAAATTAAATGATTTCCTTGTGATTAACGTCCACAAAATAACAAGTTAATTTAAATATTATCTGTATTACATGAATAAGGAAAAATATCCTCTTTCTCCAGATAAACTCAAGTCTAATTATTTTTTGTGGAAAGTAAAACTGAATGTGAATTTTCCGTAGCTATTTGCGTGCCCATCGGGAATAGCCTACCTCTTGTTAGGGGCTGAAAATCAGGCAAAGGTTAAATTACTCGACGTATTTTAAAACTGCTGTGAAATCAATATTACGGGACGATTATAAAGTCTGCATTCACAAATCATTAGAAGCTTTAAAATCTTTCGTTGTGTAATATTCATCATCATCTAATTTAAGAGCCAAGCTCTTGTCGGTGGAGTTCATCTTCATAAACTCCAAATTAGGGAATATAGTGTGGTGGTTTCCCTCTTGCCTTCCACACCGCAGTTTAGGAACCGGGGGTTTCCCGCCTCTTAATGTCCAGTCAAAAGCCTTTCCTGATATTATTTATCTTCAGCCTTCTGCCAGTACTGATGTTGCTGCTACCCAACACCAGGGGAACGCTTATTTAATGGCGGCGTTTACTCGCCATGTCACAGGATCGTCAATGGATATTGTAGCTTTTTATAGAGGAGCCCCAGTGTAATATTAAATCTAAGTTAAATATAAATTGCACTTGTAAAAAGACAACTGTGACTCTGTGATAGATGGGGGATTGAACCCCGTGTCTGACGCGCGTAAGACGCGTCACAGAGTCACAGTTGTCTTTTTACAAGTGCAATTTATATTATTAAGTTTGTATGGTGACAAAACACTATAAAAACAAAAATAAACTATAAGTTAATTACATAAATCTATACTCTAGTTATGTTAATAACCTCGTTGTTCATATTTAGTAAAGAAATACAATACCTACGCAATTTTGCCGTGTCCCCAGTACACGTTGGTCATCACATAAAACAATAATTACAAAATAACGCGAGTACGTTATTTTCAAAGTTGTAATATCCGAGCCTGCTTAATTTCTCCTAGCCGTATCTTGTCTGATTGATGGACGCAAATAAAACAAAATCATAATAAATTGGACTATCAGGTGGAAATGAACATACTACGTAAATTCCAAAAAAAAAGCTCGTATTTATTATAACTGAAATTACTTTAATATGTGTTAATGCCACAAAGTATTGTAACTAGCTGCAAGATACATAAAGTTGATATCGAATAAAGACTACTGATGACTAATTTTGGGTCAGAGTAAAAAGATTTACTACTGATTCAGGGACGCATTATCATTCACATTTGTATCACCTGTCTTTTTAACATATAAATAAAAATGCTGAAATACAACTATTTCACGTAAAGAGTTAAATACTTACTTACCTCATTAAGCTTGTACTGAAGGTCACAGTCACTTTAAGGTAACCTGAAAATAAACAAAATAGGTTATTTTCACTGAACTTAATACATTTTAATATTGCTCAAGCATTGATCTGGATTAACAAACACAACTAACAGGTACATTTATACTAATAATAATAGTATTAGGGTCTGGTTTATGAGTTAAACTTTAATCACGCTGTCATTATTACTCACAATATAGTCTGGTTTACGTGTTACTTAATCAGTCAGGTATCAAACGAATGCCGAGAGTCGCATAACAATGGAATTTTTATTGTGTCTCGTTTACACATACTTGACGAGTTAAGGGTATTGGGGCGTTTCGCACCGAAAAGACCGTGGTGCAAATCGCCCAAGGTATCTTTTGAATCAACACATTTCATTGACCCCATTATGAGAAACATCACTTGGGCGATTCACCCCGCGGTCTAAAAACCTCGCCCTAAACATAAATGACATTGGCGTTTGTCATTATTGGTATTATTATCATGAGTGTGAACAAATGTGTGGTTATTATTGTTCAAATAGTGACGTTTGTTACCGTCACCTCTATTGTGCTAAGCATCATTGATGTTAAATCTTAGTGTGACCTTTAATAAATACGTGCCTATTACACAGTACCTATAGTTTCACAGGCAGTTTAATAACTATCATTATGTAAATGTATGTAGATCTTTAAAATTCCGAAAATCTTGAAAGACTGAGTAAACGTACTTTTTATCGGGGGTTCGCTATGTCGACTTTGTCTTAATGTCACACTGTACGGTGGCTTACGTCAATAGTCTGGCGTCATTTAAAAAAAACGATTAATTGCACTTGTGAAAAGTAAATGTGTCAGACAAGGAATCGAACCCCGTGTCTTACGCTATCCGGGCGCATGCCTATACTACTCGGCCACTCGGCCGACACATTGGCAAGCCTGTTGAATTTTGAAAGTCTGCGTCACCAAATCAAGATGCGAGATTATCTTCTCAACATCCGAAGGAACTTTACAAATTATATTATTAAGTGTGTAACTAAATACTATAAAACAAAAATAAAATTACCATTTAACACGTTCCGGGACACTACTCCAGACACAATAGATGTTTTATTAAAACACTATTAGTGAATTGCGTACCGAGATAGTTGAGATACGACATACTAAATCGGTATGTAGGTCACATGAGGCGTCCAACGTAAACGTGAGTAGTGGCAAAAACACCTCATCGCCGTCAAGCGTCGAGTCAGCGAAACTGGACTCTTCGCCGGTCATTGCCGTCGCCGGCGCAAGCGATATGTCACCTGTCTCACATTCCATCAATATGCGAATGACGCTGCCTGAGCCTACGTCACCTTCTCGTGCGTATGCATCTGCCGCCGCTAGCCAACCTCCCGTCCAAAATAAGCGGCAAAACAAGAAGCCTTTGGGTCAACCAAAGACTGAAAAACGCATTGCTGCGCCGAAAGTTTCCCGTAAAGGGGAGCCCGATACGGATGGCTTCATCAAAGTGGAGCGCAAGAAGAAGAAGCCCGTCAGCCGCAATCAATGCCGAATCGAACCGAACATGCTGCTGCGTCCTGCGATTCCGACGACTCAGTTGTATGTTTCTCGCCTGCATCACACCACGAAGGCTGAGGAGGTCATGGAATACGTGCAGAAGAAGACCAACTATACTCTGCGGGTCGTCAAGCTGGAGTCTAGTCGCAATGTAAATTTTAATTCCTTTGTGATTAGAATTCCGACTGCAACGTTGACGACCTTCATGAAGGAAGATTTTTGGCCGAAGGGTGTCGTATTTCGGCGTTTTCGCGGAAGTCTACGCGACACCAAGAACAACACACATAGTAGCGTGTAAATTCTGTTTGTTTTTAAATTGTATTTTATTTTGATCATATTGTATGTATGTTAGTCTGTAAGGTATTTATTTTATGGGCCTGTATTTCAATATCTGTTGCCTGAAATAAACGTTTATTATTATTATTATTATTTTGTATATCTTTCACAGATTCTCTCTTTTGAGGTTTTGTTTTCATGTTCAGACGGGTATCAACCAAGCCTGACATGATGAAAATATCTTAGTTAGTTGAGTCGGTGACGCGTGACGAAGATAAAAATTTGCGTGTTATCCTACAAGTGTTCAGAATTACTACCTTTTGGATCAAGTGTTGTATGTTGTGGTGAATTTGCAGAGTGTCTAAACTTTTTATTAGTGACTTGGGTATTACGCCTGTAGCAGAAAGGACTATTGGTACAATATGGACAGTTTGGGTATTCCATTGTGTTTTAATTTGAATTGCTAGGTCGGTATATTTACTAAGCTTTTCGTTTATTGTACTTTGTATATTATGAGTGTTTGGAACAGCTATGTCAATGATGTATACAGTCTGTTTGTGTTTGTCGTATAATGTGATATCTGGTCGGTTATGATGAGTGGTCCTATCTGTTATAATTGTTCGGTCCCAATATAGTTTGAATAAATTGTTGTCTAATACTGGATTGGGAGTGTACTTATAATATGGTGATTTTTCTTGTATGAACTTACATCTGTGTGCTAAATATTGATGGATAACAGCTGAGACCTGGTCGTGTCGGTGTTTATAATCGGTGTTAGCTAATAATTTACAGGCATCGGTTATGTGTTGGATTGTTTCGCTGGCACTGTTGCAATGACGACAGAGATCTGTAGGTAAGTGGTGGTCTTTTATTATACATTTTTGGTAATTACGCGTTGCAATTATCTGGTCCTGAATGGCAAGCATAAATGCTTCTGTTTCTGGGAATAATTCCCCTCGGACTAGCCATGCGTTAGAAGCAGTTTTATCTACGTGTTCCTGGTTTAGATCTGATTTATGCCTGCCGTGTAAAGATTTTTGCGCCCAAATATGCACCTTCTGATCTTTGTTAGTAATGTGTTCGTTCTGTTGAGTGTTCCTATTTTTTAAGTTGAGTGGTGTATATTTGTCATCTGCTTCAACTGAGGATTTGTGTAATGAGGAGTGTACTGATTTGCGGTGAAAATATTGTCTTAGAGTGGTAATTTGTTTGTTGTGCATATTTTGGATATCAATAAGGCCTCTCCCTCCTTCCTGGCGTGGTAGTGTTAGTCTTTGTGTGCATGATTTCGGATGATGCTTACGGTATTTATTATTATTATTATTATTTATTGTTTTCACGCCTGTAGGCGGGCACTGTCCCGGAACGTGTTAAAAAGTTTTTATAATTCTGTTACTATTAAGCTTTGTAGTTTAATTATACATGGCCCTCTTGCCATTAAATCAAAGAGCATTAAAGGGTGCTAATTGGCTGAGAGGGCTCATTACTCAATTAGGGAGGGAAGGACGGCAGAAAGGTCGTTTTCAGAACCAGAAAGCTTACACTAGCTGCTTCTTTTAATATTTTTAGCTGCAAAACTTTGAAGATAAAAGTAATAATTTAAACCAGAAAGACTTGTATGCAAGAAATTGTTCAATCCAAAAATGTTTGTTATTTAATTAGTAGGTGTAGTGTCATAAATCTTAATAGGACGTTTGGTTTCCGTTGAACCGACAATGAATTTGATACGAGTGATGGACAGTTGCGTGAATGATGCCCATGTTTTTGGACGTGGCTCAATTAAAGAACTACGTGGAATGTAAAGGACAGGTTGCATACATAAAACATTTAGGTAATTTCCAGCCACCATTAACAATTAACTTGGTGCGAATTGCGAATTTGTTTTGACAGTTATGCAGATCTGGATACCCACTTAGCAGATTAGCGTGGGACGTGTAGTGCTACTTACTTACTAAGGTAGTGCTGCACGAGTAAGTAAAATAGAAATACTTTAAATTTTTCTTAAGTTGCATCGTAATGTCAATTCCGTGACTTAACTAGTTGAGTGGGATTGCAATAGTTGTTAGAATCCTTATAAAATATAAGCACACAAACTTTAATAGCTAAAAAACCGGCTAAGTGCGAGTCGGACTCGCGCACTGAGGGTTCCGTGCCAACTCTAGCTGAATTAGGGATTTTTATTTCCACTTAGCCAAAATACCTCAGTATTATGTTGACCGCAAATATAACTTTGTTTTTCATAGTGTTTGTATGAAAGACAAAGTTATATTTGTGGTTGATAAAAATGTGCTATATCTCAAAAACTACTATTTCGATTTCGCTCAAACCAATTTTCGTTGAAAGTTTTTGTTGAGATCTACATCATATATTTTTTTCAAAATTTTCACTTCCTTAGTTCAAAAGTTAGATGGGGGGGACGCCCATTTTACCACTTTGGAAGCGTCTATATCTCAAACGTTAGAGTTTTAGAAAAAATGGTTTTAGGAACCTCAATGTCATTTTGAAAGACCTATCCAAAACCACCCCACACGTATAGGTTTGGGTAAAAAATTTTTTTTTGGTTTTAGTTTCATGTATGGGAGCCCCCCCTAGAATATATATTTTTATAACTTTTAGTACATGAATCGGAAAGCGGTGAACAAAATACATCTACTTATTAAGTTTCAGCTTTGTGATGCTTATAGTTTTAGAATAAAGTGGCTGTGACATACGGACGGACAGACAGACAGACAGACAGACAGACAGACTTGACGAAACTATAAGGGTTCCGTTTTTTGCCATTTGGCTACGGAACCCTAATAATCAGGTACATCGTGAAATAATCTTTTGCAAATGCGGTGTACTTTACTCCAAGGGAATGTATCGAATTACCGGTCACCCTGTATGTGAAGTAGCTTTTTAAAGCCTTTATTTATCGACACAGTATTTACGTTTACCCAATATTAAGTTCTAGATTATCCTTCGCGTTTATACTTCCATATTCATAAGTAACGAGTATGTATCATACGACAAGGAAATTACCTTTATCAAGTTCCAAAATTCTTTTAACGCGGATGGTCGGAACAACTGAACGAGCAAATCGTCCCACCTATCCGAATTCAGGATGGGTTACAAGTACGTGTGTGTTCGACAAATGGACGACTGTCACTTGACCGTCAAATTGGCCCGGTGACGACATGCGGCGGAAATTGATTGAAATCGAATGTTTGAGTGTTTGCCACCTAATTTCGATGGTTGAGGCTCTGAAGGACTCATTTGCTTAATTTACTGATGACGTTCATTGAGGGGAGCCGTTCACACAGGAAGAGATAAGTGTTGTATAGTTTATAAAAGATGGTGTGATTTCGTACATTTTAATCTAATTTGAGGAGGGGTATATTTTTGCATAAGATTTGTCAACATTCATTAAAAATATTAAATAAATTAATTTATAACACCAAACACATACATTGATTTGATTCCAAAGTAAGTAGCTAATGCACTTGTGTTCTAGAAATTCGACACAGCGGTGGTATATGTATAAATATAACTGACTGTTTGTGTATATTGTTTGCTAAAATTCTACTAAATCTATCAATGAAACATTAATTCGAAAACATTGAATCTAACTGTTTACTTTATTTATAAACTTGTTTATTTTCATGATTAATTACTTGATTTACCTACAGGAAGAAAATTAATCACTGTTTGACAGATTTTGCCTCGATTCATTAGACAAGTCAAGGAAAGTGTTTTAAGATCAGAAGAACTTTTCTCCGGTCTAATTCTGTCGCATTATCAATAATGATGAGAGGGCAAGCTGGGGCTCTCATTTTGTATTCATGGCTCACGGGAGCAACACAGCTTTTGTTGTTACACCCTGTTTATGGTGATAAACTGATTTTTTTGTAATAATTGCATCTACATGTTGCTACGCAACGTAGGTCCTTATGATTTTTGCACTAATTTACTGTGAACCAGCCAGTATTTTACTGGATAATAATGTTTTTAACACTCCCAGTGCTTTTTAGTATTATTATAAGATTAAATAAGAAAGCAAAAATTGTGCATGTGTGGGTCTCAAAACTTTCCAATCGAGTTAGCGTTCTTTCAGTCCGATCGCGCGTTTATATTTTGGTTTCCTATTTCATCACTCCTATAATATAGTGAATAACTGATTTTTTTTAATAATTGCATCTCCATGTTGCTACGCAAAGTAGTATTGGTGATTAATATTATCAGTAACTGTGAACCAGTAAGTATTCTACTGCCTTGTGACTTAGTGCTTAAAAGCTGCTAGGCTGCAAAATACGAGAACATTTAATTCCATCGTAATTTAAAACTATAGCGTGTAGGTAAGCATCATCTATGTTTTTAGGGCACCCCTATTACAAATTAATAGGAAGGTACGCCGCTTCCATGCTACGGTTTAGCCAATTACTAAAACATGAAAACATTCCCAGTAAATTGAGAATAATGAATGAGCTTATGCAAACCGAAAAAGTAGATATTGGGCCTGATTTAAGGTGAGCACGCACTATTTTTTTTCTTTTGTAGAGATGAAAAGAGACAGAATATTTATATAATTTAGAGACGTCCAACTAAATAGACGTCAAACAAAATAGCTAAGATAATAGGAATCCACAAACATTTAGTGGGGACATTGAGAGATCGTCACGTTTGAATATGGACTACAATAAACTTCGCAAAAGTTGATATTTTTGAGCAAGTTTGACGTCTCATAATTTATTTAGAAGTGAAAGAGACTTTTACTTTAATTTTAGTCGGTGCATACCTAGAATCAGGCCCATTACCTACAATTAGTTCTGAAAATATAAAAATTGACTTTGAATCAAAGCTTCATCCAAAATATCAAATGCCTAATCGAACGATAATCGAAAGAGAACGATCTAAAATGGATCGCAAAATGAAATAGTGTTTGATTAATTGATAGGACGTTTTCCGCATTTTCCTCCCCGTTTTTTAAAGTAGATAAAGGTAGCTTTTATATCGTACCTGTCTGTATCCCTATAAAAAAGTCACCATACAAGTTCTATAAATAAAGAAAAAAAATATTTATGCAAAATTTCCGAACAACTAATAGTACAAAAACGTGCTTAAATTCCATTGTAATATAGCCTTTAATTAAATGAATTTGTATTTATGCGTTATGTAAAGACAAAAATCAACTATTTTATTGCAGACGAAAACAAAAAAGCACTTTAACATTTTACCGGAATCAGTTAACCCACTAAATACTGAGGTAAATGTATTAGTTCTTAGATCGTGAAACAAAGCGTTATTTATTTATTTTGTATCTGCTTTGTGGGCTTCGTAAAAAGTCTTCAAAGGCTAACAACTTCCCTTGAGCTATATTTGCGAGATACGACATTGTCAGGCCGTTTGAGTAAAGCGAGTATAAAATAATTGTGTGAGATACAAGAAAAATAGAACTTTGTAGGATAAGCACTTCTAAATTATCAGTGCATAAATAAGTTCAGTTCTACTACAATTGTACATATAATATGCTAAATAAATATTTGTTCAAAAACACGTTTAAACTTTCGCTTTGTAAGACTTCAAAAGAATCGGCAAGAAAAAGAGGGTTATCAATTCAACATGTATGTATGTATGTATGTTGAATAGGATAATATTTGAGTATTATTAGATCTAGTTAAGCTTTTAAACACGTGCGCCAAGTTTTGTAAGTTTAAGTTAGTTTGTACATGGATTTCTCGAGAACTAAAAGTGATATATATCAAGATGATTATTTTTTAGTTCGATGAGAAAAATTATAACTGATGGAATAGAGCAAACTATATTAAATCTGGTTCAGTAGTTTCGAGAAAATATAAAAATCAAGAAATAAAAATGAACAGACATCAAAAAAGTCACCGATAAAACTGATACTGAACTCGGTTAAAATAAATCGGTGGGATTTTTAACATTATTTTTTATGTGTACTAAGTCGAAAAGGGTTAAGTTCAATCTATATTCACCAGGTTCAAAACCTTAAAAGTGTATGTCAGGGCATCAAGAATAAAGCGATATCACAAGTACATCATCCGTCACAAGGTAATTCGTTAGAAATGCCGAATTCGTCATTAACACTCAAAGGGCCGAGTGGTATCGAACGTCTGTTCTTAATTGCTTTTTCCCGATTAATTTGGACCTCTCTAGTAGCAGGGCAGGGATATTGTCATTTGTCTGATCACTTTTAGGGTTCAGTAACGGTACGCAATTACGGTCTATGAGTAGAAATATCGAGTATGTATGTATGTATACGCAAGTGTTTCACATATTCATGGTTGAAATGGTAGATAGCACAAAATTCAAAATTTTTTAGTTAACACTAGTAGTGATCGCTAAGGCCCAGTTGCGTGATCGATATAGTTAAGTTAACTAATAGTTAAATGTCGTTACAAGCGGATTACTATTTAGATAATATGATGAGCGTTTTGAAAAAAAAAATACCTCAAACCATTTAGCTTAAAGGTTAAAGTATAAATATATCTTAGCTTATTTGACATGTGGAACATTGTGTGAAACATGTTATTTAGCACTGCCGAAAACCGCAACTATTTCATTTTCAACACCTATGGGTTGGCTGGAAGAGATCTCTTTTAGGGATAAGCCCACCTTTCAAAGTCACAGTGAACACATTGTGACTTTTTGTATTTTCTGTACATCTTATAAGTGCAATAAAGAATATAAGTAAAAAATATAAGTGGAATGGGTTATGGACTCTGTAGGGTCGGTGTTCCGATTTCTTATCATCTGTTTTTCATGAATGTTAAAACCATCTTTTTTGGTATGCAGAACACCATTAAAAAAAAAGTCTGTTTAATCTTCTACCTGTGTTACGGATCTCATCAGAAAGAAACAC
Organism: Pyrausta aurata; assembly: GCA_963584085.1. NCBI lineage: Eukaryota > Metazoa > Arthropoda > Insecta > Lepidoptera > Crambidae > Pyrausta > Pyrausta aurata. The sequence continues at coordinate 8,283,321 of OY757270.1, read as the reverse complement.
TTTAGATTGATTAAATTAAACTCGGCACCTTTTTTCGTGGAATTATCCTCGTGACTGTGCTAGGCTGCAGAAAAAGTTTATTATTAGAAATATTTTCTCTTTGATAGGTATATTTTGTAGCTTATAGTTAGGGCTGAGCTGTAGGCCACTAGCGGGGTCCCAGGTGGCGGATAGTGAACGGCCACCAGATATGGTGGTTAGCTGAGAATATGTTGAATAAGCAGTCCCCGACCAAACAGCGCAGGCTTACCAGAATGTACATAATGGTGGGTCTCGTAGTGGGACGGGCTTCTCTATCTACAATATTCAAACAATAGTGACATGGCAAATTAGCGCCGCCATTAAATAAGCGTTCCCCTTTTGTTGGGTAGCAGCAACATCAGCTGTACTGGCTAAAGGCTTTTGACTGGGAAGTAAGAGGCGGGAAACCTCGGTCTTTAAACTCCGGTATGGAAGGCAAGAGCTAGGCAAGATACTGGCTTATAAAATATGATGATGAGGTGAATTCTATTTACGTCAAGTCAATATTAACTACAGCAAAATCAATATAAAGAAACTAACAGCCTATCTTCTTGTCTTCACATATAATTATTAGGTATCGAACCATGATTAACCTAAATTAATAGCCGACGTGGTGTTTACTGGAACTTCGAGGGTGAATGAACTACAAGCGAACACACTCAAATCACACGTCATCGTGTCACAGAATAGGTTCCTTGATTCCAGGAATCATGTCGATTGAATCGATTTACATGAATATTTCATTACCAAAACAGGGCGGAAGGGAAAGAAATGGTATCACTCCGTTCTCTGTTCAATCCAGATCGCTAAGTATTTTTTATTGACAAGTTAAGGGAGTTATTTTTGTTCACCAACAAAGCTCTCAGTGTGTTTATTCGTAATATCTGGAGATATGAATTCTGTATTTGTTCATAACAAATTTAAGTTTTATTAATGACTTACTAAGTAACGTACTTACATGAATTTTGCAGTGTCCAATTTATATTTAACTGTGATGTTTGACTATTCTCTATTGTTACGAAACCACACGCACCCAACCTTCGTTTAGCGCATCACGCACTCTGGCCGTAAAGAAATTATAGAAGAAGAAAACGTCATGACAGCGCGCGCTTATTGTTTTTTCTGCTACTTTTTTTACTTTGGTATAATCACGTAGGCCGTGTCTCTAAAAACTATAAATTCGTTTTCATATCAATATTAATGTAATACCTACCTTTATACCACTTTTCTTGAAATAATAACATATCAATATCGCAACCAGAATTTGATTTATAAAAAACCGACACATATGGAAAAGCAAGAAACGTAACATCTATTCTAATATAAGTAAGAACTTGTTACTGCAATAACTTCAAGTCAATAATTCACGTTTACTATAAATGTAAGTAGATTAACACGCAATAAATATCATCAGATATATTGTGACGGTTTAATCTTACTAGAAAACAGACAAAAGTATTACCTACAAAAAGTTTTGTAAATGTGTTCATGTGGAATGAAAATCGAAGGAAGATTTGTTACATCTACGTGTTTTGGCACCGACTACAAGTTTTAGTATTGAAACACGTTACCGATACACAATACTTATGTCGACTTTGGAAGTGTTATGAAACACCGAAGTATTTTTGTGTCAACAATAATAACTTTTCTTACACGTAACATTCGGTTATCGAAAAAAGATACCTACGGATTTATTAAGTCCACTCGTCTTTAGTTTCTCGATTGTTGTTATAACGCCGTTTAAGGCTTGTATTCCCAATAGCTTTTTTAGGGTTCCGTAGCCGAATGGCAAAAAACGGAACCCTTATAGTTTCGTCAAGTTTGTCTGTCTGTCTGTCTGTCTGTCCGTCCGTATGTCACAGCCACTTTATTCTAAAACTATAAGCATCACATAGCTGAAACTTGGTAGGTAGGTGTATTTTGTTCACCGCTATCCGATTCAGAATTCAGACTTCAGACAAAAAGTAAGAAAAAATAATATTTAACTAATACATGAAACTAAAACCTAAAATTTTTTTTTTACTCAAACCTATGCGTGTGGGGTGTCTATGGATAGGTCTTTTAAAATGATGTTGAGGTTTCTACAACCATTTTTTCCAAAAGTTTAAGGTTTGAGATATAGACGCTTCCAAAGTGGTAAAATGGGCGTCACCCCCTCTAACTTTTGAACTAAGAAAGTGAAAATTTTGAAAAAAATATATGATGTAGATCTTAACAAAAACTTGCAACGAAAATTGGTTTGAAGGAGATCGAACCAGTAGTTTTTGAGATATTGCACATTTTTATCAACCGCAAATATAACTTTGTCTTTCATAAAAAAAATATGAAAAACAAAGTTATTTTTGCTGTCGCAATATATTGTGATGTTTTCGTTAAGTGACAGTAAGTGGACCCTGAATTCAGTTAAGGGTGGCACGGAACCCTCAGTGCGCGGGTCTGACACGCACTTAACCGGTTTTTAAATTTTATCTACGATAAAATGTAGATGTTATAGAAAATTCTATAGGTTAAAAAAATTATAAAATAAAATCCATTTCTTTCAGACAGAGTCCATAAAATATTAAAATAATCAGAACATAAGAAATAAATTAAAATAAAAAAAATCACGGTGACTAAAGAACTCCCCAGTTATCTTTAAACTTTATTTTGGTAAATGACTCGTAGTCAGTTATTGTAAAAAAAAAAACACTAGAAAAATAAACAAAATGACCAGAATAGAGTTAAATTTGTGAATCAATTCTATCAAGCCAATTTTATCAAATCGTGTTTCCATCGTTTAAAAGCCCCTTAATATATCTTAAACCATATCGATAAAAAATAATTTCAATTTAACTGTTTACAGCTTCGAAAATGGAAAATAGAAACGTGCTTTGCAGGAATACCCGCCTCGCCTTTTAACCTTTAAACAAAGACTATCCAAAAATCCACTTATGTACCCTATAGTATTTTTTTAATTCGGTCTCGTTTCTTCAAAATTAGTACCTACTTATAAGTAGCCATATAATCCGATAATCTTCATCCGCATTGGTGCAGAGCAGCGGTTAAGGAATATTTACGATCGGCCTCCCCTTTATTCCCAAACATTTCCGATGTCTATACCAATACATTTTTAAGCCTACGTTGAAATATTCCATCTTACAAGGAAGTATTTATAATTTATATGAGCTAAGTAACACCACATTAAATTGTTGTGTGCTTAAGAGCAAAATGATTTCCTTTTGGTCTTATTAAATTTTACATTTTTGTTGTCAATTTTATGATTTCTTCTTTCTGAACGATAAAACAAGAATAAGCAAATAATAAGAATGATAATTCGATGCTTTCTGAATTCTGAACAATAAAACACACCAAAAATACGCAAATAATAAAAACATTGAAATAATACTTCATACTCTACTTTATTATTAGGAAGGTATAGGTGTACTTATCTTACTTCAACGAAAATGGTACTGCGATATTGCTTTGACATATTCACCGCTGCTTATGAACGGATTAGCAAATTCGTATTGCGCTTTTGTATAATCCACTCGGCAGATTGGCATGAAACAGCACTACACGAGTGAGTAAAATAGAAATACTTACTTTCAATTGTTCTTAAGTTGCATTGCAAAGCCAATTTGGCGACTCAACTAGTTGAGTGGGAATTGAACTGCCTGTAACTTGAACGGATTAAAGCAAGATCGCAATACGTCCCGAGGAGCAACTGTAAATAGTTCTTTTTTTTTATTATTTGAAATGTGTTCGCTCTTGTCTCCAGGCTAGACCAGTGGCATAGACAGAGACGACGATGGAGCAAGCTTACCCAGAAATAGACTGTTCACTCTAACTTTGAATTTTTTTTTCTTTCTCATTATACTTGTAGTTCCATGTGAAATCATGGATGACTAATTATGTGTCTGACCCTTCTGACACTTTTTATTTTATAGGGCTGTGGTAAATATTTTACGTTGTTCTTATCACGGTTATTCCGCTGTTCTTTATTCTATCTTTCCTCGGAGGCTTACAAAAACGCTAACGGAGTGAAATCATTATATCAGGTGCTGGCTTTATCACGAAAAATGTTTGTAACAAATTATTTTAGGTAGTGATAGGATCTTGAAACTCTTGAAGGCCCTTTTGTTGTACGAGCACCAATTTCCTTTGCGTTTCTCAACGCTACGTCTCTGTTTTCGAATATATTATTATATTATTATTAGAACATTAATCTTAGTCAAAAAAATGACAGTCCATTTATTATTCTGACTTTGAGCTTTCTCATTTAATGACGGAAATTAAACCAGTTGTTTGTGAATTTCACATATTTTGTCGCGAAATTATTTGTAGGGCAATGAAATGTAATTACAGCCATACCAAAAAAGGTTAAATTCAAATTAGACTATTAAGTCCCACAAAACACTTGTGGTTAATAATATACTTAAATGTATTAATTGGTATAAAATATGAAGCATCATGAATACTGACTTATCAAAAATCGTTTAATGATTTCAAATCTTAGTTACCTAGAACGTTGACACGTTTCATGGAGACATAGTAATTTGTTCAATGCACAATCTTATTTGATTTATCATTAAACAAGTCTAATTTTAATTTGTATAATTATGTACTTTGTGTCGAATAAAGTTCTCTCATTCTCGATACGGTATACACAAAAATCAAAACGCAACTGTATTTACTGATCATCAATGGCCTTTACGTCTATTGCAGACGGTTTATGGTGCAATGTTTGTGCATCGCTTTTCGTGGCTATACAAGCCAATGCGAGAATGGCAAAGTCTACCACATGCGCGACAAGAGAAGTTTGCGACCGATGGAGTCATGTCGCTTTGATGTCTTCTCTGTTTCTTGTCAGCAAGTGACGATTTACTGATGGACGGTGGAGTTTAATCACATTTGTGATTGGCACCGACGTTTGTGAGATTTGTCAACGTCCTGTGATTCCGTCCGTCTTTAAACATATTTTTTTTCTTTGTTCTCGAGAGAACAGGATTTGATTGTTAAGCATTAGTAAGGCTTTGTTGCTAAATATTTAAGGCAGCAGCCACAGCCTACATTAGTATGAGTGACATTTTATGGTGGGGTAACGTTTAAGCGTAAAGCCAATTAACATTCTCTGGTTAAAATGATGAAAAACGTTTTATTAACTAAATTCAAATATACTTAACATGACATTTGAACCTTAGAAGTCTATACAAGGTGACTTTTAAAGGTGTTACCCAATTTTAAGAGATAAATGAGACCATCACTAAGTACTACACATTTTACTATGAGGCCATCGTTCAAATCTTATTTTTCTGACTATCCATACATTATGGTCAATGTAGCAGACTGCATTGTATGGGGCATCTGAAATTTTATTTTATGATTTCACACTCATTCACCTCCTGAAATCGGGTAACACCTTTCAAAGTCACCCTGTATAACTAACCTGATAACTTACTCATTTATACTAATCTCTAAGACCAGACTAATTCTTGCTAGTAAAATAAGTAATAAATAATACACGATAAGTCCACACTTCAATGGATATTTAATTATCCGCTCATGCGGTCTGGATAGCCCTGTAGCGTTCTAACGAATAATGACTTGGTCCGGGAAATGAGCTATTCTATCGACGACGATACCAAATTTCCTGTAAGTGATCCTTTTATATTAACCGCTTTCTAAAATGTGGAAAAATTTCTCAAATTATAAGACTTTTAGAGTAAAGCAACATTAGCGTTGCGTTGCTTCTCCGACTCTTATCCGTTGCACGCGCATTTATGCATCGCAACGCACCTTGTGGCATGCCGTTTGTATGTTAAATGCTTTGTGGATTTGTATGTAAAACAACGGCACATCATGCAACGCCTTCAAATTAATTTGTTTATCCTAAATTAGAAGTAAAATACGCTATTTTTAGCTTTTTAGTCAGTTTTTAAGGCGATTGGATTTTTGCTGTGCGCAGTAAAAATACACTACACATAAAAATTATTTTGGGTTATTTTGGAAACATGTTACCTCGCCTTTTTACCTTTTCACTGCTGATGAAGAAAAAAAACCGTTCATTATGTGACCAGTGTTTCCAAATCCTGCAATTTTGCTAGTATCCTTAAATGACGCCCTAATGTCTTTTATGGTTCTTTTTCAAAAGAGCATTTTGTTGAAATAGCTTTGCAATTTCAGCTTAGAATTTATTCGTATCAATAAAAACAAATGACTACTTCTTTTTCCAAATTGACCTTGAATTCTTTTAACTGTGACATTATCTCGACTGAATCTATTTTCAGTTGTTATTGAACTTTTACCACCGATTGGGCCATTAAGCTCAGACTTTCAGACAAAAGTAACATTTGTTTTCTATCTGATTGAAGATTTCATTGTAAGTATAGGTAGTTATGTCAGGAAGCGATGAGGGCTCAAAAAAGTAAGGTGAATTGCACCATCAATGGTTAATTAGATAAGCAAGCCCCATACGAAAAAGATAGCTGGCAGCTACCTGCCATTTAACTTTATCTTATGGGGTTTGCTAGTTATATGCCAGGTTCATATCACTTATTGATAAATAACTCAATAATTTGCATAAAGTACATCAAGGCGGTGATTTATGGCTAACTGTTTAACGGCATGTATAAATAGGAAGGGAGTTGGATTTTCTTATGAAGGAAGTCATAAAACGATTTACGTCGAGATAAAATCTTTATCCCCAAGGTTTAGTTTTCCTTTTTGAATACAAACCGGGAGTAAATCGCTTCCCATCGTAAAGGTGTAGGAAAATAAGTTCTTGTGATCAACCGTGTAAGAGTAGTAAGAATGTGTTATCGTGTTACTTTTTTGTACATGTACATCAGGCTATCAACTTTAAATAAATAACCTAGGTACTTATATTTTAATTCGGTATAGATAAAAAAACTGAATTATTTGCTCCACTTTAATAGCATTTATTCGTTTTTAACTTTAACTAGTAGGATAGTCTTACAAATTTAATATACTTTAATAGCTTTTTATATATTCTGCATTCTCATTTTATTTACTACTTTCTAAAATAATTGCTTATTACAACCTACAAAGTGATCAAAATACATTCGTTTTGTAACTTTGCCTATATATAAAACAAGATTATAAGTTAAGAGACTGTTTTTGATATTAGTTTTTTTCATTTTCTTTTCTAGTTTTAACAAAATCAATTGACTTTATGAATAAATCAAACACTAATTTCTGAACGGCATTAAATGAACTTCTAAGAATATTCACTACCAAACCAATTAAACATCTGAGTTCAAATTTCTAAGCGTCAATTTCATAGGTAAGGACCAAATATTAAATAATTATTTTGGGTGCCGTTAGATCTCTTCTGATTCTCAAAATGAACACAAAGAACTTAAAAGATGAGACGTCTCGCAAATAAAGTTGTATTAAGAAGATAAACTACTGCTGCAACAGTATAATATGCGTTTGTTATAACTTTCCATTTTCTTCACGGTCGGAGAGATCAAAGAAACTAAAAGATCTGTCTAGTTAGAGGCGCTTGTCTGCCCTTTGTAGCTGCAAATCCGTAACTGCACAGCTGTGATGCGCTTTTATTATCTTTTTATAACAATATCAACACTTGGTTGCACAATTACGTAGCAAAAATCCGCAATCTGTCAAGCTATGAATTAAAATATAACGGTTTAAATGCATCATTAAAATGGCAACTTATTTATTTATTTATTTAAACTTTATTGCACTGTGATTTCGGACTTAATGCCTTAGGGCATTCTTTACCAGTCAACTGCTTGGGAATGCAGAAAATTTAAATTTAAATGCCGTGTAAGCCAATAAACAGATAAAAATAAAAGCTTCACTTGTAAAAATGAAAAATAATAAATTCAGTTTTATTTGTTGTGTATGTGAGTGTTGTTGGGTAACCTACCTAGCTCAGAGTGTAAAGTAAAAAAAAACACAAAAGTTTCGCTCTTAAAAGCTGCTTCTGATTTATGCCAAGATTTCCACGGTTCCTTAAAACATAAATCTTTGTTTTTTTATCCATCCTTAAATCAAAACGTTTCGTTACAAAACAACTTATATCTACGTGATCCGACTAAATACAGCGTCAATTAAAATCTATCACTTCATCTAATTTTATGAGCCATCAAACAACAAAGATGCGTCTAAGTACCTCGGTTATACGCGTGCGTTATGCGGCTGATTAATATTCAATACTTACTAAGTGAGCCGTATCCATAGCTGTCGAGACGCATTCAGGGCAGGACCTGAATGACCTTTGGTCAGGGTTGCCACTACCAAAAAAAATCAATTAACATACAATTTCTAGATAAAGATAAATAGTTATTTCATTAACACTTTCCAGGGCAGTGAACGACTAGCCGTAAAACAATAGAAGTTCTATTGTGTCTGGAATACAGTTCTGGAAGTGTTAATAGAGAAATAAAGTAATATATAATAGATATTGGAAATTTTTGTAATTGAATCTAAAAGTAAGTGGGTGAGAAAGTATTATTACTACCAGGCAAGAGATGAGCTGCGTGTCAAGTAAGTTCTTGAGATAGGATGAACCATAAAAAAACAGTTATGGAATATTGTTGACCACAAACCTAATATTTAATAGTAACGTTTTAAAGTTTCAATAAAAGTTTTCAATTTTCTTTATTAGAGCGTAATAGTGACCCAATTACTCATTGGATACTACAGGGTTTTGTTTACATATTATGTATGTAAATATCTTTATTATTACGCCTAATAGAAACATACCCTAGTTTCTAGTTGAAATCCGGCTTAATTCCGAACCCGCGTATCAATAGATCAAGTGTAAGCGCCTGAAACAATATTCGCGTCGGTTGGATTAGTACATTTACCGCTTTGAATGTCTGATCTAACACTACGACTTGTTCCGTAACTAGCGATTCCCCGCTACTTTTTCTACCCATTTTTTGCAACATTTTACATGGATATGCTCCTTTCTATTTTTATTTTATTGGTCGCAGCGAAAAGTTGTATAGCCTTACAAATTGCACTAATAAAAACCGGTTAAGTGCGTGTCGGACCCGCGCACTGAGGGTTCCGTGCCACCCTTAACTGAATTCAGGGTCCACTTACTTTCACTTAACGAAAACATCAAAATATATTGCGACAGCAAAAATAACTTTGTTTTTCATAGTGTTTGTATGAAAGACAAAGTTATATTTGCGGTTGATAAAAATGTGCAATATCTCAAAAACTACTGGTTCGATCTCCTTCAAACCAATTTTCGTTGCAAGTTTTTTTTGAGATCTACATCATATATTTTTTTCAAAATTTTCACTTTCTTAGTTCAAAAGTTACAGGGGGGGGGGGGACGCCCATTTTACCACTTTGGAAGCGTCTATATCTCAAACCTTACACTTTTAGAAAAAATAGTTTTAGAAACCTCAACATCATTTTAAAAGACCTATCCATAGACACCCCACACGCATAGGTTTGAGTAAAAAAAAAATTTTAGATTTTAGTTTCATGTATGGGAGCCCCCCCTTAAATATAACTTTTTCTTACTTTTTGTATATGAATCGGAAAGCGGTGAACAAAATACACCTACCTACCAAGTTTCATCTATGTGATGCTTATAGTTTCAGAATAAAGTGGCTGTGACATACGGACGGACAGACAGACAGACAGACAGACTTGACGAAACTATAAGGGTTCCGTTTTTTGCCATTCGGCTACGGAACCCTAAAAAGCAACTGTGTGACTAGGAATCGAACCCTGTGTCTTATGCTATCCGGGCGCATGCCTTTACCACTCGGCTACCGAGTTCTTGTCTGATACAGTTTTTTTACAAGTGCAATTTATATTACTAAGTTTGTATAGTGACAAAACACTATAAAAACGGAATATTCATTGTATAGTCTTCCTCGATAAAAATACTAAAAGATTTCGAAGCAGTGTTTCCTAAGATTTCGATCAAACAAACAAACTTCACCTACAGTTTGTAATATTGGTATTAGAATGGATTTGAAGTCGTATCGTAAGATGGTAGATATCTGCAAGAGATATTTCAGATACATAAGTGTTCGTCTTGAATAATCTTGATATGAGAAAATAGATTTTATGACATCAGAATAGATTGGATAGATAGATTCATATCAGATTCATCTGCAATATAATTTTATTGGTATAGTCTGTTTTCTGCTAAATAAATGAATGAAGGTATGGAACAAATATTTAGTACCGTGAAAAATTCTGATCCAGTCTGGGAGTTAGAAAATTTCAAGTTCAATTGTTACTTGCCTATCGTACTGTGAATTTACTGTACCTGAGACATTTTATACAAATTAATCGAGTGAGATTTCATTGTTGATATTACGGAAGTATTATAATGATAAATTATGAGTTTTTATTTTTACGTATAGAGAAGTTATGTCAAGCAAAAAAATTGTCGCAGCTCGATGGCAAGATTGTGACGTATTCCTTGATATTTGGATGTCGATTATAAGTGTGCCTTCACATTAGAGTAACAGCAGTGCGTCGCTCTAATGTAAAGCGCTTTCACATTTAGGCGACTTTAGCAGCGCGGCAACAGCGCGACTGTCGCGCTTCTCGCGGATAGCAACTCTGACAGTTATCCCTGACATTGACAGTAATGGCTGGAGTGTCATTTGTCACACTCTCCGTTTGCTTTCCGTCACCTTCCGTTTGTTTTGAATTGAGTGTTTGTTTTCTCCGTATTTTTAACGAAAAATAGAAGCAAAAAGCATCAAGTACGGCCCCTATTCCACTAAACCGTTGTTGTGCAACTGTGCAGTGAGATTTCAACAACTGTGATTTTCAGAAACGACTGAAAATGCGCGTCAACTGGTACGTGTGTGGATTTAAGTTGTGATGAATTTTCAAATATTCCCGTTAGATAAAGAAATACTAATATTGTTAATGTTTTTAAGACATTCTAAGGAACAATTTAATATATGTTTTATTACTAGACGTCACAATTTATGGTGGGCCCATCCTCCATACAAGAAAAAAATGTCTCCTTTGTTCGTGATGTCAGTTCCATACGCTAGTAACAGTTCAAAGATTTAAGCCCACTTTTAGTTCAAATAATTTCGTCTACAATTTGACTCGTCGCAGCCCTGACCCCAGAAGCAATCACGGGTCTATTAAATTAGAGTATACGTCCATTACAGGCTACAGGGACACCTAGATTCTATTGTGCCTACTTCCCCGGTAATGCGGGCTCGATTTACTCCGTATTATTGACTGTATAGCACCCTTTAGTGGTCGTTAGTGCCATTAGGTACGGCCGAGGTACCTGCCGCCTTAACGCTTTCAACAGGCGTCACTTCCAAAAACGATGCGAGGTGCAAGCGATTTTGGCTCTCAAGGCGGCGCGGTGAACCGCTTAAATCATGACTTAATTCACACTGTCGGTGAATTAAGTCATGATTTAAGCGGTTTTCTATTTCTATTGGAAAACCGTGCACTAAATATTTTTTAAAAGAAAAAAAAAACATTATTAACATACATAAGCTACGAGTGTATATTCTAGAAGGTGTATGATATTATTTATTTTTAATATGGTACCAATAAAAAAGGAGATTCAATTTATTATGCATTTAAGTAAGCATCTAGAATAAGTACTATGTCTGTTTAACAATCCTATTCATCTTGCTAGAATTAACTGGGGACGTACTTATTTAGTGCGCAATATTTGACCAATAAGCTTACTAGACTTACAAACCGAGATCTACTATATCAAAAACTTCTAAAGTCCTATTTGTCAAAGATTGATAATGGTTGTATCTGTTTTTTTTTATCGTGATTTCTCAGCTCATATAATTGTATTTGAGGAATTATTTTATTTTCTAATTAACGAAATGGGACCACTATTTGTGTGATTTCACTATGATAATGCGGGCTGGATTTACTACTAAAGATAAACTAAGCCGTATTTTAAGTCACCTTGACACGTTGTTTAATTTGGAATTAAAATGTTTGCCTAATCTTTGGAAAGCTTATAATGTCCTTGTTCTACTTTTGCCGTCGGTTTTCTGTATGGAAAGACAACAATTAGTGAAAAATATCGATCAATGTTATTGTCATCTTTCGAAGAGGGTTGCACGAAGCTCCTATAAACTTCGTTTTGTTTGCGTCATAAACTAGGATAGTTAGTTCCTACTATTCTACTTCCTACTATCCTACTAATATTATAAACGCGATAGTTTGTGAGGATGGATGTGTGTTTGTTACTTCTTCACGCAAAAACTACTTAATAGTTTTTGATGAAACTTGTCAAAAATGGAGCTTAGGGGCCGTCCATTAATCACGTGAGGTCATTTTTCTCATTTTTTGACCCCCCCTCCCCCCTGATGATATTTGGTGAGGTTTGGGACCACTCCCCCCCCCCCCTCCCCCTGGATCACGTGTATTTTTTTGGAAGTCTATGTAAAGGCTATTTTTGCCTGGAAAAAAATATTTAACAAATGGCGTTTTGATTCGAAAAACATTTATATGTATTTGCAATAAAATTAATGAATAATTATTTAATTAATAATAATTAAGTAATGTTGCCTAGCGACGGCGGGCGAGTCAATCAAGGTCATACTACAAATCGTTCAAATTTTCGCTCCGTTCAAAATTTCGGTTCAGAAATAGCGCTTTTTGACAAAAAATAAATAAAATTAATACACGTGATGTCTAACGAGGGCCCCCCCTCCCCCCTCGTGATGTTTCGTGATGTTTTCCGTACCCCCTCCCCCCCCTTTTGAGCCTCACGTGATTAATGGACGGCCCCTTATACATTTGAATAACACATATGCTATAAATTCTAGTGATATTCTTTGAGATCCGACATACGCGAGTGAAGCTGTGGGGAACCGCTAGTGTATAAATAAACAATGACATCAATGTCATCAACACAGAGGAATACTATGTGTAAGGAAACATCCACAGCTACTTTGAGAATATTAGCCAAAAATTTGTATACCTTATGTTAATATTGTTGCTGTTGTGAAAAAAATATGGACGAAAATATCTTTTTGTACCTACTTTATTGTCTATCTGTCAACACTACAAGCATAGAATTTAACACGTTCCGGGACAGTGCCCGCCTACAGGCGTGAAAACAATAAAACATCTATTGTGTCTGGAGTAGTGTCCCGGAACGTGTTAAAATTAATGCTGTGTACAATTAACGTGGCCATATAACAGTAAAATAATATTTAATTAGGCCACACAAAGCGCTACTACTTTCAAAGAATAGTTAATTATATTCCTTTGTACTAGCGCAAAATAGGTTAAAATAAAACTTATTTTGATGTACGTACAGTCGCCATCATATCAGGTAATAAATTTTTGATTAAAACTAAGGGCCGTTTCCCTCGGCAGTCCAGTAATTTAGGATCTCTGCATTACTGTATCCTGCAGAAAGCTTTGGTGTGTTCACACGGCAGTTTTTCACCGATAAAGCTGTATATTCCTATCATTCACCAATGATAACTGTGTTTGTGCATACTGACATTTTAGAAGTGGAACTGGTCCAGTTTAATGTCAAAGCTGGATCAGTGAAAACAGGTAGCGGTTTTCTGCGGGTCACTGCAAACGGGATGTCCGTTTGAATATTAGGATTAAAACGCGTATGCTACTAAACGGCATCCTGCAGAAAACAATACCCGCAAAATACGGGATGTCACTGTGGAAACGGGCCTAAACCTTGTTACAACTGCTTTACTGTGATGTTAACCTTGACGTGCTGTTGTGCGTACATACAGTACGAGAATAACTAATAAAATTATTTACCTAAGTAGTTTCAGGTAAGCTTATTGGATTACCTCTTTGTTTTATTAATTTAATTTGCAACTAAAAGCAAAATAACTTAATTAAGTTGCTGAAAAACAATATTCATTCAACGTTATAGGTTTACTCTAATTTACCATCAATTTTGTGTTTCTTTAGTTTGAAGTGACTTCGTTATAATGTAATTTCATATTTCTGCTAGCATAAAAAATATTTTAGCTTTTTCAAACAAAATAATGGCAAAAGCTTTTAAACTCAACAATATGCTTTTAAGTTTTTTGTTTCGTAATTCACTCAAGCAATGTCACGCTTAAAAATAGTAACTCAATACAAAAGATCGAATAGACCGCTTAATTTTGAAACCTAGATATCTTAGCGTAGGCTTTTGTTTTATTTTAACTTAGTTATTAGTGTGATTTATATATTTTTATTAAGTATGGGTTTGCTCTTGACTCCAGACCAAGCCAAGTGCGACTAAGACTGAGCCGAAGATGAAACGAGCTCGCCCAGAAGAAGCCTGTTCACTTTCACTTTGAAAAGGGTCGGATTGTAATCATTAGGAAACACCGACGCGGGCAGCGAGTTCCACTCTTTTGCCGTGCGCATTATAAATGTTAATTGTTATCAGCGGGACATCGACAAGGTAAGGATAGTATCGCGCTTTGCACCTAGACTAACGATGATAAAAGAGGGCGAGTTATGGTTATTGGTTAGGTACATGTTACGAAAACTGTATAATACACATTGGTGTTTGTGCCCACTTATTAGAGAATGCCATACAACACGAAAGCGCAATAGCATGAATTATACCTAATTTTGTTAATTGATTGCCTAATCGCGTGATCAATTATGAAAAAATAACAACATTGTGATTATAGCTCACCAGCCAATCGCGTAAGTTGACACGACATATAAACAAATCAAACTAGAAACAGTACATTATACAATGCTCTTTTACACACGGACGCACAGCGCGTATCAACGGCATACCGAAGACATGTCAACGCAACGCTACATTGATCACTAGCCTTTGATGTTTTGACAGCAGCAGCCAATAAACCACTGTTGAAATTACAAAGACCCATATGTCAACGGCATCTTGACGACATATCGACGGCAAGCGCCGCCCTGTGACGTCAGCAAACTGACGTTCTTGTGTAAGGTGTCCGGGAAACGAGCTGTAAATCATCAGGTTCCTTTTAATAACGTCTCTTACGGATGCCTTTGAATTGTTACATCAAAGTCACTTCAAACAGGTATCCTCAACCTTAAAACGCGAATAGAAATTGATCGCAAATTTTTATTAACTGTACATCAATTTGACGATGCCATAAAACGGGTCGATTCTCAAAATACACGGCAGAGATATTATCTAACTCGATATCATTCGCATTGAAATAAAATTGATAGTGTCTTTAGGACGGCCTTTCGGACGGTAGGTATTTCATTTTAGAAAGCTTAAGTAATTATTTCTAGAGACAAGGTTTATTAGAGGCCCTAGACAAGTGGCAAACAATAAGAAAAAAAAGCTCAAGAAATAGTACAGAATATAACAAACATACAAAAAATACAGCGTAAATGTTGAAGCCACCCGTAATGGGAACAATACCGTATCAACTCGAGGCGTTCAGTATTTTTTGTATGAAACTCCACACTTCAACGCACATCTATCAACTTCTTAGCGTAACCACCTCGGATCGAAATCAACTCGGGACCTACTCTCGATCAACAGCGCATACGTTGTAACGCGTTTACGGCTAGTAGCCCGATGTTAAACTGGCTGTGTCATTAAAAAAAATACAGTCATAAGTTGTAGCAAACGCAATCCGAGGCGAGGCATTTGCTATCCGGTGTCGATCCCATGCCAAGGCGTTGATGATCTTTTTACGTAACGTGCTTCCGTATGGTTGACGTCTGGTTGCTGACAATATAGTGCTATTCTTAGTCGTATGCCACTGTCACTGTGGTCACAAGGCCTGGTACTCGGATTCGTTTGACACCCCCCTTTAGATCGCTATCGCATTGCGATTGCTTGAATTACTTGAATTCCGATCAATGGTTCGATACGTGCGGAGCGATGGGATCACAACAGTATTATTTTCCTGCCTATTTTGAGAGATTGCTGATGATAGGTGTTTGGCGTCCGTCCAGACATTCCCAGCAAAATTATTCGATAGATACCGATCGATTCTACATCTCATAATAATGTGTACAGATGTGAAACGATCCGCATACACGTGGATTGAACTTTGAATTTAAATACATACTTATTTTACTGTTGTAACTATTAATAATAATAATAGTCCCCCTAGCCGATTTCGACTATGGTGGCCAGTAACAACGACTAACCGACTGCGCGGGTCATAGTGCACAAGCACTGAATAGATAAATAAGGTTAGAAACGGTCTGACAGTTCGTTTGTATGAGAACCTGTGTCGCCGGTGGGCGTTACAGCGCTGTTGCTGCAGTGCCAAAAGCACCAATCAATGAATCAACGCACCAATATCACAAACCAATCACACTTTCCGCTGGGAGCTCTGTGATTGGTGTGATTAGTACGTAAAACCAACTACCAATCACAGAGCTGCTAGCAGTGGAACCATCAATCAACATTCCGCTACGTTCATTCTTTAATGTCAAAATACTACGTTGTGGTAAAAGTCGATATTTTAGGTCGATCGATATCGATAACTTCAATTACCGGTGTAACGTATTTTTTCAATATGAAATGAAAAAAAAAACATAAGATTTTAGTTTTGCGTATTTGTATAATTTTACGGCACATTTGATCGCATCAAATTACAATACAATTACCTTCCGATAGAAAACAATAAGAAAAAAAATTGTATTGCTATATTTTACCTGAAATAGAGAAAATTAATACTTTTGCGTATTGCTGAACATTAACAATTTGATTAAAATAATATTAAAATAATTTAAAATAAATTAATATTAACATATTTTTTATTTTATTTTTGACAATAATTTGACATGTCTGAAAACGCAATGTTTTGACACATGTTTGTGATTGATGTTGCTCTCAAGAAGAGAGCTTATTAATATATTTTTTGTGTTAACAGAATAGTTATATAACAGAATAGTTTTAAATAGACCCCACAGTTTTCCACAGCGACCGGTCGCAAGCTGTCTACTGTGTCCAATGCAATCCTGCAATCTTCAGAAGGTCATATTGCCGGTGGACATCCACACTCTGATGTTGTCGAAGGGTGTTCAATGTGAAAATTTTCTGCAAACTTTTCGTGGGAACGGCCTTTGGGTGTTGTTGATTATGATAGGGTAGATATCTACATGGCACAATAGCAGTAGCCTACTCTTTCTAGCATCCGAAGGAATTACATATAATTGACAATAGGCGTAGAAAGTATTTCCATATTGTTGTTTAATAAAAAAGATAATATCCCCGTATAAGTTTGAAAAACTTTATATTATTACTAGCAAACAAGAAAAATTAAAACTACATGCAACATAAAAATAAGAAAAAAAATCAGACCCGGTCTACGTGTTGTGTCAAAGGACGTAAAATACATATTAACATTTATCTATAATATATAAATATACTAATTAAAAAGCTGGATGATTTTGTTTGTTTGTTTGAACGCGCTAATATCAGAAACTATTCATCTGGTTATAAAATATGTTAGATACATTTTTAGATAACATATTTATAGGGGAAGACTATAGAAGTAGTAAAGCGTATGGGCTTATAAAAAAGTCTACGATTTATGGGAACGGTCAAACTTAGACGCGCGAACGAAGTCGCGGGAGGGCGCTAGTTTGTTATAAATAAATACTAAACAATATTTATTTTAACTAATTAATCATGTTTTAATCTCCTAAAACATCAGTAGGGAAATTACCATTTATCGATATCTTTATTATGCCGCGAGCTACATCCCTATCGTTGTGTACGCAAGCGAAACAATCAAATTGGATGCGATACATTGCGTGCTAATAATAATAATAATTATAATAATAAACGTTTATTTCAGGCAACAGATATTGAAATACAGGCCCATAAAATAAATACCTTACAGACTAACATACATACAATATGATCAAAATAAAATACAATTTAAAAACAAACTGAATTTACACGCTACTATGTGTGTTGTTCTTGGTGTCGCTAAGGTAGCAATTTTGTTAGTAATGTGCGTGCACAGTCATCAATGAGTATTTTTTTAAATACTTGGTGCAACAAAATCGCTGTTCTTGCAGAATATTACTACAACGCTCTTGTCACGCGACTGAAGTACTGCTCGTGCTTATGCTCACAACTAGCTCACCTCTGCTGCACTGACTGGGGCATTTCTAACCTTATTTATCTATTCAGTGTGCACAAGTATCTGCGCAAACACAGGTGCACTCTCTATTCCTTTACTCTCATAGCCCGATGGGACAGCAATCTGACACGACCGGAGAGAGATCAGGCGCAGGACCCACGGCTATTGTCTACTACTATTGTCTCTACCATAGTTTAACGAAATAGAGAAGTTCTTGGTTGAGGTATTGTCTCTTCATAACACGCACAATCAATATTCAAGCACTACATACACTTAACTTAGTTAACTATCAAACGCGCAACCGGGACTTAGACTGTCTCTACAATACAATCAGTCGAACGGCTTAGACCAGAAAGAGTAACAGATGGATAGCGATATGTTCGGATTCTCAAAGATCTAAGTCAAATTCACTAGAGCGTAAGTAGGACTAGTATTTCTGCCAAGGGTAAGTGTATGCCCTAACACACTAAAATTCAACCAACTTGTCATGAAGCTTCAAAGCAAGATGGCATGTAATTAATTAGTTGAAGCACTTCCATTATTGCGAAGATTGCTGTCACCGCCGTAAGCGTTGATGGATTACAGTATCTACATTGTAAATACGCACATGCCTAGTTCGTCATAATTATTACTGGATCCCACAGGAAACTTGTGTGTGTTGACATGGCAGTTTTTTGCAGGTACGGTTGTCCGTCTACTGAGTGGTGTCAACAGTCTATTTCGCTTGTACTTACCGATAAAGCGGCGCGCTATCCTATCTTCACAGCGTTGCCATGGTAATTTTGTTTGTGCATATTGTCATTTTAGAAGTGGAACTGGCCCAGTTTAATTACTAAACTGTATCAGTGAAAAACAGGTATCGGTTGTTTGCAGGTCACTGCAATTAGGATGTCCATGTGAATACTAGCATTAAATCACGTATGCTACTAAACGGCATCCTGCAGAAAACAGTACCTGCAAAATACGGGATGATTCCGTAAGAAGCGGCCCTAACGGCGCTAGAGCTGAAAAGGCGGTGCAATCTTCGAATACACATTTACTTGGGTACACTAAGTATTTCTTTTCTAGTGAATATTCTTTAAAAACGACTACAATTTACCCTTTTAAATTGAAAGCAGTTTGTACACTGAAAGGCATCTATGCTTTGTGAATAAATTCTATAGAAACCCTTGAATAGCGTGCTTGAATGTGTGAAGAATAGTAAAATGTTATAAAGTAAGGTTCAAAAAGGTTCTAAGCTACATTAGTTATATATAAATTGCACTTGTAAAAAGACAACTGTGAACCTGTGACAGACGAGGAATTGAACCCCGTGTCTTACGCAATCCGGGCGTATACCTCTACCTCTCGGCCACCGTAAAAAGACAACTTGTGTTGTCTTTTTACAAGTGCAATTTATATTATTAAGTTTGTATGGTGACAAAACACTATAAAAACAAAAATAAACTATAAATTGGCTTTCATTATCTTAACTGATTGTTAAAATATTTGTAAAAATATTTTCCTTCAGATATTGTGAGAGCAATCTCACAACATTATACAACTAAATTGTATAAAGTCATAATTTTTTAAAAGCTGTATAGTTGGAAGTTTCTAAATCATTGTAACTGTCTCTTTTCATTTATTTTAAAGAGAAGGGCACATTTATTTAGTTTTAGTTTTATTTCGTTGCGTACCCAGATTCAGGCATATTCTCTTTTATGCCACAATGGCAATGATTGACGTTCTTTTAAATTACTTTCCAGAAATACAAGGTTTTTTTCATACAATCGCAAGAGAATTGCCAAGTCTAATCTTATGAACTATAAATCTTTTGAATCGTGTGTAATAGCGGTCTAGCAGGAATGAGTGAAAATATATGAGTCCTAAATAATTGGTTTTGTTTCATTTTAGGTAAAAGGAGAATATAATTTATACGCTAACCTTTTCATATTTTTTTTTATTGCGTGTAGTTCCAGAAAACGCCGATATAAGCCCCGTAAATTGCAAATGCGCTGAAACCTTGTCAAAGTAATTACCTCGAAACGTCGTTCACCAAAAAAAAAAACGAAAAATCTAATTATTCGATTTTTTATTATTATTTATTTATTATTATCAATAACAAAAAGTTAAGTTACAGATAAAACAAGATATCGAAAGAAATAATTACTAGAATACGTCAAAACGGGGCTTAAATGTGACACTGGTTGTATTGTAAGACATGTTTCAACCTTCACGAATTTAAGCGCTCCAATGAATAATTCAATAATGGAACATCATTTTGTATGAAGAATCTAGCAGATAACATTAACCGGGACTTATTAAGACATTGTGAATCGGGTCCTTATTTTGATACTTATAAGAGGTGAAATGTTTTTACATTTCACCGAATGGTATTAAATTTGGAAAGGCTTGTTCCTCTCAGGTTTAAATTACTTAAATAGTTCTATATATTCAATAAATTAACAAGCACCACTAATGGGAATCAATTATTTATTTTCAACTGTATTATTTAGTTAATTTAATTTTGTTTCTTCATAGATTTCGTATTAAATGTACCACGTGTAATTTTGTGTAAATGTACCTTTGAACTTGAATTTTTAAGTCTTTAAAGGATTAGTCGAGTCATAAATTACCTAACTTCAAAGCTCAAATCCAATTAAATTATCAACAAAAACAGAATACTTAAGAATCCAAAAAACAAATAAAATTCTCAATTTCTGAGAACATGTCAGTACAATAATTAAAAAAGTAAATATTCAATGGCACTCACTCAAATAGTTTTATTGAAGTAGTTAAAATGTTACTACTCTCTAAAATGTTATGTTTTAGTACACTTTCATAATAAACGATACCCATTTCCTTGGAAAAACATAACCTTATACTGCTTGGCTGTAAGTTTTAAGAAACATATCACTGAAGTATTCTTTAAAAATTCAGAGCACATAGGGCGTTGCACCCCTGCATTCTCGTCTTTCAAACTGACGGTAAACAGGTTTTATTAAAATTCTTGCGACTGGTATGTTTGCGACACCTGACTTCAGGAGTTGAGAGGTCATTTACCTTGAAGTGGCAATTGGTGAATGTTATCAAACGTTTAGCAGCTGTCACGAACTCAAGCCACGTCATAAGCATTGTTCGGTTATATGAGATATTTGGTGGGAATACGAGGAGGAATGTATAAAGGAAATCGAATTAGGTATAGGAGTCGAGTCGATAAATAAAAAACCGCACGTTTGTAGAAGTGGTTTATTGAAGTATTGGTTTTAATTGGTATATTTTAGTACGAGATAAACTTTCAACTACTTTTCGCAAGGAATAGGTCAACATTCTGCAACGTCACATAGGATACTCAAATAACTCTCACAATTTACTATGGGAGTCTTTTTTTGAAGGTTTCGACCCATAACTATTCCATGGGAAAAGTTATTGGAAATGCTTTTGTTATCCCTATATATATTTTTCTTCAAGTTAGTACCACCCTGTATTAGATATGTATAGGGTGGTATAAAGTATTTTTGTATTTGTATTTATTTATTAAACTTATACTATCATTTAGTAGTTAGGTAGTTTAGGTATGTATAGAACAGCATCTTTTGTCCGGGTAATGAATCGATGTCTCATTTAATTTATTAATTTATCGTCTATAAAACACAGTCTCTCCCTGCCGAAGTACTGGTGGTAGCTAATACTGACATATTGTATTTCTTATTTCTTGCTTCCAATATTTTACATGGAAGAATAAAGCTTTTAAAATGCATTTCTCAACATTACTTTATTTATTACAAAAAACTTTACAGCTCAAATTCACTTTTATATGTTTCTTATAGATTTTTAAAAAACTATCATCATTACTTACCTAATTCTTCGGTTTGGTAGATTTATACGAAATTAGTGGTTGAGCACCCCTATCTAAGTAGTATGTACAACGCTACTCAGTAGGCTACGAACAACGATTGTAAAAAGTGCTACGAGATTGCTTACTACGACGTTACGATTGTGAATGTCTCTCAGAAAGAAAGAAAAAACTAAAGTGGGTTAAAGTTTTTACCAAAAAAAATAAAAAAAATTGCGTACCACGTAAACTTATGTGCGTGCCCTCCGAGAGCCCGCTGTGGAAAACGCAGGTTTCGTTTACATAAAGATTTAGCAGAGCCTCTAAAACAATTATAGCCAGAATGATAAATTTATAGCTGTTGTAAGTTGTCCGCTATAACTCGCCGAATGTGGGCCCTCAGATGAACTGTGCCAAACACCAAATTACTGAAACGGACCAAATAAGATGATTTTAAAGAGTGGTCATATTTAGCAGGTAAATTATAGGGAAACATACCAAAGTAAGAGCTCTGCCTAGTTATTGCAAATAAAGAAAATCCAATAAAATGATGGGCCCTCAGTTCTTAAGTGCAAAAATTTTACTTTGATGCTACAAAGTTTAACTTACAACTAAATGTCTTTGGTAAGGTTTTAATTTCAGCAGAAGTAGCCACAATGCTAACCTGAGAGTACTGGGTTTATATATTCATCTAGTATAGAATAAAAGCTCTAGCAAAGTGAGCTCTCGTACCACACGCTAAAAACCAACTCCATAAGAAATCTCTCTCCCTGGTCATTGTTTGATAAAAATTGTTTACAGCATTTTTTATACAAAATTTATAGTTTCAAATTGTATTAAAATATTATTGCTATATAAAGTATTTAAAGAAATATCTAGCTTTTTATATTCTCCATACTGATTTTGTGTATGTTAACCACATTATCAATTTTTTTAGGAAACTCGAAACAAAAGTATATAAGGTCAAATCATTTTAAGTGATAATATTTTAACAGTGGCTTTGTATACATCATAGAAACAGGACACTATCATTATTTTTTAGAAAATCGAGATTTTAATTTTGATAATTTTCTTTAACATAGACCATATTATTTTTTAAAACAGCACCCTGACAATTTAAAAAGCTATCTACATCGTCGGCTTCGCGTCTCTCAATTTAATGCCCAAACCTTCTTTTTCTCTTATCATAGCCTTAATTAATAAAAAAATAAAATCTGAAAAAAAATATTACCTTAGTCTCCAATTTTCTCAAAAATTAGCGGATAAAAACCCAAAGTGTTTTCTACAAAAAATGATTAATTTATTGTGCTGAATCGGCCCTTTAAATATTATCACTTAAAACGAGGTGACCTTATATGCTGTACGATTGCTTAAGAGGTATTCTGAGAAAAATATATGATAAAAAAATACTTAAACAATGATGAGGATATTTTATGACTCCTGGAAGTCTCAAGCAAATTTTTTTACATTTTGCGTAGAGAATTGATTCAAATCAATATTCTGATTTTCTACTGCATCGATTCTACTGCATCCTTTTAACTTACGTAGCTAAATCTTTAAAAAAAATTTAGAGGTTGAATCAATTTCATTTATCAATTTTTCTCAATCAATAAATACACGAAAATTTCAATTTTGTTTTGGACAAAAAAATAAATTTGCATTTATCGAGCGCCACCTGGTGGTTTACCGAGACTTCCGCGCCTGAGCAACGTTTGACAAATACAAAAATACAACATAGTAGGTAATAATGGATTTCTTAATTTATTTGTTAATGATAGTGGATAAATAATAAATCTGGTTAAACACTAGTTGTTCTTTAATTATTATTATGTACTAGCTTTTGCCCGCGACTTCGTTCGCGTGGACTTCAGGTTCGTCCCGTCTAGTAGCGCAAAAAATGTGTTTTTTACGACCTCACATTAGAAACCTCAAAAATTGTAGCCTATATGTTATTCTGATGTGTAAGCTATATTGTGATAAAGTTTCATTCAAATCCATTCAGTAGATTTTACGTGAAAGAGTAACAAACATCCATACATCCATACATCCATACTTACAAACTTTCGCCTTTATATTAGTAGTAGGATGGGTATAACGATTTTTTTCAGTTTGAGTTTCTGACAAATACACACTCTAAAGAAGTTAATTCGATCTAAAATGATCGCTGAGACGTTGTCATTTTGAAAATTTTAGTGATAATCCAGTAAAATTGAATCGACGTTTTTCATACGAAGTAATGAAGAAGAATATGAAGAGAAGAACGGAAGAATATGTCATGTCAAGAAATGTCTCAGCGATCATCATAAAAATGTACTCATAGATCAAACGCGCATCGGCAGAACAGTGATCTTGCATTGCACATAAGACGCATTTGTTATCAACGCTGTTTATTTTACAGTTGAAAAACGCGAATCTCAACGTTTACATGTACAAGGTTGAAAATTAAGAACAATCTTACCAAAAATAACAATAAATAATTGCAGTTGCTATATTTTATTTATTTTTTATTTAAAGACTTTATTGCACAAATCATAGTGTACAAAGGTGGACTTAATGTAAAAGCCTTCTCTGTCAGTCAAACCTTAAGGTCATGCAGAGAGATGGTAGCTGTTGGTAGCAACTTCTATCTATGGGCTTGGTCTATTTTTAACACAATGTGGCTCAATTAACTTTGACCCCGTATGAAAAAGCAATTTTCCATACATGAAAAGTCAACTTTCCTAACAGGAGTGATAAAAAACTAATTAACGAATAATGTAACTATTCAGATGTAACAGATTAGATTAATACGAATAAATAAAATGTGTACTTATTTATTTTTTCCATTACTTTCCACTAATCTTCTGATTTGTGGTTACCCTAATACGAACATTTTGTTCACATAGAATTAGTTTTTTTTCAAGAAAGGAAATATTTACACGCCACACAGATACAGAAGTTTGTACTATGAAATGACTACGTTTTTTTACTAATAAGTGTAAAATAATACACCTTCCACCTTGACTCTAAATATGATAACTTTCTTCTAAAACGTGTGGTACGAGAGCTCACTTTGCTAGAGCTTTTATTCTATACTAGATGAATATATAAACCCAGTACTCTCAGGTTAGCATTGTGGCTACTTCTGCTAAAATTAAAACCTTACCAAAGACATTAAGTTGTAAGTTAAACTTTGTAGCATCAAAGTAAAATTTTTGCACTTAAGAACTGAGGGCCCATCATTTTATTGGATTTTCTTTATTTGCAATAACTAGGCAGAGCTCTTACTTTCGTATGTTGCCCTATAATTTACCTGCTAAATATGACCACTCTTTAAAATCATCTTATTTGGTCCGTTTCAGTAATTTGGTGTTTGGCACAGTTTATCTGAGGGCCCACATTCGGCGAGTTATAGCGGACAACTTACAACAGCTATAAATTTATCATTCTGGCTATAATTGTTTTAGAGGCTCTGCTAAATCTTTATGTAAACGAAACCTGCGTTTTCCACAGCGGGCTCTCGGAGGGCACGCAGATGTAAACTTTAACATTTCTGGTGGAATTACAGACTCTGTTATGTTTATCTTTTTCAGATTATACGAACATCATGCAAATATTTAGGTATACATAACGCGTGGTCCAATTCAATGCTCTGTACTTATCTACGAGCTTTAAAAATCAATGCGTGTAAACACACTACGAAACCAATGGGATGATTATGATTATTTTCAAGGTATATGGAGTGAAAGTTATAGCAGAGTCAATGACAGCTATTATGGGGTATCCGAATACGATCTTCGAGTTTTTGTGGGTGTTTATGAGCAGTTGTTCTCTGCCAAATACGCTTGTGATACGCAGTATGCAAATCAAATGGGCTGCTTAGTACTAGAGAAAGAAAGAATAAAGAGGAACTTCGTATCTTATGAGAAAATTCACAGCGATTTTAGTATTCACGATGCGATTAAACTATACATATTGTAAAAAAATATATAGTCCAGGGTGCGTATTGCGAATTGACAATTAATCGGTTTTGCTTTACAGTAAAATTAGCAATTCGTATTGCAATTTCGGAATATATTGATGATATAACAACAGAAATATTAATATTCAAACCATTTTAGAATAATTTTATTATACTGATAATATTCGTTGTCACTGACTGGAAATTAAACTGCCTGGAAATTGAACAGATAAAGTTGGATCCGCAATACGGCCCCAGAAGTGAACTTAACCAACAAAAAAATATTTACAAATTTTGAAAGTTATTTCTTGTATCGTCCATACAGTAGTATTACCTAACCACTAAAAATTATGACTTAAACGCATAGACTCAATTATATTCATTTAATTAAAAAAACACTTGGGAAAACACATTGGGAAATTGGTTCTAAAATTGTAGCAAAAACAGCCCCAAATACCATCCGTTAGTGCCCCTAATACCGCCCGTAGCGGCTAATACGGCCCGCAGAGCAAGATAAGTGCGCCTAATCAGATGGTGTTTGCGCGGATCTCATTTGGTGCCGGATATCAGGCCTCACTTCGCATTTGGACGTAGCGCAAATTGAAGAGCTAATATGGCCTGCGAAATGCGTTTCGTTTGCTTTCGTAATTGATTTGATACACATCAGTGGTGGAAATCTCGGCACTGTCACTTTTATCTGTTGAACACAAAATGGCGCTCTTAAAAAATATTTTTAATGGTAAAGGTATGTACAACATAAGTTAAGGGATATTTGTTGCAGCAAAAAAAGAGACCATTGAACTCGGCGAAATATAAAAATATTGCCACTTTGACTGCTTTAGACTGTGACCGCAGGATTGGCAATGATTCTTCTATTTTGTCGCTGGAAAATATAAATAAAGCCCAATTTGGTAACCCTGGCATTGGATATGGCTTTATTGGAACACATTAACTTCAACCCTGAATGGCCGTTTGCCATTTCGGGACAACAAATTATTTATTTACATCTTTGTGTCGTAATTGGTAAAATATAATTACGTAAAAGGCAGATCGGTGAAAACTATCGCAAGTCCACTAATACTGTAGAAAATATATGAAAATTATTTTTGTTTGTTACCATGTTCAAAAAGTACTGTTTGTTCTATTCGTGCTGTTTCGGATTGCCTTTATTTCCGCCCCCAATTGAAACCTTAATTAGTTGCGTTAGTGGCCCTTGTTCCAGATGGTGCCTATATGGGTTTATGTGCACGTGGTTGTGGTGAAATACAGGCTCGGTTCGATATATGAAAATTTCAAACTCTTTGAAAAAAAGCCTTCTTGGTATTTTTAAGACAGTTTAATTAAGAAAAAAAATATAGTTAGCGAGTTAGTATAGTTAAACCATGCATGTCTCGATACCGTTTATGGCGTCAATAAAATGTATTTATTCTAGCTTTACACATCCTTTCCGACATTTTTTACATTGAAGTGAATCAAAATCTTTTGCATTACGTAAAAATACGTTTGAAATTTATCGATTGCAGCCATAAACGCTATCGTAGCGCACATCTTAATTACATTATCGCTTTTTTTGGTTACACTGGGCTTACGTATTTAAATAAAATAGTATAAAAGATCTGCTTGTCTCGTGTCTTAAGGTATTTGCACCCTGTAGTTCGGGACCTCTGCATTTTATTCATTTAAGACTTGTATTTTCAAACCTATTTCTTTTGTAGTTTTCAGCACACCGTTTCCATTTTACGCATCTTTTAGAAGAAATATTCGGCCATCGAACCTCTTCGACCGCAAAAGGCATTAATCGTATTTGGTTTGCACTTAGTGAGATGGTCCGAATAAATAGAGCCTCAAATGTTTGTTTACAGGATCCCATTTCACCCACAGATTAGTGATTTATGTCGAAACCTGATATCTTGACGTGGCGTCAATCACGTGTGTATTTGGCTTCTATTATTTAGAAATAGTAGATAACCTTCTGTACGGTAGTGTTGTATTTATTGAAACTGCACGTAACAGATTGCAAAACATAATGAATACTAGAAAATAATTAAATAATGTGTTAACGAAAGAGAACTTTCAAAAAAGATGTTTGAAATAAAAATATTGTTCCATATATGTAGTAAATTTTTGAATGTAGTTTCATTAAAAAAAAACTACATTAAAAAAAACTTATTATGTTTCATGATAAACAAAATAAGTTTAAGTTCTCATTCTAAACCTGCGTAACTAGTCACTATCAATGCCTTGAAATACATTACGATACTATAATAATTACATTTGAAGATACCTACTCGGAAAATATATCGTGTGCCATTTTTATTCAGTAGTTTATCACCAGCAGCTTTTAAACCTTCACTAATAAATAACGAAATAGCTGTTCTGAATACCTTTGACTATACATAGTACATTTCATGTAAAATTAATGGTGATAGTGACGGGTAATTTATCATATCCATCAACAGGTCAAAAACCGATCAGTGCCCAAAAGCCTACAATCCGCATGATGAGTGAATAATGACAGAATAGCATGACGCTGGATAATTACGCATATCAATTTATATGAGTAACGTATTGTGCTCGTGAGCGGAAAATTGAGTTTTCAGCAGTATTGTATTTTCGTTCAGTTTTTGCAGAATTGGTGATGATAATTTTAAAATTATAGTTTTTTGGTTAGACTTATGCAAAACAATAGCTTTGGCCTACTTGCACACACCAGTTAACTTGAGGTTAACAGGTCGACAAATTTTTCTGTTTGTGTCAACAATATTTATTAGCTTTTATTAATACATTTCTGACCAAATACACTTTAGTACATTAGGGGGCCGAAATTCCTTTTAGACCCGTTCTAAACTGACTATTGCAGAATATTCAAGGGTATAGAATTTTATAGAGGACATGGGATAAGTCAAGATTATAACATAACCGCAACTTAGGTAAGTACATGTTCTCAAATAGGGTCTAAAAAGGGTTGAACAGGGTCGTCCTATGCTAACCGCAAACTATGTGATGCGGGCATTCCTATAAGTGGCCTCGGATTATGTTATCACCGCTTAAAATGGTCTGAGGTTATAGTTTGGTCAGGATAAAGCAACGTGGATGAATTTTAATTTAGTATTCTAATCTATGGCCCTATACAAAATTACTTTAACCTAAAGTAAAAAAATAGATTAGAGTTATATGTGTGGACGATATAATTATAACATCTCTCTGCATGACCTAAAGGTATGACTGGGAGAGAATGCTTTTAGCATTAAGTCCACCTTTTGTACACTTTGATTACAACATAAAATAAAAAAAAGATAAGTCTTGACGCTTAATAACTTCGAGACGACTGCTTCGATTTCCACCGTACATAGCTAGGAACCATTGATAAAATCCTGCTTTAAAATAAACCGCGTCAAAATCGGTTCACCCGTTAGAAGCTACGGTACAGACAGACTAACACACATAGCGGTCAAAATTATAACACCCCTCTTTTTGCGTTGGGGGTTAGAAATAGTTACTCTGTTTGATTGTTTTAATTACGAGCAACATCGAGTCTTAAAGAAGAAAATATTAAGTTTAAAATGGCTAGGTATGTAGTAGGTTCGATTACACATTTTACCATAGACAGGAGGTCTACTACGAAAAACGAAATCCGTCAATACGATTATCGTTTTTCGGATCCGAATCATTTTTAGTATGGAATCCTTACTACAAAATGCTTCGGACCCGCAAAACGATTATCGTTTTTACGGATTTCATTTTTCGTAGTAGGCCTTCTGGTTTTTATTTTAAACTTGTTAGTAACGTGACTACTGATAGTTTATCGACAAACCTGAATGCTGCGTTGAACCTTTTTCCGATGAAAACTGAAACGCTTGAGGCGTACGTTTCTATTTACCTGAAACAAACAAAATACAGGCTGAATAGAGAAAATGAAATTTTGCTTTACCATACAATATTTTATCAGTCGATCAAGATTTTTTGTGTTATGTTTTTACAAATAAATGCATACATTTACCGATTAAAAAAAGAGGTATAAATATGTGTCTGTTTTAGATATTTTACGTTGGAATTTCATAATATTTGAGAATTAGATGACGAGTCAAATACGAAATACAAATATGATTAATTTTATTTGCATTTCGTTTTTAGACCCGTCATATAATTTTCCAATGATTTGAGTATGTTGATATTTTAAGGCTTCCAAGCAAGTGTACAAAATTTCGTGAATTTAGACAAAAACAATTTATATTTGAATAAAATAAAAATGCCAAAAGAAGCTAGTGTGAAAAAATATCAAAAGTTTTCATCGAACTAAACGCCTCAAAAAAGGCAAGCACAACAAAAAACAGAACAAATTTTATTATTCAACCGCGCCCGAATCTCGCTAACATTGTGCAAATATTTACACAAAACCCAACTTTCTGCAGCTTTTGTGTAGAATATTTATATAGGAACGTATACATTCCATCCATTTCATACGAACATCGAATAGTACCTGTGTAACATTGTTTTAAAACCGACCACAGTACACTTAGGGTAGAACGCATCTTGATGTACAAAGGAGAATGTCGTGTGAATTACACTACTTATAATTAGAGAACGGGATACCATCCTTACCTTATCGATATCCTGCTATTTAGAACTAAGCGCTTCTCATCAACATTTATTATAATGCGCACGGCATAGGAGTGGAACTCGCTGCCCGCGTTGATGTTTCCTAGTGACTATAAATCCGAATCTATTTAAAGTTAGAGTGAACAGGCTTCTTCTGGGCGAGCTCGTTCTCTTTGACTCCGTCTTAGTTGCACTTGGCTTCGTCTGGAGTCAAGAGCAAACCCATACTAAAAAAGCCGGTTAAGTGCGTGTCGGACCCGCGCACTGAGGGTTCCGTGCCACCCTTAACTGAATTCAGGGTCCACTTACTTTCACTTAACGAAAACATCACAATATATTGCGACAGCAAAAATAACTTTGTTAGGGTTCCGTAGCCGAATGGCAAAAAACGGAACCCTTATAGTTTCGTCAAGTCTGTCTGTCTGTCTGTCCGTCCGTATGTCACAGCCACTTTATTCTGAAACTATTAGCATCACACCGCTGAAACTTGGTAGGTAGGTGTATCCTCTTTACCACTTTCCGATTCAGGAACAAAAAAATTGAAAAAATGATATTATTAGAGGGGTCTCCCATACATGAAACTAAAACCAAAAAAATTTTTTTTACTCATACCTATACGTGTGTCTATGGATAGGTCTTTCAAAATGACATTGAGGTTCTTAAAACCATTTTTTCTAAAAGTCTAACGTTTGAGATATATACGCTTCCAAAGTGGTAAAATGGGCGTCCCCCCCCCCATCTAACTTTTGAACTAAGGAAGTGACAATTTTGAAAAAAATATATAATGTAGATCTCAACATAAACTTATTTCTGAAGTTTACGCGAATATTACACATTTAATGAAACAAAATTTACGGATAATTTCGCGATAATTTATTTGATTTTTCATCCCGACGTTTCGAACACTTTACAGCGTTCGTGGTCACGGGGTAGACTAAGATGTTATTTGTCATTTACATAGTTTTGAAAAATATTAAACTACCATCATACTCATAATTAATTTACGTTCCTATCCACGCAGAAAGAGCTAACCGTGTCTTGAGATCTTGCAGTGAGTGGTCTCGCTTGGGTCTTCGATAGAACCGGATCCCATGCTGGCGGAATTTTCCAACCATCTTCTCTATTGAAATTTGGATGTTTTCTAATTTCTATGGCTTCACGTAACATACGAGGAACGAACCGACGTTCTTTTGAAAGTATTTTGGGTTGGTCAAAACGTATGAAGTGGTTGGGTTTATCTAAAGCATGTTCACACACTGCAGATTTCATGTTCCGTCTATGTTTTACGTCAGCTGACGTAAAACAAAACAACCACTTCATACGTTTTGACCGGTCAACAAAATATTGTGGTATTTTGGCTAAGTGGAAGTAAGAATCCCTAATTCAGTTAAAATTGGCACGGAACCCTCAGTGCGCGAGTCCGACTCGCACTTGGCCGGTTTTTTTTTTCATAGTTTTTGTATGAAAGACAAAGTTATATTTGCGGTTGATAAAAATGTGCAATATCTCAAAAACTACTGGTTCGATCTCCTTCAAACCAATTTTCGTTGCAAGTTTTTGTTGAGATCTACATCATATATTTTTTTCAAAATTTTTACTTTTTTAGTTCAAAAGTTACATGGGAGGGGGGACGCCCATTTTACCACTTTGGAAGCGTCTATATAGGTCTATATCCCACACGCATAGGTTTCAGTAAAAAAAAATATTAGGTTTTAGTTTCATGTATGGGAGCCCCCCTTAAATATTATTTTTTCTTACTTTTTGTATCTGAATCGGAAAGCGGTGAACAAAATACACCTACCTACCAAGTTTCAGCTATGTGATGCATATAGTTTCAGAATAAAGTGGCAGTGACATACGGACGGACAGACAGACAGACTGACAGACAGACTGACAGACAGACAGACAGACAGACAGACATAACAGACAGACAGACAGACAGACTTGACGAAACTATAAGGGTTCCGTTTTTTGCCATTCGGCTACGGAACCCTAAAAATGGGTGGATCGATTTTTATGATCTTTACTTTGTTAAGTCATGAATAGGATAGGAATCGAAGTTCGCCGCGACCGCTAATTTTATTACAAAAGATCGTAATTTGCCGCAAAAAATATCAATTACAAATTGAAAGTAGGCCTTTTTCATAGACTTTCAAGCAGACATTTATCCAAGCGCCTTACATTCAGAGCTTTCCTATTAATGTAAGATCAACCAAGTACGATAGCTTCATTGAGCTACTGTATATGAGTTCACTGCGATCCTTTTCTCTAACAAAAACAAAACATGGAAATGTTGAAATAATACAAGATGGGCGCCTCATTTCATGCGAATGTGGGAAATTATAAAGGAGCTGCCGATGGAGGATCGAAGAAAATATTATTTTACTTGTGATGTAATTATCAATCAATGTTATATTTTATTTTTAAACTGTCTATAAATGTACCAAGTTAACTATATCATTAAATTCAACTGCAACGGTATTTTTTATTTGATTTCAGTCTAAATACTTCTTTTGATCATAATAATATTAGTTTTAATATTCATAGGTAACTATAATAAAGATATAAGAAAGACCTAAAAATAAAATGCAAACTAGGTAGGTAAGCATTTTATTGTATGAATTAAAATAAATAACATTAAAAATCAAATATATCACTGATTTAGTGGCCGGATTGAACGATGTGCTTTTTAGGTCGCGCTCGATCATCTCTGTCTTCTTCGAGCTTTAAGGCCCAATTTCTTCATCGATAGTAATGGTAAAGTTATGTTACCAGCGGTTGAATATTTACGATTGTGTGTGTTTTGAAGAAAAACTACCTTAACCAAATGTCAGAATGACTATTTTAATGACCTATGGGTTATGGTATTTTTTTCTTAAAAACATAAATATTCAACCGCTGGTAACGTAACTTTCCCATTACCATCGATACAGAAATTGGGCATAAGTCATACAAATAATCAATAAAGGAACGCCTTGAGTTGATACAGTGTTGTTCCCATTACGGCTTGATAAATGCGTTTTAACCTTAAGAATATACTGATATGTACTGCATTAACCTAACGTTAGCCAATAACTTAATCTATAACCTTTTCTGTGCATCCCTCAAGTAGTACCTCTGTTTAACGCTATTCAGAAGCGTCTGTGTGAGAGATAAGCGCGTTCAGTCGTGCAAGGGACAGCGCTTCACTGTACTATGGGAAAACTGTTTGGTTGACACGAACAATTTTACCAGATTAATGCATATAGTTTGTATAAACATCGATATGTAGATCTGGTATTTGATTCGATAGGTGTTAACAGAATATTTTGTTGTGTTTATCCATATCCCAAGTTTACTTTCCAGCCTTACCACGAGTACTAAAATGCCATCTACGAACAATAAGATGAATTCCTACTCGATCTATCTATAAAAAAAGTATATTGTCACCCTATTAGTCCCGGTTTCGTGATCAATAGTTAACACAAATAATGGTTAAATATCGTTACCAACGGTTTAATATTAATATTAAACCGTTGGTAACGATTACCGTCTGTGCGTGTTTTGAAAAAATAATATCTTAACCAATGGTCAATAATAGCCATTCTGACATTTGGTTAAGGTATTTTTTCTTATAAACACGCACAAAGGACATAACCATTAGTTGAGTTAACTATTTATCACGAAACCGGGTCTTAAAGATTTTTTTTTATATGATGGGTTTCCTCTTGTCTCTAGCTATACCAAAGGCATAGACAGGGACGAAGATGAAGCGAGCTCACCCAGAAGAAGCCTGTTCACTCTTTTTTTGAAAATAACAGGGTTATAAACTACCCTGGCAACTTAGTTAAAACAAAGAAAACACTAGCTCAAAAATGAATGCTGTCCATCGGACACCACCACAAAATGTCTGCCACTTAACAACAAGTGAAGAAACACAGCAGGAGTAATAGAAAAAGTTGTGTAACATAAATCTTCGTACTCTTCGCCCAACCGACAATACTCCTGCTTTTAGGTCAAGGAGTGTGCAGGACGCGGTCACAATACAGGAGTTAACAGTAACCTTCTTTCTTAGTGCGTCTTTACATTAGAGCGACAGCAGCGCGACAACAGTGTTTTCGCTCTAATGTGAAGGCTTACTGCTGTCATTTATTTATTTATGAAATTATCAGCTGTCACGCGACCGTCGCCGTGCTGCCACCTAAGTATGAATGCGCTCTTAAGCTTCCACAAATGGGTATTGTGAACAAATTGTGAATTTAAAAAGGTACGTTGAAGCCACCTACCCTAGTTGAAGTTACCTAGTTGAAGCCAATTCTGATTTTAGTAAACGTTAGTTCAAAAACTGAAACACTCCAGTAGGACTTTTTTCCGTTTTATTGCAGTTAGTAAAAATACTGAGTTGATTTATCCAGTATGATGGGTAAACATTGAACGATAAGTTCTGTAAAAAGAAATCATTATATAAAGTTACATAATATTTTTGGCTATGCCTAGACGGCGGCTGATAATACTAGCTAGATATATCAACCGCATCCTAAGCTTAGGTGCTACATGTATCTATTTACTCTATGTGCATTTCATAATGAACTAATATACTGTGAATAGCAAGGTCGTCATGACAAGCTTGTTGGAAATCTGTGATCGAATAATGGCTATGCTGAACCATCCTCTGTTATGACGCATCGTTAGGACATCACACGTGTGGACAGTGTCTCGTCAGCTCACAAGAAACCTTTTTCCATTGCATTAAGGACGACAATGCGGTAACACTAAACGGTGTGCGTGCAATTTTCACAGAAAACTCGAAAGATTTATCGCTTTCCCCATAGTTTATGAACTTTATGGACACATTGTTTGATATCTGGTGATGGGAATACAATGTGTTGTGTTGTAGTAGAAATACGCGAGAATAAAATTTTAAAATATAGTATTTGTGTGTCTGAAGCATAGCGTAGGGCGTCCACCGACAGATGGACAGACGAACTTCTAAAGATCATGATCACACTAAATGCATCCAGTCACTTGCAAAGGGGCGCTGTTTAAAAACCGTGGAGAGGCCTATGTTCAGCAGTGAGCGTTCTTATAGTTACCTACTAACTTATTTGTGCTTGATAAAATATTCAAAGAATACCATAGTGAGAACTGCCTACGAGGGGGTATAACTAATTCATAAACTCGAAATCCGATCCCTAATAACAAAAAGTTATTCGGATTATACGATGTTGAAACGAAACGTTTTGTGATTTTAAGTTCACAAAAAGAATATCTGCTTCATTCATAAATGGATATATATTTTTAGGTCTGTATTTATTTTACATTGGAATACAAGAAAACGTTCTGTCAAGTCAATTATGTAACCGAGTTTGTATAATTTTGTCTAAATATTAGACCCTTATTTTTAGAAATATTCTGTATTCCAAATTCTAACCAAAGGAGATCTTTCTTTCGAAAATTCCTAACACCATTAACGTGACAATGGTCGGGCTGACTACCAAATGCCAAAAGCTTTATTCTCAGTGAATTTTTAAGGACTTTTGTTAGACTTTTTCTTCTTTTAAAATACAAATGTTGAGAAAGTAAAACAAAATTAGCATACAATTACATTTACTGTAAGACGAAAGCATATAGAAGTGATAGATTTTGTTGTATAAAATAGTTTATAATAGTATATCATCACTGAAAATGCGAATGAGGATAATAAACATTTTTATTAGCTCGTGCAACAGTCGGTTTTGACTTTTGAACAAGATATTCAAATAATTGCTATAAATTAATTATTTGTATACTATTTCCTATTATGCATTCTGTTCAATACAAGTAAGCCTTTAAATTCATAAAAAATATAATGTTAAAAGGAAAAAACTTTGTACGTCACCAAATCGCAAACTGTACTTATTTGTTTTGACCATGAAGAAATATTGCTGTGATAAATCATCGGTATTTAAACAATAATATCATTCAATAATCTGTACCAAGAAAATCTCGAATGCTCTTAGTTTTTAAAACGTAGCAAGAATCAAGATCGAATCTTTGAGAGTTTTAAGTGGTTTACTGAAAGTACACGAATCGGCTGAAAAAGATCACAGAACTAAATAAGGCTGTGCGCTCAATAATGAGAGTCGCTCAACTCCCATCAAAAAACGGACCAGCATCAAATATCTATCCTAAGCCCAACACAATAAGGCTTAAAATTAAAGACGTGAATGAAGTTCGAAACACATCTTTATTTACAAACGGGTATAAAGGCCAAACGCCTTTCCATAAAAAGCGAAAAATCTATAAGCCACGTACATAATGGACACAAATGAGGAAGTCGAAATGGGAATGACCCGATTTTGACACGAAAAATTATTGTTTGCGTTTAGTGACTTTTTATGCCAATTCATCTATTAAGCAACTCTAATACACTTATTAGTAGTGTCTGTCTACATTACAATTACGTATTGATTAAAATTAAATGTACTTTCCAACTTTCGGTAAAACAACCAACAAACATCACCAAAATTAAAATAGTACATTGAGAAAATCACTCACAATTGCTACATTAAAACCTAAACGTATGCTTATTTACCTACCATTGCTTCTCTGGGCACAACTTTATCACCCAACAAGACAGCACAAAACGCCGTAAAATCCATACCGGAACAAGCAAACGTGTTTTCCACACATTTGCACAATAAAATCGCGTCAATGAGCTGTGCGTTTGATGTGTTGATCAATACGAAACGTTTCGTTTCAAAGTCAGGATGTGTATATGCCTTAAGGCGCAATACACACGGATTGAAACACGATTCGGACGTGAGGCCGTGTAGACGTGGCTTCAATGTATTGGGGCATTTTTTATTTACTGACACGAGATAAAATACATTTAGGAACTGTCAAATAAAGTCAAGATTTGGATCACGGTATATTGAACATAATATAAATTGTTAAAGAGCTATTAGAGAGCATATATTTACCGTATCTTGCTTACCTAATAACTAAATGTTAAATTTACTATCCCTTTTGAATCATAAAATGACAAAACAAGCAAAAAACTTAGTACTGAGTTATTACGTCGAATTGTATATATGCGATTGACTGCCTTTTGGTCAGAGTTTTCATTTGCTGTAAAAAATATTCACACAATTATGTTCTGTTAGCTTCTACTTGGCTTGACACTCTACCGCGTTACTAGGTCCCTTATTGTTGGGAACTAAATTTTGATCTTTATGGGTACTTAATCTATTTTTTTCAATTAGAAGTAAAAGAAGTGGTTTTGTTTTCACCTTTTCATGTGCATCGAGCCTTCGCACTCGCCCAACTGATCTCACAAGACTTGTTTATGACTGGTGTCAAGGTTTATGGCCAGTAAATATTTGGAGCCATCCACGCGGATAGTGGAACGGCCAAATTTTCCCGAATTGTAACGAAAATAAAGCTCGTTTTGGTCTCAAATCATGACGGTTTCTCTGTTTCTAAGGTTTACAATATCACGGCAATTTATTTTTGTATCATATAAAATAGTCATCCTACTAACATTTATAAAACAAAGTCCTCCAGATAGTCTATTTATCCTACTGATTTTCGGTAATTGCGTACACGCAGGAGATTATAGTGCCAAGATGTGTACGCAATACACAAGTGCACTTTGTTCCTTCACTCTCACTTATTCGCAGAGATGGCAGTTTCACATGACCAATGAGAGATCAGGGTCTCCAAAAGATAGATAGATAACTCTATATTACACATTGCTCCAGTTAATTAAAAATTCGTTTAGAGGAAATGTACAATTCAGGCGGTCTTATCCAGCACCGTGTCCATCTGACGGTTCCCAATAAACTCAAAAACATACATAAAAATCGCATGCGGTGTTTACCAATAGTTTCGCATAGAAGTGGGCGTTAATTCAAAAAACTGTTTTTTAAACAGCTTTTGTAATGTTAACGAATTAACAGCTTTTCGTTCACCGCAAAACCAGTTAAATTTATCAACTGTTTTATTCAACGATTTCCAAACGCAACGCGTGGATTAACTCAACGAACATTCAACGCGCAATCGCTTGACATTATCCGAAGCTGCTTTTTCTTAACCAGTTGAATTTTTAGCTGTTTCTCATAACGACTTATCTCAACTCCTTTTTAAAATTTTAACTGTTTCGTCTAATAAACTGCTACGTCCAAATAATTATGTTGACATTACTGCAAACCAGTTAATAACGTTAACTGCTTTTTTAACAGGTTATTCGTTTGTAATTAACAGTTTCATTTCGTTAACGCAGAAAACGTCAACGACCCACCCCTAGTTTCGCATGCGGTCTTTACAACAAGAGTAAGAGAGTCTTTACAACTAGAATATTTAAGGTTAATCCTACAATGTAATTGTTTGTTGTCCTTAATAAAGAGAAAAAAAAAAAAAAAAAAAGAGTGTGATTTATGTGAAAAGTTTAGGTAGGTACCTACTTATTTAATTTGCGAAAGGAAATCTTAATGATACCCAAGCAAAGCTAGATCGAGCGTGTGGTTAATTAAATAACAAACCACCGTTTAAGTTGTTAAACAAGAATCAGAATAGTTTAACTTGATAGTTATACTTACTCGTATATTTATTGTCATAAACGGATGTGTTTATCAATGTTCTCTTGTCATTCTTTTGCTTTCGCGACCGCCGGCTGTCTATCGATCCCTGAGCGTTTAAACAATGGCAATTGTCTAGCTGTAACCACACCCTGTATTTTTTCTAGTCTCTATTTTTCTACCGAATGTAACGTTCTATCAACTGTGTGATTGATTATGAAGGCGAACGATTTTCAACTTGTTTACTCTAAGCAATATAGGCTGTATATTTTTGGGGGCAATATTCATTATTCACTCGACTTGACGTTCGTTTTAGGTGTAGATAATTACTTAGATTTTCTAAAAAGATTGCCCGAAGATACTGCGTGGCTTGGAATTTTATTTTTATTATGAAAACAATAGAAAATTATAAAACCTAGATGATGAAATGTGTTAGGTGCATTGATAGAGACTAACATGTAAACTTATTAGTATGGCTTGGCTTAATTTTAATTATACCATGAGAACATGTAGAGCAAAAAGCTCTACAGCCAGACATGAACCGAAATAAATTTAAACTGAAACCTACCTACTGGTTATGTCAGGATTCGTCAGGCCAAACATGTTTTGATGTAATTCAATCTTTGCATACTTAGTAATAAGTACTTAAGGCTGCTGTCACCTACCTTCTAACAAAGTTCAAGTGCAGTTTTCTTCCCAAAAATGACTTAACTGACAACTTTTTTTGACTGATTTGTGTAGAAATAAGCTATCTACATAAGATGTAAGCTCTGAATTTTTGATTCAATCTTTAAAATGCCTGTAATTTGCAATCATAGAAGCCAAATTGACGGTTTTTCTGGTGCACTTTTCTAGATCAGTTGTTGACATCAGCTATCGAAATAACATAAACTTGAAGGGAATTACGTTCGTCTACAAGGTGTAGACTCTGTTTTTTTTTATTTATTGCTCTGGTTATTCCAAATGAAGACAAAATTGAAACCATGTTTTGGCATAAAATACGCATCTAAAGGCAGGCGATTATCTCTGAGATACATTGCACTTATTGTGTGTTATTTGATAAAACAATGTTATAGAGGTTCCTATCTTTGACTTAGCATCTAAATTCTTGATTTTATCTTGTGCACTACATTCAAAATATCTTACTAAAGTAACCTATAAATTTGAGATTTGGAGCTGTCACGGACGTTCATCTTCAAACGAAATTTGACAGACAGCGCCGAGCGCTCGGAGGGGAAGGGTGTGTCGCTCGTTGTCTTCGTTGCTACTCTTTTATTTCGTGTATGATACTAATTCCAAATTTGAAAATATCACGCTTTGCACAATTTTTATACGGCGACCAATTCGCTTTGAGGCTTTATGCAACAGGCATAAAGCCATAGTGCATTTGGATCGTCGATGGTCTCTTATTATAACAAAAAAGTATTCGTTCTTTTGTATCGATTAGTAGTTGTATTTAAATGATTAATCAATGTTATGTAAACTTGCATAGAAAGAAATCCTTATTAATACTATAAACAAGAAAGATTTATATGTATGGCGACTATTTCAAGAGGTTCATGAGTTATAACGAAGATCTTTTATCATATACAATTTGTATTTTCGAAACTTGATCAAACAAAATGTGCAGATACTAGGACCAAAATTATCGACAAAAATAATAATAATAAAAAAATGTCTACAAAATAAAATTGTGGTATATGATGAGCAAACTGTTTCTATCACCAAACAGTTAAATGTCAATTTTAGACAAATACTGAATTAATAAGGCCAAGAATAGACAATAGTATCAATTCTATTGCATATGTATGGGGTTGCAAATAATAACCTTATTTATATAAAATAAAGTAATATCAGTAACACTACTTTATAGTTCAACAACGGTAGACCGATTATCATGATATTTACTTTGTTGAATTGGTATTTACCTCTTACCCCTTAAGTTATTATAAAACAGGGCTGGGGCGCGCCGAGGCTGGATATGAAGCAAAGTTTTCTGTGGTCGAAGTTTTTTTTTTCACTAAAAAGTCTAAAACTCTTCAAAGGACTCCAATTTAGGCAAACCATTTCTTTTTGAAGTCAGTGCCATCGCATGGGCTCTCTCAAGTTCCATCTTAAGCGACATCTATCTGGGCATCGACTCCAAAAAGAAATGGTTTGCCTAAAATGGAGTCCTTTCAAGAGTTTATTTAAGACTTTTTAATGTGTTTTGTTTTTGAAGTCGGTTTTATTGAAATAGTATGGTGGTGAAGTGACCATTAACCCAACAAAATTGAAGACAAATAAGGGCTTTTGTTTTAAGTATTTGACTTTGAGTAGTAAACAAGTAAGTTTATAAATTTTCTTACATCATTCGTGCTTTGGATTTTGAATAAGAATAAACGGACGACAAAAATTAAAAGGTCAGTTTTTCTTAATATAGACCTTATATAGGCGTTATTTAGTTCCACAACCTTTGATACGCACTTGTACGTACATACCATTGGCCATTGGCGTCAATTCCATACTGTGTGGGACTTGTTCATGGCATTAATTCCATACGCTAGTAACAGTGTTTCAATGGTTTAAACCTAAATAAATAGGGCAATATTTTGCTTATTTAACATTACTTTTCTTTCTACCACAATCTACAACCACAACCTAACTATAAACTTGTATAGTAAAACGCTTGTTTAAATAGAAGCGTTTCATGTGATGTGTATGTAGTTAATATGAACTTGTATTCAAATTGTACGCAAATGCCATGAAGTTCCATGGTTCTATTCAAGTCCATATTCATATAATATTTCATTATTGAAAAATGTATATGGACAAAATGATATAATACCGGTGTAAACCAAATAATTAAATAAAAATTATCTTGTTTATCATCTGTTATACATGAAATACTTGAAATCTTGATCGAAATTTTCTTAACTACATTTTCTGAATGTCAGCTATAATAACTTGTGACATATTTCATATATCAAAATACAAATCATATCAAAGAACAGCGTTACACTAAAAAGCATTTATGTGTTAATAAATCCTCATAGCATCCAGCTGGTATGACACGTGGTAGATCAAGCCCAGAACCAATGGCATCATCCACCAATAACCCTTAGTCCCCGTTTCTCGTAGAGTTTACATTCGTAAAAAAATACCTGCCCTGAGAAGTCACGATTTGGGTAAAGACATAAAGAGGCAGATAACCGGTACCAACCTGTACCGACTGACTAGTGATGTGCCAAGTCATCTATTTTTAATCTCGAAATATTTAAGAAATTTGTTACAACAATCCAAATAAGGACCGACTGACACTAGAAAATTGTTTTAACTCGTCAAGTATGTGTGAACGAGACACAATAGAAATTCCATTATTATGCGACTCCCGGCAGTCGTTTGATACCTGACTGATTAAAACAAGATTCAAATCAAGACTTGAGTCGGAAAAGTCTCTATAAAGCATTTCAATTCCATGAAATAGCCAACACGGCACAACACTGGTTAGTCGTTGCAGGTCAGTGCGTGTTACCCGCCTCTATATGTCTTCACCCTTTGGATGCATTTCGTTTTTTCTATGCTGTAAGTTTTTTACGTTATTATAACTGTACGTTTGTGTTTAAATCTGTGAATTTAGTTATATACTTATCAAAAGGAAAACGGTTCGCGAACGGAATTGACGCGAGCCCTGATTCCGAACTGTATTCACTGTATTCGTAATAGGTATTTCAAATACAAAAAAACTGGTATAACATTAATTTATCACATCGACTTTTTAAGACCATCATTTTCTGTGTTCATCATACGCATAGCCTACTACCTAGAGATGAAGTATCAAAATTGTTTAATTACAGTTATCATTTTTTTGTGTCCCGGACATATAAAATCGCACACACACATTGATAAATTAGGTAAAATCTGAGAATCTCCAAACTGTCATATGGCTCTTAAGCTAAAAAATTCATGGCACGGGAACTTTTCCAAATACTGCTGGCAACACTTATTCATTGACTCATCCTAAGCCTAGCTTGTAATAATAACATACAGCTTACGTATGAGCGTTTTCGCTTGTTTCCAGGGTTTTGATTCAGGTTTG
The DNA here is from genome assembly GCA_963584085.1 of Pyrausta aurata. NCBI lineage: Eukaryota > Metazoa > Arthropoda > Insecta > Lepidoptera > Crambidae > Pyrausta > Pyrausta aurata. The sequence goes on along the minus strand of OY757270.1, from coordinate 8,240,288 downwards.
AATCCATATATTAAATTTTTTTTGAGGTTGGATTTCTGTAAAAAGTTACTGTGTACTAATAAATTCTCAAAATGAATATACGTTGCGGGATGGCAAAATGGCAAACATCTACTTCGAATTTTATAAGATTTTCCTCTCCAAAGTAGTATTACTGACCTTCTCTATACAGACAGCGCATGCCAAAAGTTCAAAATGTTTTACGCGATGAAAGAATTTCGGAACTTTGCATAGCAGAGCCGCACTCAGAAGCCATTTCTCGGATTTCCCATGAGAGAAACGAGATCATGTTACGGTAGACTGCACAAGTTTCCTATCTATAAGTTGTTACTTTATTATCCAATCTTTTTGATACTAATATTATGAACGTTTTATCTTTGACAAAGTAATAAAATAATAATAATAAAAGAACATTAAGGGTTTATTCGAAGTATTTTTTTTATTATACTTATTATGCTCAAAGCAATAATCAAAATAATTCAGACACTTTTAGTTACAATCAAGTAAGCGTTAGAACTTTAGAAAATATAGCATGATGATAATTATTTTTGATCAGTGAAAATTATGGAATTGTTCAGGATCTGTCAGGAACTGGTGACGTTTCGTAGCGTATGTATTTGTAGATAGATCCCTACATTAAAAAAAAAACATCTTATACCATATTTAAATAGATTTGTACCTCATTCTAGAGACAGTTTTTTTAAGGCGGTCTGTATCCTAAGTTGAAATATGGCTGAATCATCTCGCTACTCGTTTTGACGAAATCCTGAGACAAACAAACAAGCATACAAATATACAAACATAAATACATTTACGAAATTTTGCACACGTGTTCGGAAGCCTTAATAAATCAACATACTCAACTTTATTCAAATTCTAACGATATCACATACAAACAGGTCGAATTGATTTTTAGAAGTCGGTAAAAAGGTAGACAAATATTTTTTTTCTACCTTTTGATCCTTTTTTCCTTTTTTCTCGACTATGGTGAGCAAAAAGGAGGGTTATGATGAAGTACAATTTAATACCGTATTTATTAAAGAGTAATTGTTAACTAATCCAAGAGGAAATACTCCCACACTAAACCAGTCTATTGTTGCCTCCAGGCGTTTATCGAACACAGATATCTGCAATTAGGGAGTTGCGTTGTTTGTTCGGTGCGCCCTTATTATACTGCCTACTTCTATTATCTTCTGTGATACTATAAACTGCCTGTGGCCGTACTACTACGAAACTGTTAATTAATGCTGGTGCAATGTTCAACTTGTCGCACACTGCGTGAGCTAATGTTTGGCAGGGCGTCAATTCGCGTATTTTCAACATTTACACTTAGACATGTGTTTGGACTACAGTAGTGCAATTGTAACATATCGTGTGCTAAAAGTCAACAGCATTGAAAGTTGACTCGCTGCTGTCAGAATAGCGAGGTATATCAATTGTACTCTCGTAGAACAACTGATGCACAACTCAGTGACGACTTAATTAGCGGAATTGAGGCCCAGATGTTGTTATGTTGCCATTACAAATGTCAATAGGAACATGTGAAGTTAGCCTATAATGTCCCACTGCTGGGAAAAAAAGCTTTACCTCAACTATAAGGTATTTTAAGCCATACTCTACCACGCGGGCTCAGTGCGGATTGGTGCAGGGGTATTTGCGAGGAAAGCAACTATACTCGTAAGGCCGGTATAGACAGTTCATAAATTTCTGTTCACAAATTCTCAGGGAAGCCCGGAGTTTGGAAGTTGGCGGTGTTTCACCCCCGTGCCTCGGAAAGCACGTAAAGCCGTTGGTCCTGCGCCTGATCTCTCTCCGGTCGGGTCAGATTGCTGTCCCATCAGGCTATGAGAGTGAAAGGAATAGAGAGTGCATCTGTGTTTGCGCACACACTTGTGCACTATAATATGTCCCGCGCAGTCGGTTAGTACTTGTGACTGGCCACCGTAGTCGAAATCGGCTAGAGCCTATCGTCGAGACCTAACAGTTCTGTAGTTGATAATATTTCGGTCGGAAATCTAACTTGTTTGAGAATTAATCCTCATATAGAGGTAACTTTCAAACAAGTTAACTATTCAGCTGTTTGATTTCGCGAGTGAGCTGCAAACATTCGAGGAATCCTCAAGTTGAACATCGAATTATGTGTAAAGCTTTCCAGAAAGAGCAAACCAAGCACACCTAGAAGAACCTGTTCAGTGACTGACTGACTTTGAAGATTTCAGGGTTGTAGTCTATTGGAAACCCTGATGCGGGTAGACAGTGAAACTCTATGAATTTCGGTTTATAGATTGGTAGTGGTATTTGTTCATAATTAATAAATGAACACTTACGCAATTATATTAGCACTGTGATGATATGATACAAATAAACCCTTCAGCTGTTGTTTCACAATGTCCCAATAAGTGACAGCATTTTTTAGGGACAGAAAATTATCCGTCCATTATTTCATACGAAATGACATTCCATACTTGAATTATTTGTTGGTTAGTGTTTGTTTGTCGATGGTGAAACAAGCCCTTAGTCGATTGTTAGCAGAAACAAATAACATAAAAGCTAACCCGTTCGTTACTGTTTAACCGTTGAAAGTAGAATTCCAGAAAACTCGTATTTTTTGTTACAATGAACAATGCATAAAAATGAAATGTACTCTATTGTTCTTGTTCAGTTATTTTTGTTCAACCAAAAAAAGATCGCGCTGAACTCGAATAGGCCTTTTAGATGTAGCATTGTCATTTTATTTTTGTGTTATATTTTATTTTAATGATACTGTCGTTCTGTCAAAAGATGGTTTGTATGTATGATATCAGTTGAAAAAACAAAGCTTACAATTCTATCTCTACACATTTGCTTACCTTTTTAAAGTTCCCTTGTGCTCTACTAATATTTTGTACTAACAAAAACCAGATAAAGTGGTTTAGCCTTATTTATAGTTCAATACCCAAAGGTAGGCACACCGTTTTAAATTATATTCATACGTTTTTAATTATGAAATCATAATATCCCACGTGGCTAATAATATGTTTCATTTTGCATTAATTAAACAAAAATGATAACAATTTTCACACTCCGTTGCCCTTAAGTGGTTGATAAAGCAATCTGTAATAAAATGACTCATAATAATTAAGATAGGTATTACGTTTTGATAGATGCCGTTAAAACTGTTGCTATGTTGTTAAATTGTATGTTATAGACAATGATAGGTTTAATGAGAAGTTACGTTGTAACAATAACATTTATCTGAAGTAATTGAACATAGGTAATATATTATTGGTAGCTAAGATCATGCTACTATTGCAATTTTTTTGTTACTTTATTAAGAACAACTAACAAATATTTTGGGTGCTCGTAGCGCAGTGGTGGCAGCGCTTGGGTAGTAATTACTGAAGCTAAACAACCTACGGCGCGGTCGTGTTTGGATGAGTAACCATTCCGACCATATAAGTGACGTACATCACGAGCATCTCTGTGCTTCGGATGGCACGTTCCGGCTAATATCAATTGATATTAGTCGTCAAGCCCAGTCAGAGGCCTTAGGGGCGGCTTGATAATATCTGACAGCAAGGTTAGTCACTTTGCAAACACCCCTCCACCAATCCGCACTGAGCCCGCGTGGTGGAGTATAGCTTAAACTACCTCATAGTTGAGAGGCCCCTGCCCAGCAGTGGGACGTTACAGGCTTACTTTACTTTAAAAAATCACTTAAATGGTTTTACTATAAACGTTAAATTATATTTAAAACGCTAAACTCTACACACTAGACAAGTCTCTACACATTATGTTATGTTTACACAATAATCCAAGGCTTGTATGTCATACCTAAACGCTGCTCGTGCGGTCAACCAAGATAAACTTCAGCATTGATTGTAAATGACATAACGAATAATCTTTGATCTCATTTAGGTAGTAGTATATTGTACCTAAGACAATATTTGTGACGTTTGAATTTCAATGCATGAGCATAACCTTTCAATAGAAAACTTAGCTTACCCTGAACTCGTAGCAAAAAAATATTATAGACTAACGTAGGCATATCGTTTGTACTCGTTTCATTATTAAGATCTATACCTATATTATTTTTGTTTGTTTCAACGCGCTAATCTAAAAAACTACTAGATCGATTTTTGAAAAAAATGTTTTGGATAGCCTATTTATCGAGGAAGGCTTTAGACGAGAAAAATCTTAAAACGCGCATACGCAAATGTGCGGGAGACCGCTTGTCTATTAATATAAATCGATGTAGCCTTTTCGTTACTTAAACAAAAACAGAGTCGGATTGAACTCAAAACTTCCTCGTAAGAGAGTGACGCAGAAATCAGGTCTATGTCATTATTGGTCACGTGACCACACGGGCTCACTCACTCACAAGATGGGAGAGCTAGCCACAGTAAAGTGATCGTAAACGAAACTCGTTAAGAAAGCACTTCCCGCAGGATACAATAAAGTTGCTTATTGAAATAACCACACCTTACTTTATAACTTAGATTGTGGCCTATTTACGGTCTAGCACTTTCATTTTACGTCAACAGCTGAAAGCTGTATTATGAAGTTATGTGCAGGGTGCAGTTAAGGTTGAGACGTTAATTATTAACTACAAGCCATAAAATTAATATTCCTATCGGAAGAGAAGAACAAGTAAGAGCTGTCAATCGAAACCGATTTTAGATGACAGTAACTAACTTTGGTAAGTAACATTAGTAACTTAAAATGAGATAACCTTGCGTTCAGGTGATTTATACCAATCTTCCTAAGTTTAACATATAGTTTACTGTATGACGTATGATTTATAAACAGTCGTCACAAAATATGGGGCATGCAGCCCTAGTGTAAAACAAAAAATGATTTCTTGAGACAAATATTCGTAGATATGCATTACCTGTGTTATTCTGTCTTTGCATTTTACGTAAATTAACCTTTCAAGAATAGAATAATCAAACTGCGTACTTTAAAGCGCATTGGTAAATATAAATCGTATATTAAGAGGCTTCGATTTGGATTAATCTACCTGTTAAATGAATATTTGTTGGGGTTATTTCGCTGTAATGAACAAAAATCAATCACTGATCAAGTCACCATGTTTCAGGATAACTATTTCTAAAAAATAAACACATATTCACTTGAATTTGTAAATAAACACATGAAAGAAACTTTCAGCGAGCCTCCATGGGCCCCTAAACTGACTGACAGCCGCCAAAAACGGTTCTGCTACATCGCATCTCGCATCTTTTTTTATCACACCGTTTGCTGCTAGTGATATCTCGCTCTTGTCGTTATATTCCAAAAGGGACAATATTTCTACGCTTCAAGCACTGCAACGTATCACACGAAACCGTACAACTTTTTGAAGGGTGAGGTGGGTGATTCTAATACCCAAAAGTTGACTGGCATTTTAATGAGACCAAAAACCAAAATGACTATGCTGCGTAACATAAATAGGTAACACTACCGATCATTAAACATAGTTTGAAACTTAAATGTAGCGTTGAGCCAATTTATGTTTTAAGAAAGAACAAAACAATTTTGTTGTTTTTAATATTATTTAAAAAAATAGAACTTACTTTAAGCAGCATCGCTACACCCATTTGAAAAATAAATAAAAAAAACTTTTTATTGTTCATCTAGGTATTACATTTTACTGTCACTACGTTACATTTTAACTACTTTATTCGTCATTCCAACTGATTACTAGAATAAACTTCTATTTGGAGCTCTATAAAACCTAAACAAGAGTGGGATTAGGTATTTACACGAACTAACTTAACTTGGCGTAATGAGTTTTCTTGACAAATATTGTTGGTTGCGAGTCTCGGGGTATGTTCCGTTGTTTTTAAAGTGGTAATACAAAGCTAGTTAGAAAAGAAGTTAAACAGGAATGAGATCGTTGAAAGGTTCAAACTAATGCTATTCGATGAGAATGTCACGTCGAATTATCAGCGGAGATAAGGCGGCTTTGATATTTATTAATAAATTATCTATGAGTAATAAGAGTTCGATAACAGAGTAATACAAGCGTTGTTGCATTTATAATGCAGATTTTGTTTTAATTCCGTAAATAGCGTAACAGCAACAAAAATTAACATACAATAGTAAAACATGTCTGGCTCATTCACCAAACTATGAAAGTCGTCCCAAATTTGGTTAACGTTGCGTTTCCTTCAGAGCTACGCTGAGCAAAGACACATCCCTCTCCACGCATCCTCACAAATCCCTGGTGTAAACGCAACCTTAAATCGTATAGCATCGCATTTATAATGTAAATATTTAGATACTGTACCCGTTGACTCACCCACCAAAGTAAAAATGTGGTCCCACAAATTAGCCTATCTAGGACGAGTTAGAGAAATGCCCATCTGGCCGTGACCTGGTGCTTAGTTTTAACTAGTTCATTACCCACCTTAATAACTTTCGTAGCTGCTAAAGAGCGTTAATTGAGTAGCCGCATTACACCGCTAACGTGATCCACTCAGAACTACTCGAGGGCTTGCTCGATTAACAATTTGGCAGACTTCTATTGGTTTTGAGCTCAAAGTCACCTTTGCTCTGAACTCCGTGCTGTCTTGTATTGACCGATTCGAATAAGCAAGACAATATGGTGTCATACTGCTTCCTTAATAGCAAGAAGTACTAAAATCTGACAAAAGACCTGGTCCAGTCATCAAAGTGAATATTAATCCCTAGATCAAAGAACTTCACCTGATATAGAGATTATTGATCAGTATATTTGTTTATCTTTTAATAACTTAATTAAAATATGATTAAACATTTATAAGTATATCTAAAGTAGATACTTATCGTACCTACGTTGCACCATGAAGTAATTGACATGTAAGATTCTACAAAATTACCGGTCTGACCTAGATGGGCCTTGAGTTGGTATTTGTAAATTTTTGCTGTGGTTAATTCACATAGATTAGATGTTGGTTTAGTATCACAGGCAAGTAATGTAAGCATGAAATCCTGTACAGATAAAAAACTTAGGGAGTAGTTTTTCACGTACTGCAACTGCTAACTTAAAACTTACAGGCCACCACACGCCGTATATTTAAAAAAAAATCCATTAAAAGAATTGTGCAAATGGTATATAATACGCAACTACAAAAAACAGAAAGCTTTTCTAATAAAATATCAATTAAAAATGGTGAAATTATATATAAACGAAGCCCAATTTTACTGACGAAAATCGCCGGGAAAATATTTGTTAAACTTGATTTACGTCGTAAAATTTTGATGAAACCTGAGCTCTATTAATTTATAATAAATTGATCAGCGCTCAAACTTTAAGGGCACAAATTAATAAAATTGATATAACACCCTTAACGATGCTTTTATAGAACTTTGAAATATTTCATAGTAGCAACTCTTCATGCCTTTGTTTGCGCCAAAGTAGAATTAAATTTGCATTTATGCCTTTATTTGCGCCAAAAATCGATCGTTTTTTTTCAAAATCGATTTTTTTTTCCATTTTCACCTTCTTAATTGATGATTTTCAGGATCAAAAGTGATTAATGTTCGTTTGAAGTTAAAATATATCCCCCAGTTTAAATTAATCACTATCTGTTCAACCATTCAGTCGTGAAAGCAGAATATAAAAGGCATAAAAACACGTTCCCATTTACGAGTGCCTATCATATAAGTCAGCATAATTTTATATCAAAATCGGTTTGAAAGAGGTAAAAACGAGAACAGAATAACAACAATGCCATTTAATAACTTTCCTTTATACTCAACTGGAACGTGCTAAAGTTAGTGGTCTATAAATTTTTATTGTGCAGCCGGGCCCTTTAACTGCTACAGTATTTTTAGGTCCAATTTTATCAGTTCTCTGTACTAGGCCTTTTAGACATAGACATCATTTTACTTGTTAACAAGGGTGTTCAATTAAATACCTAGCTATAAACATCTGAAAAAAAAAAGGATTTACGTACTTTATTATTAAAACTTATGTTTGTGAAAGGAATCTACTCATTTTTTACTGAATAATTGAATAGAATCAACTCTTAAGAAATAAGAAGTACCTACCTACTTTTACATTATTGTTAAAATGTTAACCTTAGCATTGTTAATGTCATAAATATTATATGAATAAACGTAAACCAAACTATTGAGTATGAGAATTTAACATTCGTAGAATGGAGTGAATTTCTAGCCTCATTTATTTAAACAAGCATAGAAATAAATAGAGATGGGCCGAGTACTCGGTTAATACTCGGTACTCGGCGTACTCGGCAGGTTTTTTGATACTCGTACTCGGCCGAGTAACTCGGTTTCAATGCCGAGTATACTCGGTTTAAGTAAAGCCATTATATTTTGGTAGAAATTATATAAACGACTGGGGAAATCTATCACAACCTCAATTATGATAATGAATGAGTAGAGACAAAATGAGAAAAACGTTAATAAAAATAATAATATGTGAAATTTTATAAAGTTAGATTGTGTTGTGGTGGTGCAAAGCTCTCTGCACGTTTTAGTAACAGACAATTCCGTTTTTCTTCGTAGACTTTACCAGCCTCCGAAAATAATCAGCTGCGAATGGTGTTTGCAGGTGCTCATAGAATCACTCTTGTTGAGCGTGCTAGTTCTAAATACTTTGTTAGGGGCCCTGCCCACCACTCGAACGGACACTTGTCTTTTGCTAGCAAATTCTCTTTGAAATACCGACCTTATTTAAATTTAGTAAATAAAATGTAAATTCATCATTGGCTGTAAGTCTTACATGTCTATATTTTATGTTATCATCATGCTGTGGATTTTGTAATACAAAAAAAGTAATGGAGCTTTTAGGATCATTGCGCTCTAGTTGATGCTTACGCTCTAGGCTTGATGAAAGCTTATTCTGCGCGAACCTGGTTTGTACTTGTTTACACACCCAAAACAGAAGTTTGATTGAACCGAGTTACTCGGCCGAGTACTCGGTTGGAAAAAAAATGAACCGAGTAATACTCGGTACTCGGTACTCGGCAAAAGTGCTACTCGGCACATCTCTAGAAATAAATAAATAAACGATTTACGATTTTTTGTTTGCATGAAAGCAAATAAACAAGAAGTAATTGAATAGTAAGAGCATAAGTTTTATTTACATTAAATAAAAGCATAAACAATAACTAATGAATTGAATCAAAGTTAAAACAACATTACTGCTCCTTAATTTTATATAATACAAATCTCACAAACTGTTGAATTAACAATTAAATGAATGAACATAGTTTTATTGTAAATATTCGCAACTGGTCCCTAATTGCCAGACTCATGGGACGAGTTGAGGAATGACCCAACTGTTATTTTACAATCTCCATTCAATTATAAATTAAACGGCACATTGTCTCGCACAAGAAATGTTATGTCAATAGAATTGGTACATACATTACAATCAATAGTTTACGACCAATGATTGAATGAACATTCATTAACATTGCATTGTTGAACTGACATTTGTTGTGTGAGACGAACGAACGACGTACGAACTGGCTTATTACATTTTAAGAGTTCATCAAATGATATTAGCTCAAGGTTTGTAAATACGAACATATTAGATTGATTTAATGCAACTGTTTTTGACTGAGAGTATAGTCAAGTCGGTAGAGGAGTAGATTCATTCTATATAGCTAATACAATTTTAGGGTAATGAAAAAAATATATTTACCAAAACTAGATAACTATTTTATAGCAAATAAATAAATTCTACCGATATTATTCACCCAATCTAAAGCATTTCAATAACTAGCAGCCTTTCTTTTAATTTGAGCTGCGACACGTTTTCCTTGCATTACTAGGTATGTGAAAAGATTGTCTGAAAGAGATTGCTTAAGCGATAAGACGAACTAATTCTTTTAACTAATTTGAAATGTATGTGATGTTTAATAAAGAGATATCCTAAGTTTATTTATCTGAATCTGTCAAACATTTCCACTTCATCACGCTTAATATCAAATTCCGGTATATGTGTAACTTTTGAGCTCTTACGTCTTGTCTGGAGAAAACATACTGAATGATTGCTTAGTTTCTCATCTATTTTTATTGATGTTACAGCGGATATTACTGGTTAGTTTTATTACATAGAACAAGTTATTAAAATCCTAATTAGTGGTTAAACAAAATCTCAGTCGTATTCTGTTACTTATTTATCGAGTAATTAGGAACTTGATAATGTTTACTCAATGTAGTAACACTCAGAGCAGATAAAAAAATATTTTATTTATAAAAAACTGTCAATGTCACGGTGGTAGGTTACGAATAACCCTACCTACGGATTGATATTCTGCATAATATTTAATGACTGTATTTATTTAACCAAAAACGATATATAAATAACGGATCAACTGGATGATAGGTATGTAGTTATAAATAACATAAATACTTCGAGCAAATTGATTAGAGTAAACGCTCTGACCATAGAATCAACGACCCATATAAACTTACAAATTTGGTCTCCAAGGAGGCCACATTTAACAGCTTCAACAATTTTATAACATACATAGTTTCCGAATTGAAAAACTTTAATAAATAAATGACACTAAACCAACGTTGGCCTTACAGTGTTATCCAATAGCACTGTAAGATCAAAACACACAGAATGACATTTAAAAAAAATATCTCAGCAAACCTACGTAAATTCAGAACCGTTCATTAATTTGTAATATGAACAGTAATTTGGATTAATCCTCATTTTAATACAGATTATTTCGCCAGCTATAAGTTTTCATACTTACGTACCTACTTTGTATTATTGATGTGTATATGAAAATCTACTCCCATCCCATATGTCATTTGATAAATTGAAAGATAATGTTAATGAAAGACCGTTGGACCTTTTGGTACAGGTTTTAGGACATAACTTATCTAGCTTAGTCCAAAATTATTTGATTTGACCTAAAAATTAAAAACTTCAAACATGATGACGTATATGATGACGTAAGCAAACTTATGGTTAAATAGTTTCACACATAACCGGATATATTATGCTGTGGTGGTTCGATCTATCCAGTTCATTCCAGTTACAACATCAAAGAACCGACTCGAGCGGAAGGCCCCTTTATTTAATAAAAATCTTGTAGCTTGTTGCTTTTATGCAAATTAATGGGTAGGAAGGATGCAGAGTAAAAAATAAAGTAAAAATAAACTCAATTTTACTTGTAAAACGCTTTTGTGGGCAATTTGATCTAAATATGGAGGGAAATAAAGATAATATTATTTCTAAAAAGGTTTCAATGCCGTATATGTCAGGGAGGGAGCTAACAAGCACAATACAGCACTATGATGCATTTTTATGCCTCTTCTTACAAGAATAGTTAAATTAATGAGACGAGTGAGACCCTTTACCTACACTACAGTCAAATCATTCTCAACTTAACTTTATCATCTATCTGATCCACTATACTGATTTGGAGCTTAGTCATTCATTAGCCTGTTTTATATTTTCGTATTTGTGGACTAGGTACTTTCGCTGTATAATAAATACTTTTGCTGTAATCATGGTGATAAGTTATAGCAGTTATAGTCCCTTCAGTTTATTCTACCTTATCATGAAAATATTACTTCAATCAGAATTTGATTTCATATTTTATTTTTAATTATTAACCCGTTGAGGCACATCACATTTATTGGAGTCTGCACTAGTGCACAATCATTAAATACGAAATAAAACTTTTGTTTGCCTCCCATTATACCCACCCCATCCCATTATACCCATTTGTCTAGGTAATACTTCGCAATACAACGTGAAAACTTATTGAAATACCTATACTATCTATATATTTTTTTGTTTATATTTTTAGATAGCTACTTTTACTATATTTTGCGACTGTAAGATATTTTTCCCTCGAAAAATAGCAATCTCCTCCGTTGGAAACATCCAAAACCTAATTGTTAGAATTAACGTTACCAACCATATTAGTAGTGATTCACAATTCGCACGTCCGTACCGGGCGATATCTTCGCTCGCAAATTGGTCGAATCATCTCAATGGCGGGGTCACTCGATAACGACACTGATTTCATTCAAGATCACTCCACTAGGATACGTAAACATCTTGTTTGAACCCATTTGATGGACCTTACAGTGATCAGTTTTAGGGTCACATTTGCGCAGCTATGTGCTTTTGATGTGAATAAGTGAACTCGGTTGGCATTTTAAAGAAACTGAATTTCTAAATTACGATCTTTTGAAAGTATCTTACCAAAAACAAAAAAGAACACTTTTTTAAACTCCCGAATCAACTACTTTAAAACTGACTTCGTGTACATCCATTATCAAGTATTCCCTCATGGGTTAAATAAGCTTAATTGAACTTCCTCTTCCATTTGAAAGTTAAGAATTAAGGCCCTTCTATGTTGCTTTTTGACTTTAAAAAATTCAACCAATATCTCGTCCTTTTGATCAAAGGGGATCGAAAGAATTTAATTTAGCTGGAACATGTACCTTCTTATCTTTACGAAGGGAATGTTAAACATATTAGGAAATCTATGGGTAGAAAATCAAAGTGATTCAGAATAATCATGCACGTTTAATGCGTAGAAAATCTAATAAATAAGTAGTAATTCATCAATAGCGTAGCTTTAAATTAACGATTTGTTTCACGCCGATTAAAGTATCGATAATTTTACGAACTCTACTGTGTATTTTTATTCATTCAAGAAAAAAAAAACACTAAATAATTATAATGATAACTCATAAACGGAAACATGTGGAATAAAAAAAATAGCTGAATACTTATTCATCCTTACAGAAAACAAATAAATCACAACATAAATTTAAAAACTTGCGGAACTTACCTTAAAACTCTTCGTTTGAAACTTCAGGCGAATACTCCAAAAAAATCTTCACACAAAAGTTATCACCCAGTTTTCACTGTCACATTTATATCACTTAACCCTTTGAAGCTATTCGTGAAATACGTTTAGAAAAACTTCAGAGCACTTTTCCCGCGAAGTGCGCAGCGTTCGCGCGCGTTCGTCCTGACCGAACGGCTCGGGTGCACTGAGGTTTGATCAGCCTGTTCTGAGACACCCTTGGATGAATTCTGCTTAATTGCACTCTCGCTCACCCCTTGTCGTGAAAGGGTTAAAGCTTCGGCATGAATTGATTTGCGTCAGCTTTTGACAAGTGGGCAGCCAAGTTAAGTGGCGCGTGTCACGCGATGTTTGTTTGGAAATAGGTTTACGGATTGATCGTCTTTTGTGATTTTAGGATGAACAATCAAGAATTGGTTTCAAAATTACTGATAAGCAAGTTTTTTTTTATAAACGAAATGGGTTTCATTACGTATATTTTTTTTTAGATACTTACCTACCTACCTACGTAACCTGCAAAATAGGTACTCGTACAAAATACAATATGAATGATAACTTAAAATTATTTTATTGTTAAATTTCAATTGTTTTAAATCCTACTATTTCAGCAGTCGAGATTATTTTATAAACTATTAATAACAAAGTTAATTTAGGGTTCTACTTGAACTTATTAATTCAAATCTAACTAACTATAGATTAAAAATATAGGTAGGCATTCCATGGTCATCCTAGACATGACATAAAATATTGATAATGTAGCAATATTAATTTAGGTTTATTTATTTCGAATTCGGCTAAAATAATTTCTCGTCTTGCGTGCTTAAAGAAAGCTCAAACAAAATATAATAAACTATTTACAAATAAAAAACATTGCCCAAATCTGCAACTAAAGATGAAATTGTGGCTCGGCTTATGTATGCCCTAAAGGGTTAATAAGTTATGTTTGAATTGATTTTAAAAAAATAATTTTGCATCCATATTTCGTGTAGATAGGTTTAGTTTGAGTGTGAACGTTAATATAGAAACGAGTTTTCATTAGTTATTTACTTTAGTTTAGCGAACGCATTGCACAAACATCTTTGTTTACATTACAGGGTGGTACAATTTAACAACAAACTTTGAACCAGATTGATTGTTTATATAGCTTTGTACAGATTGATAGCTTAGGTAGGTAGGACGCTGTTGTACTCATACTTGTGGTGGAAGTCTCGACACAGTTTTACCTGTCGAAAACCGATGGCGCTAGGAAAACGCTGATAAATTCTTGTTTTTATTGATTGTACCAATATCTTTACAAAAATTAGAATTGTTTTAATTTTATTCAAAAACCTGCACAATCAATAAAATCACGAAAACATAAATTTTGTCACAGCGTTTTTCGAGCGCCATATTGTGTTCGACAATTAAAACTGTGTTGAGACTTTCACGCCCGCTCCCTATTTTTATGATTTGTTTTTCATCCGCGCCATGAAAGGAACTCTATTCCATACGTATCGCATAGGAACTAGTGCAAATGTATATAATCTTGTTTTTATATAATTGTCGTTGCAGATTCATTATCATCTTAATCTCATAGATACCCACTTATTAAAAAATATTTTCTTAGTCGCCCCGCCCACAATCATTTCTGCTTAGCCCAAAGGTATGACTGGTAGATAATGCCATATGGAGTTAATCCCACCTTTTGTACAGTTTTTGGTTGTGCAATAAAGTATAAATAAAAATAATAAATAAAAGGTAGCAAGTCACTGATATTGTTCTCCTTTACCAGCTACCAGACCAAATGTTGCGTCAGTGAACACGCTCACTCATTCACTAACAAGGTCATCTAAATAAATATACGCACTTATGCATATACAGGCAGCGTGACCCATCACCCAGGCAGGATGGCTCAAAAGGCAACCCCGTCAAGCCTACTCCCGGTTTTTGCGCACTTGAGCAGGACTGCGGCTGCGGAGACACTCGCCTCTGATTTAGGGGTCCGCAGTGAAATTACAAAGCTATGTATAACCTCTTATGTGCGGCAAGCAGCTGCACTGATTTCCAAGATAGCGACAGCGGGCGAATTGGTGCGACTCAGTTAGACTTGTCTGGGCACATCGCACGATACGTGTAAGGAAAGTAGATGCCCACTTCGATGCAAGCGACTAGGAGCCCGCAGAAACTAGCAACGCCGCTGGACGTCGTATCAGGAGACAACGGGGGTGGGGACCCGCGTAGAACGGACCAAGGGGCAGCCTTAAATTCCCCGAGGCACCCCCGTGATGAAAGCTCACAGGTTACCACTGGGGCGACTGAGTGCAAGCGTTGAGCGAACCTCCGTCGTCTCACTTAAGGCAGATTGAAGGAAACCGCGGTGGTTTTAGTGGGTAAACCTGGACGAATGAAGGGAGTCTCACATAACTGCCCTCACCCGGACAGCGGGTATGCATAAAGCATTTCCTCCGCGAAAAAAAAGGAAACTCAAATGTAACGCGATGTCCCCAAGTATGTCAGGCGACATCGCTTGATATGTTGATGACTTGGCAAGCTTAAGTTCACTCGCCATCGAAGAAGAAGAAGAAGATATGTTGATGACACTCGTCGCCCGACATTTGTCACCTAGTCTTGTCACTGTCTGTAAGTAAGAAGATTGTGTAAGTAAGAGGCGTTATAAAATACATTTCCGAGATTAGTGATTCAGAGATTACACTACCTCAACGCCATTTTTAAATGTTCCGGTATACTTACTTCATTGCAGATGTTGATATCATAATTTAATAAGTGTACTTATCAATTCTGCAAGAACATCAATAAAATTTACAGTTAATATCATTATTAGGCCGTCATGGTATAGCTAGTATTTTGAATTTACTAATGTAGACAAGACCTTCTGTATGGCCTTTAATTTACTCGTATTATCGCAATAGTAACTGCTTTGATTTCAAAAAATCTAAACTTAAAAACTTATTTTTCTAACTTAAGAACACCTCGTTACAAAGTATGGGCACCGGCATTTTGATAGGAAGCTTAGAAATAACAACTTAAAGTATTTCTACGGAACTAACCACTCAAATTGGTGCGTGTCTGGCTTTCCGTGAGTTGTTATTGACGCCGCACCCTCAACATCAAGGTTCTTTTGGAGGGCACTCCTTTCCACGATGAGTTCAAAATTAACGCGTATAAGCGGATTTTTTTGGAAAAATAATGATTTTTGCTTCAACTCAAACAAAGTTGAGGCGGAATGTTTTGTTGGAGATCTGTGTGCGGGGGTGTACAAAAATAAGTCCATGTACAAAAATAATGGAACCCTGATAGGTGCTGCTGCTATTCAGGATTTTGGATTGAAACAGCTATAAGATTCAGGGCGCAGATTCTCGCGTGAATCGAACTTATTTTTTGTGGTCAAACTTATTCGATTACGAGTTTTATTGTTTTATCACAAAAAAATTGAGAACCAATATAATATCAGCACATAAAAAAAAACGAACGCACGAAAGAAATCTAAGCGCGTAGAAATCGTGACCCTGATGAAGTTAAAAATGTATACATTTTCTTTGAAAAAGAAAATTGTGAACGTTTTTCGAATGCGAACTCTCCGAGAATTGAGGCTCTGATCCTTATTATATTTTAGTCATAGGTTTTTATTTATATGTAGTAATATTTGAATATAATTCGACACAACCTATGTAGGGATGACGTATGTAGAAACGTTTTTTCTACTGCTACGGTCGCGGCAACTCTAACCAACTTGCTCTGTCCATCATTAAAACTTTTTGCTAATCTTCTCCACTAATATCGAAGTTTTGATGATACTTATTTACTTAACTCTTTGATCCCCAAGCCAAGTTAGGGTAACGTGATTAGATGTTGATCTCTTGTTTTGTTTACTCTGTAATTTTACGAGCCATACAGTTTGATTTGAATTTCAGTATATTTATCTATATTGTGTGTATCTTGCCAATTTCCTGAAACTGGTTTGTTGATGTTGACTAAATTATAGTTTACAAGTTTAATAATCAATAAATTAGCCCAAATGGTGTGTTTGTTTGCTTCACTGACTTTTTTTAAACATTATGTGACGTTGTGTATGATAATATCAATCAAAAACTAATAGGACATTTGAATGTTATTCTTCCCTTTTCTATTTTGCTACCTGTTGATCTTTTGTTGATAAAGATAAGTAAAATATAGTTATTTCTAAGTAAATTTTCATCTAAGAACTCAACTAACGGGAAAACATAATTGCTACAGATTTTTCCATTTAATTCTCTATCATAGCAAGCAACGCATTTCAGAAGTTTCCATTGCAAAATGTTTGACAAGCGCCTCGGGAGTTAAAAACATTAGCATCAACATCAAATAAAATCTACACCGGTGGGATTTCATACATTTGGATAAAATGAGGTCACCCGCCAACCGGGATTTGATCTTTCGTATCATTAACATTTTTGTTTAACAGATTTCATTCCGTTTTATCTGCCGTACTAATTAAAAAGCTTTTCGTTAATTTACATTTCAAGTGCGTTAATGGATCCCTTCGTTGACCAAATAAATGTCTTGGGATATGTTGATGTGCTATTTGACTTAATATCTTTTAATTAAAACATTACATGAAAAGTTGTTTTTCAACTTGCGACAAAAGTTACTTGAAATAAACCTCACTTCAAGTATTGTTTCAGTAAAATATAGCCCAAAATATTTCAAATTTGTTCATAAAATCAAGAAAATACTACAAAATCATTTCTTCTAGACAGAAATTGAATGTAAGAAATAAAATTCATAAGGCAAGCGATTGTCAAGTAACTTATGTAGTTGTAAATCTGCCGTAGTCATAACTTTTTCTTCATAATAGCTTCGATGTCTGGAGAGCACTTTTTATTTTTGTATGAAATACGAATGCGAAGAACTGATGGCGTTTGGGGCAGAACATTTTTTGATTGGAGTCCCGTTGACCAAAGACACAGTGTAGGACGTCCATCGATGCCGACACACTATAAAGACGACCTTGTATAGATTGCAAGATAACACTGGGTGCAAACCACTTACAACCGCTCGCTGTGAAAAACCGTGGCGAGGCCTATGTTCACCAGTGGACATTCTATATCCTTTGGATGAGATTATGATGAAACACTTTGATTAAATAAGTAGTTTGACCAAGTTTTTACTTATTTTGTTGCATTATTGATTATGTTTTCATCCTACTAAAAAATCCGTGGCTTGATAACTAAAAATAAACTACCTTTTCTTTGCTTTTTAAGTTTATTGCCAAATAGAATAGTGCATAAAATTTACATTCCTACAAATTTTATGTATTTTTTTTGATGTACTAATATTAATTTTAAGCAATAGAGTGACATCGCATCATCCTGACATTTATAAACAGAATAAGATACTAAACTCGCCTAATGGCATCAGTATCGAAGTTACAAAATATAGGCTAAGTCAACAGCTTAGGCTAAGCGAGTTAGGGGCTTAATCTTTATTACTGAAGATATCTTGGAGCCCCAAGTGCTGAACATTTTGCTAAGATAAATACAATATAAGTTTAGAAATGGAGCAATAGGGTAAAGCGTAAAACAAGCTATCGACGACTCATTAAAAAAAACACACTTACGATCCATGTTTATTTCCTATGTAGTTTTAACTAAACTATAAATAAAAATAAGAACAAAGATATTATAAAAAGATTTTTGTGGGTAAAAATCTTTGCTTAAACTACTGTCCGACTGTACGGAGAAGTGCATATTTTCATACAAAATTAAGTACGCCTGTTATTGGTGTATGTATATAAGAATTTTGTGTCAACTCTTATTTTTTAAGAATGCAGTAAATATGTATTGCTGGTGTTCCTCTTCAATAAATATCAAGGCTATACGGGGACAGAGGAACGGAGTCGCGGGGAACTGCAAGTTCTACGACACTATAATTTCTTGAAAGGCAAGTACGTTGTTTTGATTGGGGCCGAAGCCAATCAGAGAAGCGGTTGCCCGCCCTAATGTATTTACCGACATCCGTAGCGGATTTAGACGAGTGTTTGACGTGCAATTAGATACCCTTTTGGGGTATTTCCTCAATATGTTTGTTTGGCTGGGACATTTAGATGGATTATGTTATGTAAAACACCTATTTGGTATTAAATGAAATATTCAACTTTACTTTGTTGATAGGATATGAATGTGCGATTCATATCTCTGACATCTACGACCGTACTCAGAAGCGGGCGAAATTTGATATTTGATATTTCGCCCTGATAGGTTCAATAGTCTGTATTTCTGTTGCATCAAATATTCTTTGATCTCATTAAAAAAACTGTTTACATTCATTCAAAATTCTATTAAATCAATAAAATCACGAAATAACTAATTTTGAATCAGCGTTTACCAATCGTCGTAGTATTTGATTGGTAAAACTGCTTGAGACTTCTACGCCATTATAGCTCGACCGAATTTAACTCATCTACCATTCCTTTAACTTTGTTTCCATCACCCAATGAGATCCTACGTGTTTGTTTTTAGAGTTTGAAGAACTGTTCAGAAGTGTTCCCTGGCAACTACAATTTGGACGTTTTCAAGAAGAGAGTGAATAGGCTGTTACTAGGCAGACATGGTCCATCTTAGGCTACATTGTCACTTAACATCAGGTGCAATCGTAGCCAAATGTCTGGCTATCTATTATAAAAAAATAAAAAAAACTGAGAAGATTGACGTAATTTTTTATCCAACTGCGATAAAAATAAAAAAGGAAGGTTATACTTTTGTTACATGTTTTTGGTAACTACGTCTCAAGTTTTGTTACACAATACTGAAGTGCTTGCCTCTGAAAATGAAGCTTCAAACCACACTTGTGTCGGCCATCATTTCGTGCGTCTTGACCCAAATATTTGAAGTTCGTCGTTGACAAAGCCAACAAATATCAAACAGTTAATAATCAAGTTAAGAAAGGACCTAAATATATCAAACTAATAGAAGCTTTAAGTTTGAAAACAATGAAAATGGTGAATTGAGCATAACTATCACCTGCGTCTTTTTGTTCACAACTTTTGTTTATTGTTCAAAGATTCTTATGTAAAATGCAAAGTAATGTAAGCCTGTAAACATTCCACTGCTGGACAAAAGCCTTAACTTAATATAATATGATGTAAATGAACCATTTTCCACCACGCAGGCTCAGTGCGGATCGGTGAAGGGGTTGTTGCAAGGCAAGCGACAAACCTAGCTGTTTGATTATGGTCGAAATGGTCACAACATGGGTAAACACATCGGCCCCGTAGGTTGCTTAACTTCGGTATCGTTATCAAAGCGCCTCCAACACTGCGTTACGAGTGACTATAAAATAAATGCTTACCTGATTGCCTGTTTTTATCAAGCCGTCCATAATCTGACTAGGCTTAACGACTAATACCAATCGATATTAACCGGGACCAACGGCTAACCGTGCCTTCCGAAGCACGGAGATGCTTGTGATATTCATCACTTGTATAGTCGTAATGGTCAAACATCCAAATACCGACCGCGCCTTAAATTGCTTAACTTCGGTATTACTACCAAAGCGCTGCCACCACTGCGCTACGAGCAGCAAGGTTGGTCGCTTGCCTTGCAAACACCCCTCCGCCAATCCGCATTGAGACCGCATGGTGGATTACGGCTCATACTACCTCACATTTGAGGTAAGGCCTTTGCCCAGCAGTGGGATGCTTACAGGCTAACTTTACTTACTTTTACTGTTACCAGATTGCCTGGGTTATGAAGGTTAGAAACGATTACCATGAGGTGTAGGCATTTCAAGACTTTCTTATCTTTAGAAAAGTTAGATACGGGATTGCTACCATGTACCTTATTATTTATGAGCTTCCGATATTTCAGCACTGTTGCAAGCGCCATGATCACGGAGTAACTGAAGAGAACTTGCGGGTGGGTTGTTATTTCTTATCTTTCATTTGAAAGCGGGCTGGCTGATGTATTCTGAATAAAACAATACATCATGACACAAAGCGGCATGGCGTCGAAATATTTACGGTACGCTTTTATACGACACTGGACTCGCCATCCTCCACTTGCGCCTTTGACAAGACTGAAAACGTTGCCATGGGCGTATAGTATAGTACTCTAAAGTACTGCCTTTGCGTTCCATGTTCAGGCTACAAATATGGCTACAATTCAATCAAAACTTCTCAAAACTTGTGCTCATTGCACAAATAGCCAGGGCACGGTCGAGGTCTCTCGCACTTAATCACTTTTCAACGATTTCTTGCACAAAACGGGCGTCACTTCAAACAACAGACGACACGAGGTGCAACCGTTTTTAGAGTTCCGTAGCCGAATGGCAAAAAACGGAACCCTTATAGTTTCGTAAAGTCTGTCTGTCTGTCTGTCTGTATGTCCGTCCGTATGTCACAGCCACTTTATTCTAAAACTATTAGCATTACACAGATGAAACTTGGTAGGTAGATGTATTCTGTTAACCGCTTTTTGATTTTCATAAAAAAAATAAAAAAAAATAATATTTAAGGGGGGGCTCTCATACATGAAACTAAAACCTAAAAAGATTTTTTTTGTCAAACCTACGCGTGTGTGGTGTCTATGGATAGGTCTTTTAAAATCACTTGTAGTTTTTGAGATATTGCACATTTTTATCAACCGCAAATATAACTTTGTCTTTCATACAAACACTATGAAAAACAAAGTTATTTTTGCTGTCGCAATATATTGTGATGTTTTCGTTAAGTGAAAGTAAGTGGACCTTGAATTCAGTTAAGGGTGGCACGGAACCCTTAGTGCGCGGGTCCGACACGCACTTAACCGGTTTTTTTTTAAAATGGAATACATTGTCAGTGAGAGCGAACATGCTGGCCCGCGGGTTTGCGCTGTACAAGTTATGTGATAATCACCCTTTTCAGCATATTGCGAAGCCGAGAACCTCGAGGGGTATGTGTACACCTCAAGTATGTTACATTGTTTCTAGAGACTCCTTAAAATGAATTATTAGTTAGGCGATACTGGCTAGCATTGTTAAATTTAATTCCATTTATTTTTTTCTTACCCAGTACCTAATTGTTCTGAAAAATTTCATGGTCACTAACATTAGAATAGTTATACGGGATTGCTTGCAACAGTGCCGAAATATCGGAAGCTCCTAAATAATAAGGAACATGGTAGCAATCCCGTATCTAACTATTCTAAAGAAAATTTTAATTATAAAGCCAACAAGTATAGTCGAGCATTTAGTGAAAGTATGTATTTAAATTACCCCGTAATTATCTTAATTAGTATTATTATTATTAATGTATTTAAGTATTTATGGGAGACGACCTGTTCATCGAAGGAGACGACCCGTCATAATATTTTTTTGGTATGCCAACACCAGGACAAAGATGTGTTTTTTCTGACGCATATTTAGTAGTTTATATAACTTGGATGTTTTTCTCATAATTATATGGTGCTCCTAACTCCTAACCGATAGCTAAAAAAGAAGAACTGTCATAACACCTACACATTTTAAGGCACATACTCCCAGTGACTAGGTGTAGGTAATAAAACGTTTACTTTAAGGATAAAATTAGCATTTATATTACACGCATAAAATAAAATGCTCTGCCAAAGGAATGTTTACTAAAACTTACTTACCAAATAAGGGTCTCATGTCTTATACGTAATTTAATTGCATTAATTAACTGCTTAGAAACAATACCTAATTCTTTTGTAGTCAACTCAAGTGTGATAGTAAAAATAAAATACATCCTACGTCTAAATTAAGCCGATTCAGATGTGGTTGCTGGGTTGTGTCTGTGACTACTCTGCCGGTGTAAATACTTATTACAAATTAATTAAAAGGCTGTGTTTAATTTCAGTTTGAGATATTATTATTTTAAAGTTTTGCGAAACAGAGAAACAGACACACAAGATTTTAAAACTTTCGCGTTGCATCATAATCAGAAATTGATGTGATTATTGGGCATTGGGCAATGAAGGGCCCCTTCATTCAAGGGGTTGAATTATGGGCTCGTGACCCCGAAACGTCGAGCGAGTGAGTAGCAAATATAATATATAAAATATAATATTATGTATATATATATATTTTTAATTCGTTTTTGATCCATCATGTATAAACATCCATACATCCTCACAAATTCTAACTACCGTTACGTAGACGACACTGAAAAATAGCATGACACACGTTTTTAAAAACCTGAGTACTTCAAAACATAATGATGGCTATTCGGATAAAAGATGGCTTTCCGATATTTATTGCCGAAGTGACACGGAAATGTCCAAGTAATGTTTCTCAGAAACGAGTATGAAAAACACACAATGGGATGTATGTTAAATTGTGAGAAGTTATGCTTACTGATTACGTTTAATATTTAACTATCGTTCAAAAATATGTACAAAGTAAAAAAGTTATTTTGGCAATTAGAAAGGCATATTCCGCTTTGTTTTTCCATAAAATTACTATCCCTTTGGAATAGAACGACAAGAGCGAGATGTCACTAGTAGAAAACTGTGTGATAAAATGAGATGCGAGATGCGATGTAGCAGAACCGTTTTTGACGGCTGTCAGTCAGTTTAGAGCCCCGTGGAGCCCCGCCAAAAATTTCTTTCATTTGATTTTTTATAAAATCAAGTGAAATTGAGTATATTTTTTAGAAATAGTTTTCCTGAAATATGTTGACTTGATCGGTGATTGATTGTTGTTCATTACAGCTAAATAACATCAACAAAAATCATTTACCAGGTAGATTAGTCCAAATCGAAGCCTCTTCATATACAATTTATATTTACCAATGCGCTTCAAATTTAAAGTACGCAGTTTGATTATTCTATTCTATAAACGTTAATTTACGTAAAAAGTAAAGACAGAATAACGCAGGTAATGCATATCTACGAATATTTGTCTAAAGAAATAATTTTTCGTTTTACACTAGGGCTGCATGTCCGATATTTTGTGTCGACTGTTTATCATAGAGTAAACCAATATGTGAAACCTAGGAAGATAGGTATAAATCACCTGGACGAAAGGTAATCTCATTTTAAGTTACTAGTTTTACTTACTAAAGTTAGTTACAGCCATCAAAAATCGGTTTCGTTTGACAGCTTTTGCTTGTCTTTCTCTTCCGATAGGAATATTAATTTTATGGTTTTTTCTAGCAAAGTATAATTAGGCCGCCCTGACAATGCGTTTTTGATGTTTTCGATTAAGACAGAAAATATATAGGAAAAATGTCAAAGTCAGGAAGTTTCAAGTTTCACTTTTTATACATTTTGTATACAAATTGAAAACACCGAAATTGTGATATCAGAGCGGCTAAATTATAGAAAGTGCTAGAATTTGGCCAATACCTTCTAGCTGTTTAAAAGTGGAAAAGGCTTATCCACCCAGCTCGGCGGGTTGACATTTTGACTTGTCAGATTATGCCGCCACCATGACATCTATGCCTGCGGCCATGCCGCCGGGTTGTATGGAGTCACAATGTCACGTCATACTTTTTTTGTCATTCACTTGACATTTTAATATTTTATAAACAGTTTTCGCTGATCATTTGATATGCTAGGTACTCCACTTCCACTGATTTTCTATCGTTTGTTCTAATATTTTCCACGTTAGTAGCTACGAGTACATGACTACTACCCACACGTGTTCTTGAGCTTGACTGGAACTTATTCGGACGTGTTCTCTGAGCCGTGAGTTCTTATTCCCTGACAACGACATCGTCCGCCGATTTCGCACGATTCGCTGACTTTCTCCATAAATATTATAAGGGATGGACTTTCGAACTTACGTACTTAGAAGTGACATGTTCTTGTGCTACCTACTTTGGTTTTTCTTGCGAATGTTTAATTCTGCTAAATTGTTGGTAGCAAGAGTTTTTACACATGCAAACGTCTGTTTGTACATCTATACTAATATTGTAAAGATGAAGAGTTTGTTTGTTTTTATGTGCTAATCTCAGGAACTACTGGACTGATTTGAAAAAATATTTTTGTGTTGGATAGCTAATTTATCGGGGAAGGCTTTAGGCTATAAAACAGCACGCTGCAACGGGAGGGGAGGGAGCAAACTCAACACGCGCAGACGCAGTCGCGGGGACCGCTAGTTTTTGATAAATAGAGTCAGAGTATCCCACATCCAATATTTATGAATGTCTAGTCACCTTTGACAGCTGAGTTAAGGCACACACCATAAAATCATTAATTTTCTACTTAGCTGTGCCCGTAGATGATTTTTAAAATACCAGCTTCTGCTGAGAAATTGTAAAGAAACCAATAATAATAATAATAATAAACCCGCAGGGGCAGCATGTGGCGTGCTGTAGGTGAGTGGCGACACCTCGGACCCCGATTCTCCCGAGGGCACGGTTTACCTTATTTAGCCCTCGCCTCTTGTGCTTGCCTTAACAGGCCGGCCAAGAGTGGAGATAGCAAGAGCGGAACCTCTGCTCCAGGTTGGAAGTGTAAAATGTCATAACGCCGGGGGCCTGCTGGCTACCTGTCCATCAGGATGGGTTCTGGCGTGGATTAGTTTTAATCCACGTCACTAGCCACCTGCACCCCGCAGTCTCACCTCTCTACAACCTTTAGCCGTCCACACCAATGTTGCTGCCTTGCTACCTTTTGGTATGCCTTTCATGGGTGGCCCATTTAGTGAGCGGCGAGTCACCGTCTGCCGTGATTATCTAGATGAGGCATTTGATATGGCAGGCGTCCCGTTGTCTCATCAATATCCCAGTAACCAGTCCAGCAATTTCCTCACCATAGTCCCGGCGTAGTCTCCATCTTATCTGCAATAGTCCTTGCACCTAGCAGGTGCTGTCTTTGGCTGTATCTCCTCAATAGTGCAGGCAGAGATAGTACCCGCTAGGTGTACATATCCCAATACATTAAAGTATCTCAAAGGGGCCTCTTCCTGTTGGATCTATATCCCCAGGTAAGCCTTCCAAAAGGACCGGCTTCGGCCGTGATATCCCACAGGAGAGATACAATAATAATAATAATATATATTTTCCAATACTACAAACGCAGCTCACTTGGCTTAGGCCCGTGAGTTTGGCGTGCTTACCGATTACACTTCGTTTTCGAGAATCAAAAGTGAAAAATAATAATAATAAATATACTTTATTGCACACCATAAACAATAAAAATACAGAAACATTATATCATTAATAGGAATATTAATTTTATGGCACACACAGAATACTAATAGTTTGAAAAAAACATATCTCTCTTTCTGGCGCAGACGGGTAGGTATTAATGAGATTAATAGACAGGCAAACGTGAAATAACTACTAAAATAACAATAATACGTGGGTATAAAGAGTAGTATTTGTCTATTTTATTAATTCAAAATCATCCCACGTGTAGCTCTTTTCAGAATAAAAGCGTTCTGCACTCGCCATTTTCACGGTTGCTAAAGTTTTAAATTAAAGGCCTTCAGGGTTAACTACGCCTACGTCTGATCATAACTAAAAATATAAACCTTACTAAATAATAAATTAATAAGTGAGCAAATTTATGGATGTTTTATTATTATGTACCGACTTCAAAAAAAAGGGGGTATTAAATTCGACCTGTATGTATGTGATATCGTTAGAATTGGATAATTTAAGTTATTTCAGTCACCTATTTAGTAAGTCACATGGGGTTTTGATACTAAGGATGATTTCGAGCTTAGTGAATCCTTTTTTGAGTATTTTTATTCTCAAATAGTTGTTGCTCTCACATTTGAATAATTTTTCAGGATTTTCCAAGAATATTCAAGTACCTTTGTATACAAGACGCATGCCACGTTCCTGATTGCAGATTGAAATGGAATTCTTTGAAACAACATGCGATCTCGTAAAACTACCTCCGACAAGTGCAAATAACTGAGATTGCATGAGTGTTGCATATTTGATGGAAACACGCGCTACGTAGTTTTTGTACGATGCACATTAGACTGTACCCCAATCACGACAAACTATCGACTGCGTAAGCGTATAAATGACAATTAGTATGGAAATTGGACAAGCGCCTTTGGCGGTGCGTATAAATAAATTACTTTATTAATATGGATTTTGACATTTCTCGATACTCTTACGCAGCCGATAGTTTTTCGTGATTGGGGCACTGAATATGTATTTATGTTTGTGAAATTCAACTCTCTGATACAAGCAAGTATCAGGTTTGATATAAATTTTGTGCTTGATGTGGTACCGGCTGTCAGTTTCTTTTTCATTCTGAGGTAGCAAAATTAAATAGAAAGTCTTCGTTGAAATATCATGTTACTGAAACAGAAAATCATTTTTATTTAGGTACTTTATTACTTTAAAAATGGTAAGGTTGAACTGGCGTTCGTTATTTAATATGAGAAGTAGCTGACAAGTACAATCGTACTACGGGATGCAAAATTTACTATTATATTTATTTATTTCTAAGACAACTCCCTTAGGTATAGAAGGTTAGGTACCTACTCAAATAACGTTAATAATAATAACGAAGGCTTTTCACAAGTTGTTCGTTCGTTGTGCGCGCTCGCTCAATCACATTCATTTGTTTTTATATTAGTAATAGTAATAGTTATTAGTAATAGTTATAAAAGTATATAATATTTTTGTGTATTGTTTTAATGATGCTCAAACCAATCTTGAGAACATCATAGTATCTAGACAAACCTGCAATAGGCTTTAAGATACTATTATTTAAGGCAATATTTGTATATTTTTTGTAATAATAATAAATAAATAATAATAAGTGCAATTTATATAATTAAGTTTGCATAGTGACAAAACACTTTAAAAACAAAAATCAACTCGAATAAGTATTTTAAAAGTAAGTAATTAATAATGCTGTAAGTAAAGTATTGCAGAATACTAACTTTACATTATATGCAAGTCAGTGTTCTGTTAGTACACATAATGTTAGTTAAGTTTATTAATTAATCATCTTGTTCCCAACTCTGAGGGTACATTGTTAAGTTACTTGAACTTTAGTTGAATTTTCTGTACGGTGCACTGTTGTGTGTGAAAGTGTTTGAAAGAAGATTAGATAATGCAATCTTTATTATTTATTCGAAAAGTTTATTGCACAAAAACCGGTTAAGTGCGTGTCGGACCCGCGCACTGAGGGTTCCGTGCCAACTTTAACTGAATCAGAGATTCTTACTTCCACTTAGCCAAAATACCACAATATATTGTTGACCGCAAATATAACTTTGTTTTTCATAGTATTTGTATGAAGAACAAAGTTATGTTTGCGGTTGTTGAAGATGTGTTATATCTCAAAAACTACTAGTTCGATTTCGCTCAAACCAATTTTCGTTGAAAGTTTTTGTTGAAGTCTACATTATATTTTTTTTTCAAAATTTTCACTTTCTTAGTTCAAAAGTTAGATGGGGGGGACGCCCATTTTACCACTTTGGAAGCGTCTATATCTCAAACGTTAGACTTTTAGAAGAAATGATTTTAGAAACCTCAATGTCATTTTGAAAGACCTATCCATAGACACCCCACACGTATAGGTTTGGGTAAAAAAAAAATTTTAGGTTTTAGTTTCATGTATGGGAGCCCCCTCTTAAATAACATTTTTTTTATTTTTAGTATCTGAATCGGAAAGCGGTGAACAAAATACGTCTACCTACCAAGTTTCAATGGTGTGATGCTTATAGTTTCAGAATAAAGTGGCTGTGACATACGGACGGACAGACAGACAGACTTGACGAAACTATAAGGGTTCCGTTTTTTGCCATTCGGCTACGGAACCCTAAAAACCAGTGTACAAACGGAGGCATACCTTTATGTCATGCAGAAAGATTGTAATGGGTACGAGAATGTTGTAAAACAGAAAATAAAAGACGCAACAAAATATAATTATGTAGTTTAATAATATTGTATTCATACTTTATTATATATTTAAGGTTACATCTATATAATAAAAATGAATAGCTATTTGTGTTAGTCTCGCTAAAACTCGTGAACGGCTGAACCGATTTGGATGATTTTGGTCTTGAAATATTTGTGAAAATAAAAATATTTGGTATCGAAATATAGGAAACGGGAACGAAGTTCACCGGGATCGCTAGTACTTAATAAACATAACATGAATATACGTACGTATATAAGATTAATATAAGGATTGTACGCCTTTGTGGCAGGGCACGGTTAGTTCTAAGCATGACATTTTTTAAGACCCTTGTTGTATACCTGTGTTCCACAATAAAGATTTATGATTATGATTATGTTTTTGGAAGGGTGTGGCAAATGTTTAGAGGTGAATTAGACCATTAATATATGAACAAATTTTACCATAGGATCACTCCTGGAACGCAACTTTTGTGACTGACTATATTTATTGATTTTTTTACACTATTGACTATGTTCTTAAATGAACATAGTCATTTAAGAACATAGTCAATAGTAATGGATGTGGCTGTGTTCTATAAAATGGGTCCATGTACTATGCTCGGTTGCAGGTCCAAAGTAAGAAGGATCTTACTTTATCAATACACACATGAAGCATCCAAAATAGCTGTCAAAAAATTGTCTGACATGCAACCAAGGCTTTGAGAGTAGAGCCCATAAGGTACGACAGATGGCAACACAGTTCTCTGTGGGGAATACGCTTACTGAATCCACTTCCAGCAAGATAACTAAGTTGGCATCGGATATTGCATCTACCGCGGTTGTCGACAGGCGGCCTCTTATTTTTCATCTTCCGGCAATCTTATGAGCTGGAAATGTCACGTTATTGCCTTTTTTGCGTGCGTGAATTATGTTCTGGAGTTGTCGGGGAGTTTTAGGGTGCGGTTGAGTTCTGTATTATTAGGAGACATGTTCATGGCATTTAAAATTTATTGCTGTTTAAAGTTTTAAATATCTACCTACGTTCGATTCAGAAGACGGTGGCGTAAGTGGCGTTTCGAACTAGACCCTTTTAACAGTGACTGAAGAACAGCTGCCGAGAATTGTGGAGAGTGGAAAAGGGGCAGGGAGGTATAGACCCTGCAGTGGGACACCACAGGCTCGACATAATAAATACAAACAACAAATTATTATTATATCAACTCACATTTAACTTAACATTTAATCTAAAAACTTTAAAAAGCTGTCTTATATTCAAGGTGTAATTGCTACTTACATTTAATTACTATAACTTCAACTGCAAGCAAATCATGTTGTGAAAACTATTTTAGGGTATCATTCTAGTTAGATTAGTAACTCGCTTTTTTTATTGTAACCTGTATTGTTTTTCTAATAAAATACAATAAAATTTAGGGTTTGGATATTCTACAATAGTTTAGAATGTTTTTAAACACTCACAATGGCATATTCATATTCTTAAAGATGAAATAAGAAACCAAAAATTGCGCACGAGCGGGATTCGAACCAGCATCACGAAGCAGCACGGAGGCTCAATTGGAAGAGCAGTTGGCCCGGTAAGCCAGAAAGATGCTGGTTCGAATTCCGCCCGTGCGCAATTTTTGGTTTCTTAAGAATATTCTACAATATTCAAACGAGTTGTTATTGGTGTTAAAAAAATATAAGTGCTATGTGAGCTGTATTTTTACCCAATATGGCAAAGCCTTATTTTATTTATGTTATTTAAAGCCAAGAAGGGTTATGTATATGGGTATTTATGTGGATTCCACCTTTGCGGATATATAGCCGATTTTAGTGGGTGATGTATATGTATCAATCGATTCCTTATTTTAGTCCGGGTAACAAAGGCTATACTTACTGAAATTGAAAAAAAAAGTTGTAGTC
Organism: Pyrausta aurata; assembly: GCA_963584085.1. Classification (NCBI taxonomy): domain Eukaryota; kingdom Metazoa; phylum Arthropoda; class Insecta; order Lepidoptera; family Crambidae; genus Pyrausta; species Pyrausta aurata. The sequence continues at coordinate 8,209,796 of OY757270.1, read as the reverse complement.
ATAACGAGTATCAAATAGATAATCACAAAATTCTGATTTCAGAAAATTTTATTCGTAATCGGGTAACGGTTTTTTTAAACTATTTAAATAGTAAAATACAAAAATATCTTGTTAGACTCAATCCCTACAAATTAGGCCTCAGATTTTCTATTAAACTATAACTCGGTGAGGCCTACGACGCCAGTTCCATGGGGATTACTTACCGACTAAGTTTCAATACTAAGTTTATGTTTACAAAAGATCACAGAATATATAATAGTACAAGGTCTTAGTTAACCCGTGCAGTGACTCTACCATGTCAGCTTAAGAGTTGATTTTAATCAGTACCTAAGATTATTCGTGTCAATGCTTCGCATATTTGGCGGTGTTTCACCCCCGTGCCTTGGAAAGCACGTAAAGCCTTTGGTCCTGCGGTCCTCCTTCGTATCAGTGAAATTTAACTTTTATATAAATGCACACTCGTTTTCGTACTTAAAATGTATACTTCTTAATATCCTATATTATGTAGCATGATGCATACCTATGCATGATGCTATGTAATCTTAATTAATTGGTATTCATATCAAGTTAAGTGAATACATCAGAAACATAGCCAAGCGTGTAATCTATGGATTAGGTACTAGTGGTACGTGAACTTGTATCAGATGGGACCACTGGCTCTCAATGGACGTAACTTTACACTCAGATTAGTTGCTTTGTACTCGTAAGGTTACAGATTTGAATGGTGGTTAATATTCTAAATAATTAATAGATGCCTGATGGCTCCTACATTAACATATTAATGATTGGTTGTTAGACCAAAAACGAAATACATGCATAAAATCATGACAAAATAAACTTAATACCTACAAAACCGTTTCCTTGTGGAAAAGACGCTATGATACTTTGTTGACACAGTCCGATACACACGGGTTGGTATAGTAAGTATTAAAAAGATGATTACCTTGATTGATTAATTTCACTTAAACAGGACGCAGGCGCATTCAAAAAATATAATCTCAATATTTCATTTCCTACGTAGATTGATGTAAGTAGCCATATATTTTTCTCCTTATGAAAAAAAGTTAACTAATACTTGATCTTAAATTAAGCTTATTGGGTACATTCTCATCATTCATCATCATTATCAGCCAAGGATGTCCATTGCTAAACATACGCCTCCCCAACGGTTTTCCACAACGATCGGTTGTGATCCTGCGATCTTTACAGGGTTGTCTGTCCATCTTGTCGTTGGACGTCCTACGTTGCGCCTTTGGACGAAGGGTCTCCAATATAGAACTTTTCTGCCCCAGCGGCCATCAGTTCTTCGCGCGATGTTTCCTGCCCATGGCCACTTGAGCTTACTGATTCGCAGGGCTATGTCCGTTACCTTAGTTCTTCTACGTATCTCCTCGTTTATGATTCGATCTCGTAGAGAAACACAAAGCATAGAGATCTATTGGGTTTATTCTATTGATTAAAATATAAATATGGTCTTACGTACCGAGTCGAATTCGTTTGTGAATATTTCACGATTTGTTTGATTGTGACTGTGTTCGCTAACAGAAATATTTACCAATCTTCAAGGAAACCCTAAAACACTTCTACTTCTGATGGTAAATACCACTTGAACACGTTTCCAATTTCTTCCTTAAAATTAGATTTCCCTTTTTATCGTTTGAATATGTGAAAAAATAATATCATTCGGAAATGTTCTCTAACGCCTACATTTAATATCGCGGCAAAATGAAGTTGAGTCCGCACGTTGCTAACGATATTTCCATCGGCTTTCAACATTCAGATTTCACAGAGTAATTAAATCAGAGCAGAAAGTTTTTCTCATAACTTTTGTGCGGGAGTTGTTTTAGTAAAAGTACTTTTTAAGATTCCCGGAATGTTCTAGTTTGAGATTTTAATACATTTATGTGTAATCCAGAGTTAACAAAGGTAAGTACATAATACACACCCATGCCAAATTACAGTTTTGTAGCATCTCAGGTCGCAGCACTGAACTGCGGACAGACGGACAGATGGACATGACGAACTATAATAAGGGTTCCTTGTTGGACGGAATCCTAATTAAAGTTAACCTGTAAAGTCCCACTGCTGGGAAAAGGCTTTACCTCAACTATGAGGTAGTTTGAGCCATACTCCACCCCGCCACAACACATCATATCAGAATAATTGACGTGTATCATTTACTGTTTGTTGTATGTGCAATTAGTGTTTTATGTATCAGAAGAACTAATAAAAATGACTCTTTAACCTAGAGTTAATTAGCCGTAGTTGCACTGTATCTACATACTCTGTGGCTCAGGTAAACGTAACGGAAGCAAAGGGTGCTAATGGACACTGTAAATTGAACGGAAACGCAATTTCAAATCTCTTTCGCGATATGAGTCGCCCCGATAACCAGTTTGCTACACGCCCGGGCCTGCCGATTTTCACAACATTTCGCTAGATTTAGAGTTTAAAGAAGTAGATTATAAAACGAAACAATTAATCGACGTACAGTCAGATATCTAGCTGTATTTTTTTTTGCTTAGTACTTATACTACACTTATAATGTTCAAGTAACTTTATTTGTTTGCAAGATACTAAGCAGAATATGGTTAATAACTTTGTGGGATGTGTTTAGTGTTTTATGATGATGATTGGTCCTACCATCGCTGGCAGGTATGGATAGACCTAGGGTTTGGTAGCGTTTTTTGAAGCATGTTTTTTTTAAAGCATATTTGCATAATTGTCTAGAGCTGTGACCAACGCCAACGTATTTATAATGTCATGGGTCAAGCCAACAAAATTTGTCTGATGTTACTATCAATTTTTTTTTTTTGGTTGTGAAAAAAAGCTTTACAAATTGTCAGAAACATCGATGCTGCAGCATCACTAGTTACAGAGTGTGTGTGTCAGAATTGGAGGCCGTTGCAGAACTTTTGCAATACTGGTAGAGACAGCCGGCACTGCCCACTGATACAAGACACTTCGCTTTTTGGATGTAAGCTTCTACTGGAAGAGTATTTTTTGTAATTTAACTAATATTAGATATTTGTCAAATATTACCTTACTTTAATAACTTACTTTATTAGCCGATAAGTATAAGCCGAAGGATCTAACTGAATACAGGAGCCCTATTTTCGAATCACTCGAGTCAAAATGGCGTGTGATATTCCATGATTAAAGTTGAATTTTGGATTGAAAAACAGTTGTAATCTACACAAAAAGGATTTGAAAAATCATTCAAAAATCACACGCCATATCCAAGCGAGTGATTCAAAAATAGGGCTCCAGGCTTACCAGCTGTTATTGTATAGTCCGTTTTTCTTTGATTGTCGATTATTTAGTAAACAATCTTGACATGCTTTTTTAAGGAAATGATTCGTTTTAAAATAAGATAAACACAAAAAGTACAGCCTACATGGGCAAATTCATTGTTGAACTCTGAGCTCTTTTTGAATTAAATTAGTTATTAATTTTGTTCACTGATATTATATTTACAAATATTAAAAAGATTGTTTACCATATTCGACAAGCAAAGAAAAACAAACTTTATTTTATTTATTAGGTTTAAAGATGATTTATTCTCATAAGAAACAAATACATTTCACTTATATGAGAACATAAATTAAATAAAATATAATATTACAAATTTCAACGCGCGAGCGAACAAAAATAAAGACGTTAAATAAAAATCTTAAAGTGGGTTATTTGTTTGTATCATTCATAATAACAAGACGAACACTGCAGTCATTGTGCGCGTGAAGCGACCGGGCTCGCAATAGAAAGAAACTGGTTTCGGCCGGAACACGGATAAGCGCAACTAGATGTGGCACGCAGAACCAAGTGCGATAGCATACTTGCATGTGCAAATAATAGGGAGGTTTTAGTCACGACAGTTTTATTTATGATATTGATTTGTTATAATAATTTTTTTTTTTTTTTTTTTTTTTTATTTAATCATTTATTTCAGGCAACAAAGGCCCATACCATATATACCTTAAAGACTAACATAAATATTTAAATAAAAACACAAAAAACATTCAAATAATACACTATTTTGTCGGCGTAGTGTTCCGCAACTTGGTGTCAGGTAGCCGTCCACGAAACCGACGATATACGACACCCCTCGGCCAAAATTCTTCTTTTGTGAAGGTCGACAGCTGTTCGGTCGGAACCCTTACCACAAACGAATTGAAATTCGTATTATGACGAGATTCCAACCGTTCGACCCTCAGTGTGAACTTGGTCTTTATACGGATGTACTCCACAATCTCCTCGACCTTCGTAGAGTAATGCAGCCGGGACACGTACAGCAGCGTCACTGGTATCGCAGGACGAAGCAGGTGGTTCGGTCCAGTCGGTGCGGTGCCGCACTGGTTACGAGTGGAGGGCTTCCTTTTCTTCCTCTCAACCTTGGTAAAGCCCTCCTCATCACACTTATCGGCCTGTGATGCCAGCGTCTTAGGAGCAGTCATAAGATTGCTCTTTCCAGCGGCTGCTGCAGCATATGCACGTGTTGGAGTTGATGTCAACACGCGTGGTGTTTCCTGCGGCGCTGCGGGTGGGGCGGTGGGGCGCGCAGTAGCTCCAACGATGTCAGTGACCGCGCCGAGTGACGCATCATTTCGCGCCGACCCGAAACTGCTGACCGATGCATTCTGCGCCCCGCGACGTGCGTTGACACTGCATGCCTCAGGTGACCTACTAACTGGAGCAGTGTTGCTTAATAGCGACACTTTGGCACGCAGGTCACTTATGGTGTTCTCTGAGGCCTCCAGCTTGGCATGCACTTCGGCCAGACTCGCTTTCAGGAACGTGATGTCCTTCAACAGCCTGGTAACGTCGACGTGATCGAAAGTGACAGGGGGCAACTTGTGCAGCTCCTTTGCCACAAACGAAGGCACTTCATCGGGATCGGTCTCCTTCAGCAACGTTATGATGTCCTGCACACTTCTTTCACCTCCATCCCTCCGGCGAGACGGCATCTGGGCACTCTTACCGAGCGTCTGGAACAGCAGCGCCTTGCCACTGCAAATCTCTTCCTGCTTGAAATTTGATTTGCAGATCTGCATGATGCTGACCTCGTCCATGGTGTCGATGGCATGTTGTATGAATGCCAACAATTCGTTAGCAATGAGTTGTTGCGAACCCATTGCTTACTGACGGCGCTCTGTCTGACTGCGCTAGTCGCGAATAATGTATATTGATATTTTAATCGGAGTATTTTTTTTCTTTTATAATTAATGTTTTAATCAGATTTACTTTATTTTGTTATTGATATTTTAATGTTTTTTTTTTTTTTTTATATGTTGGGTATCTATTATATTGTATTTTATCACTTATTTAGTCTAATTTTGTCCCAACAAATGTTTTTTTAAGAGGTTTTTGAATTCTTTTATATTTTTAGCGTTTTTAATACTATTTGGCAATTTATTATACATCTGTGCACTTTCATATGTAATATTCTTTTTTCCATAATTAGTTCGAGGGGGGCGCAATATCAAATTATTCGCACTTCTTAGCCGCTTAAGGTGGACATGCTCATTTTTAGTTTTGAAATTTATATTAGAATGTATTTCCTTTAGAATAATTTTTCTTATCAAAATGCAGGAATAATATTTGAAAGTACTTTCAATATTCATTAGTTTTACTTCTTTATATAGTTTCAATGTCGGTGTCAGGTAGTCGTATTGGAATAGTGTTTTGATCAATTTGTTCTGTGATATTTGAACATCCTTGATGTGTGTCGTAGCAGCTGAGCCCCAAATCTCAATAAGATAGTCTATGTGCGGCTTGACCATAGAATTGTATATAGTGTATCGTATGCTAAGTGGTAGACATCGGGTTATTCCGCGGAGAGCGCCACTTAGAGATAGTAATTTAGCTTTTATTTTTTCGATATGTGGCCTCCATGTCAGGCGGTCATCCAGAACTAGACCCAAATATTTCTCGCTTTCTGATTTACTTATGGTAATATTATTGATCTTGAGAGGCTCAAAATCAGGTATGTATTTATTTTTGGCTGTAAATATTACATAATGTGTTTTTGCAACATTAATTGTCAATAAATTGGACTGAAACCAATTATCAAGCAGATCAAGGTCATTTTGGGCATCCTTAATGATTGAGTCAATTTCGGACCCAAAGTAGAATAAGCATGTGTCATCCGCATAGAGTGACAAGTCGCCTTTTAGTTCGAGATTACTAATACCGTTTATATATATAAGAAATAATAGGGGGCCCAGAATTGATCCCTGAGGGACACCAAACGTTACAGCCGCAGGTGAACTTTGAAAATTGGGAATCTCCACCACTTGTGTCCTTGCCGTGAGGTAGGACTCTAGGATTTTATGGGCATTGCCTTCGACACCAATATCCCGAAGTTTGTTTAGAAGGATTGTATGGCTTACGGTGTCGAATGCTTTTTTCAGATCTATAAATATCCCCAGACAGATATTTTTTTCATCAATGCTATTTTTGATTTTAGTGACTAAATCAGCTGTTGCCGAAAGGGTGCTTGACTTAGATCTGAAACCGTATTGTTGAGAATAGAGGTAATTTATTGAGTCTAAATATATCACAAGGCGATTGTAGATAACCCTTTCAAAAATTTTGGATAACACTGGGAGTACCGATATCGGCCGATAGTTATTCGGATCCAAACGAGAGCCCGATTTGAAAATCGGTGTGACTTTGGCAGTTTTGAGACTAGTCGGAAATTCACCAGTATTTAGACATAGATTTATACAATTGCTTAGTTCGCGAGCAATGTGTTCACCGACGCATTTGATTGATTTCGTATTGATTTTGTCAAGGCCAGAGCTAGTGTTAGGATCTAAAATTTAGATCCTAACACTAGCTCTAACCCTAACACGAAATATTAAAAATAATAAATAATTTAGATTCTAAATTATTTATTATTTTTAATATTTCGTCGGCCGTTACAGGAGCCAAAGAAACAAGACCAAATGAGTTTAGGTTACAGTTAACGACCGCAGCAGTGTTCGTCCTATTATTATGATACTCACTCGGTATAGCCTCTGCAAGACGTAGTCCAATCGTGGCAAAATATTCGTTGAAGTGTTCACAAATTTCGTGTCCATCAGTTATTGTGCGAGCCCCATCTATCAGCGTCGTTGGTGATGAGATTTCTTTCACTTTGTTATGAGTCAAGTTGTTAATGAGGCACCACATTTTTCTTACATTGTTTTTACAGGAAGAGAATTGTTTGTAGTAGTACTCTTTCTTCATTTTTCGTATCTCTTCGGTTACTAATCTCTTCTCGGTCATAAATTGGTTTTTGAGGTGTTCATTGTTTGGATTCTTCTTGTGCTTTCTAAACAACAGGTTCTTCTTGTTTATTTTGTTTATGATTTTTGCATTTATCCAGTCCTGTTTCGGTGGGTTAAGAATTTTCGTCTTAAAGCTTTTGGATTCTTGTATAGCTTTACAGAGAATGTCTTCAAAAATATTAAATTTATCGTTGTTGCTGTTGGCCATATTCAGTTTCATCAGTCCGTATAATTTTCCGTAATCTATTGCTTCGTATTTAACTTTTTTTTTCAATGGAGGTTGATATTTTTTAATTTCAAAAAAGATTTGCTTGTGGTCTGACATGCTCGATTCTATGATAGCCATATGGAATTGGTTTTCTTTGAGGTTTGTACATACATGATCCAATAAAGATTTTTTATTCATTGTCTCTCTTGTGCAATGCTCAAGACTAATTTTATTAAGTATGTGGAAGGCGTTCTCTTCTAAAGTAGCCCTATAATCATTGACTTCGGTGTCCGATTCCAGAAGGTCATAGTTGAAATCCCCTATTACAACTGCTCGCTTTTTCCGGCTTAGCTGCATCGCGTAGGTGTCCAGAAAACGCTTACTATTAGTTCGACCAGGCTTGTATACCGCACCTATCTCGATAGAAAACTTCTTAAGGTAGATCCAAAGGAAATTGTTATCATCATCATCAGTCATTTCTTCAATTAATCGGTGTTCAATTTGATTAGTTACAAAGATTGAGACTCCACCTCCAACCGTACCCATTCTATAGTGGTAGTAATGTGTAAAACCTGGAATCTGAAGACACTTGGCATCATCATCCGATTTAATCCAAGACTCTGTCAGGACTATCACGTGAATGGGAGTGTTGAGGGAGTCTATGACGCAGCACAGTTCATCAAATTTCCCTGGTTTAACAATGCTTCGAGCGTTTGCGTACAAGAATTTTAAGGAATTAATGTTGTATTTTAAATGTTCGTATGAGTTGAGAGCTTGATATGTTACTTCTGGCTGAGATCGGTGGAGATTTTCGGAGTTTCTGAGTTTTTTGGCAACGTCTTAACTATTTTGGGCATGCCTTTTATGTATTTAATTGTAATATTGTCTTCTCCGTTAGAGGTCCGAAGAGCCAATTCGTCTTTTAGGTTTTTAAGTTTATTTATTTGATACGGTGTTTGGTCCGAGTACACTTTGATAGCAGGATTTGTCAAGTTGTTTTTATTCCGCAATATCAGTTTGACTGTTTCCTCTTTTTCAAAACTTGCTTTGATTGGGCGAGTTTTTTCGGGGTTATATTTACCAATTCGCATAATTTTCATGGGTTCAGGGCAGTTCTCGATAGCATTATTGATTACTTGTATAATTTCAGATTTGTCCCAGTCTCGACGTTCTTTACTGTTATTAGATTTAGGCTCTTGGATTCCCACTATTATAATATTCTTTTTACGTGTGTGTTGATCGGCAAGCTCCGCCAGTACTTCATCATATTCGAGAATTGCACTGTGCGTAGATGGTGGGTTCGATTTTTGCTTTAGCGATTGAAAATCACTTTCCAAAGACAAAAGCTTTTGGTCTGTGGTATGTATTGATTTCACCAATCCTTCTACATCTGCTCTGATTTCTGTCTGATCTGTTACTAGACTCGCCAGTTTTTGCTCAGTGAGTCCCATGCCCTTTTTTATATCAATCACTTGGTCTTTTATAGACGCCATGTCTTCTTTTATTTTCATGGTTGCTTCATTCTGAGCATTTATCGATGTAGTAAGCAGCTCCATCATTGCTGTCATTTGAGTTTGTATATTTGCAAGTTGTGAACGAACCATGTTATCTTCCTCGAAACCGTGTTTGCGCTTGTTACGAAATGTGACAGTAGACAATTCTGATGAAGTTTCATCACTTCCAGTGAATAAGTTGGGTTGGGATCCACTGCGTCTCTCACTTATGCCACTTCCAGTAGGTGAGCGTAGTAGGCTCATCTTGATCTTTGGTTCACTAGCGTCAACTTGCAGCAAGTGCACTGCGATTCAATAGACGATGATAATAACACACAAGTCACCGTCGACGAAAAAATTATCTTGCGTTATCCTTTTTAGGGTTCGTTTTTGGTTATGAAAGCAAATTAAAATTTTAAAAATATTTTGCGACACGTCTGCTCTGTTCGACGCTCGTGCGTTAGCACCGAATTTATTAAGAAATACAAAACAGAATAACATCATTAAAAATGCAGCATACTTTAGGAAACAATGAGCAAAGCCTATGGTCAGTAGAGCCCTAATAATTTACCTTATCACTACCTTATTTTTCAAGTCATGTATTTTTGTGAAGATTTTACATCTGTGTCGTTCTGAGAGGTCGCTTTCAAGTCCCTTTGGCGATCTCTGCGAAGAGATAGAATTTAAAACGAAAATTAGAAGGAAAGATCGCAGTGCCCGTGCCGCAATAGGTGTAGACTTTAACTCTGAAAATATTCATTGGTAGACAAAGTGGAGTCAGTTTACATTTTACTAAAACTTAAGAAAGACTAGTAGAAATACTAGGCAGCGTTCTGACTTATTTTTGTTTGTCTATGCCATGGCATAACCTTACTCATGAGTAAGGTTATCTTTTTTGGGTCCTTTTGATATTAAATACTTGTAATAAGCAGACTACCATCTATCAAATAAACCTGTAGTTTTCGCCCTCGTTATTAAAAATTAATTTGGCAATACGCGACAATAGATATAACCAGCGACGGTTTTGTATCTTGAAAGCAATTCTGGAACATTCGCTGCGCGCGATCGTACTCGTGCTCGTGTCGGGTCGTGATGTCGTCGGTGCTCGGGACTCTTCGTCAGTTTGCGCTCGCGCACGAAGAAGCAACACCTAACGTCATCATCATCATTTCCAGCCCTTATTCCCAGGTCATCTGGGGTTAGATCTCCTAGTACATTTGCGCCGGAGAGCTCTGTTCTGGGTTATCTGGGTAGATTATCTCACTTTAGGTCTCTCAGCAGCACATTCGCTAGCCAGGTGGCGGGTGGTCTGCATCGTCCTCTGGGTTGGTTCGGGATATTTAGGTTTTCCTAGCCGGGTGGTCTTCTGCTCGCATTATGATATGGCCGTACTAAATTCCACCTAATCTGATGTTTTTACGATCCATCATCGTTGATTATCCACTTACTAACTTCATTAAACTAAATATTAATGATATCATCGAGGAATTTACTACGACTTGAAGTTTTGTTGATGTTTTGTAAACAACGCTAATAGCACCGAATTGTTGAAACGAATTGCAAAGTTGAATATAGCCTAATAAAATCACATCCGGAGATAAATATAAAAGTACCTATATTCACAGGCATTTTTTAAAGTTTTAAATACAGTTTTAAGGCATTTATTTACATAGCTGAAAAAATCTACTATTTGTAAAGGCTGTTTGTTATGTCCAAAATTTTGTAAAGAGGCATCGACGCACGTAAAAGTAGATATATGTATAAATTTACCACCTGAATATACACGTGGTAGGTTGACAGTGCTATGCAATACTGTAGCAGCCAACGACCTCTTTGTTATACCTACTAGACAGGCTGTTTGTTCAGTAATGTTCAGCAAAATCTTTGTCAGGCACAAAGTTGAAGCCAGATAGAGCATCTTTCTTACCATTGCCATGGTAATTACCTACCGTGTTTGTGTTTTAAACAGCGTGTCTATGGCTGCATAGCAGCTACTCAATCATGTACAATTAGATGCAATATTTAGTTACACGGGTTTTTATTAAGATATTAGTGACTTGATGGTTTATTTGGTTGTGGTTGTAGTACTAACATATGACAAAACAATAGGTAATTGTTCTGTCATGACATATTGCTTATAAAAAGGAACCGGCAACAAAGTAAAATAAACTGACAGCAATTTTGTTTGTTGTTCGGAAAAATAAGTAGTGGTTCTTTTCCGCATTATCACATACTTCGTTTTAATTTAGTTTAAAAACATGCGAAATCTTTTTCGTTCACATTTTTTCGGTTCAAGTGCAACAAGCAGATTAATATGAAGATTCTTATAAGTAAGTTCATTTATTTATCTTTGAAATAGTGATGAGATAGTGTTTTTCAAATAAGTGCTTGGTCTCATGCAGACAAAATCCTCTTTTTCCAATTTAAATGTAATTTCAAAGATGTAAAGATAATTGGAATCCTAAATCTAAATACTCAAAACAATTAGTTACCCAGTCCATGAAAACTACAAGTGGGTTCTTTTAAAATTTTTGATTTTGAGAAATTCGAGAACTAACGAAACGCAATTTAGCACTCGGGCTTGGAATCTATAGATAGGTACATAAATATTTCAACAATATTAATTCCGTTTTTAAGACGGTTCAAGGTAGTCAGTTATAGTCAGTTATATAGTTAGTTATATAGTCATAGTTCATTACGTTTTAACATTTCCAGGTCTATTGTTCGTCTTCGCTCTGACGGTGTCCATGTCTCGGGCGCTTAAGAATATTTGTCCTGCCTCCAAAGGCGTTTGTACTGATCAGTATGCTCCTGTTTGTTCTACTACCGGTTGTGAATACACAAACTTATGCAGGTAAGGTTTGCTTATCATCATTATTAATAGCATCGCCATCGTATTACTGCTAGTTAGATTTTAAATACTCTAAAACCATTGTATGGTGGTGATTAATTCAGTTTATTCCTGTTTTAGATTTCTTATTTTGGCTCATCGGTTTTTGGGCATACAAGATGGATACCCCGAGCTCTTTCAGATTTATGATTAACATAATGGGAATGGTTATGATACGGGATTGCTACCATGTACCTTATTATTTATGAGCTTCCGATATTTTAACTATTCTAATGTTAGTGACCATGAAAGTTTAAAACAATATAAGTATAATAGGAATGAATAAATAAATAAATAAATTCTTTATTTGCACCAATACACAATTTTACATGAAATTTATGAAACCCTGGCTGCCAAACTAGTTAAAACTGTGTTATGGAAGCCAGTGTCTTCCCAAAAAGTCTTGCTAATTTGATTAGTACAACAAAAGATGATTCCGTTTAATGGTAACTTACTAAAACTTCAGTGTGACGATATTCGTTACAAGACAGACCCGACATACTTACCAAAAATTATGCGTGCCGAAATTTATCGCATCTAGGACTCGCATCAAACTTTTTAAAATATCATGAATATTATGAGATAATTATTATAAAGAAATTAATTAAAAAAATATAGTAAATTTGATTTGATTTACATTATTTTATATTTTTTCAGACTGCAACGTGCTGCCGGGCAAGTCTTAGCTTATAACGGAAAATGTGGTTCTAACATTTAGTTTAAGCTAAGACAAAACTAGATAAGATATTTTTTTTTAATAAAATGCTACGATTATTGTACTGCTATTAATTATTTTACTGTTTTGAAGATTTGAATAAAAGAAGAAAGAAAAAGAAGAAATCTAAACTTTTATACTTAATTATAAAGGTTTTAACGCGCTAATCTCAGCAACTGTGTTACCGATTGCAAAAAAATATGTGTAGGACAGTTTAATTATTTCTAAAAGATGAAAGATGCTAAAATATCTCGTCTTGGCCTACAGGAGCGGAGAAAATTCATACAAAGTCGCAGGAAATCACTAGTATCTTAGAGAGGCTAAAACAAATAACTATTTCTGTACAACTTGACTTCATATTTGCCCAGATAAAGGGCTAGTGAACTATGAACAAATGTATATAAACACTCCACAAGAGGTAGTAACTCACTCCACTTTATTGTAACTTAGATAAAAATCATTAACAACAACATTAATTGGTAGACCAGTATTGATATGGCGGAGACAATCTTACAATTAATCGAAGACTTACAATTTACTCATACTTTGATTTATCTTATTTATTCATACTGTAATTTAAGTTACATATAACTAAATAACAAACTTTTTGAACTATGTCTTTTTGTAAAGGTAATTGCCATTGCCTTTTGAAGAAAGTATTAAATAATATCCTACTACCAACCTGCCGGTTTACATAATTGCAAATACAAAATAATATTGCATGAATTATTTATCGCAGTGGTGGCAGCGCTTTGGTAGTCGCAGTGGTGGCAGCGCTTTGGTAGCAGATACTAGGTGCTCGTAGCGCAGTGGTGGCAGCGCTTTGGTAGTAGATACCGATGTTAAGCAACTTACGGCGCGGTCGGTGTTTGGATGGGTGACCAATCCGTCCGACCATATAAGTGACGTATATCACGAGCATCTCCGTGCTTCGGTAGGCACGTTAAGCCGTTGGTCCCGGCTAATATCTATTGGCATTAGTCGTTAAGCCTAGTCAGAGGCCCTATGGGCGGCTTGATAAAAATCTGACAGCAAGGTTGGTCGCTTGTCTTGCAAACACCCCTCCGCCAATCCGCACTGAGCCCGCGTGGTGGAGTATGGCTCATACTACCTCATATTTGAGGTAAGGCCTTTGCCCAGCAGTGGGATGCTTACAGGCTAAACTTAACTTTTTTTTATTTACCAATAACAATGTAGCTATCAATTATTGACATAATTTACACAATCCATTTCCGAACCCGAAAATATATCTCGAGACATAAACACGATTATGAGATCAGACTTATCTACAGCAGATTGTTACTATCTGTCATAAATGGCGCTTGTGACTTTCCCTTTCCTAGTGATGCGGATATCAGTTCAGGCGTGCGGATCTCGTCGGTATACATGTAAAATTACGTTGCGGCACAGCACAAAATAATAATATAATAGCTTACGCACGCAGGACAGAGATTGGTAAGATGCTGCAGTCTTGTGCATGTCGTCTGCAAGTGTAATGCATCTATTTATTGTTTCATCAGCGTGATAAAATTGCGTACTGGCCAGTGCCAGTACGCATAAAGTCTGTCAGTACAGACTGCCAGTGCCAGTTTGAAGAACGCGCGTTATGCATGCGTGTAAATCGAATATACAGTATAGGCGGCCTGCATGCGGATCAAATCCGCAACCAGGCTGTCATCCACATCTTAGTGCAAGAGCCTTTACTTTTGAACATCTGACAAATATCGTTAGCATAAATATCATTCATGTGACTTTGCACAAGAAAGATTAAAACCTGGAAACTTCATTATTTCTAGCTAGTTCGTCTTTCTTGCTTGGTTCGGCCGCCATTGCTTTATTTCTTCTGCTTACTAATACGAAAATCATTCTGTAAAGAAGAAATATATTTGATTAAGTTTTGAAAGATCTAGTCTACGTTGAAGTGTAAATATGATACCTGATAGATAAAGTATTTCTTTTGTTCACAGTTTAATGAGATTTGTAAAAAAAATCTTTATTAATAAGGAAGTAAACTAAATGATATTCAACAAAACATCATCTTGAACAATCTTTTCAAATACTTGCGTCAACTAATAATATAATATCGACAACGTCGATAGTGAATTAAGCTCAATGAAAATCGCGCTTAGTTCGCAAATGATTCAAAAATAGGCTCCTGACAAATGATTCGTACATAGCTGCAGTTTGTATTTTATAATTAAAATAAACTCACGCAAAGAATCCCAAAGCCAGCACAGTGAGGGCAGCATCGAACAAGTAGAACGCCCCTGGGAGATTGTCTATTGTCGATATGTAGATGTAGCTTGAGGCTGGCATGTAGATGGATGGAGCTAGCGCCTCTGTCACGCCTAGTAGTGCGCTTAATTTCGCTGAAAATGAATAAAAATGCATATCAAAATAAGAACTATTGTTTTCACAATATAAGTACTTAGATCCGATCCAAACCCGCGTAAAGTGGATATAGAAATTTACTATTAAGTTCCTCGCCGCCTTACCACTTTAGAAGACAAAATCATTTGTTAGAAGTGACGCACGGTTTTCGATACGGTTTGGTACGATAATGGTAGTGGTACCACAATGTGGTCGACAATACCTTTAATATTTTTGAAAATCTGATAAAAGCCGTATGTAGTGCGCAAAATATTACCATCATAAATAGTTCTAACACTACTCCGAATAGTATTTAGGTACAAGGGTTCTCATCGGATTCGGTTCTGTAGGCCTACGCCAGAAAAAACGAAAACCGTCAATACGACTATCGTTTCACAGATCCAAATCATTTCATGCATGCCTCAGATCCGCAAGAGGTGCCGTTTTTCGAAGAAGACCCTATGGACGTCGTCCTGCGAAATAGCTCTATTGCTTAATTACAAAACTAATCGTGAATCGTAAATTGTGGCTGACCACAACATTACACTATACCTACTATTAGTAGAACAGGTAACATCTTTTGATTTTTGTTTGACTGCCTCGTTGGTGTAGCGGTTAGCGTGCTGATTGCTGCTCAAGAGGTCCCGAGTTCGTATCCCGGGTCGGGCCGAAATTTGTTTCTGGGTTTTTCTGTCTTGAAAATACTCAGAAACAGATCAGAGTCAGGAAGTTGGTGGAGATGACACCCCCGTGCTCCGAAAAGTACCTTAAGCTGTTGATTCTGCGCCTGATCTCTTGATCTACAGTCATGTCGGACTGCCGTCCCACCGAATTAATGAGAGTGAAGGAACACAGAGTGCACCTGTGTATTGCGCATATATCTAGAATATGTTATCGAGAATGACATCTTACCGATCTCTTCAGTTGGAACGCTCTTCGTAGCGATAGATCTCACAGCAGTGAGACCAGTATGACTGAAGATGTTGAACAGAGGCGCCGAGTAGTACCAAGGCCTGGACGGCGCAAACGCAAACACGAAACATGCTGCTATCCTGCTCACACCAGCCAGCCCGCCGATAGCGCTGTCCTGCACCTGCAGTTGCTTACTGAGGACTGATATGCAGAAGACCGTTCCTAAAATAATAAAGAAAGTTAAACAAACGAATAAAGAAAGTTAAAGTAGCAGATATGGATTTCGACTATAATAACTAGTCTAGGAAACACTTCAGCCGGCAGCGAATTCCACTTCCTAGCCGTGCGCATGAGAAATGTAGATCGAAACCTATCAGTGCGCATTGCTGGATGTCTACGACGTAAGGGTGGAAACTGCGCCCGCGTCTAGTGTTCCGCTGGTGAAAGGGGGCTGGTGGAATCAAGTCATGCAGTTCTCTCGCACACTCTCCGAAATGCAGCCTGTAGAAGACTGAAATACACGCCACTTTACGTCTGTGTTTTAGGCTTAAGTTCTTCAAAGTCAAATTAAACATTTGGTGTAAAAAGGGGTTATCTTGACTTTTGATATTTCATAGCAATTGGTTTCACAACGTTTTTTCCTGTTACCGAATAAGAACCTATCATATGTATGCACACTTACTAATTAATGGGTAATGCCCAATTATCAATATTGCAACATAATTTCCACTGCGTAGATCGTTATCGCGAGTTAAGAGCCATATGACAGTCTGGAGATTCTCAGATTTTACCGAATTTATCCGATTTTACCGATTTTACCGAATTTTTTTAGTGTGTGTGCGATTTTATATGTCCGGGACACAAAAAAATGTTAACTGTAATTAAACAATTTTGATACTTTATCTCTAGGTAGTAGGCTATGCGTATGATGAACACAGAAAACGATGGTCTTATAAAAGTCGATTTGATAAATTAATGTTATACCAGTTTTTTTGTATTTAAAATACCTATTACGAATACAGTGAATACAGTTCGGAATCAGGGCTCGCGTCAATTCCGTTCGCGAACATTTTCCTTTTGATAATTATATAACTAAATTCACACATTTAAACACAAACGTACAGTTATAATAACGTAAAAAACTGACAGCATAGAAAAAACGAAATGCATCCAAATGGGTGAAGACATATAGAGGCGGGTAACACGCACTGACCTGCAACGACTAACCAGTGTTGTGCCGTGTTGGCTATTTCATGGAATTGAAATGCTTTATAGAGATTCTTCCGACTCAAGTCTTGATTTGAATCTTGTTTTAAAAAACATTCTAATGTCAGTCGGTCCTTATTTGGATTTTTGTAACGAATTTCTAAAATATTTCGAGATAAAAAAAAGATGACTTGGCACATCACTAGTCAGTCGGTTCAGGTCGGTACCAGTTATCTGCCTCTTTATGTCTTCACCCAAATCATGACTCTGAGAATAGGTATTTTTTTACGAATGTGAACTCCATGAGAAATGGGGACTAAGGTTTATTGGTTGATGCTGCCGTTGGTTCTGCGCTTGATCAACCACGTGTCATACCAACTGGGTGCTATGAGGATTTATTAACACATAAATACCTTTTAGTGTGACGCTGTTCTTTGATATGATTTGTATTTTGATATATGAAATATGTGACAAGTTACTATAGCTGTCATTCAGAAAATGTAGTTAAGAAGCTTTCGATCAAGATTTCATGTATTTAATGTATAACAGATGATAAATAACATAATTTTTTTTGTTTTAATAAATTTTTCAATAATGAAATATTATATGAATGTGGACTTGAATAGAACCATAGAACTTCATGGCATTTGCGAACAATTTGAATACAGGTTCATATTAACTACATACACATCCCATGAAACTAAATAATACAAGTTTATAGTTAGGATCTGGTTGTGAAAGTCACTGGTGCAATCAGTACCCAGAAAGAAAAGTCATGTTAACTAAGCAAAATATTGCCCTATTTATTTAGGTTTAAACCATTGAAATACTGTTACTAGCGTATGGAATTAATGCCATGAACAAGTCCCACACAGTATAGAATTGACGCCAATGACCAATGGTAGGTACGTACAAGTACGTATCAAAGATTGTGGAACTAAATAACGCCTCTATACGGTCCATATAAAGAAAGACAGCTGTCCTTTTACTTTTTGTCGTCCGCTTATTCTAATTCAAAATCCAAAGCACGAATGTTTACTACTCAAAGTCAAATACTAAAAACAATTCGTCTTTAATTTTGTTGGGTTAGTGATCACTTCACCGCCATACTATTTCAACAAAACCGACTTCAAAAACAAAAGTCACCAAAAATTCTTAAATAAACTCTTGAAAGGACTCTATTTTAGGCAAACCTTGTCCTTGGAATGGAGTCCTTTTAAGAGATTATTTTAGACTTTTTAGTGTATTTTGTTTTTGAAGTCGGTTTAAGTTATTTTATTTGCAAATTTTTAGTGATTAAAATCGAGGGGAGGGGGTTTCACCTTTTGACTCTGCTCTTTAATAAGCTACAAAGTACCTTACATAAGTTCCGGCGTCATAATCACTGAACTCCTAATCATTAAGGAGTTCCACTATCAGCTCAGTTCTACAAAATAGTGACTATCAGACGTAAAAACACGTCAAAATTGAAATACTAGTACAAAAACACTATACACGTCTTTTAGATTTAAGGGTTTCCCTCGATTACACCGAGACCTCATCATCAGTTCTGGATTTGGCCACAATGGGACCAATTAAAAGTTAAACCCTATAAGAAAATGAAAAAAATAATATCTAATCATCTGTCAACAAATGACTGAGATATGAGGATGATATACATACAAAAAATAACATACAATCTAATTGATAACCTCCTCCTTTTGAAATCGGTTAATCAGTCAGGGATCAAACGACTCTCGAGAGTCGCATAACAATGGAATTTCTATTGTGTCTCGTTCACACATACTTGACGAGTTAAATAATAACTATTTGCCAGCAGACACACAATATCATAAAATGTACATTCATTACTCAGTTATCCCGTACGGAACGTGAGTCCATTTTACCCGTTGCCAGTTTTTATGGATGTACTAGTGGCCCCGTAAACTGTGTTTCGTATCGAGCCTCAGCGCGCCCCAGCTCCGTTTCATAATAACTTAAGGGGTAAGAGGTAAATACCAATTCAACAAAGTAAATATCATGAAAATCGGTCTACCGTTGTTAAACTATAAAGTAGTGTTAGCAACCCCGGAGTAACGGCAACACTACGGGCCTATATAAACCGAAGCAGACTAGCGAGCGCCCTCTTTTGGCCGTTGGCGTGCGCTCTGTTAACATTGGACTAGGACCGTGTATATTGTTTTTCTATTTTCAGGTTAAATACCTGTAATTATTTTAGTTAAGAAATAAATCAATACTTTCTTTATTTTCGTGTGTAATTTTTTTTTTTAATCAAATCTGATCTTATACTATCTTGGTACTATTGCCTATTCTTGGCCTAATTAATTTAGTATTTGTCTAAAATTGGCATTTAACTATTTGGTGATAGAAACAGTTTGCTCATCATGTACCACAATTTTATTTTGTGGAGAATTTATTATTATTATTATTTTTGTCGATAATTTTGGTCCTAGTATGTGCACATTTTGTTTGATCAAGTTTCGAAAATACACAATATATATGATAAAATATCTTTGTTTTAACTCATGAACCTCTGGAAATAGTCGCCATATATGCAAATATTTCTTGTTTATAGTATTAATAAGGATTCCTTTCTATGCAAGTTTACTTAACATTGATTAATCATTTAAATACAACTACAAATCGATACAAAAGAACGAATACTTTTTTGTTATAATTAGAGACCATCGACGATCCAAATGCACTATGGCTTTATACCTGTTGCATAAAGCCTCAAAGCGAATTGGTCGCCGTATAAAAATTGTACAAAGCGTGATATTTTCAAATTTGGAATTAGTATCATACACGAAATAAAAGAGTAGCAACGAAGACAACGAGCGACACACCCTTCCCCTCCGAGCGCTCGGCACTGTCTGTCAAATTTCGATCGAAGATGAACGTCCGTGACAGCTCCAAATCTCAAATTTATAGGTTACTTTAGTAAGATATTTTGAATATATTGCACAAGATAAAATCAAGAATTTAGATGCTAAGTCAAAGATAGGAACCTCTATAACATTGTTTTATCAAATAACACACAATAAGTGCAGTGTATCTCAGAGATAATCGCCTGCCTTTAGATGCGTATTTTATGCCAAAACATGGTTTCAATTTAGTCTTCATTTGGAATAACCAGAGCAATAAATAAAAAAAACAGAGTCTACACCTTGTAGACGAACGTAATTCCCTTCAAGTTTATGTTATTTCGATAGCTGATGTCAACAACTGATCTAGAAAAGTGCACCAGAAAAACCGTCAATTTGGCTTCTATGATTGCAAATTACAGGCATTTTAAAGATTGAATCAAAAATTCAGAGCTTACATCTTATGTAGATAGCTTATTTCTACACAAATCAGTCAAAAAAAGTTGTCAGTTAAGTCATTTTTGGGAAGAAAACTGCACTTGAACTTTGTTAGAAGGTAGGTGACAGCAGCCTTAACACAAGAAAAGAAGGGAAAATACCTTAATCAAATGTCAGAATGGCTATTTTATATACCATTGGTTAAGGTATTTTGTCTTCGAAACGCGCACAATCGTAAGTATTCAACCGCTGGCAACATTTGACCATTATTTGAATTTACATCCATCACGCAACTGAGCTTGTTTGGAAGTATCACAGACAAAAAAAAATACATGAAACACTTACTAGGTTACTTTAGTAAGATATTTTGAATATATTGCACAAGATAAAATCAAGAATTTAGATGCTAAGTCAAAGATAGGAACCTCTATAACATTGTTTTATCAAATAACACACAATAAGTGCAGTGTATCTCAGAGATAATCGCCTGCCTTTAGATGCGTATTTTATGCCAAAACATGGTTTTAATTTTGTCTTCATTTGGAATAACCAGAGCGATAAATAAAAAAAACAGAGTCGACACCTTGTATACGAACGTAATTCCCTTCAAGTTTATGTTATTTCGATAGCTGATGTCAACAACTGATCTAGAAGAGTGCATCAGAAAAACCGTCAATTTGGCTTCTATGATTGCAAATTACAGACATTTTAAAGATTGAATCAGAAATTCAGAGTCGACATCTTATGGAGATAGTTCATTTCTACACAATTCATTAAAAAAAAGTAGTCAGTTTAGTCATTTTTGGGGAGAAATTTTCATTTGAACTTTGTTAGAAGGTAGGTGACAGCAGCCTTAACTACAAAACATGTTACCAATTTCACGCGAACGTCACTACGGCCTCAAAAATGGGCTTTAAAACACAGCCACTAAAACCCAACTTGCAGTAAAGAGTGACACATAAATTATGCACTTGTTATCACGCGAAACCTTGACCTTAAGATATGAAGAAACTTCATCTAACTGACCCAGAATGAAATAAATATCGTCTTACTAGAGATAACTTTGCGTTATCTAAATAAGTACTCGTAACGTTATAAATCTTCCATTAAAAAATTGCAATGTATAATGCATTTTAAAAAAAAAACTAAGGTTTTTTCATCATTATTACGAAGACAGAGACAGCAAAGAAGATCAAAAGCTCGGATGCATCATGTATGTTATAATAATACCTTGATCCGTAGTAATGGTAAAGTTACGTTACCAGCGGATGAATATTTACGATTGTGTGTTTTGAAAAAAAAAACTTAACCAATGGTCATTAATATAACCATTCTGACATTTGGTTAAGGTAGTTTTTCTTGAAAACACACACAATCGTAAATATTCAACCGATGGTAACGTAACTTTGACGTTACTATCGATTTAATTAAACACAATTTACGGATAATTTCGCGATAATTTATTTGATTTTTCATCCCGTGGATAGGAACGTAAATTAATTATGAGTATGATGGTAGTTTAATATTTTTCAAAACTATGTAAATGACAAATAACATCTTAGTCTACTCGTACCTCGTGACCACGAACGCTGTAAAGTGTTCGAAACGTCGGGATGAAAAATCAAATAATTTATCGCGAAATTATCCGTAAATTGTGTTTTATTAAATGTGTAATATTCGCGTAAACTTCAGAAATAAGTATGTTACTATCGATGAAAAAACTGGGCCTTGGTCTTAAACATTTCCACTTCAAAATTACATTGTTATCTTCTAATTCAATATTATGGTTACCTTAATATCTTAGGTACTTAAATAACTATATTTGTAGGTGATTTCATCGGTGGTTTAGATCTCATTCATTCTATAAAGGTCACATATACACGTGCCAACAAAGACCACATTTACTGCTTCGAGCAAATTGAGGGCAGGGAAATTGTACTCATTCTCTATATGTGAAAAAAACAAAAAAAACAAGAAGTAATTAATAAAGAATTTTTAAACAGAATTGTGCTGGTGTAGGCTAAGCCACACATTTTATTAACTTTATAAAATCATATGTGTTAAACGTTGTGTTGATGCTACTATACTATGTTCTTGTACCATGTCTATTAAACTAAGTAACAGTAGCTAGTATATTCTCAACCGAGTATTAGGTTCAAGTTCTATTGAGTGCGAGGGTATCGTAATACGTCTTAATGCATTGTGTCAAAGAGATATAGATATATACTTAATTAATGCTTTTAGTAAGATACATAGGTGAGTATTGATAAGGTACTGCATAAGCTTTACTGACGTAGTAAAAAGTAGGTAACGAAGCATAAGTTTGTTTCTTACTTTCTATCTTTTACTTTTACTAATAGTTCAGTGACATTAAACTAAAATCTAGAACCAAAGTTTTGTACTTCCACAGTCGAATAAAAATACTCTAATCTCGCATCTTTTACACCCTTTACACACTGCACACAGTGAGCGAAGTCTAGTAATACCCTTTCGGTATTAAGCTATAAAAACGGCTAAGTCGCTTTAGCTAGATTTTGTTAGTACAAAATATTAGAAGAGCACCAGGGTACTTTAAAAATGTAAGCAAATATGTAGAGGTAGCCTAGTAAGCTTTGTTTTTACAACTGACTTCATTCATACAAACCATCTTGTGGCAGAACGACAGTATCATTAAAATAAAATATAACACGAATATAATGAAAATGCTACATCTACGACCCCATACACAGCTACTTTTAGCATCGATACAAACGCGCGTTTTTAAAGCGCGCGACCGCATCGCGACTCACGCAATGAACAGATTTCATTTGGCATTGATGCAAAAACGCGTTAGTATCGATGCAGAAGCGCGACTGCATCGATTCTATAACGCGCGTTAGCATCGACGCAGTCGCCAATATTCAGTACATACGTAATCAGTCAGGTATCAAACGAATGCCGAGAGTCGCATAACAATGGAATTTTTATTGTGTCTCGTTTACACATACTTGACGAGTTAAATTGTCAATTTCCAGCTTCTGCATCGCGACAGCATCGATACTAACGCGCGTTAGCATCGCGATTGCAACGCGTTTGCATCGCTGCTAAAAGTCGCAGTGCGTAAAGGGTATACCTATTATACTATCGACGTGATATTCTTCTGGCATTCAATTTGACACTTACTTTTTGGGACACCTTGTATACAAGCATGTTGTAGCCTTCTGAACACAGGTAGCAAAGTTCAAAAAACAACGAAAGATCTCGGAAACTTTAGGGTTTTAATAGGCCAATAAAGTTTTAAAAAGACGGTCGGTATAAAAAATAAACTCACAAGCGATAAAACGTTGGATGATACGATACACGAGTTTCGAAAAATATTTGTTGAAACTTTCCGACTTAAATTTAAATATCAAATGGTCATAATAATCATCCTCACACTGGACTCTGGAGTAAAATCAAACGTAATCGAGTAATAGCACAGTGTGGACCATACTGTTTAACTTCAAGAAAATATAGAAAATATTCAGCAAATACATTGTTACAAAAAATACTACCTCCCAAATACGTACTAAAAGGACTAAAATAACGCGTTTGGCTTCTAATTAGGTAAAACAAATTCATTTAAAGTCGGTGCAGTTATTATTTAAGTTGGAATAAACCTGATTGAAATAAAAAAGTTAATACACTTTTCTGAAAACAAAATCGGTTCAGTCAAACGCGAGCTAATCGTAGACGTACATACAAACATTCAAGTCAAACTGAGAACATTCTTTTTTGAAGTTGGTTAATAAATAGTATACTGTAACTGTAATTATCTACTTGATATTTATTATTTGATTTTTATAGAGTTAACATTTATAAGTTCCTTTGATTGGACTACAAAATCCTAAAAACAATTATTTACAAGTTAAAAACGTTTTAAATAAAGACACCCAAGCCTATCGTTTCGATTTTACTACCAATTTGTTTTACGGCCGTTGTTTGCCCAAAATGTGGTTAAGTTATTTTTGGAACGCGTTTGCGAAAATTGTATCAAAATAAAAACAAAACACATCTCACCAAACGTTTACTTTTGATTCAAAAGAGAAATCACACTGACTTGCTAAAAGCATGTAGGTAGTTATAGTACGTGCCATCCACGAAGGCGCCCGCCGCCATTCGGCCTAATCGTCTAAAGTACATTAATTTGTGGAAGATTTTTCCAATATTTGATGATACTATAATGCATATAACTGTTAAATATTTATTATTTTATATTTTTATATATGCCACACACCCCGTACCCCAAACTTTCCTCAATCAAAAAATCGGTTAAGTGCGAATCGGACCCGCGCACTGAGGGTTCCGTGCCACCTTAAACTGAATTCGGGGTCCACTTACTTCCACCTAACGAAAATATCACAATATTTTTTGACAGCAAAAATAACTTTGTTTTTCATAGTGTTTAAATGAAAGACAAAGTTATTTATGCGGTTAATGAAAATGTGCAATATCTCAAATACTACCGGTTCGATCTCTTTCAAACCAATTTTCGTTGAAAGTTTTTGTTGAGATCTACAACATATATTTTTTCCAAGATTTTCACTTTCGTAGTTCAAAAGTTAGATGGGGGGATGCCCATTTTACCACTTTGGAAGCGTGGTTCCGTTTTTTGCCATTCGGCTACGGAACCCTAAAAATGACTGGCGCGCGCCTTCGCGATTGTGCCATCCAGGCACAATCTATAACAAGCTTTCATGAAGTCATAATGTCTTTGGTCAAACTTTCCTTGCAAACAGTATCACCATTGTGTTAAATTAAGGCCCAAATCACAGGGTAAAATTGTAAGGCGTATTATCTCCTTATTCTTTCGCTTACCCTCTTTAACACTTTCCAGCGCGGTATCCCAGACACAATAGAACTTCTATTGTTTTACGGCAATAGCCATTTTATGTTCTGTGGCTATAGCCGTTCACCGCCCCAGAAAGTGTTAAGAGAGGTCATATAAAAATGACGATATAAAAAGCCGTGATTATATCTGTTGTCTTTTTCAGGGGCAATGACTCCTTGATAGAGAGGAGCCATCAATGATAAGATTTTTCTGTTTAGCAACAAAGGTAGTGAAAATGAGATTTTCATTGTTTTTTTTTTACAAATGCTCAGGTAAAACTCACCAACCAGTCCAAGAAGTATGTTCGCAGTGCCGTAGATGCTGTATTCTACTTCATTTAGTTGAAACTTGCGTCGAGCATATAAGTAGCTTACTTGTGAATCACCTGAAAAAAAATGCAATTGAATTGCTTAATTAAAACATATAAATTTTTCTTTCTTGATTATACTATCAATTTAAGATGTACCTATATTTCTATTTGATCGTACTCAATAGTTTGAAGTTTTCAAGGTAATTTTCGAAAAAGGACGTGGGACTCAATTCTTGAATTACTCGCGTCTTGGTTGTGATTTTGGTTGACTGTTCTTTGATTTTCGTTGAACTAATAACACCTGTCGCGTTGGGGGTTAAAAATTATTGACGACACTATTGGTTTTTCCTATTCTCATAAATAAGGATCATACCCAGTTACTAAATTTCAGTGAGTCTACTGGATTTTTTTGTACAACTTTTTTAACACAATTTTAACCAACAACTAAAACCAATTTGTTTCGTGCCATAACTTGAAGAATGGTTATAAACCCTTTCGTATTCAAATGCGACCAGCTTTAGAACCAAAGTCTAAAGCATTAAAAAAATATATATATTACTACTTAATTTTGCAGATTGCATGGACTTATTTTAGATATTGCACGCGAATACTCTAGAAGTGGGCAGTTGGCATTTATTAATCAAAGAACCTTGATTGCCGGCAATACAAAACTATAAGTACGTATAACAGCATTTAACCTATTTGAGCCACACTTTTATCTTATTAATTGATAGTAAAAGCGATTTTCCGAATGCAGGCGAATACACACAATAAATTATTGAGACAGTATTTTCTGACGATCCAGTGCGAGCTAGCCACAATCATATTATAATCTCTAGATTGTAATATGAGCGTAATAATCTCTACTTATATTAAATAAGCGAAATATGTGGCGAAAACTAGAGTTTTCGCCACATATTTCGCCAACTGAGAGATTGTTTGTTTATTTTGTAAATTTTATAATGAGTCACACGTTATCTAGCCTCAACCACTAGGATTTTATAAAAATGTTAAGGTAAATAAATTAAATTCTTCAAAAATTTACTGTTTAGTCAGGGTTGAACGACTTTAAGATAAAAAAAAGAAACAATAAGAAGGAAGACTCAGTAGGATTTCTACAAAGTGCAACATGAAATAAAATATCCAAGTAGCCAAACTTATGAATCAAATAAAGCAAAAGTTAAATGTTGCGTCATATCAAGAGGTCATAGAGAGTGGAGGAAAAGCGTAAAGAATAGAATAATCTCCTCCGAGCTCCTAGCTTTTGATGATGATGAACTAAACTTTTACTGCATCTAAATAAAAGTATTTTTTTAATGAGCAATCTTACGCATTGTATTTTATCACGCATTGTAAATCTTTTAATAATTCTCAAACAAATTACAGATCTCCATTATTATGTACGCAAAGTCAGGCCATCGTGCTGACGTCATTTCGTCTATACTGTACCAGCCTTAAGAGCCATATGACAGTCTGGAGATTCTCAGATTTTACCGAATTTATCAATGTGTGTGTGCGATTTTATATGTCCGGGACACAAAAAAATGTTAACTGTAATTAAACAATTTTGATACTTTATCTCTAGGTAGTAGGCTATGCGTATGATGAACACAGAAAGTGATGGTCTTATAAAAGTCGATGTGATAAATTACTGTTATAACAGTTTTTTTGTATTTAAAATACCTATAACAAATACAGTTCGGAATCAGGGCTCGCGTCAATTCCGTTCGCGAACATTTTCCTTTTGATATTTATTATATAACTAAATTCACTGATTTAAACACAAACGTACAGTTATAATAACGTAAAAAACTTACAGCATAGAAAAAACGAAATGCATCCAAAGGGTGAAGACATATAGAGGCGGGTAACACGCACTGACCTGCAACGACTAACCAGTGTTGTGCCGTGTTGGCTATTTCGTGGAATTGAAATGTTTCACAGAGACTTTTCCGACTCAAGTCTTGATTTGAATCTTGTTTTAAAACAATTTTCTAGTGTCAGTCGGTCCTTATTTGGATTGTTGTTACGAATTTCTTAAATATTTCGAGATTAGAAATAGATGACTTGGCACATCACTAGTCAGTCGGTACAGGTTGGTACCGGTTATCTGCCTCTTTATGTCTTCACCCAAATCGTGACTTCTCAGAGTAGGTATTTTTTTACGAATGTAAACTACACGAGAAACGGGGACTAAGGGTTATTGGTGGATGATGCCATTGGTTCTGCGCTTGATCTACCACGTGTCATACCAGCTGGATGCTATGAGGATTTATTTACACATAAATGCTTTTTAGTGTAACGCTGTTCTTTGATATGATTTGTATTTTGATATATGAAATATGTCACAAGTTATTATAGCTGACATTCAGAAAATGTAGTTAAGAAAATTTCGATCAAGATTTCAAGTATTTCATGTATAACAGATGATAAACAAGATAATTTTTATTTAATTATTTGGTTTACACCGGTATTATATCATTTTGTCCATATACATTTTTCAATAATGAAATATTATATGAATATGGACTTGAATAGAACCATGGAACTTCATGGCATTTGCGTACAATTTGAATACAGGTTCATATTAACTACATACACATCACATGAAACGCTTCTATTTAAACAAGCGTTTTACTATACAAGTTTATAGTTAGGTTGTGGTTGTAGATTGTGGTAGAAAAAAAAGTAATGTTAAATAAGCAAAATATTGCCCTATTTATTTAGGTTTAAACCATTGAAACACTGTTACTAGCGTATGGAATTAATGCCATGAACAAGTCCCACACAGTATGGAATTGACGCCAATGGCCAATGGTATGTACGTACGTATCAAAGGTTGTGGAACTAAATAACGCCTATATACGGTATATATTAAGAAAAACTGACCTTTTACTTTTTGTCGTCCGTTAATTCTTATTAAAAATCCAAAGCACGAATGATGTAAGAAAATTTATAAACTTACTTGTTTACTACTCAAAGTCAAATACTTAAAACAAAAGCCCTTATTTGTCTTCAATTTTTTGGGTTAATGGTCACTTCACCACCATACTATTTCAATAAAACCGACTTCAAAAACAAAACACATTAAAAAGTCTTAAATAAACTCTTGAAAGGACTCCATTTTAGGCAAACCATTTCTTTTTGGAGTCGATGCCCAGATAGATGTCGCTTAAGATGGAACTTGAGAGAGCCCATGTGATGGCACTGACTTTAAAAAGAAATGGTTTGCCTAAATTGGAGTGCTTTGAAGAGTTTTAGACTTTTTAGTGAAAAAAAAAAACTTCGACCACAGAAAACTTTGCTTCATATCCAGCCTCGGCGCGCCCCATCCCTGTTTTATAATAACTTAAGGGGTAAGAGGTTTATACCAATTCAACAAAGTAAATATCATGAAAATCGGTCTACCGTTGTTGAACTATAAAGTAGTGTTACTGATATTACTTTATTTTATATAAATAAGGTTATTATTTGCAACCCCATAAATATGCAATAGAATTGGTACTATTGCCTATTCTTGGCCTTATTAATTCAGTATTTGTCTAAAATTGTCATTTAACTGTTTGGTGATAGAAACAGTTTGCTCATCATATACCACAATTTTATTTTGTAGACAATTTTTTATTATTATTATTTTTGTCGATAATTTTGGTCCTAGTATCTGCACATTTTGTTTGATCAAGTTTCGAAAATACAAATTGTATATGATAAAAGATCTTCGTTATAACTCATGAACCTCTTGAAATAGTCGCCATACATATAAATCTTTCTTGTTTATAGTATTAATAAGGATTCCTTTCTATGCAAGTTTACATAACATTGATTAATCATTTAAAAAACAACTACTAATCGATACAAAAGAACGAATACTTTTTTGTTATAATTAGAGACCATCGACGATCCAAATGCACTATGGTTTTATGCCTGTTGCATAAAGCCTCAAAGCGAATTGGTCGCCGTATAAAAATTGTGCAAAGCGTGATATTTTCAAATTTGGAATTAGTATCATACACGAAATAAAAGACTAGCAGCGAAGACAACGAAAGACACACCCTTCCCCTCCGAGCGCTCGGCGCTGTCTGTCAAATTTCGATCGAAGATGAATGTTCGTGACAGCTCCAAATCTCAAATTTATAGGTACTACTTTAGTAAGATATTTTGAATATATTACACAAGATAAAATCAAGAATTTAGATGCTAAGTCAAAGATAGGAACCTCTATAACATTGTTTTATCAAATAACACAGAATAAGTGCAATGTATCTCAGAGATAATCGCCTGTCTTTAGGTGCGTATTTTATGCCAAAACATGGTATCAATTTTGTCTTCATTTGGAATAACCAGAGCAATAAATAAATAAATCAGAGTCGACACCTTGTATACGAACGTAATTCCCTTCAAGTTTATGTTATTTCGATAGCTGATGTCAACAAGTGATCTAGAAGAGTGCGCCAGAAAAACCGTCAATTTGGCTTCTATGATTGCAAATTACAGACATTTTTAAGATTGAATCAAAAATTCAGAGTCGACATCTTATGGAGATAGTTCATTTCTACACAGTTCATTAAAAAAAAGTAGTCAGTTTAGTCATTTTTGGGGAGATATTTTCATTTGAACTTTGTTAGAAGGTAGGTGACAGCAGCCTTAAGACAAGTTACGTTGACCTTTTTTATTGTTAAACTAGCTGTGCCCGCGACTTCGTCCGCGTGGAATAGTGACTTTGGGTAGAATTTTTAATTATTTAGGCTTATGATTTTACAAATAAGATACTTAAGTATAAGTACTTATAAGTACGCAAGATAAAAAGTATTTATTTATGTTAATTAAAGTAAATTTTAGTACTCACTTATCATTAAAATTGGCCATTGTTAGCAATGAATTGTAAAAGTTTAGGTTTTATATAAAAAAACATAATAAGTATTTAAGAAAAATAGTGAGACTTCGTATAGGACAACCATGGCTCAACTATACTACTTCCGCCTCCAAGCTTTGCACCCATCTTCAAGTCACCCTGTATTACTTAACTAAAACTAAAGGGCGATATAGAATGCTTAGTAAGCTTTATTAAACTTATTTTTAAAACAAAATCAGTATATTTATTATTACAACAATAAAAAGCAAGTAGTACATCAAAGGTGATCAATTATTATGACCATACCGATTATTTGGACGTTCACAATTTGTATTTTGATTAAGAGTTCCTTTGTCTGATAGGATTATATGGTTACTTTACTTTTTAACTACTAAGTACTTTGCCACAAAAAAAACTACTACTTTACTAACATTTTACTTTGTTGTGTGGAAAAAATGGATCTAAATATATATTTTGTTATATTTTGGCAAGTACCATAAAGTAGAGTACCAAAATTTCATTTAATTTATACAAACCAATATGGAGGAAACACTACACATTGAATTAAAACACTTTACAGATTCATTTCCCACACATTTATTTAAAATGAAATAGAGGGCCTGACGTTTCTAATTATTATCAGCATCCGTGGTCACAGGTAGACCAAGAAACTACCATCGCTCATTAATATCTATTGACGTTCCTAACCACCCAGAAAAAACTTATTGTGTCTTGAGATCTTGCAGTATGAGATGTTGCTTAGGTTGGTCTAAACATAAATAAATCAGCTATTTATATTCTTTAATCTGCATGCCTATACTAATTGTTGATTCACCGATGTAGAAGATGCCACAGTCACATTCCTGTCTGTACTCCCCTGCATCTTGGAGAGGTATGTGATGTGACACTTGAAAGGTGGTAAAAATTGGTTAATCTTCATGTTCAATTGTAGCGGGTTTGGCACGGGGTATGCAACAACCTTCCTTACATGTTGACAATCAGCAGCCAGGTTTTGGTTATCATTGCTGCCCCTTGCTCTCTGAAACAAAGTTTTTGTCGTGATAGCTATGTATTGGTGGCATTTCTAAAGACTGTGAGGCTAAGGTTATGATCTGGATAAGAAATATTGTTTATTGTCTGCCTCAATTTCTGAATTATCTGAATGTAAACTGTATAAGAGTAGATTTTCCAAATTCAACTGGAAGAAACTCTTCAATTCTTTCTCTGGAAGAAGAGCTTCACTTCTCATTAATTATTCTGCCATCCTACCAGTTGAATTTTTGGATGATTAGAGTTAAGATGAATAGGAAAAGCAGTAGGTAACAAAACTTTATATCTACATACCGTTAATAAAACTTTGGTGTTACATTATACAGGTGATGGTCAGCAACAACAGGTGATACTGGAGAGACCATTGCAACACATCAGTGTCTAATATCACTTGTGGCTTAATCCTTCACATGTGGCGTTGTTGCTCCTCCTATTATTTACACATGCAATTTTCCATAATTTCCATGCTTTCAATCACAGATGAATAATATTCAATACTTTATTTCACTTTGTTTTATTTTGATAGATTCACAGATGAATAAATATGTATCTAGGATAGATTGAATGACTTGACATTTGTTTGACAATTACTTTAGACATCAGTTATATTTGTATCTGTGTCACAGATTATAGGTAAACCGCTTCATTGAGACTTCGCCTGCGGGGTACAGGGGTGCGGGCGGAAAGACGAGAGCGGGGAATGTAAGGGGTGCGGGCGGCGGTGATACACAGGAGACGAAATTTGCCGTGACAGTTCTTAAGATATGTGACGTCAGTGGTCACAATAGTGGTCGTCAGTGTCGACACTTTATAAACATTACATAACATATTGGAAATAATACTCGATTCAATACAATGACACCAATAAGAGTGAATTAATTCTAAATATTACTATCCAAAATCGTGGATTTTGATCAATAAATAAAAAGAAATTTTAAAATAAGATAGATTTTTTGGCAAAATTAAAAACTTCAAATAACATTCCCTGGTAACTTTTGCGACTGTTTTGTTTGAGTGTATTATCGAGTTCATATTCATATCTAGTTCATATTCCACTGAGTTTAGATCTATATTTTATTATATAGTATTCGTATATATTTAGAGCATTTATTTAAACACTGTTATTTAACAGTGTTCAAACGGTGGACTTAATGCTAGAATGATGTAAAATAGAATTTAAAAAAAACACGACAACAATACAATAATATAGATTTTGTGTCCGAATATACTGCGACTCATCTTCAGACTTCAGTCAGACAGTATTCTCTTGTGTACTTCTGTCAAAGCGTCCGCAACTGTCAACAGATGCTATCGCTACCTGTGTAGCGAGCGTACTGAATTTTGAAAAGAATGTGCCTGCCGCCCGCACCTCTCACAAGCTCCGCTCTCGCCTCCCCCCGCGCCCCTGTACCCCGCAGGCGAGGTCTCAATTTCGCGGTTTACCTATAGTAATGATCTGTGTACAATGGTCTATGGTTGAAAAAGTGACACTTGGCGCGTTTCGTTCTACTGAAGTTTGTTTTTAATATTTTTTTACATCGCACGGAAACTTTTATTTAAAGGCATTGTAAGTATCCTAAATGTTGCTCGATGGTTTAAGCTACCACTGGTCAAAATTTTATTTGAATTGGTTCAGTCGCTTCGGAGTTTATCGCGAGCAAACAGACAGACAAACAGAGAAATAAGAAATTTGAAAAAAATCTAGATTAGTCATTGCACTTCTTACATCCCCCTGACTCGGTTTTAAGCATTTTCTTTTATTGTACAGAAATTCGACCTCTACAATTTTATTATATGTATAGATGTCTTTACAATGATTGTTTTATGTGCCTACTCAACTGAGATAAAAGGCGTTCCTAATGATAACAATACAAATAAGTATTCGTTTCCGTTACATTGAAATATTCAATACATGTCTTATTTTTTTTAAAAAAGAATATTGGAACGGTAAAGCTGTGCAATGTTAAAGCACTTTATTCGTACACGTGTTTAAAAGCCCTTAATAGATCAAAATATTCAAATACAATCAAATTCTAACAACATCACATACATACATGTCACATTGATGACCTTCTTTTTTGAAGTTCATAATTAGTCATATCGTGTACCTACATTTCAACTCTCAACCGATTCTGTTTATGTGATAACAGCCCGTAGAAGGTCGATTAACAAGGCTTATTCATCTTATACCGAACTCTAAAAACATGGTTAATTCGTTCAGAAATATTAAACATCGATAAGTATTCACAATTCGAGTTTTTATTCGCGTACGTGAAGGTCGCAAAACGCCCTTGAAATTGTGGATAATTCTTAATGTAATACGGATAACTACCAAGGTATGTACACCAATTAAAAATATTTCACGGTAAATAAACTCTATAATAATATCATAAGGTTTGCACACAAAGGTCACACTTGTTCTCAAAGTACCATACGAGTAGGTATTGACGAAATCAGTAGCCGATTTAAAAGGACTAAAAAAATATGGACTTAGATAGAGATCAGTATTAAAACTATTAAAAGCAATAGCACTCCTGAATCACCTTGAACTGTAGTGAATGCACCGAAACTTTTCGGAAGTAGAACCAACCATGGTATTATTTTGTAAATACTTTCTCTCCTTTCATTGAACTTACTAGCGTTTGAAACTGACACCACGAATAAAACTCGCCACATTAACTTGTCATCAACTCATACAAATGGTATCTCGAAATTCAAATTTCAAGGAATATGTCACAATCTTGTCGTCGTATTTGCGACACATTTTTGCTTGACATAGCCACAGATGAATAACTACTCATATAAATAACAATTCACAGCTCCTTCAAAAAAAAAGAAGCAGAAGCAGATGATATAAGGTACAAATAAAAGAATCAAACCAAAATAGGTAGGTACCTATTTTACCTCAAATAAAATACAAGGTTGTATATTATTTGTATTTTAAACAATAGTAGTTTGTTATACAAGGGGAGAAAGCGACCCATTTCACTCGAGATGTTTCTGGCGCTCGAACGAAGTGAGAGCGCCAATAATTCGAGAGTGAAATGGGTGCTTTCACCCGAGTTAAACATACTATTTTTCATTTCGACTGTGAGGAAAACATGAAATTTACAAAAGTGGTTGTAGATGTCTTGGTGAGGTATTATGTAGTTTAGCGAGAAAGGAAAACTCAAGTTTTGAACAAAATATGACAGTTGATTTACAGTACTAACAACATCTAACACGATTAGAAAGAATAACGGCACGAATACACGAAAACAGAGTACAAAAAAGCAAAAAATAACTTTTTAATCAAATAATTAAAATCTTTGTAAAGAATATCGATCGATTTTTTTCCACAGATAATAACAGAATCCAAAAATAATTTCTTTTTTTATAAAAGTTTTAACGGCTTTGGACGAATCCTTCCTGAAATGACACTGACAGTATAAAATTTTAAAAAAAATCATCTTGGCATTATGGCGGGAAGCCAAATATTTTAATTATTAATTGAATTAAAATTAGAAATTGTATATTTTTTTATCAACGATTATACATAATACCTACACAATATGATTTTCAATTTATAGCTAAGCAAAAATGTTTGTTTTTTTAATAAAATGATGTGACTCAATTATCTTTGGTCCAAGCTTTGACTGCAGGCCTTGACTCTATGCCATGTCAATTAAAACTAAATTACTTTCCACCCTAGGGATGGATAAGCTATTTTCCACCCGGCTATCTACACAGGAAAGTTCTATTTTCCGAACAGGAGAGATGAAAAAATTATTCCGTAGTAAAAAAAACATTATTTTTTAAAAAGAAAACAAGGTAAACCACTGCACTGTCTGGATGCGGTTACCTTTAAAATGTCGGACTAGGCCAACACACTGCGCGCATTGATTAAAAAGAAGGAAAGAGGACATTCAAAATAAAATTATATTTATTAAGGATAGTAAAAACTTTATAAACAAGATTCCGAGCAATGTCCTTTAGGAAATAATAACCTTTGATGTCAGTGAGATTGGAGGCCTATTTTGGGATTTCATTCTTCGGACTGTAACTTTGTTATTTATTAAAAACCAAGGAAGGTTTGTATTTAAAAAAATACTAGTAACACGTGGTGTTACTAGTATTTTTTTTGCCTGGCTGATTTTAAAGTTTGTTCAATATATTTATCTTAGTTAAATATATAAGTTGAGAAACAATAATGGTTAAAAGAGATGATACTTTGTTAGTTATGCTTACATTTTATTCCATAAAAACGATCTATTTTTTTTGCATTTTTAGTCCTTTTATTTATTAAAATTATTAACTAAAATTAGGCTCAGTGTGTAGCATCTCCGATGCAAAAAGAGATGGGTAATCATCTGTGTAACTGTGATATCA
The DNA here is from genome assembly GCA_963584085.1 of Pyrausta aurata. Lineage (NCBI taxonomy): Eukaryota > Metazoa > Arthropoda > Insecta > Lepidoptera > Crambidae > Pyrausta > Pyrausta aurata. The sequence goes on along the minus strand of OY757270.1, from coordinate 8,174,000 downwards.
TAGTTCCTAAACGGAAGAGTCGATTTTTGTTTAGTTTTTTGAGTTTTAGATAATTTTATTGCGAGTGCTCTTAGCCATGTTTCATTAAAATAGGTTCAGCTGGTTTTTATTTGCAACGGAATTTTTTGTTACAAATTTAATGTTGTGATTATTCTAGGTTAACAATAACCGCCCTCCATATTATTCGTATAAAGTTTGACAGCTAGTTATAGTTAAAATAGGATCGTGCAATCAAGCTGAATCACTATGCAAGTTAATGCAGTAAAATTGGAAGATTAACCTCATCTATTCCAATACACATGTGCACCTAATTGAATTGCATATTAGCGACCAGTAGCTAGCCCCATTGCTGAGTAGTACAAGGTTCTTTGCTCGTTGCAACATGGAAGTTGCAGATTTGATATATGGAACACTAACTGTGGGTTGCAGGTTTATCTCAATTCTAGGATATGTATCTAGATTCTTTTCGAACGTAAACTTTTTTGGCTCTAAACGTTATTATTTTAATAAAAATTTTTGCAGTATTACATATTTTCTTTTTATAAGTCTGTTGTTTTACTCTACCTAAAAGCTTGTGGTGACTTTTTTTACAAACAAAAATTTTCAAGTATTGGTACTTACCGTACAGTGGTCCAACCATAATCAGGTACAAAGCGATGACCAGAATTATTTGCATTCGTCCATTCAGCGCCCTAGGTCGTAAAACGACCAGCACTGTATTACACACAAGCCCGAACACATCACTGAATAGTTTCACACACTTATTCCTATTAGTTTCATCCACAACCACATCCCGGTCATCCGCCGCCACATCTTCAAGTCTGACAACACCGTAAATGAAAGAACACGTGTGTAAACACAGCAACAGCGTAAACACACCATAAAATCCGAGACCTCGCAAAAGAATACCACTCAAAGCCGTCCCAGCGGGAGTCCCAAAACTCACAAATATCGTCACTATACCCAAACGAAACGTTCTGTTCTCAACTGTAGTCCTGTCAGCCATAAAACTGTACATGCCCATGAAAATAATTATGTAGCTACCGGTCAGCGCAGCCGGCAGCGCTTCTATGAGAGCGGTCGCTTGCAAAGACAGCTCTTTAAAGTAGTACGTAGCTAAAAGCAACCCGCAGTTAGTGATGATCTCCCCGACGAACGGAAAAAGTATGCAGATTTTCCGTTTTTTATATTTGTCGCTCCACGCGCCGACGAACAGAACTAGAACAGCGGGTATCGCGGTCTGGAGAGGGAACTTCCAAGCCATTACCGTGGCTACCAGCGCCTGCACTTGATTCAACTCGGCTTCCAAACCGGTCGTGTTGAGGTCCCTTATGCGGTCGCATATATCGTCTCCGAAGTCATAGTGCACCCTGCACGATTTCTCCAAATGCATGTTCTGCACCGCCATAGATGACAGCGAAGTGCATAACATGTAAACAAACAGACAAGGCTCCACTGTCGTTTCGCGGAAGAAACCTTTGACACTCTTTATGATCCTCTTTGAGGTTTCCATCCATGTAGTCTTCTTGAGATTCTTCGTCAGCAGCATTTTTGAATTCGTCAAGTCTGAGACGCTGCATATTTTTTCTGTGCTCGCGTTCATTTCGTCTCAACCGATATCCGTGTCTGTTTCCTCGATCGGAACCTTTCCTTAAGTCGTTTCCAAAACTCGGGCTGTAAAATTCAGGTTGTTGTGTGAGGCGCGATATGCGTGCATACGACCCACTCGCATCACGGCTGTTACGATAACAGAGGTCTTACCGGCGACGACACCACTTTTAAATAAATATCTCATTTATCTTGCACCTCATGTTACGAGTCTACGCCACAAAAACAAGAATAAAAATTAAATAACTAATTACTGTGACCGAATGACGAGCTGCCTGCTATTGTTGTGAATGTCTGTGCCGTGAGCAATGTCTTTTTATCGCTGTTTAAGAGCAATTATGCCAGTTTTATGTAAATATGACGTTCGTGGTTGTAGAGCCAAATTGTTATTTCATTACAGTTTAGGTACCTACGGGTACAAACGTCTACTTGTTTAATTACTCTGACTAGGGATATCTCTTAGATAATACTTTATTCATTAATGTATGGTTGGCATTGGAAAAATATGCGTTTTTCTATGGTATGGTGTCAACCCTGGATAAATGTCTCACATAGAATGTATGGTACGTGACGGGGAATCTCGGTCGTCTACCGGGGCGACTGTTTTTTGCAGAATCAAAGCGTGCTCTTATTATTAACTAGTTGTTCCCGACGACTTTACCCGTGCATAAGTATTAATTACTCATATTATTATCATTGCCGTACAAACTTCCATCCCCATTTTCACTCAATTTTGTGTCTATCTTCATTCGAAACTAATTTAAAACCGAATCAGCAGTTTTCATATGAAATATAACAAACAAACCAGCACATGAAGTATCAAGTATAAATGAATATTGATATTGTAATATGTATATTAGGATAGCAATACAAATATTCATTAAATACATGGTTCATAAAAAAAATTGTTAATCAATGAGTTTGATTACAATTTTTGTGTGAAACTGTTTATACAAACATCTTGCAAATAACCAAAATTCTACATTTATATCCATCCATAAATAACTAATACATAGAGATATATTATGATTGCATCTGCTTATGCAAATATACTGCATACAATTATTGTAAACCGGGACTGCAGCTTACTTCGATGTATTGCACTGACTCTAATTATTATGTAAGTAAAGCAGCTCGGTCAATGTACAGTCAGCTTTAAAAAAATGTAGGTACACCTCTAAGTGCGCCTTCTAATGTGTAGGGCTTACTGCTGATATTTATGTATGAAATTGACAGCAGCGCGAATGTCAAGAAAATGATGATTTCATTGCTAAAGAACAGACATCGAACAGACATCGAAGCCATTACCGCTTTATCATCAAATAAGAATAACATGAACGACGAACTTACACAAAGTGCGACGAGAGGCGCAAGCGATATATTGTAGATGGATAGTACCTTTAAGTACTAAACGCATTAATTCTCTCATCTGAACTGTCATGTCTATCCACATCTTCCAACGCCTGCCAGTTTTCTAAACCTTAAAAACTTTGTATGCGTTCCTTGAAATTGTGAGTCTGCGTCGCTGTGATCCAGTGCTTATTAAAATTATCGATAAGCATCGCTTTGGAAGTCCACAGTACAAATATTTATATTACGAGTACCTAATATTATATTATAATGCTGACGAGTCTTAGTTGAGTGCACTACACTCAGGAACTAAGGTCCTATAACAAATCTTGAGTTATTTACATATCTTATTTATCGAGGAAGGCATACAATTTCAAGGGGCCCCCCCCCTGGGGGAGATATTTTATTTTAATAATATAAATTACACTTAACTTTGGTATCTACTACCAAAGCGCTGCCACCACTGCGCTACGAGTACCTTACGGCGCGTAAAAAGCAACCGTGACTCTGTGACAGACGAGGAATCGAACCCCATGTCTTACGCTATCCGGGCGTATGCCTATACCACTCGGCCACCGTCACATTAACAAGCCTGTTGAATTTTGCAAGCGCTTTTTTTAACGCGTAGGCTGCGTGACCTTATCAAAGTTGCGAGATTGTTCTCACAATAGCCGAAGAAAAAATATTTTAACAATCGATGAAGAAAACCAGTTTATAGTTCATTCCTCGTCTGTCACAGAGTCACGGTTGCTTTTTACAAGTGCAATTCATGTTATTAAGTTTGTATAGTGACAAAACACTATAAAAACAAATATCAACTATAAATTTTATTTTTGTTAGCCGTTTATTATCCCACTGCTGGGCAAAAGACTCCCCTAAACTTCTCCAGTGGCCGCGGTTACCGGTCTGGGTCACAAATGCGAATAAAGTCAGGGCATTGCTTAATAAAAATAGCAGATTTTTATTTGGCACTTTATATTTTTTTAAGCTGTATCCAAAACATTTTTAGAACCTGTAGCTAGCACTGCAGTGGACAGAAGCCTTAAAGAGTATAGTACAGTCAGCTCAAGTGCATTCCATTACTTTCTTCCGTCACTGCATTCATAGATACGAGTTTATAGCACACAGCAACTATAGTTACAGTTAATCATACTATTAAACTGACTCTGTAAGTCATGCCTCTTATTACAAAAAACTGGCCAAGTGCGAATCGGACTCGCACGAAGGGTTCCGTACCATTGACTAGATAAATAGGCAAAAAATTGATTTTTTTTTGTATGAGCCCTTATTTTTTTTTATTTATTATGAAAGTCAAAATAAAGCGGATTGGTATAGAGCAAGAAGTGGAATAAAATCGCGAAAACGCGATTTATTTATCTTTACTTGAAAAACAAACGGCTATAAATTACACATTTGGCTTAATAGTAATGAATTATTCTTAAGCAATATAGTTTTCACCATGCAACGATTATGTTGTTATTTTATTCCGCTTTTCCTTAAATATTTATTTTATTTAGAAGACGGTCATCAGAATCTGAGCACTAAATTGACATTGCATGCGATTACCATGATACTTGTCTGTTGCAAATTCATTCGTCAACACTATGAAAAAAAAATGAATCCGAACACATTCAAATAAGCGATAAAAAGAGCTAGACATCTGATGTATACCGCTTTCGGCACCCGTTAGCAGCCACGTTTATTACACAATGTTTTTTACTCCCGGCACCTGCGTTTAAGTATTTATACCTATTACTAAGACATTTCAGCTAATTTCTGTTCAATTGAAAATTAAAAATTGAATTCATATTATTAAATATATCTTGAAACATGAGTTACTGAGCCTCTAGCGTACTGTGGGATGACTTTGGAAAAAATCTAAGTCACACAACATGACGTAAGATAAGGAGGTCAGTTACCTCCTTTTATGTTTCAATAATCTAGCTCTGATAGGCTAGCCGGCTTTCTAAAACCATGTTTATGGGGTCATTACGGTTTGGGAAAAAATTATTTTGACATACCTGTATAGTAACAATCCTATTTTTATTATTACTGTTACAATCAATCTGTAAACTGTAACAATACTATTATTATTATCACTATTATTGCCTGACAAGTGGATAGTGACAAAACACTTTAAAAACAACAACAAACTTTTTTGGAAAAAAAAATATTGTTTTCAAATTTATTTAGTAATATTAACAATGCAATGGTGTGTGACAATAAGTGAGATAATACATCATTTAGGTTTCCGAAGCGGAATGGCAAAAATGAAAGCACGGAACCCGTATGTCATAATAACCACTTTATTCTGAAACTATTAGTATTGCACTGTTAAAACTAGGTAGATAGGTGCAAAAAAAAACACATGGAAGTAAAAAAAAATGCTCAAACCTGTTTGAGTGTATTGTCTATGGTCTGTCTATGGTATTTTGGCTAAGTGGAAGTAAGTGGACCCCTTATCTGAATAAGGGGCACGATGCAAGGGCAAAGTTGGCACGGAACCAACAATGCGCGAGTCCGACTCGCACTTGGCCGGTTTTTATACTGACAGAAAAAGGTAAAGATGTGTTAACTTTGAGACCTACATATGAATCGTATGCTAATGTTTTATTTTTAAAACAACAGGTTTCTTAATTTTTACAAGTGAAACAACGTGAAACGACTGTTATTACATAAAATTTCGATGACTTCACTATAAAAAGAAAGGCGCTTGATTCAGGTTTGTAATTCCTAAAGATGGAGATTATAGTGTCCATAAATATTAGGCTTCTTGGCAACATGTAGAATGACGTAACTGCTGCGGCCGCAGTCTAAAGCAAAAGAAATGTCAAATTCTTGACATTTAACCTCGATAAGTTAAATTTCCTAATTTTCTGCTGGATAAAATATCCTTTTTTTCTTCTACTTTAACTTAACACGTTCCGGGACACTACTCCAGACACAATAGATGTTTTATTGTTTTCACGCCTGTAGGCGTTCACTGCCCCGGAACGTGTTAAGAGCTGCGCTCTTGTCGGTGGAGTAATCGCCATTCTTTTCTTTTACTGCCTTTTTCTTGACCTCCTGGAGGCCGATTCTCGCATGATCGAATTTATTTCGTGTGGTAATTCGATTACGAGTATCATCACTGTTTTACCGAAAAAATCAAGTAATAATATCCACTTAAAAAACAAGTGAACGAATGAAATCAGAATGCATAGAAATCGTGACCCCGAATAAAGCAATACTTATGTGCATTTTCTTTAGAAAAGAAAATCGAGAATTGGTCTCCTGGTACGACGTAACACTAACTTTTTCCTTTACTCGGTCAAAATAACTTCACCTAGGCTCCTCTTCACCTTTTTCCTTCTATGATATTCTCTAAGAACCTGTCATGTCGTATCAGGTATTCTATCATATTATTTCCCCGTCTATTTTCTATTATTTTCATAAATTCCTTTCCTCGTCTACAATATTGAACACCTTCGTCTCTTTAACTTATGCAGCATTTTTTTTTAATTAATCGTTAAAATATTTGTAATTTTTAAGCATTGCTGAATTTTGTTTCTCAATCAATAAACTCACGTTAATACGAATTTTGTCTCGGCGATTTGGGTGCCACCTGGTTTTTTGACAGATAAAACTGTGTCGAGACTTGCGCCACTCTTGTGGTCGGTCATGCATTTTTACGTAACCTTAGGCCTTAATATTAACACGATTGATACTTAAAAATAATATTGAAAAATTCTGGATGACATAGAGGGCTTCCAAAACTAAATTTTTCATGTAAACTTTACCCAAAATAAATATAATAAAACAACAATTTAATAAATCTTGTATGTATGAGTGTATAAAATATAAAAATAGAATGTATAAAAAACACTATAACTGCAAAAAAATATTAATCTATTCCTATAACTTAATGCCAAGTTTTGTTGCAGTCATGTGAGATTGCTTTGATTTTCTTTCAAGAGACGTAATAAACTTTTATTCTTGGGTTTCACATTGAATTGTTAAACTATAATAGATTGTTATTTGTTATACAAGGGGAGCAGAGGAACCGTAGACGCTTTATTCGTAATCAAGCAGATACAGGAGAAAAGTCTCGAACAGAATCGCCCTCTTTTCATGTGTTTTGTAGATCTTGAAAAAGCGTTCGACCGTGTCCTTCGCTCTGCCCTCTGGTTGATCTTTAAAAAAACTGGTTGTCCCACAAAATTCTTAAACCTGATCAGACAGTTTCACGATGACATGTCAGCCAAGGTTCAGCATAACAACGAATTTTCGGACCCCTTCCCAGTAACGAGTGGCGTAAAGCAAGGCTGTGTCATGGCCCCAACCCTGTTTGCTCTGCACTTTTCTGCGGTAATGGCCGACGCACTAAAAAGCTGTAATGCAGGCATTAAGCTCAATGTACGGTCAGATAAAGGTGTATTTGATATCACTCGTTTCAGGGCAAAAAATAAAGTACTAAAGACCGCTGTACTTGAAGTCCTCTATGCCGACGATGTCTGCATAATGGCAGACAGTCTCGAAAATCTTCAGAGCTGTATGAACTCTCTGAGAAAATCGTGCTGTAGATTTGGCTTAGTAATAAGCGTAGCCAAAACCCAAGTCCTCAAGCAATCACCTAGAGGCTGCCATGCTGCTGAAACCCAAATCTATTTGGGAGACACAACGCTGGAAGAAGTCAACAACTTCAAATACTTGGGTAGCCAAATCCAAAGCGACAACAGCCTCTCATCGGAGATTCCATCATGTATCGCCAGAGCCGCTGCTACCTTCGGCAAACTGAACCATCGAGTTTGGAAGTCGCATGATCTGAAGCTACAAACAAAGCTGTCTGTATACAAGGCGATAGTTCTCCCCATACTCACTTACGCCGCGGAGACCTGGTGTCTATACAAGGGAGACATCAAGAAACTTGATACGTTTCACATGCGTTGTCTGCGCTGTATTCTACGCATAAGGTGGCATGATCATGTGACCAATGCCGAGGTGCTGCGTCGCTCTGGTATGACCGGCATAGAGGTTCTTCTGATTAAGAGCCAACTAAGATGGAGTGGCCATGTCAGCCGCATGAATAACTGCAGACTCCCGAAATCCGTTTTCTATTCCGAGCTATTCCACGGGAAACGGAGTCACGGGGGGCAGTACCTGCGGTACAAGGACGTTTTGAAACGCCACCTTAAGGCTTGCGACATCTCACCGGGTCATTGGGAGGAGCTGGCAGGAATGAGACCGGAATGGCGCAATGCAGTCAAAAAAGGTGTAGCTTTTTTTGAAGAAGTTCGGCTTAATCACCTAGACCTAAAGCGCCATATACGGAAAACTCGACCAAAGCCCTCCTATACCTACACGGTTAAGGAACACGGACAGCTTCACTGCGCGCAATGCAACCGAACTGTTCAGTCCAAATTCGGTTTCGCAAGTCATCAGCGAGCCCATAACAGAACACTACACCAATCTTAAATCACCAAATACGATTGCAAGGGTCGCCGTCGTCGGATACGACGAGGAGGACTACGACTACGGAGGGGAGAAAGCGACCTATTTCACTCGAGATGTTTCTTCATGCTTGATTCTTGACGCTTTTTCAATAATTCGACAGTGAAATGGGTGCTTTTACCCGAGTTAAACATACTATTTTTAATTTAGACTGTGAGGAAAAACATTAATATTTACAAAAGTGGTTGTAAATGTCATGGTGAGGTATTATGTAGTTCAGCGACAAAGGAAAACTAAAGTTTTTGCACAACATTAGTTAATTTACAGTACTATAAACATCTAACACGATTAGAGAGAGTAACGGCACGAATACAAGAAAACGGAGTGTAAAAACGCAGACGATATCAAACAGAATCATTGTAAATTGTAAAGAATATCGATCGATATTTTTCCACAGATAATAGGTAACTGTCAAAATTTGAAAAATATACTGAATCCAAAAAGCAAAAGAATAAACGACACTGACAATGTAAAATAAAAAAGTGTCATATGATATTATGGCGGGCAGCCGAATATAAATTTTTTTATTGAATTAAAATAAGACAAATTGTATATTTTTAATATCAACGATCATACATAATACACATGTTTTTCAATGTATAGCTAAGCAAAAATGATTATAATATTAATAATATGATGTGACTCAATTAGCTTTGACCCAAGCTTTGACTTCTTGCCTTGACTATATGCCATGCCATTAAAACTAAATTACTTTCTACTAAATGATATTCGATGGAGCAGAAAATCAGAATATTTAAATTGTCTACGCGAAATGTCAAACATGTTGCTTTAGACTTCCAGCATAGGCCGGCTTGGCTTTTTGACTCTATTTACATTTTAACCACCGTAATTAAATATTGAGCAATAAACAACATTAATAGAATCATTTATCTATAAAGCAATCACATCGTTGTCATACACATGCATTTCTTTGATTTCTGGGTTCTTTACTGTGTCCCGCTGTTGTCTTCGATGCAAAATAAATAAGGCTCTGAAAAAGAAGTTTTTTTTTTATAAATTACTAGCTGAACCGGCGAACTTCAAATTTTTTCTGCGGATCGACGGACGGAGACTAATAATCATTTAAATCGGTCCAGCTCTCCACTTATGAAGAATAACAAACGCGACTTATTTAAATATGTTAGTGTGTCACTTTACTATGGAAACGTTTCGTTAAGAAAGTGATCGTTTCTTCTTTATGTAGTGTTTTGATCTCTATTAAAAAACGATCTCTACTCGTATTATTGAAGCATTGTGAGATGACAGACAAAATACATATTTAAAATTTGCGAGACGTTGACATCATAACTAAATTTTATAATTATAAAGTTATAATACTATTTATTAATATTTGACGCTAACAACTTATTATTTCGACTGTTGTTTTCTATTTCGAGATGAATATTCCATCAATGCGTTATTTATTTACTAAATGTCATATTTTTTCCATAGTCACTGTCTACCAATCGCTTGGTGTAGGTAGGCCATAATGACACTATGATAATATATCTTATAGTTCAACACGTTCCGGGACAGTGCCCGCCTACAGGCGTGAAAACAATAAAACATCTATTGTGTCTGGAGTGTTGTCCCGGAACGTGTTAACATCAAAGTAACAGATTCACGGAGAGGGTGTATCCTTCATTTTGATCATGTTGGTATTGTCATAGAAAATAAGTGTATCTATTTAATCCCGACAATTTGGCGACTATTGAAAAAAACAATAGTACAGTTTTAGATTAATAATCATAACCGCATTTATTTGAAGTTGGTAAAATGGACGGAAAAAGATCCTATTTTCAAAGACCTTCCGACCTTGCCAAGGCACAGGAGTGTCGCACTCAAAAGTCACGGCAAAAGTTCTGACTCTTGTGTAAAGACTTGCAAACTAGCCATTAGTTAGTAGACCAGGCATAATAGATTTGAATGATAAAACTTACATGAATACCAAAATGTCGGGCGCCGTCATAACAGTTCCTAGGAAGTATATGGCTCCTGGAAACGTTTCTAGTGTATTGGAAAACAGCTTTGTGTACATTGGAGTGTATATCACAGGCACCACTGAATCGATAAAGCCGATGAGCGAGCACATTTTTCCTGAAATACGACACATTTTTATTATTATTTATTTAATACCTTGTAACAGCTACATACCTCTTAAATAACGTCTAGGTAAAATATACAGCGCAGCTTCTTTTAAATATATTATAATAAATAATATTTACATACTTTTAAATATCAGCTAAAAATACTCTGTATGCTAAACGCGCCGTTTGGCCGCGGCCCAACCCGCAAAAATTCTTAGACGATGGTGCTAATGCATTAGAATTTAATAGGATCAATTTTGGTAGCTTTTCAGCATTTAATAAAAATAGTTAGGTAGGTAGGGTAGAGAAATAAGCCCTTCTAGGGGTAATGATTCTTATAAAATGATAAATTTTAATGTAATATTTACCCAAAATAAATGTAATAAAACACCAATATAACAAAGAACTTGTAAAGAGCTGTACATTCTCTTTACAAGTTGTTTGTTATATTGGTACTAAGCTTATATCCATGAGTGTAGTATAAAATATATAAAAAGGTGTATGATTCTTATGAAATTATTATTCGTTTTGAATTATTATTTCCTTAGATGTTTTTGACATCTTATGTGCTCTTAAAGTACCTACCATTATGTATATCTTCTATCGATGTCGAATCGATGACCTTTTAGTGCATGAAATGATGACAGCACTACAAAAAATTCTTGTAAATACCCAAAGAATGCGGATTTCATTAAATGTTAGAGGTTAAAAACGAAAATTAATAAATTTTAACATCTCTGTGAACTTTGTCTTAAAACTTTTACTTGTAAAAAAATGTTTAATAATCTTTGCTTTCGACAAACGTAATTTCAGAAAAAAGCAAATTTGATGTATGAACTCCACCACCTCCAATATATCCATGTTTGTTTTCGAATGATTAAATTAATTATCTTTGCAAAACAATATGAGTTCCAATCAACTCAAATTATAATTGACTAACTAAACAAAAAAAATGCTAAAGTGTTCTGTTTTGAAGCCGCCAAGGCTTCATCACATGTTTATGGCTTTTGATTACATAGTACTCTCATTTATTTTGTATCAGATTTAGATTATAAATACTACAATGTTAGTAAGAAGGGATATAAATTGCAAACGTAGGTCCTTGTAATCCTTCTTTTAAGCACGTGATCATAAAACATCACATGACTGCCTTGTTGGTGTCGCGGTTAGTTCACTGGTTAATTCGCTGATTGCTACCCTGGGTTCGAATCCCGGGTCGAGACGAAATTTGCTTCGGGTTTTTTCAGTCTTAAAATTCTCGAAAACAGCTCGGAGTCAGGAAGTCGGTGGTGAAGACTCCCACCTGTCTCGGAAAGCATGTTAAGCCGTTTGTCCTTCTCCTGATCTCACACTGGTCTGCCGTTTCACCGAATAATAAGAGTGAAGGAATAGAGAGTGCTCTTTGTCTATTGCGCACACACTTGAGCATTAATGGCCAATCTCGACTGAGATTGACCGCCTTCCGCTGTGGTCCAATACGACAAGTAGAACTCACCAACTTGATTAGGCTCAACAATTTTCGTTCCTAAAGACCGTATGGCGATGACACCAGAGTTCCCGAATAAATCCAAAACGGCCGCACCAAAGTAATAGTTCCTAGTTGGAGCCAATCCGAAAGCCAAAGTGGACGCTGTTTTACTGCAACTGGCAATGGTCCCTAAAATTGCGTCGTGCCATTTCAACCATTTGCAAAACACGGACACTGCTATTACAGATCCTGCAAGTAAAGATAAAATTAAGTTAATAAATCCTAAGTTAAGTTAAATAAATCCTACAGGGATTAGTAAATTTAGAATAACGACTGTCGACTCTTAAAAGATGAAATATAAAACCAAAATTTGCGCAATTTTAACCTGTCCCTGAGATTGGCGCGTTTACCACCGAATTTCCAATACATAATAGTAATTTGGAATGCCGAGGAGCATAAGTTAAAGACAAAGGTCTCTTTATCATATTAGTAATCCTTGATTGATATCGAAGTTATCCTACTACTATTATAAAGGCGAAAGTTTGTAAGTATGGATGTATGGATGTTTGTTACTCTTTCACGTAAAAACTACTGAATGGATTGAAACTTTACCACAATATAGCTTATACATCAGAATAACATATAGGCTACAATTTAGGGCTCTGCAGTGCTTAGTTACCGTATTTCTTACTTATTACTAGACTAGACGGGACGAACCTGAAGTCCACGCGAACGAAGTCGCGGGCAAAAGCTAGTTAAGTATATTTCCGATTTCCCGTATGTTTGAGATATGAGAACCGCGTTGAAATAAGAATGTAAATTCTTAAAAGATGAAATATGAAACCAAAAATTGCGCACGGGCGGGATTCGAACCAGCATCTTTCTGGCTATCCGGGCCAACTGCTCTTCCAATTGAGCTACCGTGCCGTCGGTCCGACATGTATGTAGAATGTAAATGTTTTGGACCTGCTAATCTGTGCTGGAAGTCTGAAGCAACATGTTTGACATTTCGCGTAGACAATTTCAATATTATGATTTCCTGCTCCATCGAATATCCTTCTAACTTACATAGCTTTAAATCTTTAGTAAATCTTATAAAATATTTGTAACTTTTTAAGATTGATTCAAACATTATTCTCAATCAATAAATACACGAAAATACCAATTTCGTCTCAGCATTTTTTGAGCGCTACCTGGTGGTTTTACAGGGAACTATGTCGAAACACCAGAGCCCCGCGGTGATTATGCCTGCGTAACCCCCTGCGGGTCTCCTTCGCCCCTGTACCGAACTACCTACCTGATTCGAAATGTTTAAAAAGCTTGAAAACACGGATAAAAAAATCGTTTTTTGAAAATTATAATAGCTAGTTCGATTTATTACTTCCAAAACCCGCTTCATTAAAAAATCATGAAAATCGTTGGAGCTGTTTCCGAGAATTTCTCGTTTAAAGTATAAGATATCTAGGATATATGTGATGTAAATTAAAATTTTAGTTTTTCGGAATTAATCCTGTATCCTTGCAATAAGACGTTGCTTAGTACCGAATTTCAAGATTCTGAGTTCACGGGAGTTGATTCCTTTTCGAGTTGCGAGTGTCGTACATTTGCAGCATAAACGGCTGTATATTTTGATTGCATTGGTTTAGAAGTTTGAGTTTGTTACAGCTTAAAGGTATTATAGACCCAAGTAATTGGTATAAATTTCAATTTAATACCTCTACGCGTTCATGAGGAAGGGGTTAGTAAGTTTTAAAATATAAAACATATTTTTGTTATATGATGTTACTTGAAAATTTAAATTTTCGCAATTATTCCTGTATCCGTGCTATATAACGTTGCTTTGTACCAAATTGCAAGATTGTGGGTTCACGGAAAGTACCATGTAGGTTTTGATTCCTTATCGTGTCGAAACTATGCGGAAAATACGCGCAAAGGACATTGTTCTGAGTCCATATTAGTTCGCCTAAGAACCAACAGTGATGAAAAGTACCTTTCTAGGTTTGAAATGACATGTATTTGTATGTAAGAACAATAAGCTTTGACGGACACTTCTATAAGAACATATTAATAATTTTATCATAGTTTATTAATTTAGGTTATGTTTTATATGAAACATCTGATCGTCATCTTTGATTAAAGTAAAAACTTTAATCAAAGATCGTCATACTAAGTATCGACAGCTTATTTTACCTACTACTTTATTTCACAAACATGATGTTTAGTTTATCCGTTGTTTGAGCCGAGTCGTAATTAATAAAAACTAATCACAAAACAATTTACACACTTGCACTCTCTCCAATTTGTTATGTTTATCACTGATCATGTAATCTTTTTTATGTTTTTGATGTTTAACATAGATATGACAGATACTCTGCCTTACCACAAATAATTAAACAAGGTTTCGAACACTGTTTAAATATAATATGGCTAGTATAAAATCAACGTCAATCAAGTCAAATGACATAAGGGTGACATACATTTTATTTTAGCCGCATAACATTTAAACAGTTGTTCAAACCTTGTTTATTTATTTGTGGTAAGGCCGACTATGTTTAATTTCATACCAAAGAGGATAGAACCACTACGTTTTAAGAGTTGGCACCTCCCTTTTACCCGTTGTTAGGGTTATGAACGTACTTATTACCAACCTAACAACAAATACAGTGCTACCAACTTAAACAATAAACGTCAAAATAATAGTGCTGCACCAACCTGAAACCTAAACATGCTATCGATATCGATAAAAATACTGCTTAGGATTTACTTTCAAAATCTCAAATATTTTACTTTAAAAAATAAAAGCAAGCGGTAAGTTCCACCATAGCACGCCTTCATAGTGCATATACACAGAATATTTGTAAGAATATTGACATGCTGTGAAATGGTTACCGCTGACTTTTTTCGAATTAAAAAAGAGTAAGAATTAAGTCGTTTATTTAGAATAATTGAGGTTCATCATCACAATCACGTCAGCCGTTGGACGTCTTTGGCTGGATTTTCTTCACAATAATCGGTCCAGATCTATCCCCATCCGGAGATTTTCGGTCGGCAGTCCGTCTTTTGGGGCCTCTGCCTACGCTTCAATACTCAATACTTTATTGCTCCATATAATGTACAAAATTAGGTGTCGTCATTCATCTTCATTAGAACCTATAAATATAAATTTGTAAATATAAATATGCGCCAGACAACACACCAATTGACGTGGTTTCGAACTAAGGAATTTTCTTTCCTTTTTTTTCTTGCATTCAATTTTCAAAAATAGCACGTACAATAGAAATCACTCGTCAAAAATATCGACATAATTTTATGTATGAGCACCGCACTATTTACAAATGTTAATATTATTTTTAAATTTTTTATGCGATTATTGTAACAAATATAGTTAGTAGGCAGCCGAATTCAGTCATTAAACATCATAATTTGCATGCACATAATGAGAAAAAACGTAAACTTGCTGATCATCTACCTGTTAGGTTCCAGAGGAAATCTGGCTAAAAATATGTCAGAAGTACATTTTCTGACTCGCCTCACACCACAAACATCACATTTTCTTAGTGCTTTACCCCCCATAACTCGCGAATTTACACGATTCTTCTGTTATATTCAATGAAAACAAAATTGCAAAACGTGATTTACGAAATTACACAGAAAGAATCGCCATTTTGACAATAATACCAACATTCAATTTGACGTATAACCCGACTAAAATTAGAATGCTGACATGATAACGTGATACTATGCGGCGTCAAACATTTTTAATTTGGTAGAATAGTGATTGTTGGCACAAAGTACGTTCATAATTTTGATTGTTCGTAGTGGCGACCCGCTGTTTCATACGACTATTTATACGTCCTGTCACTCACTCACTCTGTCATCCTGTAATTTTTTTTTCGTGGAACAAAGCTGATTTAGCCTATGACGTTCAATAATATTGTTTTTTGTAAACGAAAAACGTTGAATTTACAGTTTTCCATTTTCCTGAGGCACATAATAATTTATGTCTTTTTAGCCTATTTCCTACTATAAAGTATGTGAGTGAAGACCGTATTGTGGTATTGGCCAAATCACAAAAGCCCATACAGAGCATAATAGTATAAAAAAAGATTATGTAAAGAGTTCAAAATCGAAATAGTCCTTTTAAAATTGATTTCACAAAACTGAAGTGTCCGTTACAATTTAATGGATGTTTATTAATGCAAAAAAAAACCGGTTAAGTGCGTGTCGGACCCGCGCACTGAGGGTTCCGTGCCACCCTTAACTGAATTCAGGGTCCACTTACTTTCACTTAACGAAAACATCACAATATATTGCGACAGCAAAAATAACTTTGTTTTTCTTAGTGTTTGTATAAAAGACAAAGTTATATTTGCGGTTGTTAAAAATGTGCAATATCTCAAAAACTACTGGTTCGATCTCCTTCAAACTAATTTTTGTTGCAAGTTTTTGTTGAGATCTACATCATATATTTTTTTCAAAATTTTCACTTTCTTAGTTCAAAAGTTAGATGGGGGGGACGCCCATTTTACCACTTTGGAAGCGTCTATATCTCAAACCTTACACTTTTAGAAAAAATGGTTTTAGAAACTTCAACATCATTTTAAAAGACGTATACATAGACTTCCCAAACGCATAGGTTTGAGTAAAAAAACATTTTTAGGTTTTAGTTTCATGTATGGGAGCCCCCCCCCTTAAATATTATTTTTTCTTACATTTTGTATCTGAATCGGAAAGCGGTGAACAAAATACACCTACCTATCAAGGTTCAGCTATGTGATGCTTATAGTTTCAGAATAAAGTGGCTGTGACATACGGACGGACAGACAGACAGACAGACAGACTTGACGAAACTATAAGGGTTCCGTTTTTTGCCATTCGGCTACGGAACCCTAATTACATGAATTTTGGTAATTAACAAATTTGTGTTGATTCTTAGGCCAGTTTTATCAATGTCCTTTGCTACATGAACGGCTGCACATTTTGATTTCGTGGACTTAGAAGTATGATTATTTCACAATTACAAAGGACCGCAGAGCTAAGTATTTGATATAAATTCCAGCTCGATACCTCCACGCGTTCCTGAGATAAAGTGTAGGGACAGACAGACGAACAACGAAATGATCCATAAGGGTTCCGTTATTTACCTTAACATAATGGGAAAGGCCTATAGTTAAGTAACAACAGTTATAATTCTTACCAGCTATTCCCAACAGTAGATAATACGTTATAAATAGAGTGGAATCGACAAGATCCATGCCATATCTATTCAGCGTGTATAGAAACATACACGCCGATTCACCTGAAAAAGAATAACAGGGATGATTACATCTTTTCACATAAGAAATATTGTAAATTGTTAGATCTACCTACAATATTTTGAGAAACCACTTATTAATTTATCTAATTTTAAAAGTATGGTTATCATGATTTTATGGGTATTAAATGTAATTCGGGTACTGTAACATGGTTGATAAAGTGGCTATTATGAGATTTTAAACTTTCGCGTTGCATTACAATGAGAATTAGACATGACGGGTCTAAACACGAAATATAAATATAAATATAATACGTGAAGCGATTGAGATTCGTAAGTACAATAATTTCAATCGGGATGATGGATATAAGTTGTCATCAGTATGGAACCCAGTGATAAACAAGTGTAGGCCGCGAGTGATATCGATTAATGCAAACCGCGATACCGTGAGTGTTGTTTGTCGAAGTGACTGTACTGACAATAATTTTTCTAGTGTTGTGAGGGTGGCGGAAGAAACTTCGAGCCGCTATACTGACAGCATTTGCTCATATTTATATTTCGTGTTTTAGACCCGTCTTGCCTAATTCTCAAAGTGCCTATTTCTTGTGTTGGTATGGAACGAACCTGCGACGGGTCCTGTTATCACAATATGCGCCCAGATGACCAACAGAATCATCGCCAACCTCCTTCCACGACTCGTAAAAACTATTGACAATGTTTCCCAAACATTCTTAGGGTGGAAGAACTGAATTAACTTCTGAAGGAATGTTCCTTCCATTTCTTTTCGATTCACGTCTTGAATTTTTAAAATTGTGTGAACAAATCCAATCACATACATAGCCAATGAAATCCCAAAAATACCAAAGTATCCGACAGTTACAGTTAAAACACCACTTAAAGCAGTGCCTAGGGGTATTCCTAATGTCACTAAAACAGCTAACGTCCCTACTCTGAACGTACGCTCTTCTGGTGTCGTAACATCAGCCATGTAGCTGTAAGAACCCATCAATACTACTGGTAACCCTCCGGTGAACACAGCTGACATCGCTTCGATCAACCCCATAACCCATAGAGGCCATTCAAGAAAAAAGTACGTGCCGGCTATTATTGCTATCAACGAACCAATTTCTCCTATCATAGGCAAAAGTAGAATAGCCTTTCTATTTCCAGTTCTATCGCTCCAAGCTCCAAGAAACATAATGAATATAGCTGGAATCCCGGTCTGTAAAGGGTCCCTCCAAGCCGTCATTTCTGCTACCAGAATGGATCCTTTTGTTAAAGCCTCCTCAGTGGCATTATCATCGACATTACCATTGATCACTTTAATACAAATATCTTCCGGCATACCCAAATTCACTCGGCATGCTTTTTCAAGGTTAAACTTCTGCAACGCTTGCGATGTGAGGATGAATGGCACGATATAAAAAAGCAAATACGGCTCCACAGTAATATAAGACAAAGCTTTTTTCACAAATTTCTTCAAATTGAACGGTTCCTTTGGTCCTTCAGTTGGCTTTCCATTGCTGTTTTCACTTGCACCATTAGTTGAATATTGAGACTTTTCATTCATTTTAGCAATATCGCGTTCAGGCACTCGATTATGTATATTTGTTAGTAAACACAAATCACGACTGTGAGGCGCATCATTTCGTGGCCGGGCCCAGCGTATTAAAAAACTTGTTTCTTCTTATTATGCTTCGGCAGCGGCAGCTCCTAAGCACATCCTTGACCATCATATAGCAAAGTTCAACCGCATCACAGAATATATAATAGTACTACCGCGAAAAATTTTTCATCTCTCCTGTTCGGAAAATAACACCTTCCTGTGTAGATAGCCGGGTGGGAAATTGCTTCTCCATCCCTTGGGTAGAAAGTAATTTATTTTTAATTGCCATGGCATAGAGTCAAGGCATGCAGTCAAAGCTTGGATCAAAGACAATTAAGTCACATCATGTTATTAAAATAAAATAAAATGCTTAGCTATACATTGAAAAGCATGTTTATTATGATCGTTGATATAAAAAATATACGATTTGTCTAATTTTAATTCAATCTATAATAATTAAATAGACATATTACTAATCTGTGATTAAAATATTCAGCACCCGTTGCATGGCACATCGATAAACCCGTTTGTCGCGCGTTTTACCGCGTCTACCTAGATAATTTATCTTCACGTGCATGGTACAGTCTTTTAATATATCTATAACGCGAGGTCGTAGACAATTTGTCTCTAGTGCGTAATGGCTGCATTATGGCTGCCGTTTTTTATACAAGTTTGACAGTTTAGGAAAGTTAGCATAGCGTCAGTTATATCGACATCTTGCGATCGTTTATATACCTATATTTATCTATACCGCGTCGCGCGCGACGCGACAAGCCAACCCATGCAACGGGTGCAGCTTCCCGCCATGCAGAAAACCTAGATGACACTTTTTTCATTTGCCCCCCGCGATTTCACCCGCAGCACGTGAGATTTGCCATTTGGATTGGTCCAATATACTATATTTCTAATGGAGATAATTATTTTCATTTAATTTAATTTTTTCCATGTTTAAAAAAAAACACCTGTTTGAGTAAAAACGAATCATAAATAAACCTCAAACACATTTCCTATTTCATTATAAATCGGACGATAATGAGGTTAAAGGTTAAGGTAATACATTTAAATGGGTTACCTATTTAATTATGCGCCATGCGACACACCGATACTGTCTGGTTTCGAATTTTAGAATTTACTTCCATAACGATTATAACCTTATTATAGCCTCCCACAAATACTTAAAAAAACCGGCCAAGTGCGAGTCGGACTCGCGCACTGAGGGTTCCGTGCCAACTTCAACTGAATTAGGAATTCTTACTTCCACTTAGCCAAAATACCTCAATATTTTGTTGACCGCAAATATAACTTTGTTTTTCATAGTGTTTGTATGAAAGACAAAGTTATATTTGCGGTTGATAAAAATGTGTATATATTATCTCAAAAACTACCAGTTCGATCTCATTCATGTTGTGGTATGTGCAAAAAGTTTGCATACCTCTATGAAACATTAGGAGCTTCGAAATTAGAGTTAGAAGAAAATTGTGTCAGCGAGTTGTCAGATCTGTCTGTTGTGATTGATTGTGAAAATTATACGTTTTGTTTGTCTAGAGAGAATATATCCGTAATTATCGTTAAACTTGTTGTTTACTTGTGTTATCGACTGTGCACTACTGCATTATACCCAAATAACTACAAGAATTCAAACCAATTTTCGTTGAAAGTTTTTGTTCAGATCTACATCATATATTTTTTTCAAAATTTTCACTTCCTTACTTCAAAAGTTAGATGGGGGGACGCCCATTTTACCACTTTGAAAGCGTCTATATCTCAAACGTTAGACTTTTAGAAAAAATGGTTTTAATGGTCATTTTGAAAGACCTATCTATAGACATCCCACACGTAAATATGTTTGGGTAAACATTTTTTTTAGGTTTTAGTTTCATGTATGAGAGCCCCCCCTTAAATATCTTTTTTTTTAACTCTTAGTACATCAATCGGAAAGCGGTGAACAAGATACATCTACTTACCAAGTTTCAGCTGTGTGATGCTAATAGTTTTAGAATAAAGTGGCTGTGACATACGGACGGACAAACAGACAGACAGACAGACGGATAGACTTGACGAAACTATAAGGGTTCCGTTTTTTGCCATTCGGCTACGGAACCCTAAATACGTCCTATTAACACGTTCCGGGACACTATTCCAGACACAATAGATGTTTTATTGTTTTCACGCCTGTAGGCGTTTACTGTCCCGGAACATGTTTATATTATAAACGCGAAAGTTTGTGAGGATTGATGTGTGGATGTACGTTCGTTACTTCTTCACGCAAAAACTAATGAATAGATTTTCATTTAACTTATTTTCTGGATCGGGATTGGGTCTCCTAGTACATTTGTGCCATAAAGCACAGGCACTGAGTGCGTTTTTGCCCCGTTCCTGAGTAGGTTCAAGATATAATAAGGATGATGATGATAGAAGAGCTGCTCCCAGGTCACCCAGGGTAGCAACGTTAGAGCGGTAGGTACGTAGTGTGGATCTACCAGTTTAATGATTCTATTCGTAATTCCCATACTTTTTCTAAAAATTCAAACAAATCTACGTCTTTACATCATAGCCGGTCATACCCACGTTGAAACCTCCTATCTTACTTTATATTTAAAGTAATAGAGGAGCATTTAAGGATCGCAGACATCGCCTGGTGACCTCTATTAAAGCCAAGCGGTGCTAGTGGGATGGTTAACATCATTGGCGACATAAGGTGTTATCATCGACTCAAGACATTTTAGGCGGTTTACCTTAGGCAGTAAACTTAGTGAGGTGCTATCAAGGAATGTGATGCATCTCAAACTTGCATCGACTCCAAAGTTACGCTTTATGTACTCAGTCTTGTTGAGACTGATACGCAGTACATGGTTTGCAATTTGAGCTGAATTTGACTAAAAGCCTCCTGTAATTCATGCATATTTCCGCAAAGTAGGTAATGCACTTGTCTCGGTGTAAATCATACTGCCCGGGAGCGGGTTCTTGTATTTCCTGTGTTATGTAGTTTTACTAAGCAGACAATGAACAAAAGTGGAATAAGGGTGATAATAAGGTTTTTATAAGTCAACTACTACAGGAAAAAATTGCATCCGTAGTATTGAATCTACCAACACACGTGTTGGTAGATTCAATACTACGGACCTGTGGCACGCCACAGGCCGACCAGCGCTCGTGCGTCGCTCCGTATGTAGTATCTACTATTACATATTCTCCTTAGATAATTATTGGAATCCAATGGTTTCCATGACAAATATGTTCAAAATTAAATGCTAGTGACAAATACAGTATTTATTTGGATAAGAAGAAAATAATTCATTGCCGTATATCAATTTTTATTACCATAATAAAGGTTATAGTAGTGCCAGATGTTCTCAATGAGTGTCAACACCAAAAAGACCGTAATTATGGTACAGGGTACAAACGAGACACCTAACATCGTTTTGGATGGCGCTAGATTACAGGTTGTGGATAGCTTCTGCTACCTAGGCTCCACCACAGATTCCAAGCTCTCTAACAGCAAACAGCTCGACACCCGTATTGGTAGAGCTGCTACGACGTTTGGAAGGCTTTCTGCACGTGTTTGGAAACAATAAACTTACCATTGCCACCAAAGTCCTCGTATACCAAACATGCGTCCTAAGTGTCCTCTTGTACGCATCGGAAACGTGGACTACTTATACCAAGCAGGAACGTCGTCTTAACGCCTTCCATATGCGTTGTCTGCGGTCTATCCTGGGAGTCACATGGCAGGATAGAATGACGAATGAAGCCGTTCTTGCTAAAACTAATTGCAACAGCATTACAGCAATTTTGAAACAGAGACGGCTCCGCTGGCTTGGCCACGTCTATCGGATGGGCCCTGAAAGACTGCCGCGTGAGATCATGCTCGGACAAATTGCTAATGCCAAAAGACCTGTAGGCCGCCCCATGCTGAGGTTTAAAGACGCTTGCAAACGGGATATGGATTCATTCGGCATCAGTACTCAAAATTGGGAAACACGCGCAAGCATGAAACCAGAATGGCGCTACGATATTGCCCTCGGGGTGTCGCAACACGATGAAGCCTGGCTGGACCATCTTAAACATAAAAGGCTTCAAGGAAAAGCTGCTCCTCCCCTCGATACACGCTTCACCTGTGACAACTGCGGCAAGAAGTGCCACGCTGCAATTGGGCTCCATAGTCACCGGAGACGATGCAGACTCCAGATCAGACCTCCATGACACTGCAAATATCATCTTTAAAGATGCTGTGACCAATGATGAAAGGTTATAGTGATTTAATCCTTGGAGATAGGTACGAGTATATGCTGTCGCGGACTTTTCTGTAGAACTTTTTGAGGCAAATATTTATGCTATACATTATATTAATAAAATTCTTATTGTTTTTGCAGCGTACGCAAAAATAGCTCGAAAATCACAGATTTCTTCCGGCTTCATTAACATTCATTGTCATTTATCTTCACTATGGATTTCCATAACTTACATGTTTCTGGCGCTCTCACTTCGTTCGAGCGCCAATAATTCGGGAGTGAAATGGGTGCTTTTACCCGAGTTAAACATAGTTTGAACACTATAATTATATGAGGATACAACTAATTGTCATTGAATATGCACAACGGTGTCTGTCAATATAGTTTTGTGATAAAGTTTTATCATAAATATAGTTCATTGAAAATTAAATGCAAACTGATTTAAACAAACGTATCTAAAAATGAAGTTCTTCGAGTTGTATCCGACTACAGTCAATCTCTAAGTGTGATAAATTTTGATTAGGTAACACCAATGATGTTTTAAAAGTAGATACGTTATAAGTGAAGACGCGAAAAGATCCTAATTAGGATCTCTTACCCCCAGTCGGCGAAAAGCGATACAACGAGTGTGACGTCTCGGTTCGTGATTGTGAATTGGTTTGAATCCATCAAAATGCCATCGTGTGTGTTTCGAAGGTGTACGAACTATGACAAAAAAGTTAAAAAAGCTCAGGGCATCTCGTATCACAAGTAAGTAAACAAGAATAATGCATAAATCATTGCATTTTATGATTTTTTACTTATAATTCATTTCACAATACGATTACAAAGGCGAAAGAGAAAGTAAATAGTTTTTTTTACAAGTGTGAAAAGGACGCAATGTCCTGCTTGGTGCCTCGATTGTTGTAGTGGGCGGTGCAGTGCCGTGATTAGTCAATAGTGACATTTGGCTGACACTTGTACGTAGCAGAGAGTTACCAACTATCTCTTCAATTGCGTATGTGTGCAGTCACTCGGGACCGGCACAGATTTTCCGTTTGTTTTGTGAGCGTATAGCGTATCTATTACTTTTAAAACATCATTGGGTAACACTGACTTGTACTGGCAGCAATGACGTTTTCAAAGTGACATCTATACATTCTTCAGATAAGTTGAAACGCGCGTTAGTATTGATGCAGTCGCAATGCGCATCGCGACTGCATCGAAGCTAAGAGTAGCGCAGTGTGTAAAGCTTAACATTTTGCGACTGCATCGATCTGCATCGCGACTGCATCGCATTTGCATCGCTGCTAAAAGTCGCAGTGTGTAAAGGCTCTTAGGGTGCACTACTTAGCCGAAAATGAGATTACTAAACATGGTAAAATAGATAGATGCCTTGTCTTTTCTTACTTAGTAGTATTAATTGGTGTAAAAGTGTTCAAAAGATGAGCCTTCGCGCGTCTTCTGCAAATCACATCTTCAAAATCCGCTATTTTCTCCGTGAATAATCTTACTTATTTGAAAAAATCTGGTCAATACATTTTGAATAAAAATGTATGATAATTTAGATGCTTGCAGTCGCACTAAGCTAGAACAATAAATTATATGAGTATAGCTACTCGTAAATCTGCCCAATTCGCCATTTTCGTATGTCGAACGGTACTACCCTCTTAATGTCAAGTTTTGTTGCAGTCATGTGAGATTGCTTTGATTTCCTTTCAGGGGACGTAATAAACTTTTATTCTTGGGTTAGTACACATTGAATTGTTAAACTAAATATTTATTTGTGTCATAATAAAGAGAATTATAATAATATCTAAAGTATTAAGCCATCATCTTCCGGGTGCTTTTGCATCAGAGCCTTTATAACCTTTCTTAGTTACAAAAGTAATCGTATGGTTTTGACCATACTTACGGCCTTCTTGACTTGACTTTATTTACATTTGGTTACATGGTGGTTAACCATAATTAAATAGTCAGCAAAAAACAACAATAATAGAATCACTTATCTATAAAGCAGTAACATCGTTGTCATACACATGCATTTCTTTAATTTCTGGGTTCTTTACTGTGTCCCGCTGTTGTCTTCGATGCAGAATAAATATGGCTCTGAAAAAAAACCGTTTTTTTATAAATAACTAGCTGAACCAGCGAACTTCAAATCCTATAATTTTTTCTGCTAGACGGAGATTAATTATCGTTAAAATCGGTCCAGCTCTCCACTTATGAAGTAAGTATAACTAACACGAGTTATTAAATATGTTAGTGTGTCCACTTAATCATGGAAGCGTTTCGTTAAGAAAGTGATAGTTTCTTTATATAGGTTTTAATAATCTCTATTAAAAAGCTATCTCTATTTTTTAAGCATTGCGAGATGTTCTCTTTATTTTATTTGATGTACAAGACAGGTTACAGACAAAATACATATTTAAAAGTTGTGAGACGTTGACAATATAACAAATTTGATAATTAACACCGTTAAAATACTATTTATTAATATTTGACACTAACTACTAATAATTTCGGCTGTTTTCTATTTCGAGGTGAATATTCCATCAATACGTTATTTATTTACTAAATGTCACATTTTTTTTCCTTAGCCACTGTAGAGTCTACCAATCGCTTGGTGTAGGTAGGCCATAATGACACTATATCTCCTATAGTTTATCATCCAAGTAACAGATTCCCGGAAAGGGTGTATCCTGAATTTTGATCATGTTGGTATTGTCATAGAAAATAAGTGTGTCTATTTAATTCCGACAATTTAGCGACTATTATTGAAAACAACAACGTACACTTAAAGATTTTTTTTGACGAAAAGATTCGAATTAAAATTGTTTCAAAGAGAAAATATTTTCTTATTTTCATAGACCTGCAGACCTTACCAAGGCTGTGTGAGTGTTACACCCAAAAGTCCTGACTCAGAGCAGTTTCTGAGTAATTTCAATTAGGATCCAAGCCGAGACCTATTGCGTAGAGATTTGCAAACTAACCATTACACAGCATAGATTAATAATTTTCATCTTCATCATCATCAAGAGCTAGGCTCTTGTCGGTGGCGTTTTATTCAAATTAGGGAATACAGTGTGGAGGTTTTATCTCTTGCCTTCAACACCGCTTAAGAACCGTGTGTTTCCTGCCTCTTAGCCGGGGCCTTTGATACACTATATCTTCAGCCTTCAACATCAGTACTGGCACTGATGTTACTGCTACCCAACACCAGGGGAACGTTTATTTAATGGCGGAGTTCACTAGCCATGGCACAGGATCGTTACTGAGTATTGTAGCTAAGTAATGATGAAAAACTTACATGAATACCAAAACGTCGGGCGCCGTCATAACAGTTCCTAGGAAGTATATGGCTCCTGGAAACGTTTCTAGTGTATTGGAAAACAGTTTTGTGTACATTGGAGTGTATATCACAGGCACCAGCGAATCGATGAAGCCGATGAGCGAGCACATTTTTCCTGAAATTAAAAACATGTTTTTTTGAAGATATTTTTTATTATTGTTTTCTACAGCTATGTTTTCACTACTGGCTTTAGTTTCGTTATACATATAAACAAACCTCTATTCCCTTCAATCACTCTATAATTGTTGAGAACAACCAGGTATATTACAGCTCGTTTGGTGTATTGGTTAGCGCTCCTGACTATTACGCCGGCCGTCGCGGGTTTGAATCCCGCAAGGGGCAAGTTTGTGTGATGAGCACGAATATTTGTACCTAAGTCATGAATGTTATATGTATTTAAGTATTTATGGGAGGCGCCCCCGTCATAATCGTTGTCTGGTACTTCGTAACACAAGGAAGAAAATTCCTTACCACGAAACCAGACAGTTGGTGTGTTGTCTGGAGCATATTTATATTTATTAAAATCCTCCAAATTGCTAATAAGTAATATTATATCTCAGGAGATATAATATGACTATAACTAATATTATTAGCACAGGCGCTATTCATATTTTTGTTGTTACTTGGCCAGTCGAATCAATGAACTTTTTGCGCTTGATAGGATGACAGCACGACAAAAAACTTCTTGTAAATACCCAAAGAATGCGGATTACATTAAATGTTGGAGGTTAAAAACAAAAGTTTATTAATTTTTAAAACTTCAACAATTTTGATTTGAGATTTTGACTTGTAACTTTGTCTTAACACTTTCTATAACTTTTTTAAATCTGTGCTTTCGGCACGTAAAAGTAATGTCAGAAAAAAAAATATGTATGAACGCCATCACCGCCAATTCTCCATGTTTGCTTATATGTATTTATTTTAATTACCTTTGCCAAACAGTATGAGTTCCAATCAAATTATAATTAATGAACTAAACAATAAAACAAAAAAATTGCTAAAGCATTCTGTTTTGAAGCCGCTAAGGCTTCATCACATGTTTATGGCACCTATTGCCTTTGATTACATAGTATTTATTTTGTATAAGATTTAAATAATAAATACTACAATGTAGATAAGAAGGGACATAAATTACAAACTAGGAACTTGTAATCTCGCAAAGCACGTTGGTCCTGCGCCTGATCTCTCACTGGTCATATCCGAAGACTGAACTGCCGTCTCACAGAATAATGAGAGTGAAGGAACAGAGAGTAGAACAGAGAGTATCCTTGTGTATTGCGTACACACTTGAGCACTATAAACAATGTCCCACGGCCATGACCAGGGTGGTCGGATACGACCAGGAGGACGGTATTTGTTATTACAACAGCACACTCACCAACTTGATTAGGCTCAACAATTTTCGTCCCCAAAGACCGTATGGCGATTACACCAGAGTTCCCAAATAAATCCAAAACGGCCGCACCAAAGTAATAGTTCCTAGTTGGAGCCAATCCGAAAGCCAAAGTGGACGCTGTTTTGCTGCAACTGGCAATGATTCCTAAAATTGCGTCGTGCCATTTCAACCATTTGCTGAACACGGACACTGCTATTGCAGATCCTGTAAATAAGGATAAAGTTAAGTTAATTAAATCCTAAGCTACTTTATATAAATCCTACAGGGATTAGTATATTTTGAATAACGACTGTCGAGTTGATTCTTAAAAGGTGAATAATAGGAAACCAAAAATTGCGCACGGGCAGGACTTGATCCAGCAACTGTCGACTCGTTAGACCTACAAAAAAAATGTTATAGAGCGGCTTCCCGTGCCAGCTTTTACAATGCATTGCATTGATGCTTTGCTCCAAGAATCTTCAACTTGAACCAGTCACTGAGATAGGCGCGTTAAACTAACGAAAATGTTAGGAAAGACCTAATAGTTAAGTAACAACAATTATAATTCTTACCAGCTATTCCCAATAGTAGATAATACGTTATAAACAGAGTGAAATCGACAAGATCCATGCCATATCTATTCAGCGCCCAGATGACCAATAAAATCATCGCCAACCTCCTTCCACGACTCGTAAAAACTATTGACAATGTTTCCCAAACATTCTTAGGATGGAAAAACTGAATTAACTTCTGAAGGAATGTTCCTTCCATTTCTTTTCGATTCACGTCTTGAATTTTCAAAATTGTGTGAACAAATCCAATCACATACATAGCCAATGAAATCCCAAAAATACCAAAGTAACCGACAGTAACAGTTAAAACACCACTTAGAGCTGTTCCAAGGGGTATTCCCAGTGACACTAATACAGCTAAAGCCCCTACTCTGAACGTACGCTCTTCTGGCGTCGTAACATCAGCCATGTAGCTGTAAGAACCCATCAATGCTACTGGTAACCCTCCGGTGAACACAGCTGACATCGCTTCGATCAACCCCATAACCCATAGAGGCCATTCAAGAAAAAAGTATGTGCCGGCTATGATTGCTATCAACGAACCAATTTCTCCAATCACAGGTAAAAGTAAAATAGCTTTTCTATTTCCAGTTCTGTCACTCCAAGCTCCAACAAACATAATGAATATAGCTGGAATCCCAGTCTGTAGTGGGTCCCTCCAAGCCGTCATTTCTGCTATTAGAATGGATCCTTTTGTTAAAGCTTCCTCAGTGGCATTATCATCGGCATTGCCATTGATCACTTTAATACAAATATCTTCCGGCATACCCAAATTCACTCGGCATGCTTTTTCAAGGTTAAACTTCTGCAACGCTTGCGATGTGAGGATGAATGGCACGATATAAAAAAGCAAATACGGCTCCACAGTAATATAAGACAAAGCTTTTTTCACAAATTTCTTCAAATTGAACGGTTCCTTTGGTCCTTCAGTTGGCTTTCCATTGCTGTTTTCACTTGCACCATTAGTTGGATATTGAGACTTTTCATTCATTTTAGCAATATCGCGTTCAGGCACTCGATTATGTATATTTGTTAGTAAACACAAATCACGACTGAGAGGCGCATCATTCCGTGGCCGGGCCCAGCGTATTAAAAAACTTGTTTCTTCTTATTATGCTTCGGCAGCGGCAGCTTCTAAGCACATCCTTGACCATCATATAGCAAAGTTCAACCGCATCACAGTATATAATAGTACTACCGCGAAAAATTTTTCATCTCTCCTGTTCGGAAAATAACACCTTCCTGTGTAGATAGCCGGGTGGGAAATTGCTTTTCCATCCCTTGGGTAGAAAGTAATTTATTTTTAATTGCCATGGCATAGAGTCAAGGCATGCAGACAAAGCTTGGATCAAAGACAATTAAGTCACATCATGTTATTAAAATAAAATAAAATGCTTAGCTATACATTGAAAAGCATGTTTATTATGATCGTTGATATAAAAAATATACGATTTGTCTAATTTTAATTCAATCTATAATAATTAAATAGACATATTACTAATCTGTGATTAAAATATTCAGCTTCCCGCCATGCAGAAAACCTAGATGACACTTTTTTCATTTGCCCCCCGCGATTTCACCCGCAGCACGTGAGATTTGCCATTTGGATTGGTCCAATATACTATATTTCTAATGGAGATAATTATTTTCATTTAATTTAATTTTTTCCATGTTTAAAAAGAACACCTGTTTGAGTAAAAACGAATCATAAATAAACCTCAAACACATTTTCTATTTCATTATAAATCGGACGATAATGAGGTTAAAGGTTAAGGTAATACATTTAAATGGGTTACCTATTTAAATATGCGCCATGCGACACACCGATACTGTCTGGTTTCGAATTTTAGAATTTACTTCCATAACGATTATAACCTTATTATAGCCTCCCACAAATACTTAAAAAAACCGGCCAAGTGCGAGTCGGACTCGCGCACTGAGGGTTCCGTGCCAACTTCAACTGAATTAGGAATTCTTACTTCCACTTAGCCAAAATACCTCAATATTTTGTTGACCGCAAATATAACTTTGTTTTTCATAGTGTTTGTATGAAAGACAAAGTTATATTTGCGGTTGATAAAAATGTGTATATATTATCTCAAAAACTACCAGTTCGATCTCATTCATGTTGTGGTATGTGCAAAAAGTTTGCATACCTATATAGGAAACATTAGGAGCTTCGAAATTAGAGTTAGAAGAAAATTGTGTCAGCGAGTTGTCAGATCTGTCTGTTGTGATTGATTGTGAAAATTATACGTTTTGTTTGTCTAGAGAGAATATATCCGTAATTATCGTTAAACTTGTTGTTTACTTGTGTTATCGACTGTGCACTACTGCATTATACCCAAATAACTACAAGAATTCAAACCAATTTTCGTTGAAAGTTTTTGTTCAGATCTACATCATATATTTTTTTCAAAATTTTCACTTCCTTACTTCAAAAGTTAGATGGGGGGGACGCCCATTTTACCACTTTGAAAGCGTCTATATCTCAAACGTTAGACTTTTAGAAAAAATGGTTTTAATGGTCATTTTGAAAGACCTATCTATAGACATCCCACACGTAAATATGTTTGGGTAAAAATTTTTTTTAGGTTTTAGTTTCATGTATGGGAGCCCCCCCTTAAATATCTTTTTTTTTAACTCTAAGTACATCAATCGGAAAGCGGTGAACAAGATACATCTACTTACCAAGTTTCAGCTGTGTGATGCTAATAGTTTTAGAATAAAGTGGCTGTGACATACGGACGGACAAACAGACAGACAGACAGACGGATAGACTTGACGAAACTATAAGGGTTCCGTTTTTTGCCATTCGGCTACGTAACCCTAAATACGTCCTATTAACACGTTCCGGGACACTATTCCAGACACAATAGATGTTTTATTGTTTTCACGCCTGTAGGCGTTTACTGTCCCGGAACATGTTAATATTATAAACGCGAAAGTTTGTGAGGATTGATGTGTGGATGTACGTTCGTTACTTCTTCACGCAAAAACTAATGAATAGATTTTCATTTAACTTATTTTCTGGATCGGGATTGGGTCTCCTAGTACATTTGTGCCATAAAGCACAGGCACTGAGTGCGTTTTTGCCCCGTTCCTGAGTAGGTTCAAGATATAATAAGGATGATGATGATAGAAGAGCTGCTCCCAGGTCACCCAGGGTAGCAACGTTAGAGCGGTAGGTACGTAGTGTGGATCTACCAGTTTAATGATTCTATTCGTAATTCCCATACTTTTTCTAAAAATTCAAACAAATCTACGTCTTTACATCATAGCCGGTCATACCCACGTTGAAACCTCCTATCTTACTTTATATTTAAAGTAATAGAGGAGCATTTAAGGATCGCAGACATCGCCTGGTGACCACTATTAAAGCCAAGCGGTGCTAGTGGGATGGTTAACATCATTGGCGACATAAGGTGTTATCATCGACTCAAGACATTTTAGGCGGTTAAACTTAGTGAGGTGCTATCAAGGAATGTGATGCATCTCAAAGTTGCATCGACTCCAAAGTTACGCTTTATGTACTCAGTCTTGTTGAGACTGATACGCAGTACATGGTTTGCAATTTGAGCTGAATTTGACTAAAAGCCTCCTGTAATTCATGCATATTTCCGCAAAGTAGGTAATGCACTCGTCTCGGTGTAAATCATACTGCCCGGGAGCGGGTTCTTGTATTTCCTGTGTTATGTAGTTTTACTAAGCAGACAATGAACAAAAGTGGAATAAGGGTGATAATAAGGTTTTTATAAGTCAACTACTACAGGAAAAAATTGCATCCGTAGTATTGAATCTACCAACACACGTGTTGGTAGATTCAATACTACGGACCTGTGGCACGCCACAGGCCGACCAGCGCTCGTGCGTCGCTCCGTATGTAGTATCTACTATTACATATTCTCCTTAGATAATTATTGGAATCCAATA
Organism: Pyrausta aurata; assembly: GCA_963584085.1. Taxonomy (NCBI): domain Eukaryota; kingdom Metazoa; phylum Arthropoda; class Insecta; order Lepidoptera; family Crambidae; genus Pyrausta; species Pyrausta aurata. The sequence goes on along the minus strand of OY757270.1, from coordinate 8,141,694 downwards.
GTTTCCATGACAAATATGTTCAAAATTAAATGCTAGTGACAAATACAGTATTTATTTGGATAAGAAGAAAATAATTCATTGCCGTATATCAATTTTTATTACCATAATAAAGGTTATAGTAGTGCCAGATGTTCTCAATGAGTGTCAACACCAAAAAGACCGTAATTATGGTACAGGGTACAAACGAGACACCTAACATCGTTTTGGATGGCGCTAGATTACAGGTTGTGGATAGCTTCTGCTACCTAGGCTCCACCACAGATTCCAAGCTCTCTAACAGCAAACAGCTCGACACCCGTATTGGTAGAGCTGCTACGACGTTTGGAAGGCTTTCTGCACGTGTTTGGAAACAATAAACTTACCATTGCCACCAAAGTCCTCGTATACCAAACATGCGTCCTAAGTGTCCTACTTATACCAAGCAGGAACGTCGTCTTAACGCCTTCCATATGCGTTGTCTGCGGTCTATCCTGGGAGTCACATGGGAGGATAGAATGACGAATGAAGCCGTTCTTGCTAAAACTAATTGCAACAGCATTACAGCAATTTTGAAACAGAGACGGCTCCGCTGGCTTGGCCACGTCTATCGGATGGGCCCTGAAAGACTGCCGCGTGAGATCATGCTCGGACAAATTGCTAATGCCAAAAGACCTGTAGGCCGCCCCATGCTGAGGTTTAAAGACGCTTGCAAACGGGATATGGATTCATTCGGCATCAGTACTCAAAATTGGGAAACGAGCCATTCTCAAAAAGTTTGCTCATGGCAAAAATGACGTGTCCGCTCAGTTTGAGTGTGTACAAAAAATTCACTACACAGTATTTTGTTAAAAATATTTGCGGCAATAGAAGGAAACCTAATAATTTCTTGTCAGAAAAATAAAACATACTAAATTTACAACTGAATACTGAAATATAGCTAAATTCAGGCATTGAGTCTCACTAATTTTGACTGTCCCAAGCACTTTCTAACATGTTTGAACAAGAAATTATTAATGTTCCTAATTTTCATGAAACTTATAATGGTATTTCTCTATTTTATTGAACTATAATCTTTAATCTTTTATCATTAAATAATGCACTTTTATTATGAAATACGCTTAATTTTATAATTTTAATTTGTCCACTAAAATGGTGATTGCGGAATTCCAAGAGCGTCACGGGCATTTTTCAAGCCTTAGAATTAAATTATTTCTATAGTAAATTTTTAAAAGGAATACGGCAACACTTGCATGTTTATTTACAACCGCCACTTTGGACTGTGGGCGTTCAGTTGACGCAAGAAAGTGTGTGCCGAGTGGTCGCGTCACGGCGAATATTTAAGAGGCTTCCGCTAGCGTTTCGGATTTAACAAGGTTAGAGTTGTTCATTGATTTCTCAATATATGAAATTAGAATCCATTGCTAACATAAATCAAGAATATGTGCTCATTATTTACAAAGAATTCCTAATAAAGTAGCAATATTTTTTAACAGATATGAAAGTGTAAAAGCGTCACATCCTAAGCGTCACGTTTTCACGAAAGTGACGCTAAGGAATACTTAAGTGACTCTTTGGAACACTTAAGCTGGGTTTACATGTTATCAGACATTAAATTTGATTTTTACACAATGTGTTAAAAAAAGCAGAAAAATTATAGTTAAGGAAACCGTAACAAAAATAATTTTACCTGACTGCGCCAGGAGGGTTATGTTTTTCGTGAGTATCCGAAATCTCAAAAAAACATTTTACTTCTCCATACAAACTGGTCTCAGCTGATCGGCGATTTAGTATGGGGAAGCCATTTTTTTACGATTTCGATGTTGGTCCCATAGAAGAAGTTGTTGCATTTGAGTAGTAGAATGACCCCCTTAAAGGATTATGCACTTTTTTGTATCATTTTGTATATTAGAAGTAGGGCCGCTTGTAGGTATATTTAAATGTTCAAATGTAAACCTAGCTTAACTATTTCTTAGCGTCACTTTAGGGTTCAATAGCGTCACTGTCCCATTTTTGAAAAAAATAAAATATTAAATAATTAACAGAAAATAAACAACAAATATATAATTTTTTTGTCACATTTTAAACGTAATAATGCGCTTCTATTTCATAATTATTTTATTTAAAAAAATGTAATTGTTTGGGTATATTCGAAAAAATAAATATGTGAAATAAACAGTAAGTGACGCTTTGGAAATGTTTTGCCGAAATTATTTAGTTTTTGTTCATTGATTGTTTATTGTTTTTGTTTAATTAGAAGCCTGACATTGTTGATTTGAAACTAAGTAATTTTTTTGATTATTTTACTATTGGTTGTTTTATTAAATCATAAGTAAAGTTCGTGACGCTCAGGAACAAAAAAGTGTACTTGTCTTACTTAAAATCTTGTTAATGATTAATTGATGCCCTGTAGTACATTAAAGTTTTATTTTTCATAAAATATAAGATATATTCTTTTTTTTAAAGTTAATTAAACGACAATACCACATAATGAAATTTAGTGGAACTCCTTAGCGTGACGAGCAAACTTTCTGGGAATGACTCAAACACGCGCAAGCATGAAACCAGAATGGCGCTACGATATTGCCCTCGGGGTGTCGCAACACGATGAAGCCTGGCTGGACCATCTTAAACATAAAAGGCTTCAACGAAAAGCTGCTCCTCCCCTCGATACACGCTTCACCTGTGACAACTGCGGCAAGAAGTGCCACGCTGCAATTGGGCTCCATAGTCACCGGAGACGATGCAGACTCCAGATCAGACCTCCATGACACTGCAAATATCATCTTTAAAGATGCTGTGACCAATGATGAAAGGTTATAGTGATTTAATCCTTGGAGATAGGTACGAGTATATGCTGTCGCGGACTTTTCTGTAGAACTTTTTGAGGCAAATATTTATGCTATACATTATATTAATAAAATTCTTATTGTTTTTGCAGCGTACGCAAAAATAGCTCGAAAATCACAGATTTCTTCCGGCTTCATTAACATTCATTGTCATTTATCTTCACTATGGATTTCCATAACTTACATGTTTCTGGCGCTCTCACTTCGTTCGAGCGCCAATAATTCGGGAGTGAAATGGGTGCTTTCACCCGAGTTAAACATAGTTTGAACACTATAATTATATGAGGATACAACTAATTGTCATTGAATATGCACAACGGTGTCTGTCAATATAGTTTTGTGATAAAGTTTTATCATAAATATAGTTCATTGAAAATTAAATGCAAACTGATTTAAACAAACGTATCTAAAAATGAAGTTCTTCGAGTTGTATCCGACTACAGTCAATCTCTAAGTGTGATAAATTTTGATTAGGTAACACCAATGATGTTTTAAAAGTAGATACGTCATAAGTGAAGACGCGAAAAGATCCTAATTAGGATCTCTTACCCCCAGTCGGCGAAAAGCGATACAACGAGTGTGACGTCTCGGTTCGTGATTGTGAATTGGTTTGAATCCATCAAAATGCCATCGTGTGTGTTTCGAAGGTGTACGAACTATGACAAAAAAGTTAAAAAAGCTCAGGGCATCTCGTATCACAAGTAAGTAAACAAGAATAATGCATAAATCATTGCATTTTATGATTTTTTACTTATAATTCATTTCACAATACGATTACAAAGGCGAAAGAGAAAGAAAATAGTTTTTTTACAAGTGTGAAAAGGACGCAATGTCCTGCTTGGTGCCTCGATTGTTGAAGTGGGCGGTGCAGTGCCGTGATTAGTCAATAGTGACATTTGGCTGGCACTTGTACGTAGCAGAGAGTTACCAACTATCTCTTCAATTGCGTATGTGTGCAGTCACTCGCGACCGGCACAGATTTTCCGTTTGTTTTGTGAGCGTATAGCGTATCTATTACTTTTAAAACATCATTGGGTAACACTGACTTGTACTGGCAGCAATGACGTTTTCAAAGTGACATCTATACATTCTTCAGATAAGTTGAAACGCGCGTTAGTATTGATGCAGTCGCAATGCGCATCGCGACTGCATCGAAGCTAAAAGTAGCGCAGTGTGTAAAGCTTAACATTTTGCGACTGCATCGATCTGCATCGCGACTGCATCGCATTTGCATCGCTGCTAAAAGTCGCAGTGTGTAAAGGCTCTTAGGGTGCACTACTTAGCCGAAAATGAGATTACTAAACATGGTAAAATAGATAGATGCCTTGTCTTTTCTTACTTAGTAGTATTAATTGGTGTAAAAGTGTTCAAAAGATGAGCCTTCGCGCGTCTTCTGCAAATCACATCTTCAAAATCCGCTATTTTCTCCGTGAATAATCTTATTTGAAAAAATCTGTAGGCCTACCGCGCAAGTGTCGTCGGCATCGGCATCGACTTCATTTGACAGCCGACGGCACATTTCGTACCGCGCAACTTCCCAAGCCGAGCTGTCAGTTTAACAATCGACGTCGACGGTGAAAGCACAGATAAGATAGGGCAAAAGAACGAATGAAACGCTATGTTTGACAGTAAATGGTACCGCGCAAAGAAATCCAAACCGACGTCGATTTGCGAACCGTCGACTTGAAATGTCATTTCAATACGGCATCTCATGAGTCGTCGATTTGATTATTTTGTTTGTAAAAACGTTTGATTTTTTCAATTTTAGCCTGCTTTTTAGGGTTCCGTAGCCGAATGGCAAAAAACGGAACCCTTATAGTTTCGTCAAGTCTGTCTGTCTGTCTGTCTGTCTGTCTGTCTGTCTGTCTGTCTGTCTGTCTGTCTGTCTGTCTGTCTGTCCGTCCGTATGTCACAGCCACTTTATTCTGAAACTTTAAGCATCACATAGCTGAAACTTGGTAGGTAGGTGTATTTTGTTCACCGCTTTCCGATTCAGATATAAAAAGTAAGAAAAAAAATATTTAAGGGGGGGCTCCCATACATGAAACTAAAACCTAAAATTTTTTTTTTACTCAAACCTATGTGTGTGGGGTGTCAATGGATAGGTCTTTTAAAATGATGTTGAGGTTTCTAAAACCATTTTTTCTAAAAGTGTAAGGTTTTAGATATAGACGCTTCCAAAGTGGTAAAATGGGCGTCCCCCCCCCTCTAACTTTTGAACTAAGAAAGTGAAAATTTTGAAAAAAATATATGATGTAGATCTCAACAAAAACTTGCAACGAAAATTGGTTTGAAGGAGATCGAACCAGTAGTTTTTGAGATATTGCACATTTTTATCAACCGCAAATATAACTTTGTCTTTCATACAAACACTATGAAAAACAAAGTTATTTTTGATGTCGCAATATATTGTGATGTTTTCGTTAAGTGAAAGTAAGTGGACCCTGAATTCAGTTAAGGGTGGCACGGAACCCTCAGTGCGCGGGTCCGACACGCACTTAACCGGTTTTTGAATTATTCTGCTTTCTAGCGACTAATTAAAGCACACTTTATCTTTTTATTTAAATACTTAATTATTTTTGGTGTTGTTGTTTTGTTTTCTTTGTGATTTAGAAGGCAGGCGGCGATACCATGGCTTGGGTGGCACTCATGGTGGCTGCGGAGGAACAGCGGCTGAAGAAGATAAACATCAGACGCAGAAGGATGGAGCGCACACAGGCCCGGCCGATGTTGCTTCCCGACAACGATTTCATCGGACGGTTTCGCTTATATAAAGCAAATTTTGTGAGGCTACGTGAAGATATTGTACCACTCTTGACCACAAAATATGTAAGGACCAGTGGGATAAATCCCGAAATTAAGGTACGTATGTATACATGGACAATTGGTGGTTGCAAAATGTAGCATATTCAATGATTCTTCCAGACATAGGACCAATTGTGACCTCATACATATATTCATGTTTACAGATACTGACTGCATTGAATTTTTATGCTACCGGTAGTTACCAAAGTAGTGTGAGGGAAAATGACTTTCTTCACCTGAGCCAACAATCAACATCCGATTGCTTGCGTGAAGTAACAAAGGCTCTCAACACTCCTGCCATTTTGAGGAAATATATACAATTTCCTCGAACCCAGACGGAACGAGTCCTCTGTAGCACTGAGGTACTTAATTTTGATTCTATTGCACTAATGGTAGGAAGTTACAATAAATAAATATTGAAATACCTAATACTAAGCTATTTTCAGATTTAATAAGAAGTTTGGATTTCCTGGGGTCATCGGCTGTATAGATGGGACCATGTGGCTATAATAAGACCAAGCGATCATGAAGAGGCATTCTACAACAGAAAGGGCTACCATTCCCTTAATGTTCTTGCAGTGAGGTATACACTTATTATGTGGACTCATATGGTACTTAAAATATAATTAGGATTAAGTTAAAATACTTAAGTTTAATTGTTATTTAAGTGGACTTATGTGGTCCTTATTAAAATGTAAATTATTATCCTGAAATACTTAAGTTCAAATATGTTATTTATGTTGACTTATATGGTCTTTGAAATGTAAGTATTCTCGGCTGAGTTTCTTGCCCATTCTTCTCAGTAATTGGTGTAATCTAATTGGGTAGATATTTTTTAATAAACGACATTTTAAAAGTGTGAGCTAACCAAACTTCATTTTAAAATTATGATTCTGATTAATCTATGTTACCTCTCCTCTCTAAGGGTGTTTGGAAGATGATTATAGAAGGAATTTTAAGAGTTGGGTTTGATAGAAAAACATTTTTAATAAAACAATTGTTTATATGAAGGAAAACATTTTCAATAGCTTTAGTTAGGTACGGGCGACAGCACATCAAGCTACTACACCGTGGTAGTTTTGATTTACGGCTAGGGGTTCTTGAGTAAAGGTATTGATTGAAAAATAACTGTAATTAATTTCAATACCTACCCAATGTATGTAAACTTTTGTAGAATGTAAGTAAAATACAACGTTATTATTATAGTTAGTAGTAGGTTTTTTATTTCAAGAAGTGTAGCTGCTGCATCCTATTGGGCAGATGCACTTCTCTCCTAGGCCACGACTGAGCGCCCAAGTAGCGCCACCACTCGCTCAAAGAGCGAAATCCTGCACTCGTCAGCCTCGAGCCTGCGCTGGTCCAGGGCAAGGCGGTTTTGCTTCGCCTCCCATGCCCAGCGCGGCTGCGGAATTTCCGCGGGGTCTGGAAAAATAAAAGCGGTACTGAAAACAAACCTGCAGTGCCCTTGTCCATGTCGGAACCGATACTATTTTTAAGGCGGTCAACACAATGCACCGCGCTCCGTCGCAGAGCGCAAGTTTTACAAAGAAAAACGAAACTGCTTAGTTGCAGATAAATAAAAGCATTATGTGCAAAGCAAAGTGTTCGTATCAGACCGTTCACAAACTGTCAGGAGCCTTAACAATTCAGGACTGGTTATTGTATTTCATCTGTTGCTTTATGAAAGTTTACCATGAATACAAGGCTTATGAAGTAAGCTAAGAAAAACAAAAACATACATCGAATGGGATCCGCACTTCCTCATCCTCATCCCCAACACTGCCTGTCTCCCAATGATGTAAAAAATCGTCTCTTCCACTGGAGTTAAAACTTCAGTGGAAGGAGGACCTCCTCCTGTCTCTCCATGAAGCTCACGAGGAGCTACATCGCAGCAAACTTACCTTTCTTGTCGCTGGCATCTACGAAATACATACGAATGAATTCACTATGATAATAATATAGATATTATCTAACAAATTTTGAGTAAGTAAGTAATAAAGTGCAAAACAATGTTTACATTTCCTCAAATATTTATCACGAAATCACAGAATATAAAACGAAATATAAACGTCAAAAAATTATTTAACCGGCTGTCAGTGTCATGTCAACAAACACAGATTATAATAGAATAATAAATTTTACGTTCCGTTACCGTATCACGCGTTTAATGAAAATTGAATAAAAAACACTAAACAGCACGGAATTAAGTGATTTTCTTTATGAAATCAAGTAAACTCAGATAAAATTTTCTTTGGAGTGCTTTTCAACCAACAAAATCGTAAAAATACTTCAAAAACATTTTTGTAATAAATTGAATGTGCTGCATAGAACGGACCGCAAGTCGACGGCTATTTTCCATTCATTCTCGTTCTCGACGCTCGGCAAATCGACGCTAAATTATTTGCGCGGTACGGATTATTTGACAGCGTCGGCATCGGCATCGTTTTCGACGATTCAAGTCGACGGCACTTGCGCGGTAGGCCTACTGGTCAATACATTTTGAATAAAAATGTATGATAATTTAGATGCTTGCAGTCGCACTAAGCTAGAACAATAAATTATATGAGTATAGCTACTCGTAAATCTGCCCAATTCGCCATTTTCGTATGTCGAACGGTACTACCCTCTTAATGTCAAGTTTTGTTGCAGTCATGTGAGATTGCTTTGATTTCCTTTCAGGGGACGTAATAAAATTTTATTCTTGGGTTAGTACACATTGAATTGTTAAACTAAATATTTATTTGTGCCATAATAAAGAGTATTATAATAATATCTAAAGTATTAAGCCATCATCTTCCGGGTGCTTTTGCATCAGAGCCTTTATAACCTTTCTTAGTTACAAAAGTAATCGTATGGTTTTGACCATACTTACGGCCTTCTAGACTTGACTTTATTTACATTTGGTTACATGGTGGTTAACCATAATTAAATAGTCAGCAAAAAACAACAATAATAAAATCACTTATCTATAAAGCAGTAACATCGTTGTCATACACATGCATTTCTTTAATTTCTGGGTTCTTTACTGTGTCCCGCTGTTGTCTTCGATGCAGAATAAATATGGCTCTGAAAAAAAAAAACGTTTTTTTAATAAATAACTAGCTGAACCAGCGAACTTCAAATCCTATATTTTTTTTCTGCTAGACGGATATTAATTATCGTTAAAATCGGTCCAGCTCTCCACTTATGAAGTAAGTATAACTAACACGAGTTATTAAATATGTTAGTGTGTCCACTTAATCATGGAAGCGTTTCGTTAAGAAAGTGATAGATTCTTTATATAGGTTTTAATAATCTCTATTAAAAAGCTATCTCTATTTTTTAAGCATTGCGAGATTTTCTTTTTATTTTAATTGATGCAGATGTAAGTACAAGGCAGGTTACAGTCAAAATACATGTTTTAATTTGCGAGACGTTGACATCATAACAAATTTTATAATTAACACCATTATAATGCTTATTTGTTATTTATTATTATTAATTTATATATTAATTATTATTTATTAATTATTTATATTTGACGCTACCTACTTGTTTTCTATTTCGAGGTGAATATTCCATCAATACGTTATTTATTTACTAAATGTCACTATTTTTTTTCCATAGTATTGTCCACCAATCGCTTGGTGTAGGTAGGCCATAATGACACTATGATATCTTCTATAGTTTATCATCAAAGTAACAGATTCCCGGAGAGAGTGTATCCTGAATTATCATCATGTTGGTATTGTCATAGAAAATATGTGTGTATATTTAATTCCGACAATTTAGCGACTATTAAAAACAACAACGCACACTTGCAGTTTTTTTTGTAGTTGGTAAAATTGACGGAAAGATTCGCAATAAAATTGTTTTAAAGAAATCATATTTTCTTATTTTCATAGATCTACAGACCTTACCAAGGCTGTGTGAGTGTTACACCCAAAAGTCCTGACTCAGAGCAGTTTCTGAGTAATTTCAATTAGGATCCAAGCCGGGACCTAATGCGTAGAGATTTGCAAACTAACCATTACACAGCATAGATTAATAATTTAATTTTTATCGTCATCATCATCAAGAGCTAGGCTCTTGTCGGTGGCGTTTTATTCAAATTAGGGAATATAGTGTGGAGGTTTTATCTCTTGCCTTCCACACCGCTTTAAAACCGTGGGTTTCCTGCCTCTTAATGCCGGGCGTTTGATACACAATATCTTCATAAGCCTTCACCATCAGTACTGGCACTGATGTTGCTGCTACCCAACACCAGGGGAACGTTTATTTAATGGCGGAGTTCACTAGCCATGGCACAGGATCGTTACTGAGTATTGTAGCTAAGTAATGATGAAAAACTTACATGAATACCAAAACGTCGGGCGCCGTCATAACAGTTCCTAGGAAGTATATGGCTCCTGGAAACGTTTCTAGTGTATTGGAAAACAGCTTTGTGTACATTGGAGTGTATATCACAGGCACCAGCGAATCGATGAAGCCGATGAGCGAGCACATTTTTCCTGAAATTAAAAACATGTTTTTTTGAAGATATTTTTTATTATTGTTTTGTACAGCTATGTTTTCACTCCTGGCTTTAGTTTCGTTATACATATAAACAAACCTCTATTCCCTTCAATCACTCTATAATTGTTGAGAACAACCAGGTATATTACAGCTCGTTTGGTGTATTGGTTAGCGCTCCTGACTATTACGCCGGCCGTCGCGGGTTTGAATCCCGCAAGGGGCAAGTTTGTGTGATGAGCACGAATATTTGTACCTAAGTCATGAATGTTATATGTATTTAAGTATTTATGGGAGACGCCCCCGTCATAATCGTTGTCTGGTACTTCGTAACACAAGGAAGAAAATTCCTTACCACGAAACGCATATTTATATTTATTAAAACCCTCCAAATTGCTAAGGCGCCTGGCGACCATGTTTTTTTATAATAAATGGAATTTGACGTATTCTCGTTGTTATTTCTTTCGATATCTTGATTGTATGTTAACTATCTTATTTCTTTTGGAACAGGTACATACCTCTCAAATAGCATCTAGGAAAATTAAAAAGTTTAGCTTGTTTGTTTTTAAATATCAGCAAACAATAGTCTGTATGCAAATCAAACCAAAATTCTTAAGTGCTGGCGCCAATGCATAATTGGCATTGCAATTGCATAAATTTCGGTTGCTTTCCAGTATTTAAGAAAAATAGGTAGGAAGAGTAGAGGAATAGATTCGGATAAAATTATTCGTTTTCATGAATTGTTATTTCCGAAGATGTTTTGGATACATAAATGAATAAATAAATGAATAAATGAATAAGCGCCAGACAACACACCAATTATCTTGGTTTCGAACTAAGGAATTTTCTTCCTTGTGCTACGAATACCAGACAACGATTATGACGGGGGCGTCTCCCATAAATACTTAAATACATATAAACATCCATGACTTAGGTACAAATGTTCGTGCTCATCACACAAGCATTTGCCCCTTGCGGGATTCGAACCCGCGACGCCGGCATAGTAGTCAGGACCGCTAACCACTACGCCAAACGCGTCGTCAAAGACATACATAGACCTAATAGTATGTAATTTTATAGCACTATTTTATCTTCTGTGCTATTAATATTTTTGTTGTTACTTGGTTAGACGAATCGATGAACTTTTTGCGCTTGATAGGATGACAGCACGACAAAAAACTTCTTGTATATACCCAAAGAATGCGGATTACATTAAATGTTGGAGGTAAAAAACAAAAGTTTATTAATTTTTAAAACGTCAACAATTTTGATTTGAGATTTTGACTTGTAACTTTGTCTTAACACTTTCTATAACTTTTTTAAATCTGTGCTTTCGGCACGTAAAAGTAATGTCAGAAAAAAAAATATGTATGAACGCCATCACCGCCAATTCTCAATGTTTGCTTATATGTATTTATTTTAATTACCTTTGCCAAACATAATGAGTTCCAATCAATTTATAATTGGCGAACTAAACAATAAAACAAAAAATTTGCAAAGGCATTCTGTTTTGAAGCCGCGAAGGCTTTATCACATGTTTATGGCACCTATTGCCTTTGATTACATAGTATTTATTTTGTATAAGATTTAAATAATAAATACTACAATGTAGGTAAGAAGGGACATAAATTACAAACTAGGAACTTGTAATCCTTCTTTGAGGCACGTGATAATAAAACAGCACAAGGCCTCGTTGGTGTCGTGGTTAGTTTTCGTGGGTTCGAATCCCAGGTCGAGCCAAAATTTGTTTCTGGACTTTTTCTGTATTGAAAATACTCAAAAACAGCTTGGAGAGAGGAAGTCGGTGATGACACCCTCGTATCTCGCAAAGCAGGTTGGACCTGCGCCTGATCTCTCACTGGTCATATCCGATCTGCCGTCTCACAGAATAATGAGAGTGAAGGAACAGAGAGTAGAACAGAGAGTATCCTTGTGTATTGCGTACACACTTGAGCACCATAAACAATGTCCCACGGCCATGACCAATATCGAATAAGTTTGACCGCTGTGGTCGGGTACGACCAGAAGGACGTCATTTGTTATTACAACAGCACACTCACCAACTTGATTAGGCTCAACAATTTTCGTCCCCAAAGACCGTATGGCGATTACACCAGAGTTCCCGAATAAATCCAAAACGGCCGCACCAAAGTAATAGTTCCTAGTTGGAGCCAATCCGAAAGCCAAAGTGGACGCTGTTTTGCTGCAACTGGCAATGATTCCTAAAATTGCGTCGTGCCATTTCAACCATTTGCTAAACACGGACACTGCTATTGCAGATCCTGTAAATAAAGATAAAGTTAAGTTAATTAAATTCTAAGCTACGTTATGTAAATCCTACAGAGATTAGTATATTTTGAATAAGAACTGTCGAGTTGATTCTTAAAAGGTGAATAATAGGAAACCAAAAAATTCGCACGGGCAGGACTTGATCCAGCAACTGTCGACTCGTTAGTAGACCTACAAAAAAAATGTTATAGAGCGGCTTCCCGCGACTTGCCATCTTTTACAATGCATTGCATTGATGCTTTGCTCCAAGAATCTTCAACTTGAACCAGTCACTAAGATTGGCGCGTCAAACTAACAAAAATGTTAGGAAAGACCTAATAGTTAAGTAACAATTATAATTCTTACCAGCTATTCCCAATAGTAGATAATACGTTATAAACAGAGTGAAATCGACAAGATCCATGCCATATCTATTCAGCGTGTAAAGATACATACACGCCGATTCACCTGAAAAAGAATAATACAGGGATGATAAATCTTTTTAAATAAAAGAATATCGTTAGTTGTAAGATGCACAATATTTTGAGAAATCACTGCACTAAATTATCCCATTTCATAGGTGTTAAATGTAATTTGGGTATTCTAACATGGTAAAAAAATAGATAAAGTGTATATTTCTTGTGTTGGTATGGAACGAACCTGCGACGGGTCCTGTTATCACAATATGCGCCCAGATGACCAATAAAATCATCGCCAACCTCCTTCCACGACTCGTAAAAACTATTGACAATGTTTCCCAAACATTCTTAGGGTGGAAGAACTGAATTAACTTCTGAAGGAATGTTCCTTCCATTTCTTTTCGATTCACGTCTTGAATTTTCAAAATTGTGTGAACAAATCCAATCACATACATAGCCAATGAAATCCCAAAAATACCAAAGTATCCGACAGTTACAGTTAAAACACCACTTAAAGCAGTTCCTAGGGGTATTCCCAGTGACACTAATACAGCCAAAGTCCCTACTCTGAACGTACGCTCTTCTGGCGTCGTAACATCAGCCATGTAGCTGTAAGAACCCATCAATGCCACTGGTAACCCTCCGGTGAAAACAGCTGACATCGCTTCGATCAACCCCATAACCCATAGAGGCCATTCAAGGAAAAAGTATGTGCCGGCTATTATTGCTATCAACGAACCAATTTCTCCAATCACAGGTAAAAGTAAAATAGCTTTTCTATTTCCAGTTCTGTCACTCCAAGCTCCAACAAACATAATGAATATAGCTGGAATCCCAGTCTGTAAAGGGTCCCTCCATGCCGTCATTTCTGCTATCAGAATGGATCCTTTTGTCAAAGCTTCCTCAGTGGCATTATCATCGGCATTACCATTGATCACTTTTATACATATATCTTCCGGCATACCCAAATCCACTCGGCATGCTTTTTCAAGGTTAAACTTCTGCAACGCTTGCGAAGTGAGGATGAATGGCACGATATAAAAAAACAAATACGGCTCTACAGTAATATAAGACCAAGCTTTTTTCACAAATTTCTTCAAATTGAACGGTTCCTTCGGTCCTTCATTTGGCTTTCCAATGTTGATTTCACTTGCACCATTAGTTTTACTTTTACGAGTATCCAACTCAATTGGATTTTGAGACTTTTCATTCATTTTAGCAATATCGCGTTCAGGCACTCGATTATGTATATTTGTTAGTAAACACAAATCACGACTGAGAGGCGCATCATTCCGTGGCCGGGCCCAGCATATTAAAAAACTTGTTTCTTCTAATTATGCTTCAACAGCGGCAGCTCCTAAGCACATCCTTGACCATCATATAGCAAAGTTCAACCGCAAAATACTTTTGTTATAAAGTTTTTCTGGTCGATAGATATGGACGTACATGGCAAACGTAAATATAATAGCTAGGAGTATTGCACCTACGTTACGAGTATCATTAAGGAGTTGACGGTCATCATCACTGTGCGGGAGATTTTTCTTGTATTATTTCAATTTAAATTGACCAATGCCTCTCATTGTTGTGTTTTATTTTGCTTGATTAAAAAAATGCGAGGACGCAAAATTAAAAATATTTTTGATTGTTTCATCCCAAAGATATACTTAGTTTACTATAATTTTATCTATGTAGATACAAGTAAGTTTTTAAAAGATTGCATTCAAGTTAAAGCTTTAGAAAACAGTAGACGGCACAAAATAACTAAAACCAATGTACATTATGCTTATTTTCCATATTTTTATTGTGATCATTCGACATTTCCTGACATTGTAGATTTTAGAAATTTCAGATTTTTACAGTGTTTGTAGCAGATTTCACCAAACTAATAAAATTCAAAATTACATCGCTGACATCAAAACTTGTTTAACAAGAACTGCTTATTTAATATCACGTTTTAAAAATATATAATAATATAAAAATAAAAGTGTTGTGTCTGATCCGTATGGATATTTTCAAGGTCAGAACTCGTTTTAGCGGTCATCAGTATTTATAATTACATACCTAATACCATGCCTTTGGCAATTGATACACCCACGTAAAAATGAATCCCAACTTTTTGTTAGAGATATTATGAACTTTATTTCTCTTCTAAGACAAATTAACACATTAGCTGAAGCTGACTCTCAAATTCTTTAACGAAGCATTTTTTTCAATTTTGAAATGATACTAGTTATTTATTTGTAAGCCCGCTAAATATGTATTACGGAGTAGAAACTGGATCTGATTTGAACCGCTTTTGAAAAAGGAGAAGGTTGATAAATTGCCGTGTATTTTTTTATTGTTACCAGCTCAGGTTTGGTCTGCTGAAAAATCGTGTTTATTATTTAGCATGGCATCATTGGGGTCCGATGTATGGGTTATTTTTCTTTTCAATCACGAAAAAAAGCAGAATATTGAAAAAACTTTGTTGGACTAGATTTAACGTTGGTACGTGATATCACCAAAGGTCGTTTATGTTATTCGCATTCTTAATAACTTAATTGTTACAAAATCAACAATTAACTAATTGCAAATTTCAATGTTATCTGATATGATTGTTTTTAAAAAAACAAGATGCATGAAAAATTCTAAATGAATAATCGAGGGGTATATCTAAATTATATTAAGGTCATTTCACGCACGTAATACTAATTATTGTTTTTTGTTTTGGTACCGGTTAGTAACAATAATTTATCCAAATTCAGTTAAAATTACTTCTCCCTCAAAATTTCTTCGTTTATGTATGTATGTATGTAATACTAGAAAAGGTTTCATGATAAAAAAACGCCCAGAAAAATTCGACTTTTATCGGTACAAACATGTGATTGCTAGTTTTGCTTAGATTACCTTTACCTACCTTTATCTACCTTTACGAGATATAAGAGCACAGGCTTTGGCTTTTTACCAAAACGGAAGATTTTTGAGATTACTGTGCCATTTTTAAAATTAACTTAAAAATAAAAGAACCCCATAGAAAGTATTAAAACATAAACAAAGAAGGTGACTGGAAACGGCTCAGTCGTTCACAAGCTATGCCGTGACATAGAAAACAAGAGTTTATTTTTATGTAAAGATTTCTGTAATTTCTGTGCGCGTAAACAAACATCAATGAAAATAGAAGTCATTGAATCACTCTATATTATGTTTTATTACATAAGGCCAGTTACTGTTAGGTATTAAGTACGTATTTATTTTTACGTGCTCAAGTATTTATGAAATATCTTCTTCATATGTCACATACCAGTTTATTTGTGTCGCACCCAAAAAATATTTCATTGATTCCGCGTAAAGATATCAACGTTAGCAAGCACCTTTTTTACCAATTTATTATCAGAAGACGATTTTAAGCTTACAAAAAAAATGGCTAAAACTGATATGGTAAGCTCCGAATATGTTGAATAAGCAGTCCCCGACCAAACAGCGGCTGGATCACCAGAATGTAATGAGGAGTCTAGTGGAATGGGCTTCAATAAATACATTAAATAAGCGTTCCCCTGGTTTTGGGTAGCAGCAACATCAGTTATGGCAGAAGGCTGAACAGTATATCAGGGAAGGGTTTTTGACTGGGTTTTAAGAGGCGGGAAATCCCCGGTAGGCACGAGAAATACCACCACCCATATATCTTCTCTAATTGGAGTTTTTAAAAAAATCCACCGACAAAAGCCTGGCTCTTAAATTTGAAGATGATGACGGAACCAATATCAAAATAATAATAATATGATCATTATGAGAAAGACATCTACAATTGTAAAGATTGTGTATGTTTCTTTAAAAAAATATCGGAATAAATAATTTATATGCCTCAGAAGTTAATTTTTGCTATTATGATCTTCGTTTATAAAAATAATTTATTTGCTGGAAACATGGTTCTATGCAAGCATGGTAATTAAATATATTTCTACAATCCAACTAATTCATGCAAAACGTGTGGTATGTGAATACGTTTTTAGTTTGCGCGCATTTGCTTTCATTCTTTGTTAGGCGCTTAGGTATATTTGTGTAATATGTCTTTATTATTTACTCATATCTTACTACACACGCATACTTTATTATAATAACTATATAAGTGTTTTCATCCGTTATTGCACTAAAATTGCAGAAATAATTTAGATAAATTTTATCTCTATGTAGCGACATTATTACTAGTTTTTTTTAAATAATAAATGGGTTTGCTCTTGTCTCTAGACTATACCAGACGTGGCATAGACAGGGACGACGATGAAGCGAGCTGACTTTGAAAATAATAGGGTTGTAACTGTTGGTAACACAGATGCGAGTAGAGATTCAATTCAAATTCATTTATTTCGGACAACAAAAATCCAAGTAATACAATAAATTAATGTTTAAAAAAATACTAGGTGTGTCTTTGTGCGCATTATGAAAGTTGATAGCAAACGACTAGTTCAAATCAGTGGATCAATCATTGATCAATGGAGACGAATTATAAAGTTTAAATCCTAAAAATCATCATTTAGGTACTCAGGTGTGAAAAGGTTTGACTGAAAATCATATATTTACCATCGAAGTCGCATAGTCCGCTAGTTTTGTTATAAAAAAAATAACAATAATAATTGTTTTGTTATAAAATTTAACATAAAATACTGCCTCCTGCTTTGTCAGCACGATTGATTAGTTAACCTAATAATGCATAAAATACACATAGTATTTTTTTAGACCGCTTGTGCAACCGGTCTGAGTGAAACTATGAGGGAGACCCCAAGTTCAGCAGTGAATATCTACGACTGCTTATAATAAGTTAGGAGCAAATGTGCAAGCGAAAAATAAAAATCTCTAGCAGATCCTATATAGTGAAAATAATTGGTGACAAAATTCCATAAAGTAACTATAAATCTGAAAACAAAGACCAATTGTACTTGGTCAAGAACAGTCAGTTTTTACTGGAATCTAAATGTACTCATAGCTGTCATCTGCTGATACAATATTTGTTGTAAATAATGAACAGTCGCTTTTTGATTTTAAGGAACGATCAGGGATCCACACACGATATTTAAAAAACCCTTAGCATCCCAATGTACTAGCTGTATCAAAGCGAATCACTCTTTATTTCTAAAAATAGAGAACTGCTTTACTAATTTCAATAATCTATAATATTTATAGTTTTCCATTGCATTTATTTAAACAGTACATAGTATGAAATATTCAGTGCCTAAAAGATTCTATATCGGTCAATCACAGTTCTAACAGAACAGAGAAAATGCAAGCGGAAAAAATATTTCGTGAGATGGGTTTTAATACAGCTGCGTAGGAAATTTAAAAAATTTAGAAAACAAGTTCGTATGGGAAATCTAATATTTCAGGGATTTTCTTTCTTGGTAATTGGACCCATTGAAGGTATAAGGGTATATATAGGGCTACATACAAATGAATATACTTATGGCGATTTGATCCACTCTGCGCGAAATCATTGGAACGGTGAAGGTACTAGGGAAGCGGTTGGGTGATATGATAAGGCTAGTCAAAAAATAGTAAAGGCAAGACAAATTGTTCATTTGAACACAATAACTGCATTCATTGTAAACCAATGTCAAGCACTTTAAATTCCCAATTTAATTCAACTTATTATATCGAAAACCTTGATACAAACATTGCTCATATTATTCAACGCGTGTATTTAACTAATATGGTCACTGTCAATGACTTCTTATTCGTGTTACGAAATATCCATTTGACCTGGTGACCAACTTATGGAAAAAAATTAGGACACTCATAAAATACGTGATACACCGTAATCAATAACCCTGCATACGAAACAATCAATATGATTTATATTTTACCCTGAAATAGATTCAACATTCGTTAATGTTAATCATTCGTTGAAAAAAAAATTTAAAAATTTAACCAAACTGAGTTATTTTTGTGCTAAAGCACAGATATTATAATACTACTAAAGATTTAATTAATAAATATTTATAAATTGCACTTGCAATAAGCAACCGTCACTCTGTGACAGAGGAGGAATCGAACCCCGTGTCTTACGCTATCCGAGCGTATGCCTATACCACTCGGCCACCGTCACATTAACAGGCCTGTTGAATTTTGCAAGCGCTTTCTTTTAACGCGTAGGCTGCGTGACCTCATCAATGTTGCGAGACTGCTCTCATAATATTTTTATAAGTGCAACTTATATTACTAAGTTTGTATAGTGACAAAACACTATAAAAACAAACATCAACTTTAAGAAATATGTAGTTCAGTTAGTACATAAGAGTGCAGCGTAGGAAGTTCACCGACAAGATGGACAGACGACTTTGTAAAGATTGCTGGATCACACTATTGCAGATCGGTCGATGTGGAAAACTGTGGGGGAGGCCTGTTTTCAGCAATGGACGTCCTTTGGACCATCCTGATAATGTGTTTTACAGCCTACCATGACTGCCCTTCTTTGTTTATTTCCAGGCTTAGAAATATACTCAGATGTATATATTTTATTACTTTATTTTAATCTTAGTCCTAATTTTATCGTTGATCTCGATAACGATTAACTTTAAGTCCGTCCTTTAACTATCAAATTCAACAGTAAAATCACCAATCGCCCTTAGTAGTGTATTCCTGTCTCAAGTTCATTATTGATATTTCCCTTTCTCCTTTAATTACAGGATTGCACAAAAAATATATATTTAAGGTTGAGTCTGTCTTCATGCATCGGAATTTATTTGTATTTTCCTACCTTTCCTTGATTCTTATAGTAAACTTGAAACTTATATTTTGGTTATCACCGAGTCTCCCTAGAAGCTGATTTGACTAAGGACTGGGCGTTGAAAAAATTGTGACTATGACTTTCTCCGAATGTATACTTACTTAAGAGCATTATGATCAGATTCAAATCGAAGTACGACAAACTCGTGTGCTCAGCGGCCACGTGATAACAATGATAAAGTACAAATTAAAGTACAACATCGGGCCGGCCGATACGCAGTGCTTGCGCTACCGCCGAACACGCCAGCCGCATCGCGAAACAACGGCGCACGCGCACCGATCGCACGCAAACAAAACACACTCAAACAAAATAAAAACAAAAACCTGTGCTCCACCCAAAAAATAAAAGTGAACCAACCCACTAACAACATAATAATATCTGAACAAAAATGTTACCTGTATGCTAAAAAACAAATGAACATTACAGTGGTAAAACGTTGTCAAAATGACGTTGCGGGTCGAGGTGCCCGGAGAAAAGATCGTCAACGTAGAACCGTGCAAGTGCAATAAAGCTTACGGAACCGAAATAGCGAAGGTAGAAACCAAATTCAGCAGACGGCTGAAGCAGTTCATCAAGAAATCATGGGATTTTAGATCGAAAATCACAGTCGAACCTTTTCTTATATGTTATGTTCTTCCGAGCGTACTCGCGGGCTTAGCCGTCCAGAATTTGTGCTTGGAGAAGTCATGTCTCGTGAACCTTCAGTACGACGAAAAAACATGTCGTCACATAATGCAAGGGCGGACTCACAATTACACCGAACAAGAAAAAAGTGTGCAAATCATGGTCACAGGGATGACCGCCTGGAGCTTCCCGCTTCAGACGGCGTTGCCTGGACTGCTAACGCTGTTCCTGGGTGCGTGGAGCGATCGCACTGGTAATCGGAAAGCCTTTATGGTCTTGCCAATACTGGGCAAATTGATCTCAATTTTCGGGATAATTCTTAGTACAGTGTTCTTCCTGCAGATAGGTTTGAACGAGACCGCGTTGATCGAGGGGTTGCCGCCAGCGCTGGCAGGCGGACGCGTTGCCATGACGATGGCTGTATACAGTTACATAACCGACATAACGAGTGCTTCTGAACGGACTTTTCGTTTGGGTATCATCACGGCTATATTAACCCTAACTAGACCAGTGGGGTTGGCCCTAAGCGGGTACATGACTAAGCGCATGGGGTACTATGGCGTGTTTTCGGTGGCATGTGCGTTTTATTTGACGGGCTTTGTGTATATCATTGTGAGGTTGAAGGAGAAGACTAAAAAAACAATTGACAGTGACGGTGAAAAGAACTTGATAGTGATGTTTTCTCCGAAGGATTTGGTGGCGACTGTGAACGTCGCCTTCAAATCGCGGGAAGGCTATCGGCGTCTTCAGATCATATTGATCCTTTTTGCATACATGTTCATAGTGGGGCCTGTATTAGGTAAATATATTTTTAATTCTATTTGTAGTCTTAATGGCATCAACGAAAATAGATTGACATTAAAATACAGTCCTCTATTTTTTATTTGAGAAGAATCTCGATTTTGCTGCGAAATCACGGCTGTACTAAAGTGCAAATATTGTCTTGCCATAAAACGAGTGTTAGCACATGTGTTCAGATTGACAGATTTTATTGTTTTTTTATGGACAAATGAAAATTTCATTTTCGTTTATTGGGTTACACACTACGTAAGACTCGAAATAAAATGCCTATTATGGAGAAAGTAAAAACTATTACTAGCCATTTGATAACGAAATGAAAACTCGGATCGCTGTTTCAGTTTTTACTTACAATTATAGTAATTTTAAACTCATCCAGGTACATGCACATTTTTCGAACAATAAAGTAATTTAGAGCAAAAAAAAAAACACATTGCAGTTTATTCATTGAATTTATTTTTATTAGTTCTCATCTTTCTAGTGAAGGAGCCATACTTAAGTTAATTGGACGATTCCATAGCTAGGTATTGGAATTTTATTACTAAGTCTATTTAAGTTGAGCTTCTTTGTTTAGTGCAATGATTTGTTAAGAACGGTGCATGGTCTAGAGGCTCTAGAGCTTATACAGAGTGTAGCTTGTAATAAACAACAATTTTAATGTAATGTTCTATGAATGGATTCATTTGTTTGCAATACATTGCTAGTCCGATTTACTTTGATATTTTTTTTAATTAAAATTAATTAAAACCATTTAGCATTCATTACTGGTTCGGTACATAAAAACAAATTTTTCAAATTTTAGCTCCTATTATTGTATTAAATTATTTACTAAAACAAAAAATAATGAAACTTCGTACCCGCGTATTTTTTTGTGGCTGCCATGCGCTAAGGGCCAACCAAGCGCACTATCACATCCGTCCGAAAACGGTCAGATAATTCCGCCAATAAATAAAGTAGATTAAATTCAGGTTTTATAACTCATAAAAAGAAGAAGAAAAAAAATTTTTTTCTTCATTTTATGAGTTTAGTTTATTTTTTTTTCTGTTGATCCGCTGATCAGCATTTGAGAATAACTAAAATTCAATTTACTGAATAATGACAACCCGATCATCAAAGTCTTAATGGTCAGGCTTCATCGCAGTAGTCTTGTTTCATCACTAACCTGTCTGTTCCACACATATGACTAAGACTTAAGTTAAGGCAGTCTATTGCAAGCAATAAAAATAGGAAAAACCTGGTTTACCTTTTAGCTAAATTATTCATCAAATTAATAAGCAAACTTGTAAGAAAAATACCCGGGAATTGACGTTACGGCAAAATCAAAATTTCTTGCTCTTGAAATTTGTTGTCCCGTATCTAAGGCCTGTTTCACAATGTCCTAGGTAGTCCTAGTAAGTTCTGGTTACCGTTATAATATGTCCAATTCTTCATACGTTCTATATTCACTCCGGTCCCAGCGAACTTCGTTTCGTCCCCAGCCCCGTTCCGCCCCGGCCTCGTTTTATGGGAATTTTCTTTGCTATAAACCTCACGGAGCCAGAGACCTTTCCAGCAAATGCAAAACCGTGGAAATCGAATCGTGAGTTCTGGAGTTATAGCGTCAGGAAGGAAAATCCGACTTATTTTTATATAGTAAAAAGATAGTGAGTTATAAGACGATACTGTAACTAAACCCACATAATCCGACTATCTGCTAGATATTAGTACTATTAGTGGCTTAAAGGGTTGAGTCTTAAATCAGGGCCACGAGTTAGCCTGTAATCAAATTTTTGTATGAATTCAATTGTAAGGTCAAAGAAAATAAAATTGTAATTAAGAAAGATGATTGATTAATAAAGCATCTGCGCAACAAAAAAGAAAATAACACTTAGTGATTCAATAAATGTTGTTTATTCTATGCTCTAAGTTTGTGCCGTCTGACAAATGCTTCAACGATTTTTTTTTGTTGAGATCAAAATAAAATTTATTGGTAATTTATTGAATTAGATCAATATTATAAGTAAGGAGTTAACTTTAGCTGGAACTAGAATGTTAACACTATGACTCAGTTTTCATGTTTTCATCTCAGTATATTCCATAACAATGAGCTAATAACGCGGCTTGTTTCTCCAATTGTGCAACACTTCTGATTGGGTCACGAAATCACAATTTTACAAGTCGAAAATCGTATGAATGAACTCATGGCAAATGCTTTCTTTTTCTACTGACCCATTTTCATCAACAGCGGCATAGCCAAATGAAATGTAGGTAAGAACTGAAACATTTTCCCGACATACGATTTCACATTTAGATTAATCACTCCACTGGTGAACATATGCCCCTGTCATTGATTTTCAAAATGACAGGGGGTTGATTGGGCCTCTTGCTAGAGGCCCCAATCAACTTTTACATGGTTGTCTGTTCATCTTACTGGTATTCAAGATCTAATGGATTGCTCTTCAATTATATATTTAGTAAAGCTCTCCACTACGTTCAAGAAATGTTCTAGGGTAACGTTTCTTGAACCATCAACCAATCATTTTTCGCCTACTATCTTTAAATTTACTTTTTCTTATCGCCGAGAAAATCCAATTATTAAATTCATTTATATCCATTAAACTATACCTACCTTAAAAACGTGATTATTTTATTTATTTTTGAAGTAGTTCGCTTATTTTTCCGTGCTCTAGATTTCAGTTTCCAGTTTCTATTGACATAAATATCGCTAGTTGGTTGGTCTAGTGGTATTTCGGTAATTCACTGGTTTATTTCCAAATGGGTTTTATCGCGGGTTTGAATCCTGGGTCGGTCCAAGAGCACAATTAGAGATGTCGTGTCATATAATTACTTAGAAACGGCGCGGAGGCAGGAAATTAGGGCGTACGATACTCGTGCTTCAGAAAGCACGATAAGACATGTCGGACTATGAGAGGAACAGAGAGAGCATTACTAGAATCATACCTAATACAATAATTTAAATCAATTGAATACTTCTATTAGTAAGACCTATTGTACCCTTAAATAGCAAGAAATTTTAATTTAATGCCTTTTCTAAAATGGAATTTACAAATTATTTGTTAGGTAAACAAGCAAATCTTTAAGTTTGACCAGCCCAACCCCTCATCATCTGATGATCTACTGGTTGGTCAAACTTAACTTAACTTTAGCTCTTTTTGATAAAAGAGCTACGCTCTTGTCGGTAGAGCTTAGATCTTTTTGAAAATGACGACGATGATTTTGATGATCAATTACTAAATGTCATGATTTCAGTGAGAAATTCTATGAATAAGTCGTAGTTGTGAATCACCGGTAAGGGTCACCTCAAAAACATACATATAATCATAATATACTTACTTCCTCACTAAACTTCCCACGTTGAAAAAAAAATGAAAATCAACCGTGAAATTGGTCAAATACCAAACAATATTTACGCTCGACAGAAACAATAAGTCCAGGTGAACCGATAGAGGCAAGTGGAAAATTGCGAGTTGCAATTAAAATGGCTGTTTTGGTATTCAAACAGCCGTCCACATTAATCGTAGTTACGGTCTTACGGCTGATAAGGTGATTCCGACCGACATAAACACCGCTTAGAAAGTACCAGTTTACATTTTGCAGGTTAATAAAAATTACACAAAATCAAACATCGGTTGAGTCAGGGACTGATTTAATATTAGTGAGTAAGTATAGTAAAGTTGCAACAAATCGTCCATAAAATTGGAATTTCAATAGTTTACTTTAATTGAGTTTTTTTGGTATTGAACACGGCACACAGTAGATTTCAGCCACTTGGTAGCTGAAAACATGAATATAAAGATAATATGCATAGTCATTTGGCTTAAGTATCTAACTTGACTGCCATAATAATATAAATCACTAAATCGTATACAAATGAACTATTATTACATTGAAATGAAATATTAAAAGGCAACCACTGATTAAAGAATATTTTTATGTTCGATAGTTTTTTTTTAATTTAATTTCGACAGTGAACTTAAAAAGTTGACGTGTTTTTCACTAAAACTTTGTGTAAGGACTTTACCAATAAGATGTATGCAATTTGAACACCATGTAAACAAAGAAGCACCAAAATTATAAATAGAACATCGTGAATTTAAGAGGTTAACGTACTCAACAGTCATTGAATCATGACTTATGTAGGTGTATGTGTGTGATATTTGGACCTGTATTTTTGGACACCAAATATTCAAGCTAATTTTTCAATACTGACACGAAGAGATGCAGCGATTCTGTTTTTTTTTGGCAGACGATACGCATTAACATTTGATTTGGTTTTATTACTTTATTAAAAGAATTCAGTGTGACCATGTTAGTTTATTTTTATTAATAAAAATAAAGGACTGAAAGTTGAGTTATTAATAATAGCCTGTCTGGCCTGTGTTGGTTAATAACTCGTCAAGAAAATAAAAACAAATTGTAGCGCGGGGTATGGCCACCCCGGACACGGCCGTCAAAATAAGAACCCCGCGGCGTCGACCAATCAGGCGGCCCGCTCGTTTTTTGACGTAAGATTTAACTTTTAAATGACAGTTGTGACATTTTAATGTTTTTATGCGTATTTCCTGTTTCCGTTCAGTAGAAATAAAACTTTTGTGATGAATACGTGCATTTTTCTACTCTCTCCCGAATAAGTGTCCAAGAACCCCAAATATACTCAGGACTGAGTTAGGCCTGCGCTACAAAATTTATTTTCTTGACGAGTTATTAACCAAAGACTTGATAAGGGTGATTGTTATAACTGGTTAGGAATCGGTAACATTATCAATATTTGTTTTCATAAATTGCATTACATTGATAAAGATTACTAAATAGACCTACCTACCTACCTATTTGTAATATAATTTATTGCACTTCTGAGTTCCTTAGGTTCGCTGCACGATCTTATTTTAACCATAACTATAACATTCACCCATATTATTTTGTATGAAGTTTGATAGCTACATTTTTGTTTATCCTAGTAAAAGTGTGATGGTGAACCGAGCCTTTTTATAATTGTACAGAATTAAGATATGCATGCTGTATTTAATCTCCCATAATAGATCGATTGCAATTTTTACTTTGCAGCGGATGTTTGAAATACTTTTGTTTAAACAAAACTATAAGCCTTCCCAAACTTTAATGCCTAAGTTCTTTGATCTTTATATTTTTAAACATTCTTGAAACGCAGCATGCTGTAGCAAATAGAAGCTGTCATCCATACCCCCCTATTGATAAAAAGTCAAAGTTACACATACGGTTAAGCCACGACTAAATATTAAAACACTAGACAGTCAAAAACCTACACTTCTTTTGGTGTCAACCAATGGTTGATGGATGTCAAATGATGTAAATGATGTCGCTAATCATCAGCGTCGTGGTATGCGCTCTGCTGCCACGAACTAAGGCTGCGTTCCCACTGAAGCTGAGTTGAGTGGAGCTGAGCAGAGATGTTTGGAAATTGACGAATGACGTTGCTCAAAATAATATCTCCCTTGTAAAAAAAAAAATACCAATGTGGTTTGAACCAAGACGTAAATTACCCAACCAATTATAAAAGTGCACAAGTACTATTGTGTATTTTTAAATTAGCTTTCAGCATTAAATGGTGATCTATATCTGATACTTAGTTTTTGGAATAATTAGGAATAGTCATATTTTGAGCAACATACTTTGGTATTTATTTTAAGTCTACTTAGCTCCAGCTTCTAAGGAAACGCTGCTCTTAGAGTAAATGGATCAGATATTTACTCATGGCTTGAGCTTGGTGTAACTAAATTCGCTTTTTTATTGATAAGGGGGATAATGTTTGCAGATCGACGCAACTAATACCTGTTTCGTTTGGGATTAAGGTGAGGCGCAAATGACGTACTGGTTCACAAGGTACAAGTTCAAATTCACTGAGGTGGACTACAGCCTTTTCCTCACGTACTCAGCCCTTGTTGGAAGCGTTGGTAAGTGGATTTTGTTAATTATTTCCTTATTAATATAAGAACCTCTTTTGATTGGATATGTAACGTCTCTTATTGGATGCGTATCCTCTTTTGTTTGGATGCGTAATTTCTTTTGATTTAAAGCTTAACCACTTTTGATTGGATGCGTAAAATCACAAGAGAAGAAAATTATTACGGTGATGAGTATGAATGTTAGTGGCTGCAAGAGGAGAGGTAGAACGAGAAAGAGATGAAATGACTAGTGAAAAAAGATAATAGGTAACTTTGATTGTAAAATGAGTAGATGATGCAGTGGTGTGTAAAAGGCGTGCGATAGGATTGCATAGCAAAGAAATCTAAAAAGTTATCGATTCGTATGTCTGGTATGTTGCGTCCTCGAATTGTGTACTGATTTGTGAAATAAGGTAGATATTTTATGGAATTTTCCGCAGAAAACTTAAGAATTGATATGTTAGTCTAGTTAAGAAGATGACTGCTTTTATGGTAGTTAAGGATACATCAAATTACTGGACCATATACGTAAGCCGTACATTTTTTTCCACGCACAAAGGAACAGATGTAAAATGGCAGACGGGTGTATAAATATAACATGAATTAATGTTTTTCACGGCTTGTTACGTGTTAATTATTATTATAATATCAGTTAACTATCGCCCACTGCACTTTTTATTGAATTGTAAGATACGACACTTATATAAGTAACTTTTTTAAATCAGTGCTTATTTTATTCGAATACGACCATTATTTTAATTTATTATTTTAATGATCCAATCCAATCGTTAGGTAGAATTACTAAGTATAGTAATAAAACACTTTTAAGCAGGTAACCTGATAACATTAAGCTGTACCTAGTACCTAGTAGGTACTAGTGCTACTTTAATGCAATTGGTAACAGCAATCGGTATTGTGCCTATTTGATTAGTAGAGTGACAGTCTGAGACAACAAGACAAATGAATTGCAGGACAGTTATTTAAATATCTCTTCATAGGTCAGTATTGATGACAAACTACCTATAGTTTGAGACTCAGATATTAATGTAATTTTTGTTTGTTTGTTTGGAAAGCCGAAAGTTTCTGAGCTTTTCTGACTTGAAAATACTCAGAAACAGCTCGGAGTCAGGAAGTTATACACACGCCATATTGATGCGAGTCATTCAAAAATTGCGCCCCAGATCTTTCATCGGTCATGTCGGTTCTGCTGTCTCACCGAATTAATAAGAGTGAAAGAACAGAGATTGCACTTGTGTATTACGCACACATCTGGGCACTATACTATATCCTGCGTACCTTTTTTTTAAGGTGGAAAAAATGAATTGAATTGCATACCCTCCGCTTGGCCGGACGTAGGGTTATGTGTGTATATTCACAGAAAATATCAAAGCAAACTTAGCGTTTAAAATAACATGGTAGATTTATTCTAGACTTAGCGTCATACTGTTTCAAATACTTATTTATGCAGTTTAAACTGGAGAGAACTACATCAAAATAATATGATTACAAACAATAAATGGAAAAGGTGACTAGATAATGTCCTACTCATTTCATAAAATATTTGTTGAACCAAAAATTTCCGTGGAATTGTTTGAATTATGATATTAGTATCATACAACGCAGTATGTTTGCAAAATTCCGGCAAACATTCATGAGAAAATTGTCCTTATTTAGAAAAATTATCGAAGTACAGTCGTCTTCATAATTATGTTAACATTTTTTATCATCCCAGCCATAGGAATTTTAAATTTTTTGAACAGTCATAATTTTTTATTTAACTAATTTTTTACAACGCCGGTAAAATTTTGTGTAAATATTGAATAAAAGTATAGTAGCTTGTAAAACGAGAAGATAGTATTAAATTGTGTTTGTTCTGGGCTTTAGATAATTAAATTGGGCCAGAATTTTAGAGTAGCGAGGGCTTTGTTAAATCATCTTGAATTTGTTTTGGTTCATAAGAAGTTCAACGCTAAATTCTTAGCCAAATAAATATTATTAGTACCTATAAGACACCATATTACGAGTAAGTAAATATGCAACATTATGAGAGTAGAATACATAAGAAAAAATATTCAAATAATATCGCTTGATCGACAAATTCTCAATTCGTTGGCAATATTTGAAATAAACCTTTTGAACATTCGAAATATAATTTCTGATTCCTTGAGTTTTTTTTAAATGATAAGAATGTACAGATTTTGTTCAAAAATTGTAAAATGTATAACTCATATTTCACGTATCACGAAAAACAAAACAAGTTATTTGCTATATTTGTTTAGTGAAAAAATACGTTTATAATTATATTTACGACCTGTTTTATAATGTCTAAATAAGTTATGGTTAGCGTTATCTACCAGATACTTTATACGAAATACGTTCTATTTTAATTATTCGTTAGTTAGTGATTATTGATCAATGGTAAAACTAGCCCTTACAATAACATTGCCTTTATTCAGGAAATAGAACCGTCATTGATGCGCGCTATTCATTGTTTACAGCAAAACAGAAGTGTAAATAATCATTGACAATGATTTCCATTATACATACAAGACAGTGTGTACCTAAATGTGCTACTTACTTTGAGATGGTTGTGTTGTTGTAAACATGCTACTGATTTGTGTGACCAGAAGAAACCTCATAATTACATAAAAGAAAGAGAGAGAAGAATGTTTGATTTGAATTTGAAGAAGTTATCTTATGTATGGAATGTATGATAAGAAGTAAGTAGAAGTCAAAAGAGGGGTCAAGCTAATTATTTTATAGTCTGATGTGCTCTAATAAGCAAATTAGGTACCGGTAATTATTACCGGTACCTAATTTGCTTATTATTGTGTGCTCGTATTTTGGTAAAGGTCAGTTTTAGTAATAGAAAAAATTATTGATGTTTTAGCTGTTAGCATTTCCTCAAAAATCTTGTGTCAAAATAGCAAACATTTGATCCCTTAGCTCATCTCTGCACCCTAATAATCTCTTGAGCACAAGGAGATCAGCAGTCATCACCGAAAGTTGATATAAAACATCGTCAAAGTGAACAGGCTTTTTCTGGGTGAGCTCGCTCCATCTTCTTCTCTGTCTTTGTCACGTTTGGTCTAGTATGGAGACAAGAGCAAACCCATTTCAAATAAAAAAAAATAATAATAAGCCCTAAGGTCTGATTGACATGATTCGTTTTCTGCGCAGGTTCCTTTGTAACAATCTACCTCTTCAGCAAGCGATGGAAGATTGAAGACAGCGTCATCGGGGTTGTGGCTTGCATCAGCCGGATTTCAGCCAGTGTAGTCTATGCTTTAGCACCTGATCGGACGATATATTTCCTGGGTCCTGTTCTGGATATGTTCAGTTCTGCTGGTGCTACATCACTAAGGTCGATTGCTACGAAACTAGTGAGCGCTGATGAAATTGGTGAGTTTTTCTTTCACTTTTTACTAAAGCTTTAGCTACCTAAAACAAATTAAAATCTTTTGTCCATTTTCACTTTCATTAGGCACTGCAATAGTTGTTCTAATTTAATTAGTTTTCTACCATGACTGTAAGCCAAGGTCTAAAACTTGGCCTTATATTGAAAACTCAAACCAGTAAAAACAAGAGAGTCTCAGAAGAAAGCTTTACTATTACAACGAAACTAATCACAATTTGTAGTTCAAGAGTTACCATTCTCATACCACATTTGAGCGACATTTATTTCGGTATACTATACACGGATTATAGGATCTCTTATAACTTTTACCTCTATTTTGTGATAAAATCCCAATTCAAAGAGTTGTGAGATGAAAACAGAGTATTCATCATCATCAAATTTAAAAGCTAGGTTCTTGTGGGTGAAGTATTTTCTAACAAACTCCAAATTAGGGAAGATTGTGTTGTAGTTTCACTCTTGCCTTCCACATCACAGTTTGAAAACCGTGGAATTCCCGCCTCTTAATACCCAGTAAAAAGCCTTTCCTGATATATTATATCTTCAGCCTTCTGCCGGTACCGATGTTGCTGCTACACAACACCGGGGGCACGCTTATCAGGATCGTCACTGAATATAGCTTTTAATAGAGAGACCCATCCCAAGGACTCCCCGCTACATATAGAGAGACCCATCCTTACCTTTGATGATTTTGATTTTACGGCAGCTAGTGGTGACTGAGTTTGTTCCGGCGTTTCTTCTCAGCACTTGCCTAATTGTCTGTGTTCTGTCTCGAAGCGCTGGTAGGGCCCAAAAGATAAGGAGACATGTTTCGCACATTTATTTATTTTAATTTTTATATTTGACGTTCATAAGTGTCATTTCATGACCTAAATTGAAATAAAGATTTTGAATTTGAATTTGAATCCCACTACATTCTGGTAATCCTGCCACTGTTTGGTCGGGAACTGCTTATTCAACATATTCGCAACTTACCACCATATCTGGTGGCCGTTTACTATCCGCCACCTGTTACCCCGCTAGTAGCCTACAGCTCAGCCCCAACAAAGTTTTATACGTATCTAAAAAAATCGTTGAAGAAATTTTGAAGTCTATTTAAATGCAGTTGCAGCATTTTTACACTTTGCTGAGTTTAATGACCCGATGATTTTTTGCTCACCGCAGTATCAAAACGGTAAACCGTGTTACGAGACGACCTACAGCTAGACTCTGAAAGAAACCTAATGTTTATAAGAAAATCTTGGGTTAGTTGTTTTTAAGTTGAATTACATCTAAAAATCGCCACTACAAAAAGTGCGTTAGCGTTAGTAGGTGATATATACACACATAATATGCTCGCGATAGTAAAATGTAAAGTAAATCACCTTTTTTTTAACGCTTTATCGGTGATACTTTTTGTAGAAATACAGATAAATAAAAAGCATCACGTGATCCAGCGGCTATACCAAATCAGTAAATAGTCACATAGAACTAAAAACGATTAACTATTTGTTATGAAAATCGACACGTTCCACGATGAACACAAAGGAAATGGTGAAAGCGTTGCAAAAGATACATGACTCAATTACATGCCGATAAGATGATATAATGTAATGCATCTCTTCACCCGTATAGTAAATGACCCGATTGTAATAACCCGACTTTAACTGCGTTTAAAATCTAGACTAATATCATGACTTAATGCCTGGTAGCCGAAAGCAGCACCAATTATTAAATTATCATAGAGAGAAGCCATTTTAAGTGTTACAAATTCGTTGCAAAAGGAAATAAGGAAGGTTTTAATAGCTGATGAATTACTTCCAAAGAGGTCTTTTGAATTGCGAAAATTTTTAGGGTTACCTATTACTAAGCTTTGCTTCCGTCAGTCTGTCACCAGATTTTATCACAAGAACCGCGATAGAATTATGTATTTCTATTGCCGCTTTAACAACAAATAAGTACTAATTACGAAATAAAACAAATATTAAAGGGGACTCTCATACAACAAACGCGATTATATTTATTTATTTATTTTATTCTTTATTGCACAGACAAAATAAAGTACAAATGGCGGATTTAATGCTAAAAGCATTCTCTACCAGTCAGTCATTGGGTGAGGTAGAAACGATTGAGGCGGCATAAAAGAACACAAAAAATGAAAAAAAAACTCTCTTTGCTCGATATCAGTAATGGCAACAGTAGGTACCTACTTTAAATATTTATGTTCAACTTTGTAGTTTACCTAGTCAATTGTACGGAACTCTTCTTTTGAGTTCGTGAATAGAGAGAACGCAACATCATTATTAAAATTAAATAAGGGAAATACAGTAATAAAAAACCGCCGCTATTCTTAAAGTATATGATTTATAAACAATGCGTAATGAATAGTTCTATCATGTTCAACAATAAACTTTGCCACTGAAAATGTTTGCACGAGATAAGTTTTGAGCTTTTACAAATATTTAACATATTATTTTTGTTGATAGCGTATGAAAAAAATCAGTTTTATCAAAATTTCTTAGATAATGGGCTCAAGACTTCCGCAGGAAATATGTGGTTGAGTTTTCTGTATACATTACATAAATATAATACTATTGTAAATAGGTTTTATACTGTATACAACGCAAATAAGTAACGAACAAAGGAGTTTTCCCTCTAGAATACTTTGTTTTGTAACAAAAATATATTCTTTAAACGCGCATTGGTTCAGCTAACAAACATGTTAGTAGGTTCTATACGTAATTGATATTGTGTAATATTTCGAAACAAACTTACTGAACGATTTTCATTGACCATGTACCTCTAAAACATTATAATAAATAAATTAGTTCTGAGTCATATTACGAACGTTTTCAACTTAGTATTAAAATAAACTGCGTAAGCAAAATATGAAAACATTTATATGAACAATAAGAATATCCTAGGAATTTGCCTGTATTTTGTTAAAGCTTGCTATTTTCCTTTTGCTCGCAAGGTGATGCCATGAGCTACATACAGAGTAGAGCTTTGTATACCAAAACCCACTTTTTACAAAGACTTTAAGTTATTTTTATGACTTTTTGAGTAATTTATAAATTATCAAAGCTAAATTTTAACCATAACATCTATCTATTATTCATTATTCGGTTTTTGGCTTCCGCGGATTGCGTTTCGCCACGACAAGAGTGATTTATAGGTAAATTCATGATTTTTGTTTGCAGTTGACACTTTGACAGGTATGTGCAAACGAGCTTAACGTTACTTTTTAGGATGCACATTATATACTCGTCCTTACATTTGTAAAATAAAAATATTTAATATGTAAATCAAAAGCGTCTATTTCTGTGCCGTTACAATGTATCTGCCGACAACAATCACTGCAGTAGGCCTACATACAGTATGTTTCCTCAAAATCTTGAAGGACTACTGCGCTGCGACGTTATCTGATAATTTAAATTGATAACAGGGCTGTCATTTTGACGTTTGTTTGTTTTTTGGTGACACACTGACAGAACGGTAAACAATTCCATTTCCATCAATTACATAGCAACTGGTAGAGCAATAGTCAAATAATATGTAGATTGGAAAAGTACAAAGTAATTCGAAAAATGTATAAGTACAACCAACTTTATTTAAGTTATACCTCATTAAATATAAATAAAATAAATAAATATGCTCCAGACAGCAAACTAATTGTCTTGGTTTCGGAGTAAGATATTTTCTTCCAGATTACGATAATGACGGAGGCGTCTTCCAGTTCATTTACATCCATGACTATAGGTAAACCGCTTCCGCGCTCTCCTCTCCCCCCGCACTCCTTTGTACCGCAGGCGAGGTCTCAATTTCGCGGTCTAACTATAATATCATTACTTATAATATCATTATTCAATATTGTTGTGTCGTATGCTTATCTATACTAATATTATAAAGCTGAAGAGTTTGTTTGTTTGTTTGTTTGTTTGAACGCGCTAATCTCCGAAACTACTGGTTCGAATTGAATAATTCTTTTTGTGTTGGATAGTACAGTTATCGAGAAGGCTATATGGCTATATAACATCACGCTACGACCAATAGGAGCAAAGATATAGTGGTAAATGTGTAAAAAACGGGAGAAAGAAGTCACTATTCCACGCGGACGAAGTCGCGGGCAAAAGCTAGTCTAAGCTATGTGCAATGAGATGTTTTACCAATAATATTTTAATTGGTGCAATTACTTAGTAGCTAAGTACGAGTATGTGTCCACGTGCTACCAAGGCTACCTGTGTATCAAATCCACAATAGATGTCCATGGATTTAGGTAAATAATACCGTCAATAATTGCGTATTGTTTGTTCATTAGCTGAATAGAAATAATTAATCTAAAAATAGAGAAACGGCCAATTAAGATTTTTTATTCAAACCGTGTTTAGTTCGGAATATTCCAAAACTTTGGTTGAAAGGATTAAAAGTAGAAAGAAGAATAAATAAGTAATTACTTTTTCATTCTTTATTATTCCTTTTTATGTACTTGTGTATAATTTTTTATTTCAATTTTTTTTAACACTTTATGGCATTATAACTATATATCACTTAACTTAAAGGTAGCTACTGACTATGCTTATTAATTATTTAAATCATACTAATACTACCAAACACACAGATAATACACCATACAGAGTGAATTTTCAAACACTTGATCTGAAATAACAAGCACATGTGGTGAGCAGAAAAACGCAATGCTTTTTTATTTTAGTTTTTTTTGTGCTAACTTTTATTTAGCGTACGTACAGTAGTATTTGTCACACATTATATAAAAATTTGTAATCATGTTAGTTTTGATGAAAGTAGTAGTATGATAGCATGACGTAAATATTTATTTTGTATTAAAGTCTTTATTTCATTTTTAGTTAGTATTAGTGTAGGAATATTATGTGCATACCATACTAATGGTAAAACAACACATGTACGAGTACACAACCTATTAACCATGCTTAAATAAACCAATACAATGGTTTTGAATGTTTCTTAACACTCACAGTGTCATATGTAATTTTTGGTTTCTTATTTCATCTTAAAACAAATACAAATTTCATTCATTCATTCATTCAAAAAATAAACAACACAGGAAGAATAAATACTTAGTATAGGTACAAATCCTATCTTAACATGAAAAGCTTATTCCAACCTGTCACTAGATACCATGCACTCTACTCCTTAATTCAGATCCAATGACTGTCGGTACTTCTAGCTCAATATCTTTCGCCAATCCCGGGATCCTCAAAGAGCCTTTGATACGTGAAGCATTACATTCAACTGAGAACTGGAATGATGCAATTTGTTACACAAAGTTTCAGTTTGAGAGTTAGACTGCTGTTTTTGACATAGGTATCTACTGGATTTGAAAGCGGTTAAGGCGAAGTTTTACGGTCTTTTAAATAAGTTATCAAATGTCTTTTGCATGGTAAATATCTGTAACTTAAACAGGCGTAACGGTTTAAACAGGCCTTGAACAATAGAATACTGAAATACAACAAAAAATTAAACTGAAAATAGATAAATGTACACCCTGTATATCATCAAAGTCAAAGTCAAAGTCAAACATTTATTTGCGAAAAACATGGTACATTACAGATCTTATTTACAGCACAGGTTCACATGTTTTACCAAAAATTGGCATGCAAAAATTTATTTAAATGTCATACAATCAATTGTGTCCTATCATATAAATTAATTGAAGTATAAAAATATGTCAAGGTAATTAATATAATATTGTCAATTCGTGTTACAATTACTTATTATTATTTTTTTAATGTCATAAAATTCTGATAGGTCATAAAAACAATTTTCTATTAGCCAATTTCGTAAACGTTTTATAAATATGTTAGTCATGAAACAATATATGTCTTTATTTACCTGTAATTGCATCCGACGTTATGCTACAGAACATCGTATTTATCAAAACCATCTCTACTTTAGGGGGCGGCTACCACATCCGAATCAGAGGGCCTACTACGAAAAATGAAATCCGTCAATACGATTATCGTTTTTCAGATCCTAAGCATTTCGTAGTAAAGATTGCATACTAAAAATGCTTTCGATACGCACAATGATAAATTGTACCGACGGATTTCGTTTTTCGTAGTAAGCCGATACGTAACGTGTTCCGAGCTACAACTCGTTTATCTTCTGTTACAGGTAAAACAAGCTCTCTAATCAGCATATCAGAAGCACTGGTCCCTGTGATATACTCTCCCGTATACAGCAGAGTGTATCTGAACACTTTGTCATCGTTTGCTGGAGCATTCTACCTCATCAGTGCCGCGCTGGCTGTTCCTGCCATAGGTATACTGATGTGAGTATTTCAACTTGTATTTGTATTAATAATAACTATTTATTTAATTAAGGACAATACATGTCACTTGACAAGGCCGTTAAATAAAGGGCCTATAATGTAATTTCTTATCATTTGGGCCCTATATTTGTGACTGTATGTATCGACGCTAAATCGCGTTTTATTGCTTAAAAAAAGCAGGGTGAGACGTACTAACAGTCAGATGATTGATTTAGTGAATTTGTGACAAGCAGGTCGTTGTAAAAGCTTTTGTTTCTCATAAAGATGCAAATTAAAATGTTTTAAAGGGTTCCCAAAATGCTAAAGGCTACTTTTGGCTCACTTTTCGGTCCGCCATTTTAATTTTGATCGAAAGTAGCGGTCATCAATAAAGCATTAAAAAATATTCCTTGCATTTATTTTACAAATAAAATACTTATTCGATGACTATCTCCTATATATCTCCTAAAAAGTCACATTAAGCCATAAAAAGGCTGTAACAAAGTGATATTAGATTTACACTGATGTGATCAATCGATTTTTAGGGTTCCGTAGCCGAATGGCAAAAAACGGAACCCTTATAGTTTCGTCAAGTCTGTCTGTCTGTCTGTCCGTCCGTATGTCACAGCCACTTTATTCTGAAACTATGAGCATCACACAGCTGAAACTTGGTAGGTAGGTGTATCTTGTTTACCGCTTTCCGATTCAGATACAAAAAGTAAGAAAAAAATATATTTAAGTGGGGGCTCCCATACATGAAACTAAAACCTAAAAATTTTTTTACTCAAACCTATACGTGTCTATGGATAGGTCTTTTAAAATGATGTTGAGGTTTCTAGAACCATTTTTTCTAAAAGTCTAAGGTTTGAGTTATAGACGCTTCCAAAGTGGTAAAATGGGCGTCCCCCCATCTAAATTTTGAACTAAGAAAGTGAAAATTTTGAAAAAATATATGATGTAGATCTCAACAAAAACTTGCAACGAAAATTGGTTTGAATGAGATCGAACAAGCAGTTTTTGAGATATTGCACATTTTTATCAGCCGCAAATATAACTTTGTCTTTCATACAAACACTATGAAAAACAAAGTTATTTTTGCTATCACAAAATATTGTGATGTTTTCGTTAAGAGAAAGTAAGTGGACCCTGAATTCAGTTAAGGGTGGCACGGAACCCTACGTGCGCGGGTTCGACACGCACTTAGCCGGTTTTGAAGGTTTTAGTCGTGGCCGTCATTTTGTAAAAATTGAAAAACAAAGTAAGCTACGCTCCACAGTAAAATTTCCAAAGCCCTTTATATTTTTGTTCGGATTGACAAACTGTTTTTCCTACGAAACACAGCTGTATGGGCAATGGGCATAGCTAATCTCATTATGTCAATCCACGCGAGAAGAACATGAAAATAGATCTAAAAAGAGCTATGGTACTTTTTTGTTGGTTTAGTTTATTATCTTTATACAGTCACTAGATTTTTTTTCACATTACCCAAGTCTAGCGAGTCTAACGACCTGCATTTCGAAATGCAAGCAAAAAAAGACCTTGCGGTCAGCGTCGAGAGCGCTCTATCATTTTGTCAATGGCTGATTTCTAAGCACCTTGAACCGATATTTTCTATTTGTGGTTGTAGTACCTTCGACCTCCCCATACAAGCCCTATGCAGACCTATTTCAAGACATGGGTATTGCGGTATCTTATCTATTTGTATTGGGAAACAAAACCTTGAACGCGGAAAGTGGAAGTGAGGTAACTTGTAATGGAAATGTTCCGCGTGGTTTTGATAAATATTTTGCAAGATAGAAATCAAGGGCCGAGGCATTTGCAAATAAATAAAATTAATAAATTGAGAAAGCGTTTTAAACAGTCATGTTGTCATGTACATTTCATGAGAGAGGTAGAGGGTTAACCCGTTTGTAAGCTGTTTAAAAGTATCAAAAATAATTTCAAAACATACAAAACAAAATTAATGGCATGCAGGCACCCCGCAAATTCATTAAGGCGAAGATCCTCCCACAGAATCAATAAATTAGCGATGAGTTTTAGCAGTGCATTAATTTTACAATGCATTGCATTTGCATTGCACAGTGTAGGTACTTTGTCTATTCATCTTACAATAAAATTTGGTTGTGATTCCCAGTGTTTGAACTCGTACACTTTTGTTATAATAAACTAGAGTTATAATAATAATAATATAAGTCTCTACAGTCAGACAAAATTAAGATTTTGACCTCTGAGCTTAAATATTATTTTAATCATCTCTAATTGCTACAAACGCAGATTAAAACTGTAACTATGCATTGACCAATTTAATGATATAGTATGTACATAAGTTAGTGACCAGTAACCTACCTAACCATTTTATCTGAGTCTAAGTACCTTAATTTATTTTATACCTACAAGGTATTGAATTGTAAGTCGTGGTTTCCTTTTGTTCAGATTATTGGGATCCAGATAGACAGACATAAAATTAACTTGCCTACTATAAATCTTAAATTTAAGTGGTTTTTGGTTTTCCCTATCTTTGTTATCTAATTAATATGGTGGTTTGGTAATTTATATTCGGATCGTGTCGAAATATATTTATAAAACCATTACTTTATGGTTTAATTTTTAAACAAAAAATATAGACTTATAAAACCACTAGCGCCAGAAACCAGAGAGTTATGTATACTATTATATATTCTGTGCTAGAGTTTAAGGCTGCGTTTCCACCAGAGATGTGCGATGGAAATGTGTCGTACGAGGATGTCTAGCCTCTTAAGACCTGGACGAGAAAGGAAAGGATTAGGAAATCGATTAATATGAAAAATTACTATTGGTAGGTATGTAAAATAAAAAATAAATCAAACCAGAAAACATATATTTGGAACATATAAATATAATACATGCACATATGTGTACCTGAGGTCTCAACACAAAAAAAAATCTGCATTTCCCTACTTGGACGTGTTATTATTATATGTTTCAAAAAATATTTTTTATTGCACATACTTAATTTCATTTTAGAACATATGGTACGGCATGGGTGTATGCATCCAGGGTGTCGACATTTTGATGCAAATTCATCATCCTGGAACGGCGAAAGATGACATAATACCATCAAGATGAATTATGGTACAAGGTTGTCCACAACTGGCCTTGGTTCCTCCTTCAGCTGACCATCTGCTAGTCCTTAGGCACCGTTCAGTGTTTTGTTAACAGCTTTTCTTGCGCTCGGACTTGGTTGTATGACAGAGGGGGTTACTGGGGCACCCTAAAAGTTGACCAACGCAGTACCAAGGTTTATATGTGATACTTCAACAATCCCAGGCTATCCGTCGGAGGCACTTCCACTTTCTTGCAGCAGGGAATGAACATAATCCACAAATTGACAATAACTAGGTCTACAAAGTGGTAAGAAGCTCTTGGAGGCCACTTCTTGGTACACAAGGAACTGCTATAGGAGGCCTGTCAGACTATTGTACCAATTGACCCCCCCCCCCCTATGCATGTGTTATGCATGAATTTTCGGCAAAAAACCTTAGTTTTATTTCGCCATATATCTGGTCTAATAGAAGAAGAAGAAAGAACTGAATGTAGCGCATCACCAGGTTCCCGCACCCATTTTTCTTCAGTAGCTGGTGGAGGTGACCTTTTCATTTCCGGATATTCGGCGTCATCCTCACCTAAAAAAAATCTCCTTCACAGCTATTAAGAAACTCTTTTAGGAGCGATCATCCAGTTGGATGATATCTGCTAAAAAATTTTTTTTTTTAATAATAATACTCAGCCATGTTATATTTTTGAGACCTGAGGTACACAAATGTGTACGTCGAAAATAAGTGTTAATAACCACTATTCAAAATCATGATTTTGTAACTCTGTTACAAGGACTCAAAAAATTGACTAATTAAGCTTGCAAATCAAACAAAACATCATAAAAAAGTTTAAAAAAAATATTTTTCAAGATTTTTTTACTTTTTGCGTACCCACATTCGAAAAAAAGGAGGCTGGGATGATTTTTCAGTCTAAATTTTCAATATTATAATGAGTAATTAATACTGTCTGCCGTATTTTCTAAATACCGTATACAATTTAGTATATAACTGTAGGAAAGCTAAAACCAAAATATGGCTTTAAAGGTTTTTAAATTGAGTTTTATGAAGGTCCACATATGTGTACCCAGGGTCTTAAGAGGCTAGCTGTGCTGTGAAAATGTGTGGTTGTTTCCACCAAAGCTGTGCGATGAAAATGTGCCTACGAGGATGTGTAGCGGAGCTGTGGAAATGCGCATTACTTATACATAATTTGTGAAAATTTTTACCAAACCCTCCATCCCTGCGCTACGAGCACCTCGCCTAATTGTCTATTGGTGGTAAGAAATATCTACAGGTATATTATTCCTTTCTTTTTTCAGAACCCTAATCGTCCTGACTCGAAGAGACGCTGAATCCACCATCCCTCTTCCTCCTGCCGAAGTGAAACCTAGAGAGAACGAGATAACCCGTTTTTGACATTGCCTATTTAGTTTTAAGTGTTAATCATAATGTTACCTGTATTAGTTACCGAAAAATCTCAATAAATGTAAGATTTATATTATCGTTCGTTTGATTCAAGATATTACTAACCTACAATGGTGAGTATTTACACAAACATTTTAAGGAATTGGAGTTGTATTGTTGTAAGTAGTTTAACTGTGCCAATAGCTGTGCTCCATACGAAAAATCGTTGGTACTGTTAAAGTTTTATAGAGTAACTGAGCTATGACTGTTTTTGTTCAGTGTCATATTCTATCGATATTAAATAAAAAGCGAAGTACCTATATCAAATAAATAGGTGCTGTAATTTTTGCCCTCGTTGTAACAAATTAATTTTGCTATACGCAAGAAAGAAGAAGAAGAAGAAGCTATACGCATTGAACAACTATTACTAGCGCATGGAACTGACACCACGAAAAAATCTCGTGCGCCCAAGAATTGACGCCACTTGCCATCATCTCATACAAACGGTTTTATAACCAAAATTCAAATTTCAAGGAATACGTTACGTCGTAGCTTTGTCGTCGTATTTGCGACACATTTTTCGCTTGGCATAGCTTCTCTATCTAATTAATAATAAAGACTCACAGGCTATACGCGACAATAGATATGAACGACTAAATTATATTTTTGCATTATAGTGAAATACCGCCAAATAATAAATCTATTCAGTAGGTACCTTTGTGCTAAATCGCAATTTAAAACTATTTACGTCTTATTTGGAATCCTCTATTGTTCAATTATTTGGCACACAAATGTTAGTCACGTTTCTAAGATGTGGCCACTAAATTCTAATACAAACAAACAATAAACTGTTTTTCCTATTCATATACTCACCACGCCACGCGGAATTTGCGAATCGATTAAAAAAATTAAAATGCAATCGGAAGTGGGACTGTTCATTGAAAGTATTTTTAACGAAACCCATTTCATAACTGCCATGTTATCTAAGAGCCATTTGACCTGCCTCGGTGGCGCAGCGGTTAGAGGGTCGCATTTTAAAGCGAAGGCTGCGCCAGAGGTTCCGGGTTCGATGCCCGGGTCGGGCCAAAAAATATGTACCTGGGTTTTTCTGTTCAGAAATTCTCAGGGAAGCCCAGAGTTTGGAAGTTAGCGATGTTTCACCCCCGTGCCTCGGAAATCACGTAAAGCCGTTGGTACTGCGCCTGATCTCTCTCTTGTCGTGTCAGATTGCTGTCCCATCGGGCTATGAGAGTGAAAGGAATAAAAAGTGCACCTGTGTTTGCGCACACACTTGTGCACTATAATATGTCCCGCGCAGTCGGTTAGTTGTTGTGACTGGCCACCGTAGTCGTAATCGGCTAGGGGGACTACTTACTACTACTATTTATTTGTTATACATATTCCGCGGGTTCACAAAGTATAACTTCTATATTTATCATTAATGCATTTGTATTTATGTTTGTAGAGAAGAGAGAAACACTCCATATTGTTATCCTAAAACCAATTAAAATGAAGTTTACAAACGTGCCAAGATTGTATGTTTACACTCGATAACAAAACCGTAATTCCTGATTCAGTTTGTTGTAGATAAAGTGCTAAGTTGAAAGTTCAATGTTTGACTAAATTTAGGGAAGATAAACGTTTATTATGGATGAATAACCTCTCTGGACACAAGGTTTAACCACGTGTTTGACACTGTTATATTTTTTTTAAATATCATTGGATCCGTATTACATTCCAGTGAAAATGGTGTGCCCTAGTAAGTATTATGATTTAGCTTATCGGTTTGATTAAAAATACTTTTAACTAACGAAAATAACTCTTATCGAACGAATTTTCTTTTTTGAAGAAAATCAATTTTGCTTTCTCGGTTCGTGAGAATTGGGGCCCTGTTCCGCCGTACTAACAGCACATAGTAGTTTTTAAATTGCCTGCTATAAAAAAATGACTAACTGGTCAATTAAAAAGCTGGTTTTGAAAGATGATGATAAGACAGGGTCTCGATTGTCAATCGTCTTTCTTTTACGACTAGCGATACCCCGCGACTGTGTGCGCGCGTTTTGATTTTGATCCCTCCCCTCCTGTCATACATAATGCTATTTATAGCCTAAAGCCTTCCCCGATAAATAAGCTATCTAACAAAAAAATATTTTTTTAAATCGGTCGAGTAGTTTCCATGATAAGCGCGTTCAAACAAACTCCTCAGCGTTATAATATGGTATAGATTACTTAGCTCATAGGGTCTTAGCGAGGTAGTTTTCGTCAATTTCATATGGTAAGGAGTCAACTACTAAATAAACATTATCAGCTAAACCTTGAGGAATCACCTTGCCATAGTTCCTTCAAATCTCAAGGTATATCTGGGGTCTGGACCTTTGTAAAGGCCTTGATACGTTATTAAAATAAATTAGATAGATAATACTGTGATATTGGATTTTTTACGACCGACATAGTAGTAATTAAGCATTTTCTTGATACTTCAACAAAGTTTACCTAGCCAAAGTATTTTTTGTTTTACAATAAAGCTTCTTATAACCATTCCCATTGTTTAACAAGATAGCTTCCCAAACCAAGACCATGCAACTAAAACTACCATATACTTAAATTGCACGTGTAAAAAGCAACTGTGAAGGACAAGGAATCGAACCTTGTGTCTTACGCTATCCGGGAGCATGCCTATACCACTCGGCCACCGACACATTTGCCAGCCTGTTGAATTTTGCAAGTGCTTTCTTTTACACGGCGTCACCTCATCAATGTTGCGAGATTGCTCTCACGCAGCAATCTCGCAACATAGAAGACGTCGCCGAGTAGTATAGGCATGCACCCGGATAGCGTAAGACATAGGTTCGATTACTTATCTAACTGACACAATTGCTATTTACAAGTGCAATTTATTAAACCTGGGATAATACAAAAAATTTAAGTCTACAATAAGTTATTTAATTTACATAAATACAATATCTACATACACAAACCTACGACTAGAACTTGAGTTTGAAGTTTTT
Organism: Pyrausta aurata; assembly: GCA_963584085.1. Classification (NCBI taxonomy): domain Eukaryota; kingdom Metazoa; phylum Arthropoda; class Insecta; order Lepidoptera; family Crambidae; genus Pyrausta; species Pyrausta aurata. The sequence goes on along the minus strand of OY757270.1, from coordinate 8,097,617 downwards.
CGACGGCTGTTTATCCGTTGGTTTTGATTCCACTGGTCTGCCGAGTATGAGCATCTTTATGTACCTGCCTTGCTGATCGGCGGGTAGTTTTACACCGAGCATTGCGCAGTTTCTTATGATTTCTGCGCACCCGCGGATGTCGCGTTGTCTCACTGGAAAGAAAGAAAAATATTATCTTTTAGTTATCACTCCACTAATTTGGCACCTAGGACCCAAACTCCTGAAAGCATGTGCTACGATAAATAGAATAGAATACATTTGATTTACAGACGAATTTAGTATTACAACAATTTTTGACAGGTTTGGGATTAGCTTACTTATATAATCACATTGCTGTAAGTCTTCAAACTAGGTAATCCTGTCTTTTGGGGACTTGAGTTTGGCGAATACATTAAGATTGATATTAAAGTTTTAGATCGTTGTGAATAGGTACCTAGTATTTTTTGTAAAAAGAATATTGTGTGTGTGTGTGTGTGTGTGTGCGTGCGTGCGTGCGTGCGTGCGTGCGTGCGTGTGTGTGCGTGTGTGTGCAAGATGGACTACATTTTTTGTGCTCTTTTTTTGTGAGGGAATATCGTGAAGTAGTTCCATTATACCCCACCTAACCGTGATAGAAGAACGACAGCTTATCGTAAGGACACAACTATCCTGAGAGAGGAGAAGGGTTTTGTTAAATTCTTCAATATTACATAATCAACGAAATGGTAGTTGGATTTATTTACCACTAATAAGTTACTTTCCATTTTCGAAATGTTTTTAGGGCTCATGGAAGACGATAAATAGGTAATAATTGCAATCGATTTGTAATAAATTCAGTTGCATAAACCAAATGAGGAATATTACTAAATTATTACAATGGAAAATTAGTACTACTACCAACAAGAATTGCACGTACGGCCAGGACATTATCATCCGTCACTATGATAAGGTCAGCAAATAGGACGCAAGACGGCAAATGTCATTGGGGCGACGATTAGTGGTGCAAAATGCTATAATTGTACTGACGAGAACAGTAACATAACAATGAAAGTACGTACGTAGAAATTACGTAGTATGTAACATAAGCACACGAGATTGTGAACTTTTCCGGTACATAAAGAAATATGATTAAGGATTACATACAACCCACTGCGCTAGTTTAAGAAATTTCAGCAATTTATGAAAAAAAACTGTCAGTGTTTGGTTGGTTGGAACTCTCAAGAAGAGATGTATCTCTTTCGTAGGAACCCTAACAGTTGGACTAAATACTAAGACTAAGTTTGGGCAGGACATTGATGGTAAAAATCAAAATGGCCTCTTTTTCATTACGCCTAACAAGAGGATCAATAACTGTATCAAGTCAAAATAAAGATGATTAATTTATTGTTTACTATATTAAAGTTTGTATAACTTATCTGTTGTTAGGTAAACAATAGAACATTAGGAGCGCAGAATTAATTAGAACAAACTGATAAACCTGGTTTGATACACTTTGAAGGCAAAAATACTCATTGTTACTGCTATCAAATCACAGGAAATTATTTGCCACAAGAAAAAAAAAAACTAATTTATATTATTATTTGCGTGGTTTGTGTGCATTTTAGTTTTGATCTTTAGTAAGTTCATTTAAAGCATTTTAAAATATTTTAGTATCCAAACTAAATAAAAATACAGGACGAGATGGCTTTAGATACTCACACTTAAAATTGAAAAGAACCTGCAACACTTTGACATAGGCATCCATGTTATTATACTTTAACAACGTTTGCAGCAACCTTAGCACTGCATCCTCATTGAATTCTTGCCTTAGTATTGTTATACTGAATGCTGTAGATCTGTAAAGAAGAAAAATACAGTCAGTATCTAATAGTAATATAAAATTATCAGTTTACTCATTTGTTTGATCCAAATGACTAAATACTACGATACTGTTTAAGTATTTAAGATAGAACTTATCATATCATGGTTTATTGTTAGTTTAGAACTCAAAAAATGATAGACACAGTTAAAACTTCAAATGTAAGGCAACATTTACACTATCAGTCTGTCATCAGTTTGGTTCATCTCTGGTCAGATTGATTCGAGAATGATTGTATGATCTAAACAGGGCGTCTACTCCCTAAGCCCGTAATAACGGCCGTATTTACGGGCGAAGGTGTTTTCTTTGGCTATCATACTTATTTCTCTAATCTGATTAGTAACTTAAACTAAAAATAAGATTTTGGGAGCAAATGGGTGTTGATTATTTGTCTAACAATAGATTACAATTATTTTTGGCAAAGCATGGCTAAAGAAAACACCTTCATTCGTAAATACGGCCGTAACTACGGGCTTAGGGAGTAGACGCCCAGATCTACATACTGCTGAAAATTAAACTGAGCCAAGCCAGACGGAGTGTGTAACATTTGATATGACAGTTTGTTGATTACAAATAAGCTCTTTTATATCTAGACAATGCAGAAACATTATTATTTGGTTTGTATACTCTTATAGTAGTACGAACATGCTTACCTGTCTTGAATTATACCTTGCAGATTTTTTGATGATTCCAGCAGCTCATCGGCTAACATTTGATCAGAATACCATGAACTGGACCAACAAATGTGCCAATAGCAAACCAAAGGATAGTGATCATTCCATTTGTCACTGAACTCTAGCACATACTTCCTAAAAATTACAAGGGATGCCTCCGATCTATTCATAACAGTATCTCTTATTAATTCTCTAAAAATCACTCTATAATAACTTCGCAAGTGTTCATACTTTTCATAACACTGTTTCAATATTGACAAACCTTTATCAGAATTTCCTTTCATACATTGCGCCTTAGCTAGATAATGTAAATACTGGCCTTGTTTTTTGTACAGAATTTTGTCACCTTGTAAACAATATGTTTGTAATATTACCACCATATCAGTTTTGCCCATTCCACTGTAATGTCTGAACAGTGCTTTCAACGCTGGCTCTCCAATAAACTTTTGAATTCTTTGGCAATCCGTCAGCAATTGCTCAACTTGACTGTCATAGTTTTTTGATATAAGATGCAGAATCAGACTCTGTATATCTTCAAGAGTCATGTTTGTGACGTCTTTGATCTTGTTGCTATCATCCATAAAGTACCTGATAGAAAACTGGTTCATATTTAAAACAGCATTCCTTTGTTTATGTTTAAATTTTTCCAAAATCTCGCTAGTTATGACATCAATATCAACACTTGAAGTATAACAACACACAGAAATGGGCAATAGCCTCTGCTTTCTTTGAATGTTGTGTACAATTTGGATGTATCTCAGAGGGTTTTTAGTCACTTGCAACCTTACTGAATGCATTATCAAGAAGATAAAAACACTTTAATTTGAAAGTAAGTAACGCGACGAAAACACTGTCATAAAACAACGCCACTGATGAGAAGCTGCAAATATGGTAAAAACAATGTTATCGTCCTTTGTGACGATGTTGTTTTCATTTTAGTACGGATATTTACGCGAATGTAAGGTGAAAAACATTGCAAAAATAGATCATTGTTGACACTCTCATTCGCCAACAAGTCAGCGGGTCGCCACTACAAACAATCAAAATTATGAACGTACTTTGTGCCAACAATCACTATTCTACCAAATTAAAAATGTTTGACGCCGCATAGTATCACGTTATCATGTCAGCATTCTAATTTTAGTCGGGTTATACGTCAAATTGAATGTTGGTATTATTGTCAAAATGGCGATTATTTCTGTGTAATTTCGTAAATCACGTTTTGCAATTTTGTTTTCATTGAATATAACAGAAGAATCGTGTAAATTCGCGAGTTATGGGGTAAAGCATTAAGAAAATGTGAAGTTTGTGGTGTGAGGCGAGTCAGAAAATGTACTTCTGACATATTTTTAGCCAGATTTCCTCTGGAACCTAACAGGTAGATGATCAGCAAGTTTACGTTTTTTCTCATTATGTGCATGCAAATTATGATGTTTAATGACTGAATTCGGCTGCCTACTAACTATATTTGTTACAATAATCGCATAAAATTTTTTAAAATAATATTAACGTTTGTAAATAGTGCGGTGCTCATACATAAAATTATGTCGATATTTTTTACGAGTGATTTCTATTGTACGTGCTATTTTTGAAAATTGAATGCTTTTTTATATTCTAGATGTCAAAAAAAACACGTCAATTGGTGTGTTGTCTGGCGCATATTTATATTTACATATTTATATTTACATATTTATATTTATAGGTTCAAATGAAGATGAATGACGACACCTAATTTTGTACATTATGGAGCAATAAAGTATTGAGTATTGAAGCGTAGGCAGAGGCCCCAAAAGACGGACTGCCGACCGAAAATCTCCGGATGGGGATAGATCTGGACCGATTATTGTGAAGAAAATAAAGCCAAAGACGTCCAACGGCTGACGTGATTGTGATGATGAACCTCAATTATTCTAAATAAACGACTTGATTCTTGCTCTTTTTTTATTAGAAAAAAGTCAGCGGTAACCATTTCACAGCATGTCAATATTCTTACAAATATTCTGTGTATATGCACTATGAAGGCGTGCTATAGTGGAATTTACCGCTTGCTTTTATTTTTTAAAGTAAAATATGGATTTTGAAAGTAAATCCTAAGCAGTATTTTTATCGATATCGATAGCATGTTTAGGTTTCAGGTTGGTGCAGCACTATTATTTTGACGTTTATTGTTTAAGTTGGTAGCACTGTATTTGTTGTTAGGTTGGTAGAAAGTACGTTCATAATCGTAACAACGGGTAAAAGGGAGGTGCCAACTCTTAAAACGTAGTGGTTCTATCCTCTTTGCAACAAGTAAAAAATATCGGGAAAAATGACGTTAGTGCGTGACATTGACGTTGTCAAGTGAAGGCAGTTTGCGTTTTGTTACTATAAGAAGGTTCTGTTAAGTTGTTTTGTTTCAACTTATAAAATTATTTGTTTTACTAAATAATTATAATGAACGCTAAATAATATTTATGTGGCTGCTGAACCCGTTTTCATTTCCGCTTATTTTTGTGTGAGCATTAATATTCATCGTACAGTGTAGTATATTAACGCCATCTAGTTTTCTGTATGCTAACCGCTTGCTTATGTCTAACTTGCTTGTTTAACGCTCATCACACTAGATGGCGGTGCAAGTCTTTCTAATTCTAAACTTCGAAGAGCTTCGCAATCCATCGCATCATTGTACTATTAATATTTTGAAGTAAGTATAAATTGATTACCTATGTAGTTTACTTAATATTTTACTTAGTCCGTACAGCAACAACCACCTTCAAAATATCTTTATTTTTTTTTTCCTTTGAGTGTTCCGAGACTTTTTATTTTTTATTTTTGTTCTACATCAACAATGCCGCCAAGCCAGCGATCGGTTGTCGATTAACATACAGCCTCATAGTGATTAGTCGTTAATGTCATAAACCCAGCAGGAGGCATCGATACATAAAAAGGAACGACACTTCGGGCTTCGGGCAATGTAACATTACTTCATACAAATACAACTCATACCAAGGATTGTGAACAATAAAAAGAAATTTTTACAAGGTGCAAGTAGGAACCTACACTTGGTAATGTTTTCTGGACGGCGTTTTACTCGTAGTTCCCAAAAAAACCGGTTAAGTGCGTGTCGGACCCGCGCACTGAGGGTTCCGTGCCACCCTTAACTGAATTCAGGGTTCACTTACTTTCACTTAACGAAAACATCACAATATATTGTGACAGCAAAAATAACTTTGTTTTTCATAGTGTTTGTATGAAAGACAAAGTTATATTTGCGGTTGATAAAAATGTACAATATCTCAAAAACTACTGGTTCGATCTCCTTCAAACCAATTTTCGTTGCAAGTTTTTGTTGAGATCTACATTATATTTTTTTTTTTAAATTTTCACTTTCTTAGTTCAAAAGTTAGATGGGGGGGACGCCCATTTTACCACTTTGGAAGCGTCTATATCTCAAATCTTACGGCGGTAAGCGGTAAGCGGTGAACAAGATACACCTACCTACCAAGTTTCAGCTATGTGATGCTTATAGTTTCAGAATAAAGTGGCTGTGACATACGGACGGACAGACAGACAGACAGACAGACAGACAGACAGACAGACTTGACGAAACTATAAGGGTTCCGTTTTTTGCCATTCGGCTACGGAACCCTAAAAATGAATGTTGGCACTTGGCACTAGCAAAACCTAAAAGATCAGCGTTGACGGAACAGGGGAGCTGTAAGTTGGTAAAGATGAGGTGATGATACAGCATTTATTTATTATTCATCGTATAGTGTTCGAGTTTACGGCAAAATATCTTTTGGCGGAAATATTTTGGAACGCATTTATTACATTAATTACTAATTACCTAAGATGAATGACTGCTGAATATACTTAGTGTTAGTTAAAATTACACACAAGATCATTTCGTCATGATCTTAGAACAACGACGTATTTGACAAAAATCCAAAAATCGTTTTATTGCATTTTTGGTATATAAACACCGAAAATTTTATTACCAATTAAGAAAAAAAATATTTTTCTTAATAGATCCGGAGTTACGCAGTAGGTACAATGACGTTTCTGATAAATGTCCGTAGTAAAACGACGTATGTACGCATATGTCATGCGGACGTCCGACGGATCCGCGCAAGTGACATTGTTCGTTGGACTAGCCTGCAAAGTACCAGGAACTCCAAGAAATGACTCGAATTCAATTTAATGTGTTTTAGACACGTTTAAAAGACAAAAATGCTAAAAACAAATTCAGCAGTCGGTTTTTATCATACGTCACTTTTCTATGGCATAAGAATAAATTGATTAAAAGATAACAAGTTTTGCTTAAACGCAATATAAGTACTTAATATAGCTTTTGTTATTGTTTTTTATTTATTTTTAAAATTAATAAATAATCGTGACATATGTAGCCATACTGCATTTTTCTGTGTACATGACGCTGGCGGATGATCACATACGACGATATACTGTGGATATGTTATCGTATTTTAGTGTCGTAAGTGCACTTGTATCCATGTTCTTCGAGCACTGAATAACTTACGACATTGTACCTTTTAAAAAAATGGCAGTGTATAAATATTTTTACCAAAATTTATTTTAATTGTAATATTATGGCATGTTTAAAGAAACTTTACTAATTAAAATAATATTATTTTGTCTATTTGACTCGTAAAAAAAGTTTTTGGTTATGTATTTGCTAACCAACTCTGCAAGGAGAACACCGAAATATAAAACGATTAGTTAAATTTTATGCCTGACGAAAATTGCTTTTATGTTTTCTTTGTTTTTGTAAGGATGTCTACTCTCATTTTTATGATTTGTTTTGTACTGAACATACCCAGTAGTTCGTGATAATAGTAACACATCGTCAGTTTACACGTCGTCAACGGGAAATCACCTAATGTCTTAAGAATCTATTTATTTTATAAAAGATTATTGCATAAATAATGTTGTACAAAGGTGACCTTAATGCTAAAAGCAATCTCTGTCAGTCAAACCTTTAGGTCAATTTAATTCCTTCCTCAGACCCAGACCTAATTACCATGGGGTCGCATCGCAAGCAAAGGAAGTAGGTATACCGTCGTTATTGAATCAACTATTACATAAGGACCAGATAGTGTTATGGCAAGGGATAAAAGATTTTCTGTAAATTAAAAAAAAACTTTACATTATATTCCCATCTACTGCAAACGCTTTCAAAACAAATGCTTTGGTACCTATTTGTCGAAACGCCAAGATTTTTCTCATTTAGAAACTGGATTGATGACTGTTAGCTAATTTGTTACCAACTCTGTTTTGTAACCTCCATCATGGTAAAACACCGGTTGTTTCCAGTTATTATAACTAATTTTCTAATGGTTAGCGATCTTAGCAATCGTTTAGTTCTTTATTTTATATTAGTTATTTTATATGGTTGTCGTTATAGGACCATAGAGGCTTATTATAAATTTAATGCCTTTATATGCTTAAAAAGCCTATTGATGGTTACGAGAACAATTTTTTTTGGACATCCTGTATGTTTTCAAAATTATCTTAGTCTTACTCTTCATGATATGCCGTACCTACACTATATGATTTTTATGTTGTAAGTAAGTAAGAAAATTATAACCATCTATAAGATTTTACCAAAGCTTTTGATTCTAGGGTGATTTACTTTTATCAGGTTATTGGAACGGAGACTTTCCGTTAAGACCATTGTAATTTTCTTCTTTAAGTAGCAAGTTAATCTATACCTACTTATACATATACTAAAGCTGGAAAGTTTGTTTGAAAGCGCTTATCTCAGGAACTACTTGTCAGATGAGAAAAAGTATTATTGTGTTAGATACCCTATTTATAGAGAAAGCCTATAACACATCACGATATTACGGGAGGGAAGGAAGTGAAATTGAAAAGTGTGGAAGCGTTGGACTGCTGTAAATATAATTAAACCAATAGTTATTAAAATTATTCCGCCACTGATTCAACTTTCTGCACTCCCAGGTGGATGATTGGTCGAGAATGCCCTAAGGCATTAAATCCGCCAATTGTACAACTCACAGTCCTACAAAATATTAATAAATAAATAAGTTATAACGGTAAATGTTTTAATCAAATCATAAATAAATAAGACTAAGAAATCCATTGACTTACCCTGTTTGTCTAGCTGTAGTATGGCCTAAAATCATTGTTGAATAATACTGTAACTATCTGAAACTACTAAAAAGCAAAATACATTAATAAAAAAATAGTTTCCGAGTTTTATTTATAAAATAACAGTAAATATTATTCAAATACGACAAAATATTTAATGCAAAGTCCATAGAAAATAGACGTTTTGTATCATCTGACATTAGAATATTCGCAGAAAAACGTCGTATCTTACCATGAGTCACATTTTTATCCGAAGTAAAATGACGTATGTGATTTTTCTCAAAAACCAGCAAATATAGGCTTATGATACCTATTCCATACTATAAAAGACCTTTTACAATTGACACATGCTAATTTGTATTGCACTAGGTTATATGCAAAAAAAGTTATTTAAAAATAACCGTTCAAAATATTTCAAATGGCCGCCCTGTAAAGTTTGACGAAATGCACATACGCCTTTGTTCTACGATCACGACGATTTATTATTTACAAGTAGTATTAAGTATGGTAACTATCGTGTATAATTATTACACCCATTTTTTCTCACCAGAGGCGACAGGCGCGATAAATAATGCTAACAACCACAAATATACCATCAGGACACGGGGTCCATGATTTATTAGCCCCGATATGGTAATAAGCATCGCCTCCCTAGTTTGTCCACTTAGTCCGTAATTAATATGTTTCCCCTCTGATGTTATGACGTTTACCAAATTACCTAAATTGTCTGTGACGATTGATCTAATGATAATGTCCTATGGAGTTGAAGTGCACTTAACTTCACTAATTTAGTAGTGAAATAGTGAATAGTGTAAGGAAAAATAATGTTTCGCAGATGACAGATTGTTGTGACGAATTCCTTGAAATTTTAATGTCGAATTTGAAACCGATTGTATGTGTTTGATGCCAAGTGGTGTCAAATCATGGCGCAAAAAATTCGTGGTGTCAGCTTAGTTCCATACGCTAGTAAATAGTAGTTCGATGATTTTTGCACACTTTTCTCACAGCGCAGTGACAGACAGTGACAGGTCCATTCTTACGATACCCAGGCCAGGTAGTAAAGTAAACGTGGAAAGTAGGGATGGTGGTACGTTCGCTATACACTTACTATTAAGTAAGTATAAGATAGTGCCATCCACGAAGGCGCGCCCCACCACTCATCCAAATCGTTTATAGTACATGTGTGCAACCTTTTGAATTGAATTTGGAACATCTTAATGACTAATGTAATGAATGACAAGCACACTTCAAAAAATACACTCAAAGGGAAAGATGCTCTACTTGGATTTGGTTTTAAGTAGGTATGGTTAGTTACTAGAAAAGTAATATATTATTTTTAAACTGCACAAGCATCATTTACTATTGACGTAAACGAAATACGTAAGAACGTTTTATAACATTTAAAAAAATGATTAAAAACTTTTTTTATAAGAGAACCATCGGTCCACCGGGACTTCATACGCGTGAATTGTTTTTTCTTCGTACACGTAGGTCCTAGTGTAATGCTTTATAGCCTTCCCCGATAAAGTACATCCCGGTAATATTATAAGTTACCACATGGTTATTTCATTTAAAATTGTTTATGGTGTTTAAGTTACCAATATAATTCTTTCAGTAAATTAAATAATGAAAGTAGATTATACCAGGTTTATTTTTAAGCACTGGGTTTTCCTTGACATTTTAAAAATAATTTAAGCAGAGCCACTTTCGTGACGAGTCTGAATATTTGAATGACGGCCGGCTCGCAACTGACGCGCGTGTCTCCCCCCGCACCCCGCACCTTCCTCAATCAAAAAAGAGTGGAGCGCGCCTTCGTGGATGGCACTATCTATAGCTACATAGTTTCAATTTGGACACTCAAATGTTCAAAAGTTGCGATAGCAAAAACACGCTTTCAAACTTTCAAAAAGGCGCTCGATATAGTGTAAATATAAGGATAACTTACAAGTTTGAAAAAAAATAAGCGTAACTCATTCGATTAGTAATCCCTGCGGCTCTTAATTGTAAATTTACTCAGGTATGTACATATGATTATGTTTATCTTACCAATTTCAAACTAGTTTCAAATACGAAAGTCTCTTTATAAAACTGTTAAGCATACCCATGAACCCAGCTTAAGAATTTAAAAGTACAATTATGTGTAAAATTGAACCTTTAGTTTTTTATCGTTGACAATAGACTTTTAAAACAGTAAATTTTACGATCTGTTTCACAATATCCTAATAAGTTCTGTTTGGCTTTATCTGTCCAATACTTCATACGGAATGACGTTCCATATTTGAATTGATATCTGTGATTAGTGCTTGCTTTTGTCGCTACTAAAACAAGCGCTTCATTTAATTAAAAATATAATAACGAAACGCATTTAGTTAGCATTTCCCTAAGTAAATAAATTAAATCAAAGTTTCAAAAGCATTTTTTTTAGGTTTTAGTATACGTCTTATTTCCTATCTCAAAAGTTGCAGCACAAGCCATTATAACCTAACGATGACAGCCCACCAGTCATGTATTTCGAATAAATTGTCATCGGCGCGGCCAATCTTACAATAGTGTATCGATACGATCAGACTGGCTGAATAGAATATCGATTAAAGATCGAATGCTGTGTTACCCTTATTGTGCTGTCTGCACCCCTATCATTGAGGACCTTAACAATAGAAGGATGCTCTTAGAATATGCTTTATGACTTTGTTCGATGTCGTCGCAATGATCTGATATCATTATGCTAGTTTATTCAAAATAAAAAGGCTGGCGCATTCCTAGGCCATAGGATAGTTTGGCGATCCAGAGAGGAAATGCAGCCAGCCTTCTCGGTGCCATGTCGCGATCTCAGGTGTCAGATCTGGGAAATGTGTATTATTTGTAAATATATATTTTTCTTATTTAGTTTTACTTATATACATTTATTCTAACATTTCTGATTTTATTTGATCTTTAAAAAAGGGGAATTTAAAATTATACACACACACACATACACACACACAGAACATAAATGAGGTAGCTCACCTATTTAGTAAATGTAAATAAGTACAACTACAATAATTTCTAGTTAAGTATATTTTAATCATTAATTCATTATTAATTGTAAACTGTTATGCGTCTTTAATAAATAAATAAATAAAATTCTGAATCAAATATAACCTGAATCTTAGGCCTTACAAATAAATACTTACTTAGTATGAGGTATTTACTTGCGTTCAAAATGATCCTGAAAATAGTAATAATGAATGGTACTAAGGGCCTGGTTCACCATCAAATAATACACCATGAATAATTCAAATATGGAACGTCTTCATGTCAAGTACTGGACGAATAACTTTGGAAAAATGTTGGTTGCTATTCTGACCTCTTCATCATAACAATTAAACAAGTAAGACGATCATGTCTTTTAGCAGGTCTCTCATAAATCTCCTAACTCTAAGTTAAGTGTCATGTGTAGATAACACTATCACAGACCCTTTCCTCTCTGCACGATCTACTTATCTTATTATGTGGGTCCAACACAGTACTAGTTTGCGTACCAGGCGTAGATCAGCCGAGATATAGTTGCTTATCTGACAGATAAAATGATATCCGGTTGGTTTGAAAAAGTTATACGAAGTTTAAATCATGTAGCGTAAAAGATATCCTAATCAGTAGGTTCCTCATTGTGTGACTTACATCTTTTTTTTTCATATTTCATGTTTTCATGTATTCTCCATTTTTGAAATCCAAAAGGAAAAGGGTGAATTGTATTTTCATTTGCTATAACAACTCAATTTTGAAAGAAGACTAATAGTCTATAGGCTTCGAAATTATCGTCACCATGCTCATTACAGTAAAATTAGCTTATAAATTACTTTGAAAAGTAGCTGGTGTTGTGCAAACAAGCTCATTTTATTAATTTTTCTTCACCATACTACAGTTAGGGCCTGTTTCACCATCGAAAAATAAACACAAACCAACGATTAATTTCAATGAACGTCATTTTGTATGTATCTGGCAGATAACGCTAACCAGAACTTATCAAGGTATTGTAAAACAGGTTAGTCTAAAATCGAAATCCATTCCAAAAAGGGCAATGCTTAAAATATTTTCAAAAAATATATATTTTTTAATTTTGCACTTACATAAAAAGTGGTAATCCCGTAAGTATTCAATAAATATTTACAGCCCTGACTAGCCAAGGGGCCATATTTTCGACCTTCTCAATCTCAATAATCTCAATGTTAACCCGTAGTTCACGCGATTTTCAATGGACACCTAAGGCGGATTCGCCGTGTCTACGATACACATCATTATGTCGATACATCAACTTATTATCTACCACTAAAATTATACAGCCAGTACATTTCTGTGCAGCAAGTTAAATTGCGTCATAAAGGCTTATCTGACCGCCATTAAAATTAATTATTTGTAAATGATGTAAAGTTTTTATACTCAAGAAGGTGCCATGATAAATCAGAAACTCATTTTCACACTAAGCTGGCTGACATTAATTTTAATCAATTTCATTCATAAATATGTATTTTTTATCATATTCAATCAATTCAGGTCATTACTATGTGAGTGCAATTGCTACAATTATTTCCACAAACTGACTAATGTATCTATAAAAATAATATTTATAATAATAGGCACACGACACAAAAACGTTTTTCAATTTGATACGGCAACGACGTGCAATTTTTCTTTTTAATATTCACCAAATGCATTTTTAATGACATAATAATTATGCCACCTTGTACTATTTTTTTTTTTTTTCAATTTTTTTTTTGAGTGAGGCCTGATTTTTCAGTATCGAGCTAAGGATTATTAGTCGAATAAAATACAATATAGACAATTTGAAAACGTCACCTATTTTTCAGCAATCATTTAATACATGAAATCGGTCGTCTTATGCTTATTCAGTCTGATAAGTTTTATCTGACGTTTGAAAAAATCGGCCCTAAGAAGTGTAAACAACTCTTTTTATAATTAATCTATTATTAAAATAAATTTAATGCATAACTTTACGTCTGCACTGTCTGATATCTTTTAGCTACGAACGCAGAATATCTTGAACTGCATTTCCGATGAATTTTCAACTCTATGTGCCAATACTTACGATTTGATTAATAACAATCAAGATATGATCTGGCGCTGTCGTATGTCAGTTCTTGTTAGACATTTTGCTATCAACTATTCAATCGGCCAGGAAGTAGGTGAAAAATACCCATCTTTGAAGAATGATTTCTGAGGTGGTCGTGATATAAAAGATTACACATCGATACGCTGCAGCGTGGTAAGTAAACTAGCACGAATACATCCTCAATAGTTTCCACCTAGCGAACATAACACAATATTGTCGACAGCAAAAACAACTTTGTTTTTCATAGTGTTTGTAGGAAGGATGGTTTTCGTTGCAAGTATTTGTTAAGATCTAAATGAAAATGTTCACTTTCTTAGTTTAAAACTTAAGGGGGGAGGAAACTAAAGGAATATAACCCTGAAATCTCTAAAGTTAGAGTGAAAAGGTGTCTTCTGGGTTAGCTTACTCCATCGTCGTATCTATGCCACGGCTGGGCCTCAACTCCGCTAATTGAGCCGTCACTGAGTTGTGCATCAGTTGTAACTCACAATAGCACTACTGAATGACTAGTCCAACAGCAGATGCCGAAAATACTCGAATCAGGGGGCTGGTCTAGTTTGGAGATGATCAAATCATATAAACCATCAATTTCATCAAATAAAAGTATGTTGGATGATCTCGACAGTGTCTACGAATAATCCCGTGAGCGTTCAGGGCCCCTATTTTTGAATCACTCGCTTGGATATGGCGTGTGATTTTCGTTCGAAAACACATTAAACATCTAAAATCACTCAAAATCTAGACATGAGTACTCACAAAATTCAGCAATGATTTTTCAAATCCTTTTTATGTAGATTACAACTGGTTTTCATTCCAAAATTCGACTTTAAACATTGAATATCACACGCCATCTTGACGCGAGTGATTAAAAAATAGGGGCCCTGGAGCTTTATTTTTGAATCACTAGCTTCAAGATGGCGAGTTATTTTCGTTCGAAGATGAATTAAAAGTCAACGAAAATAACTGGTTTTCGAACGAAAATCACTACAAATCATATTGACGCGAGTGATTCAAAAATAGCCCCCCTGAAGATTTAAATACGTGCTGGTCACGTTCGATTTTAGGTACGTAAATAAGTTATCACAATCATAAAAGGTACCAAAGTAAAAAAAATACTCGATAATCAAAAAGCAATTTCACACATTTGGAAGTGAGCAAAATATGGCTATTCATTAAGCTCGTAGCTTAGGGCTATAATTTAACGTAAATATCTCTCTCTATTGTAAATCACCCACCAAATGAGGTGACATCGAAATATTGGCAAAATAGATATGTCCAGCCTTATACTTACTTCTAATTTAGTGGTCATTATTATTATTTCACGTTCAAATAGAAACTTAAGCTCTATCATCCTTGTGTCACATATTACAAAGTTGAAAATCCAATGCCCAATGTTTGACCAAAGTTCGGTCAATTCGCCAATAAATTCAACGATGATGCAATTCACTTCCGTGAGTGCAGATGTCGCTTTTGTGTTGATTGTTGAATAGAGAACAAACGTTCAAGTCAGAAAGGGCAATTGCTTAATAATAGGCAATATCCATTAACGGCTTTTTTGGAGAGTGCGTCTGTTATAATTTTAAGCTTAAATGGCAATAAATAAGTATTTAGTCAAAATATGAAGGTTTGAATAAAATTGGGAGAGATTTGTTGGCTTTGAAAATTACAGTAGTGTTTGACCATTTATATTAAGTGTAACATATTAAGAGGCAGCATGCTGAATAGAGATATTAAACCGACTATGGCAATGTGTCTTTACTAACCAAACAGGATGATGTTATGTTAATTACCACCGCCATCTTTGCATAACTAAGCGTCTATTTCAAAATGTCTAAGTTACCACTTCCCAACGAATAAATTCTAATAAAGAACGTCATTTCGTGTGAAGTTCTGCCAAATATCACTTACCGGAACTTACTTACATTGTGAAACAACCCCTTTTTTTTTGTCATTGCTCTTTTCATGTAGGCAGGTTACGATGATTATTTATTTTAATAAAGAAATGACTTCTTCCATTTTGATTCATCCAAGTCATTGTAGATTTCCTAGTAATTGATTCGGTTCACTAATTGACTATCCTATTCTTTGACCTGCTAATGAACTAATAAAGAACTTTCTTTCTAACGAGCATGCAAAATTCTGGTTAACACTGTCTTTCTTAATAACGCCTCCATTCAATGTTGGGTCAAACCGCTGTCTGCGGTAGTGCAGTAAAGAAATTGATATCAAATCGAGATATTCAACCTTATTCTTAGAGGAATAAGAAAATTTATTCATATAAATAGATAAGGGTGTCGCATAGAGTGGTGAAAGGAGGTGATCTCATTTGAATTAGAACTTAAAATTCATTGACTCGATAACTCTGTCGGGACTTTGAAGTCTTCAGCAGATCAAAGTTAAAGAAAGAAAGCCTAAATTTTTGGGGATTATTTGCAATGGCTATTGTATGATAGGTAGGTAATCAATCAATTCAATGTGCACTTTAAAATAATCTACTGGCCTCAAATCGTTGTTATTAACATTTTCCACATTATTAAGATATTACTATACTATAGTTTGAAAAATTCGATCTAGAAAAAAAAAACAATGAACTAAGTTAAGAACCGTAATGCTTAGCTAAGCTACAATTGTTGTAGCGTACAACATAACTTTCAATAAATTAAACGAACTTCATATCACAATATACACGATCACTAGATAAAGTTCATTTATCCCATTCCTTTTAAGGTGAAGGCAACCGTATTTAATTGGCGACCTTCCCGAAACGGTAGCAGCTTCCAATTACTGAATCAGATCATCGTTGCAAATAGTATTTCACTGATAGGCGCAAATTATCAACGACCATTATTTATATTATCACTGATTTGGTTAGGCTTCGTTTAGGCATAGAGCTTGGTGAAGAGCGGAAAGCGATGCGGATGCGAGAGATGTTTGACCGATTTTATATTCATTCTCAAAAACGTGCTTATAGTTTAGCGCTTACTAATCAACTAAGGGTCTGAATCACCATCAACCAATAACCCCAAAAAACAAAGAATTCAAATATGGAACGTCATTTCGTAAGAAATTCTGGACAGATACCGCTAACCAGAACTTACAGTTGAAACAGTCAGTCTTCAACAATAACAAAACATTGTGAAACAGTGCGTAAGTAAAGCTACCGTAGATGTTCGAAATGTAACAAAAAACCAATTCTTTGGGGGAATTGTCAGCCAGGTTGCACGCAACTTACAAAGAAAAGTGTGCTCTCGCCGCTTTGATTATGTCGCTCGCTTCGCTAATTACCGTGCCTGTTAACTCAAGACTCCAGGAATGATATCTCGCAAAGGCGCCGTTCGCTAATGAAAGGTATCACACAGACTCAACTTGCAAAGAAACGCTGCGCTAGCTTTTCCGCTTCGCTCGTCAGCATGCACTGTTAACTCAAGACGCCAGCATTGATAGCTGCAAAGGCGCCGATCGCATAAATTGTTTAGTTCAGACCGCCCACAGGCGTATGCGCCGGTTCAAATGACGCTCTATAGATATTTGCAATTGATAAGAGATTGTGGAATTGTTCGTAACACGTAATATTTGATGACAGAACGAACTTACCAAGTGAAGTTAAATTGTTAACAGTTATTGTACGTAGCACCTCGTTCGACAGTAATAAAGCTGTCACTTAAAGCTTTTTTTAGCTCGGTTGTACATATATTTTACTTTTACCTTACTTTATCCGTGACCTACGTTATTCATATTGGATTTGAAAGCTATTTGACGATATTTATGAATTAGAAAATCAAGTACGCAAAAGCTTAAAGGCTTATTTTACTAATATAATAATTAAAACATTTTATCTTTTTCTTTTGGTGACAGCTTTCAATTATTCATTCTTCTCTTTTGTCACGCTACGCATCTTTTATTTTTACTCTAATATTTATTTGCCTTTTATCAATAAACTTCCTTTACCTAACTTTCACGTTTCCTTCTACACCTATTACGCTTCTCTCGTTTCAATAATTTGATGGAGCTAGCTAGAAGTAACAACTTCATAGTTGAAAATTATATCCCCATTAAAGTTAACTTTTCGTGATTTGTAACAAATACATGAAAGTTTCTTCTTGCACAAAGATAATTCACTATCGAATAATGCATACCAGTATTATCCAAACTTCAAATATTCGCACCCATTTCCCGTCACGATAAATATCAATAGTACAAGATACCGCATTCAAGTTTCGCTACTATTTAACTTCATTCAGAGAAGATTTAATGCGTTTGATGTGTATCGCAATCTTATCTTTTGCTTTGATACGCCGCATTGTAAACAATACCAACACTCAATCATTAGGACAGTGATCTAATTGCCTAGTGCTCACAAATAATTAGCTGGGACAAGTATTTCAACAGTAAATAAATTTTAGGACTGATGAAATCAAGCTAAGTAACTAGTTATCGTATGAATGGACCTGTCACTGTCCGACGACTCGTTTCGTGTATTGGTTAGCGCTCCTTTCGCCGGCCGTCGCGGGTTCAAATCCCGCAAGGGGCAAATGTTTGTGTGATGAGCATGAACATTTGTACTTAAGTCATGGGTATTATATGGAGGCACCCCCGTCATAATCGTTGTTTGGTACTTCGTAACACATGGAAGAAAACTCCTTACCACGAAACCAGAGAATGGGCGTGTTGTCTGGCGCATATATTTATATTTATTTCATGGCTAAATAAACCAATGCGAGAGCGGCAAAGTCTGCGACAAGCAAGAAAAGCTTAGGACCGATGGAGTCACGTCGCTTTGATGTCTTCTCTGTCTCTTGTCAGCAAGTGTCTCTTGTAAACATGACAGGATCATTCTTACGATAACCGGGTTAAAGATACTATTTTTTGTGAAACAGAGCGGTTCGATCTTTTATTTTTGCCCAATATAGGGACTCACACGGAATTTTCATATATATACATAAATCATGTATGACTTCACTCAAATCGTAAGTAGGGTAATCAATTTTTCTTTATTACTTTCTTCGCGTCACCTGTAACAATACATACGATTGACTGCCATATGAATTTTTACCCCCTTATTCATAATAACTCAAACATTCTATTAAACCTATTTAAGCTATTACACCTTTGTCACTTTCTGTCAAATGATGAAAGCGCCAAGAAAGAATCAGACAAAACAGTGTCATAGTTAAAACAGGTTTTTAGGACTGTTTGAATTATTATGAATAAGGGGGTTAGTTTATAAAGATTAAATAAAATAGATAAAGCTATTGCCTACCTCGTCCTGGACTTATAAATGTTGTTATTAATTAGTTTACATCTCTCCAACTTAACTTAACATTTCAGTCTGTAGTCACGTGACAGAGAGGTGAGTTAAACAAATGAAACGTTATATTTTCTTCATATCTCAATGCAAATTCTAGTGCTTATTTCCTTACGCTTAGCATCTAAAGGTGGTTTGATCTAGTCTCATTCACAGGAGGCTGCATTTAGAATTTAGTACGGTGCATAGAATATCTAGATGTGATCGCGATCTGTGAGGTAAGGGTGCGTTCACTTTGATACGCGAACGCGTTTGTAATCAAGAAATGCCATAACAATGGTCATGGGCTAAATCACTTATTTGTCAAAAAAGTCGATACAATGTCGCAGCCATATCATTGGATGCTGATATCATGAAGTTTTATGAACTGCTTAGGCATCTAATGAACTGGGTGATTTCACCAGATGGCTGAGACATAATATACATGGATGTTATAATATGTAGATTTTTAAGTATTCATTGGAAGACACTCGAGTCATAACCGTTGTCTGGTACTTCGTAACACAAGTAAGAAAATTCTTTGCTTCGAAACCTGAAAATTGATGTGTTGTCTTGAAATATGAAGCATAAGAATGGTAAGGACTTACCATTTTTATGCTTCATATTTACATACTACTCGGTAAGACGTAAAATACAATCAACTTCAGATGAGGTATGAGAACTTTTAATTTGATTCTGTTCCGAGGCTTAGGAAGTTGGTGATAACTGGATTAAAAGATTATAATATTGGATCTATTGAAAAAAACAAATAACATAGATAATATTTTTGTTTCAATGGCATCATCACATTTTCTCGCTTCGCTCAACACATATTTTTCCATAAAACTAAGGGCACGTTCATACCGAGATACTGTATCATCGATGGCGGTCGTAAAATAATATTTTAAAACATATTTCAGCCATTTCTACGGACAGACAATGGACAATGTGCACGACTCAAAACAATGGATGTGCCCTTAACTGAAAGATATGGCTGAGTTTAGCGAATCAACGGGACAGAATATTCTATCTAAATTATTTACAATAATATTGTTTATGGTTCAAAAGAAGCGTTAAACAAAATCTTTAAAATACTTTAAGGTAATTATGAAATTTCAGTGTAGTTTTTAAATTCATTAGGTTAAAGGTATCTTTTATTTTTTTTATTTTTTTTTCATTTTAGCAATAGTTTTTGTGTATTAAACTATTAGTAGTGTGTACAAACTAGAGCTTGTACAAAAAGTTTTGTGATTAAGTCGTTCCATACCTATAGATATAAATTCTGTCCAATTCCATAAACATCTTGCATGGAAAAGAGAAGTTTTTGTTATAAGGCCAGATAAGTAAAAGTTACGTAGGCTAAGAAGTACTTCCAAGCGGCTTTCCTCAGGACAATTAGATGTCAACGCCACCTCACTCAATTCTAGGGCACGACGATAAAACAGAGATGGCATAGAGATGCACAAGCTTTTACTTTCATGGTTCTTTATTTACTTAGATTTGGGTTAAACTATGGTATGGTTGCTGGTAATTTATTTTCCTATTCGTAACAAAACATGTTATTTTTTTTCAAATTAAAATGTTGACTCTGTATTGTATACGCATGCCTGATGCTATTGGAGAATTGCTATGTTTGAAGCAAAAAAAAATATGTAAAAACTACATAGATGTCGCAGAATTTTTACTTTCGTTGAGCTAAAGCCGGTAAACTTAATGTTACCATCGCTCACGTCATTTGCCATGTGTGACTGTGTATGATAGATGTGTTACTTATATCTTTATACAGGGTGTAATAAGAAGCTTAATGAAGCCTTTTAAACCTCGCATTTGGTACATCAAACCAATTTGCATGACACAAAAATAATTGCTGGGAAATGACTTTTATTTGAGGTTACGCTCAACTCACGTCCGTCACGATAGTGCATTAGTTACTTACTCACGTTCAATGTTATTTATCTCTAATCGTTATATTTTTACATCTCCGACTCCATTCATCTCTTGTTCTACAACCAACAGTGCGACGCCAGAGCGGCGCTTGAGGTTACCCTCGCTCACGTCATGATGACGCGTCGATGTTACTAACTTACGTCTTTATCGTCGGATTCGCTTCACTCAATCACTATAATTTTCTTTATCAACTAGTAAGTAGGTGGACGGGAAGAGGGCATGGTTCGTTTGGGTTGGTTTGAAACTTGCACAAATAATAGGGGTAAAATTAAGTTCTCTTGACAAAACCTATTCTAGGGCGACATCTCATAAAATAACACATCCCTTTTCATAAAATGCAAAAAAAAATTACTTACTCTGTGAACACTTAATTTCTACGATTGATAGAGAAAGCAAGGTTCAAAAGCAAACGTCGAAACTATTTACGTCTTTGGTCAAAGTTGCATCAGTTGCATGCAACTTTTTTCTATTGGACAGTTTGTCACGAAAATTTTCAATCAACATTAATTAAGCCGACGAATGCTAATATTTCGAAACTGCCAATCAGATGCCTATAAACAGCTCGTAGCTCTATATTTAGCGTTCATAAGCACTAATAAGGTGTTCAGAATTCAGTAACGGTTTGATAAATGACGTCGGGTATAAGGTTACCGCGGTGCGTGAGAAATACCGCCTCTTGTGACGAGAGGTAGAGTTACAACTCACTCGTGTTAGGTGCTGCTGTCCACTTTGGACTGACGGTTTGATACTATTTGGAAAGCGCAAGGAAATAAACCGTTTCAAAGGATTATTTATGTAGGTTATAATTGCACTGACTTACCTACTTGGTAGGATTTTAAAGTTCATGGTATAGACTTCGTTGTCATCATCATTATAATTCAGCTAAAGTCCATTGCTGAACATAAGCATCCCACACGGCTTAACACAGTTACCAGTTGCAAGTGGTCTGCATTCAGTATGATCCTGAGACCTTAAGATACACATATTTTGTCAATACAAGTTTTTGCATATAGACCTACTGGGGGTACATACACGTCCCAATATAAACCCTACCACTGCTTTGGGACAATTGTGGGCTAGTGCTGAGAAGAAAATACATTATTGCACCAGAGTTACACACTTGTACTTGTAGCAAAATTCACAGACCTAAGTAGAACCAACCAATTTTCTAAAGAAAAAAATCTGATCGCAGCGTCCGAGTATGTCATTCACGTGTCGAGTGACAATCAATTATTGTGTGTAAATAATGTCGAGCAAACGAAATGACAAGTATTAGCTTACTCAATGATCGGGTTCCGGAATAGGAAGCAATCTAGTGTTTCACAATCGTATTTTTGACACAACAATGCTGCGGTTTTGAAGACCTCCAGGTAGGCATTTACGAGTAAATTTCTGACAAGACAACAAACTAATTAGTAGCTTAAAAAACGGCCCAGTGCGAGTCGGACCCGCGCACTGAGGGTTCTGTCAAACTGAATTCGTTCTACCTACTTCCTCGACCTAGTGCATGATAGAAGCTACCATCTATCATCTGAAGAACTTTGAAAAGGTTTGGTTCTTAGACTTGAAATTATATTTTCAGCGCAGCATATTAAGAGATTTTATATATTGGAGTACATACTTCCTTAATTTAAAATCTGATTTCCTAACTCTTGGACCCAAATTCTCGTGGAGTTCGCATTAGAGTTCACCAATCGAATGTTATTTTTCAAAGTACAGTTAAATGCTTTATCAGGGTCACGATTTCTATGCATTTCGATTTCATTCGTGCGGTAGTTTTTTACGTGTGGATATTGTTTTTTCGGCAAAACAGTGAAACTCGTAATCGAATTACCACACGGAAAAAGTTCGATTGACGCGTGAATCCGAGGCCCTGAGGCGTCTAAACAATTCGTAATACATTTAGTTGTTAAACTGTAACTACGAAAGTCTAGGTAATATAGTCGAATAGTCTCTACATTCCTTTCTTAAGATTTTATTTGACTCTTGGCCCATGGAGTGTGAATTCCATTGTTCGTATGAGATACCCAAATCAGAGGTGTGAAGAATTAAAATGCTCTTGCTGCTAATAGCTCTGCAATTGGCTTCATTGCTTTGACGACCATGATTTCATTTATGCTTCTAGTTTTTTATCGAAATCAATTTGATATTAGATATTTAGTTTTACGAAATTACCATTTATACAAATAAGCGAGGTTCTAATTTCATTTTTGTCACAATAAACTTAATTATATAAATTACACTTGTAAAAAGCAACTGTGACAGAGGAGTCAAACCCTGTGTCTAACGCAATCCAGGGAATGGCTATACCACTCGGCCACCTTCACATTGGCATTGGCAAGCGTGGTTCGCTAAGAGCTAGGTATTGTGATAGACAGGCCTGGATTCCTCTGGATATGCTGGTGATAATAATAATAATATAATAGTCCCCCTAGCCGATTTCGACTACGGTGGCCAGTCACAACGACTAACCGACTGCGCGGGACATATTATAGTGCACAAGTGTGTGTGCAAACACAGGTGCACTCTCTATTCCTTTCACTCTCATAGCCCGATGGGACAGCAATCTGACACGACCGGAGAGAGATCAGAACTGATGCTGGTGATACACAGGATCCGAAGCAGTGAAAGTGGTGGCATTAGCCCAAAACCTGCGGTCTGTTTCTACTGTGATTTATTTTGACAGGTCAGAGGGTAAGGGTTTTGAGGGAACCCTGGTCAAAGTAATCTTTAAAGAAAACGAAGGTTCGTCAAGCTTGTAAAGGATTTGTTGTGGCGAAAAATTGAAGCTTTAACGGATCCCTGAAGACTTTCACTCTAGACACTTTTTGTATGAGTTGTTGTTTTCAAATGAGCGAAGAAGTTTTAAACCTCTACATATAATTTACCAAACATTTTGTCACAACCATCACAGACTGTGATATCTGTAAATAATGTTAGCAACATCGACATCGTCGACATTTGATTTTCACGCTCCATCGGAGTTGAATGTTCGTATTGTGCGCAATCAGAATTCGTCAGATTGTGATAGGTACTTGGGTCTGGTCATGTACGAATCGATTGTGATATTACAGTTATAGATTTTGGAATATACTTGATGTAGATTGGAGAAAGTAAGCTGACGTTTTTACTTGAAACGTTTATTGAGAAAAAACTTTGACAAACGTAAAAATTGTGCATTTATGACCTTCTTTCTTTGAGAAGATACCTAAAGAAACCTTAATTAATAGAAAAGCGAAATTAAAATGTTCACTAACCCACGCTGCTGTCTCTACAAGTTGATATGCGTCACAATTTTACGTGCGTAAAAATGTGCTAACGTTCAGTAAGCTCAAAACGTCATATTGTATCATTATGTAGGTTTGCAGTTATCAAAATCAAAATTTTTGACGGAAGATGTTCTTTTTACACCGTAAATATTACAAAATAAAAATCAATGTAAAGAGTGTTTTATTAATCTAAGCGTAGTAAAGTTCTTCAATATGTAACACGTTCACACAACTGCTGTTTGCTAATCAATTTCGATCGAAAAAGCAGTTTGACCAGTACAGGGTATATTGATGACTAATTAACGACTAAACGTTACTATAGGTAAAATATTATCCGACATTGAACTCTTCATACAACGAGCGATGGAGAGCGCTATGCTCAGTATTGCTCTACCTACAAGATCAAAATATAAAATTTAATTTAAATATTAAATTATAAGATAAAATTTTCAAAGTTAGAGTGAACAGGCTTTTTCTGGGTAAGCTTGCTCCATCGTCGTCTCTGTCTATGCCACTGGTCTAGCCTGGAGACAAGAGCGAACCCATTTCAAAAAAAAAAAAAAACAAATTAAAAATGAGGAGGTACGTAGAATAACTAAGGTAACGGACATGGCCCTGAGAATCATTAAGCTGATGTGACAATGCTCTGCCCGCACAAAGCGCGAAGAACTGATGGCCATTGGGACAGAAAAGTTCTAGATTGGAGACCCTTTAACCAAAGATGCTAGGGAGAA
Organism: Pyrausta aurata; assembly: GCA_963584085.1. Classification (NCBI taxonomy): domain Eukaryota; kingdom Metazoa; phylum Arthropoda; class Insecta; order Lepidoptera; family Crambidae; genus Pyrausta; species Pyrausta aurata. Next base: position 8,072,654 of record OY757270.1, on the reverse strand, counting down.
CGTCCACCAACAAGATGGACAGACGATCTTGTAAAGATCGCAGTATCACACTGGATGCAGACCGCTTGAGATCGGTCGCTGTGGAAACCGCCTGATAATTATGATGATGATGAACTCTTCACTATAAATAGTTGGTATTAACTCGTCAAGTATGTGTAAACGAGACACAATAAAAGTTCCATTGTTATGCGACTCTCGGCATTCGTTTGATACCTGACTGATTAAGCAAATTATTATCTTGTGTTAAGTAGATAGTAACATATGGAGTGCACCATCTGTTGTTACTTCTATTGTGTCGCTTTTCGTATTTACTCTCCAAACACTCGAATATAGGTCAACATACTCTGTCACCAAGCAACACGGTTCAAAGTTCGATGAAAGAAAAGCCATGTGTGTTGACCATACGTTGTGACGTATCGGCAATAAATGACGATTTCACATAGTTATGATAATGAAACTGTTCTGTGATCTGCTCTCAAAAGTGTTAGGAACATAATGCCTCTTTGTAATTCGATTTTGTGTGAAATGCGCCTCTAATATTGGTAACATTTTACTGACCAGACGAATTATGTAGCGTTTTAACTTTTTTTATTTTGTTATGTTAAAGTTTTAAAAGGACTGCTTTTAAAACTGCTATTGTTACCGAAGTTTAAGGTAATATATCGTTAATATCAAGGTTCCATTGTATGAGGTCCGATTAAGAATTTTCCATCGAAAATTTATTTTTATTGCACAGACAAAAGAAAGTACAAATGGCGGACTTAATGCTAAAAGCATTCTCTACCAGTCAACCATTGGGTGAGGAAGTCACGATTGAGGCGGCATAAATTTAAGAATTTTCCTTTTTAGGGTTCCGTAGCCGAATGGCAAAAAACGGAACCCTTATAGTTTCGTCAAGTCTGTCTGTCTGTCTGTCTGTCTGTCTGTCTGTCTGTCTGTCTGTCTGTCCGTCCGTATGTCACAGCCACTTTATTCTGAAACTATAAGCATCACATATCTGAAACTTTGTAGGTAGGTGTATTTTGTTCACCGCTTTCCGATTCAGATACAAAAAGTAAGAAAAAATAATATTTAAGGGGGGGCTCCCATACATGAAACTAAAACCTAAAAAAAATTTTTTACTCAAACCTATGCGTGTGGGGTGTCTATGGATAGGTCTTTTAAAATGATGTTGAGGTTTCTAAAACCATTTTTTCTAAAAGTGTAAGGTTTGAGATATAGACGCTTCCAAAGTGGTAAAATGGGCGTCCCCCCCCATCTAACTTTTGAACTAAGAAAGTGAAAATTTTGAAAAAAATATATAATGTAGATCTCAACAAAAACTTGCAACGAAAATTGGTTAGAAGGAGATCGAACCAGTAGTTTTTGAGGTATTGCACATTTTTATCAACCGCAAATATAACTTTGTCTTTCATACAAACACTATAAAAAACAAAGTTATTTTTGCTGTCGCAATATATTGTGATGTTTTCGTTAAGTGAAAGTAAGTGGACCCTGAATTTAGTTAAGGGTGGCACGGAACCCTCAGTGCGCGGGTCTGACACGCACTTAACCGGTTTTTTTAATACTACCAGAAGTATTTTGGATCCATAATTGCCATATACTACTGAAAGAAATGTTTTACTTTTATAAATAAATGATAATTGAAATACTTTACCCAATTTTCCTCACCATGTACTTACTTACTTCATTTTCACTTTACTATGACGGACTAAAAGGAAAATCAAAGTCCAATGTGTACTTTTAAACATATATTCCAGATACTGTTTCTATTATCAACAAGTTCATAAAACAGTCCCCAATCCTTGTCTATAACCAGGTACTCACATCACAGGAACCACGCGTGTACAATAAGTATTAGATTCTATTGCGGGGATACCCACTGCCGCCGGTATAGTCACAACCCAAACGCGATACAACGCGGACGCGAATACGCTCGCGCTTAAACAATAACAAACTCCCAACAAACTTTCAGTAAACACGTAAACAAACCTTTTTTAACCATCCGGATTTCGAACGCAACACGTTTTTGTTTTTTTGTGATGAAACTGTGAATGTTTTTTTTCTTACCGGCCAGCACTTTTCCAAGGTTAGTAAAGTTTTCTTTTTCAAGTTGCGGGCGCGGGAAAATGCAGGTCGTTGACATTGTGATTTCAGTGTCTAAATGCTGAATAAAAAAGTTTAGGATTTATCGTTTGTCTTAAAAAAATAGTAGGTACTACATAACACTGTGTTTTTAACTATAAAATGTGACAGAGATTCCGAAAAACGCTACGGCACATAAAAATTTTCAATAATTATTTATTAATAATATAATAAGATAATTTTCTAAATGTCAACAAGATTATTTTTATCTCTAATTCCGGCAGCGTGGCGTTCAATGAGGCAACCTTAACCCTTTGCCTGAACCTAATATCGGCACTATCATAGAATTCGTAGAAAATATTGCAAAACATTGAGCGCATAATGATAACTACCTATTTGAATTAATCGTAACACTATTATTTGTGGCACTTTGCTTTGTCAATGTGAAAAAAGTTTTTAGTTTAGATACCAAAAATACTATTACATAAAATTCACGATTTTAATTCAACTTTTTATTGATATTTTATAGGCGTGTAAGACGAGTAGTAACAATTCTTCATAATTATTTTAATATACTTTAAATATTGTTTATTTGCCAGCTGTATACAAAATTACAATAACTTTGACATCATTAACGTCCACTTCGAAATAAAAGTAAATACGTAACCTATTGTAATATTTTAATTAGGTGGAACACGGTGAATGGAATTCATTCATTATAATTGTAATTTATGCAAAATACTTATCAGTTTATTGACATGTGATAGGTTGTTACAATCGAAACGATTTTTTATCGTTGATATTTTTTTTTAGATCACTGGCGTACATATTTATAAGAGGTACATCTACGAGTACTCTCCCAATTTAAGTTTGCATTTGAACTTGAGTTTTGATACTTACATCTAGTCTTTGATAACTTTGTCCTACTTTTGCTTTCAGTAACCAAATTTAATCATATTATAATCCAAATATTTTCACTTAAATTTATTTAACCACATATTGTTACCTATTTAATTTTTGTAGCATATATGACGTATAAGTTATGACCTTTTTTTCGCTGTGTGACTCTTAATTTAATATATCCATGTATGCGCTGTAGTTCCGAGATTACGTTATAAATATGGCTCTTGGTGATTGACAATGATTTTTAATTTTCTTTGCCATTTTTTGCAGCTCGATTTTGATTATGAAATTGAGTCCGTTCGAATTAAATGTATTTTTTTTTCGCTAAGCGTTATCGTTTTGATAGCCTTAAGATAGTAGGATGATCTTTTTTTAAATTGTAGTGGAAAGGTAGGGCTGAATTTTTTTTGTACTTAAACTTATCACTCCATAGCGTGTCAGCTCTTAAAAAGTTGTCTTCTCATGATTTTTTTATACCTGCCTTCCTACGATGAAACAACTAAACATTTCATCAACTAACGATATATTGAATATCAATGACTTTTAAAAACTTAATTAAGACAAGAATTTGCTTGTGTTAGGAGGTAGTTTTGTTTTAGGTCTTATTAGATTTTCTTATTAGTTTTTTTATCGTCTAGATATGACCCTCCAGGGGCCCTATTTTAGAATAAGTCGCGTCAAGATGGCGAGTGATTTTCGTTCGAAGATGAATTAAAACTCAACGAAAATAACTCGTTTTGGAACGAAAATCACTCTTAATATTGAAGCGAGTTATTAAAAAATAGAGCTCCTGTACCCTTTGGAATATAGCACTTAATTTGAATTCTACACTGTTTCCCGTCGACAAAGATAAAAAAATTTTTGGTCCGGTTCTTTAAGTGGTAAAGTTTTCCTAAGTATATGAACTCTGACTTTCGTTTACTTTGAAAATCACCCATCATTCAACGAAGAGTAATATTGATCTCAAACTTTCCTTATTTTCCCGAAAAAAAAACCCAAGTGAGCCTACTCCATCTCATCCTTGTTATATTTTGACGTTGTCAAATAACTTTTTGCGGCCGATAATAATCACACGAACGTCTTATTTGCCAATTACTATCGATTAATTGAATTTTAACGACCTCTTATTAATACATCGGCTCCCATTGATGGCTGAGTGTATGTTGAAGACATTGATCTCTTGTTATCCATTTTGATTATTTTTTTACAAGTAAATTTATAAAGATTGAGTAGTACTTAACGTTAAAAAACATTAAATTAGGAACAAAGGTCGCTTAATTTTAGAAATTATATTCTTATTCCATTTAAAACTCAACTCTAGAGGTTTACGAGATTTTGAATTTACTCTTTTGTTGGAATTAATAAATTATATAAAGTTCTTGAATATCTTATCTGTTTGCCGCATAGTCAGTTTTTTTTTAAATATTTTTTTATTTGGGTTTCGATATTCAATCAAAACAAAAGAATGTAAACATAACTTGACGCCACCGCTTGTTCGCTTACGTCATTATTTACAAATAAATCATGCTCATCTTGAATGCACACACATTAACATGTCAATCTTAAGATCAAACGCTTGCTCGGTGTATTAGCAAATAAAATTCGTTAATAGCTACTTTATAATTAGGTTATTGATCTACCCGGGGCCCTATTTCTGAATCACTCGCGTTAATATTTCGAGGGATTTTCGTTCAAAAATAAATTAAAAGTCAAAGAAAATCTAGCTTTTATGTAAAAAAATTGAGCTATGTTTTTTTAAACTGCCGTGTGAGTAAATATTTTAATTTAATAGATTTTCATTCGAAAATAGAACATTAATCAAAGAAAATCAGTCGCCATATTGACGCGAGTGATAAAAAAATACACCTGGGCCCCTATTTTTGAATCATTCGCTTCAAGATGGCGAGTGATTTTCGTTCGACGTAGTGTGAAAAGTCATAGAAAAAAAATCGTTTTCGAACGAAAATCACACGCCATATCCAAGCGAGTGATTCAAAAATAGGGGCCCTGAACGTTTGTTCAAGCAAAAATATCAGTTTGAGTTATATTTATTGCAGCTTTCATCTTATCACTTTACAGTTTTTGAATACAACTTCATTATAGCCTATTTATGATTGTATTTGGCGTGTTAGAAGACTAGATACAACTTGTGCATGTTTAAAATATTAGCTATCGGTGACTTTTGTAAGATTTATGTATCATGTAATAAAATTATTAAATCGCCCAAAGCTATTATTGTGGATCAACCGATAGATTTTTCAACGTTTTTAGGTGATGTCACTATTCATTTCTCAGTTCACGTGTTTAAAAACATGAAACAATTCAAGTTTAACCCACAAGTTTCATTAAAATTCGGTTTAGTTTATTTTTATATTTGATAGCCAGACATTTGGCCACGATTGTACCTGATGTGACAATGCAGTTTAAGATGGAACAGCCTATTCACTCTCTTCTTGAAAACGTACAAATTCTAGCTGCCAGGGGGGAACACTTCTGCCGGCAGCGAATTCTACTCTTAACGGTAAGGTATATAAGGTCAAATCATTTTAAGTGATAATATTTTAACAGTGACTTTGTATACACCATAGAAACAGGACACTGTCATTATTTTTTGGTAAATCGAGATTTTAATTTTATTATTTTCTTTCGCAAAGACAACAATATTTTTTCAAAACAGCACCCTGACAATTTAAAAAGTTATCTACTTCATCGGCTTCGCCTCTCTTAATGCAATGCCCTAACCTTCTTATTCTCTAAGCTTAACCTTAATTAATAAAAAATAAAATCTGAAGAAAAATATTACCTTAGTCTTCAATTTTCTCAAACACTAGCGGATAAAACCCCAAAGTGATTTCTTTAAAAAAATATTAATTTATTGTGCTGAATCAGCCCTTTAAATATTATCAATTAAAACGAGGTGACCTTATAGATGTCACGATGTTGTTTTTTTAATTTATCCGTGGTAGTGATGACCATTACCTCAGTGTCATTTGGTCAAATTATTCTATTTTTGGCCAGTGATTCCGATTCACCTCGTACAAACTTGAACTCTAATTTAAAACATTAAAGAAGATATTCCAGCTGTTTTCTATATCCTAGTGTCCTGCACGATTTAGGGCCCGATAAGCTATCGTCAGATGGTTTAATGGCCATCGTGTGATTTTTCTATTGGCCTGCATGTAGGTCACATGCGCACGCGACGATAAAATGCGCATGTTGCAAATGCATTGCGGCTATAGTTCCTTTTGAAAAAAATAAAATAATATCTTGGGTTTACTAATAAATACAAAAAGGAAAGCGGTTAATAATGCCTGTCTGTAAGGCACTTGAAATCAGATATGTAAGATCTTTACATACACAGAGGCCCCGCCGAACCAATATTCTTTTTTACCCTATTCTAGGAATTAAAGTACCTATGGATAGTAATACTAGATATACAGTTTAAAACTTCCAGTGCCTACATTCGAGTATACATTGATGATTCGTTATGGTCCAATGATTATTTTAATAAATAACAAAACAAAATGCATCTGGTTATATTTGATCCAACAATATGCTGTAACAGTAAACCATTTTGATTTATTCATTTACCTACTTTTAAAACAATCGCCCTTGACATTATAAAATGTATCACAATATGTGTATCTACTTACATGCTGTATTTTTTTAGAATAAACATAGCATAATACTAATCATGACATCAACGACTGAAATGTCTTACATTTCTTTTAACAGTTCTGTTTACCGTGACTTGCACGTCTTAAGACCACACGTCTTCCTAATTGTGATTAATGATTAGAATATTTCGGAAAACTAATTGGTTACACTTTTTAAGCAGCCGCTGAAGTGTAAGGAAATATCTGTAAGTTCTTTTGTATCGTCCGAATCAAAGAGAGTTACATAACAACTCGCCAATGCTACCTTGCTTAAATATTTTGAAAGATTACGAATCCTATCATTGTTCTATAGTAAGTTTGATAATGTAAACGCTGCAAAGCCGAACGAAATAAAACATTATCATATAATATTTTTGTTTCAAATATGACTTCCCTAAAATTTCTGACATGCATGAAATGTGTGAAGCTGTCTTGTAGGAATCTTTCAATTATGGTGCTAAAGGATATTTTTAAAATAGCCATTTATTTTAGATCGGTTTTAATTCGAAAAGCGGAGAGTGACCGGTCATCTGACTTAGGGATTACGTAACATGGCATTTACCTGGAGCGATTTCTACACTATTAAAAAGTTGTACATTGAAGAGGGATTATCTTTGGATTACTATAGTGAATAATCCAAATATCTGAGTCAAAGCATTTTAGAGCACTATGACTAGAATAAGGTACCAAAGTATGCTCTGTAGAATCATTGATTAAAATGTATGCTCCTATTACAGGCCATACGCTGTATAAACATTTTAAATTCCCAGATTTTGGCAACATTTATTTCGGTAGGTAGACAAAGTATAATGGATGGCCCTTCTGACCTTTTATTCTGACCCGTGCAAAATATAGTCGAAAAGTATAAAGACCGTAAAATGCGTGCACGCACATTCAACATTGTAGAGTAAATAAACTGATTGGTGACCAACTTTACAATGAGACAAGGCGCCTCAGACTACTGAAGTTTGGTATCAATAGATATGCATTATGCAATTTTATGTACTGCATAAACAATACTATAACAGGCATTTGACTAGCTCCTTAAAGTTTTTTGGTCTTTTTATGCTTTGGCTCACACTTCCAAGCGATTGTTAATATGTGTACTAAGTTATTAGGCTAATGCAGAATTAAAGCTTACAAAATATTTTATTGAAATTAATCATCTAACATGCTTGTGGATCGACGTCCTTTTCTCTATTTCTAAAAGGTGTTCTCTCAACAACCGTCCTTACATGACGTCCACTGGATATTGAAGTATTTCTTTCGTAATTAATTTTAGTTATAATTTTATCCTATTTGATAAGAAATTAAAGTCTACATGTTTGGCCACGTTGAGATGAGTAAGAGGACTGATAACCCACATTCGAAGTTATCTCGCTGAATCGTAATCATAATTCTTACGACAGACTTGAATGGGACTAAATTTTTTTATCAGATACAGCTAATTATTATAAATTGGGCTGTATTTTTTGATAAATTTGGTTATAACAGTCAGGAGAGTTCTTTAGTATTTTTTTATTAATTTTAAATAAAGACGTGAATCTGCAAGAATATATTTCATGTTAACACAAAATGTAAAAAAAAGTTTGTTTTCGTCAAACTACTTTTTTTTTGTCTAGTTAAAATTTATATTTTCTACATCGACGACGCAAAGTCTGTCTATCTATAGGTATCATAAAATTGTTACCACCAATCTACTTTTTTAAATGTTATAAACATCAGATTTTTTTACCAATTATAAAATATAATGCCATAAAATATACCAGATTTTATTTCAACTTTTAAAAGATCAAGTGTGTTCGAAATATAAAAACCGTGGTAAAAAATAAGAAAAAACAGCACGTAACTGGCAACTAATAAAAAAATGCTTTGTTAAAAACTAGTTCATACACCAAGACAGAACTAGAAACATCGCTAGCATTTCAGCTAGATACACGCCTCGTATCTTTCCGTATCTACCATAGATAAGGCAAAGAAAAGCTGGCGTATTTACGAAAGCACGTTACAGTAACATTGCGATAACGGTTACCTAATGCAATCTGTAATCGGTCAGTGGTATAGTAACACCGTTATGGGAAAAGAGGATGGTAATTAATTAGAAAATGGTACTAGGTACCGGGTATATCGATAAGTGTTAGCACAGTACTCTTATCACGAAGAACTATCGAATACGTAAGCGTATCGAGAAATGGCAATTCGTATGGAAATTGGACTAGCGCCCCTGGCGGTGCGTAAAGAAATCACTTTTTTATAAAAGGGTTTTGACATTTCTCGATACGTTTACGCATACGATAGTTTTTCGTGCTAAGGGTACTGATGAGAAAAAAGTTTGTTTATATGTAAGCTTAGCTATGTTCTTGTTCTTTACCTGTGTCCTGTACATTTCAAAAATAATAACTATGAAATAAGCACAAAACGTACCTGTATAAGGAATTATCCGTCGCTTCATAAATTTAAAAATATTTTGTTCCATTTTTACCCGCGACGTATATTAATTCACTTATTCTTTGTGGAAGCCAACCTTACTTAGCTATTCCGCCTATGGTTTATCTTATAAAACAGATTTATTTGCTATAGAAAGATTTACCCAACATTTCCCCCAGGGAAGTAATATGGTAAACCAGCGATGAAAAGGTTCTTTAAAATCAGTAATCAGTTATTAAACAAATTACTTATTGTTTTGATATATCTAAGTACAATGGCAAGTGCAAATACTGCATGAAGTTACCAACAATTATTTGATAATTTTATTAAAATCATTTAGCTGTATGAGATTGTTTTGCACATCGTGTAATAACCAACGTGTACTAGTAGAGAATATTTTTTTACCACAACTATGAAAAAAGTCTAATAGTCCCTAAAAGGATATAAAGCATTAAAAGCAGCTGCTTTATTTGTAGTCGGTTGATAAAAGGCATTGTTAATATCAAAAGTTCCAACAAGGCCTGTTCCTACTGCACCTTAAAATAGCTCAATAAACTGACATAACCAACACCGAATTCATTAAAATATTTCCTTTACAAATCTTCACTGTACTTAACATGTAAATTGGTTCATGGCAGCCCTTGTTTGATCAGATGCGTGCGCGCAACTTGCTGTCTTCACAATGGGTGTGTACAGCCGAGAAAAGCGCTTGAAAGCAAACTGACGGACGCTCAGCGCCGTCAGGTAGGTGCTGTCAATCTGACAGCCATTTACTAAAACTGTAATGGTGAATCCACACCGGCTTGCGGCTTTGCCGAAAAGTTGAGCTTACCGTAGAATTAACACCCATATATGTATCCTTTTTCATAAGCAAATAAATGCATTTCATTTCATTTCATTACGTCTAAACTTGTCAGATACTATGAAAAATGCCACTATGGCATGACAGCAATGCTGGCAAGTGTGGATACACCATTATGAGCAAAATGGCTGAACTACTAAGCTACAATAACTCTTTTAAACATGCTAGAAAGTCAGTTTTGTCAGCACTTGAAGTGCTAGAAAGCGCTTTTTTCGACCGTACGCATTCAATGAAGACCTGACACCAATTTATCTAATCCCGGTCAGGGATAACGGATAACTTCATGTAAATCGATTTGGAAATATTTTATTTAAGTTAAACTTATGTTCGATCAAATTGAGAAATATATTCGGTCAATTTATTGACTATATTAGGCAATCAAACACCTTTTCATTGAGTTTTAATTTAAGTAAGAATATAGTATTTGAGGTCAAGGTGCAAACTGCATGTGTATGAAAGTGAAAATTTAAGGTCAGGGTATAAACTGCATGTCAAAGAAAGTGAAGAATAAACTAAACTTATAATAACCTACCTATTAAAAAACTAAACCGTTTTCTTACACGAGTAGCAAGGAGTCGATGATACTGGCTACGTTGCCGCAGGGGAAAGCGATGCTAAACCATTGAGCTAGGAACTATTCAGCTTTATTATTTGCCAAAACAGTTTTTTTCCCAATATTTGTTTTGTTTTTTTTGGAAAACGAATAAATCTTAACACGTTCCGGGACAGTGACCGCCTACACGCGTGAAAACAATAAAACATCTATTGTGTCTGGAACAGTGTCCCGGAACGTGTTAAATCAAAACATCACTAAACACATTTACAGAACCTTTTCTTCCTGCTTCGGTAAGATGAGATAATTATAATTAGGTAGTTATCTTTTAAAGTACAACCATTTGCTAACAACAACAAAATACTATCAGTTCAACGACCTTCTGAAAACATCATCATCATCATCATTATCAGCCAAAGGACGTCCACTGCTGAACATAGGCCTTCCACAGCGACCGATTGTGCATGTCTGCATTCAGTGCGATTCTGCGATCTTCACAAGGTCGAAAACATTCTTAACACGTTCCGGGACAGTGAACGCCTACAGGCGTGAAAACAATAAAACATCTATTGTGTCTGAAGTAGTGTCCTGGAACGTGTTAAAAATATTCGGGTGCCTATCAACTGTGTTGAAAGGTAAAATAATCAATCTTGCAAGACCCTCATAATGCTCCAAAACCAATTTGTAACATAAGAGATAATTGAAAGCTTCTCGACGAAAGTTCAAAGGCAGCTTTATAGAATTAGAAAATAATTTGTTAGGTGTAAACGAAACAAGATTAATATTTTGTAACACGATGCACCGATACACTTGTCAGTGTCAAAACAAAAAGATGCAACAGACGGACAGATAGATTTATAGTTATTATGATGCTAAGGCGAGGTGCAGACGGGAGGAGAATTTTGTTGCAATATATTTTAAAAATACTAAGCCCGTATTAAAAAAAAAAACTCAATTTCACGTCTATAAAATAAATAAAAATACAACAACAAATGAAATTGAATAAGTTAGAATTAATGAAATTAATAAAACATATCAAATTACATTCAATTAAGAAATTACATCAAATAAAATAAATAATAATAATATTGATGATCACTTCAAAAGCCCACCGCCACCACACCCGTAGCTACGAATGAATGAAATAAATTACTGAAAACGGATAAAATTATATTTTCTTCAGATTCAGCTATTAACTGTAACATGAAATTAAACACCATAATCTTACTACGTTACAATTAGATTAAGTTCAAGCAATATGAAAATAGAACTACTACTTGAAAGTTTTGCGCAATTAATTTTTATAGCCTAATAGACAAGACAGTGTGGGTCTATTGTTTGTGTCAGTTTCAACAAACGCAAACGATGGAAATTTCATAAAAACTGTTGGTTTGTTTGTTGATTACTTGTAACAGTTGACACATGAAGCAAGGCACACAAGTTTCCACATTCGCGCAGCGCCTAACCTCACATTTGACGCCGGCGTATTAATCACAACTTTTCGAGCTTCCGAAGACAATCTAAGGATGGAAGATATTATAAACAATAGATAAGATAAAACGTGCGACTAAACTAATTGAAACGTCAGGAATATTGATTTGTGGTGCGCCTAGAGGTCAGGGATTCCTTGGCCCATATTAAAGATAAAACAAATTGAGTCGCATCACGATGGCTGGAGAAAGTTTTGAGATGATTTATAGGATTCATAGTACATCTAAGGTTTTTTTGGTGTTCTATTTGTACTATTGAATTAAAATGTATTATTATTTTTAACATTAAGGAAAGCTTAATAGGGCGCATTTTATATTTTTGTGAGGTCTTGGTTTGTTAGATCAGTTTTTCTACTTCTTCAGAAACGTGATGTGAATAATCTGTCTTAAAATTTTCTTATCAAATGTTTTAAGTGAATACAACTTTCTGACGTACGAATTAATAAAATAAAACCGTTCACGATGTTAATCTAATGTTACAAGGGTAATTTTAGGCTTTAGATACACAAACAAATCCATTGCCAGAAGCTATTAAAACGTATCCATGTAACAAAATACGTTATTTTCATCTTAACAATGACGTCAATCGTAAAGTGAATACTGAAGTTTGTTGCTAAGATATAAAAGAATCATCATGTTGTAAAAAACTGTACTTTTAATAAAAACTTCACAAAAAACACTTCAATAGATTTTGAACTAGGCAATAAACTCACGTTACCAAAGTTATATGGCCAATGGACTCCACGCCAAGTACTCCCTCAACTAAAAAAAAAACTAAGTCCGGAAGTTTGAAATATTTTCTATCAAATTTGAAAACTTCAATTCCATTCTTTGATCGGCCGATTTTATAACTTCGGGCTCATACTTGAGTGATATCTTTATCTCAATATACAAAAGGACCATATCTAACCATTATCCGTTTGATATACAGTCATGCCATGGTGTATTTATGTGCACATTCCATACCAGTCCTGAGTTTCTTATATCAATCGCGGTAGCCAAGTATTAGATGGAGTTGTTTACTGGTGATCCCCTTTCATTGGAAATAGACTGCAAAATCCAACCGTATGTCTGAAAGATTAGGTTCAAGGTGTCATCTGGATTGTATAGGTAGTGCTATTGAAACATCGATAGTTGGACATTTATGGTTTGTTTAAATACTTTTTTGGTATCAAGTAAAACTTCTTAAAAGGTATACTCCTGAGGTGAAATTCTGATGCATTTAGGGTTACTCAAACCTGTGGATCTTTATTTTGGTTTAAGTATTTTTTTAATATCATACAACAAAAAATAATATTTTAGGTTTTGTCAATAATGGTTTTTCACATAGCATTACCTTTCGACCGTTATGCATAAACTTTACTATCAATCCACTATATAAAAATAAGTCGGGTTTTCCTTCCTGACCCTATAACTCCAGAACGCACGAACCGATTTCCACGGTTTTGCATTCGTTGGAAAGGTGAGGTTTATAGGAAAGAAAATTAATATAAAACGGTGCCGGGGCTAGACGGGGCTGGGGGCCAAACGAAGTTCGCTGGGACCGCTAGTTATGTATAGATCCTTCTGTTTCCTGAAACATTTATTTTTATTTTCATTGAACCATCTAAAGCGATTGTGACAGCTTTTCTTTCCAATTCGATACTTTATATGTTACGTAAAGATCGATACTTTCACAACCCTACTCGGACATGGCCCAGACGATCCCTTTTGACAGGTGAGACATCCGCCAACTTAATGTCAGTGTGAACATTCTATTTCTGGCCGGCCAATCTCACACCACACTCGGTAGGTATTTCTGGGTGGTCAGAGCGATATTGTAAATAAATTTTATAATTTTAAATTAAATGACATTCTATTTTTGGCCGGCCAATCTCACACCACACTCGGTAGGTAAGTATTGCTGGGTGGTCAGCGGTATTGTAAATTAATTTTAAATTAAATGAGAAACCGAAAATTCCGCGATGATTCTTATGATAATTTTTCTTAGCAAAGGATTTAGTTTAATTTAAAGATTAAGAATAGGACCTTACAAAAACCTATTTAAGTAATGAAAATCTACGGTTCAGTCGGAAATGCTTGATGAAGTTACGATGAGATCTTACTAACTTTACCTGTTGAACTCAAGTTTAATGTTAATATACTACATCAAATCATAAATCGTAGGAAATTGGTAATTTTAATAAATTACGTCTGTTTTCTAAAGGTTTATGACGTAGATTAGCTTTGTTTTCGCCAAAGGCTTGATAGAGCCCATAAAAGAGCTTGAGTCTACCCACATCACATAATTTTGAATTTATTTACATGATTGAAATGCTACTTTCATTTTCAAAGGTATTAAATAACCATCATCAATGTCTTGATAGTGGCTTGAGTGACATGTTTGAGTACCGCGAATCTCTCTGGTTGATTTTCTACTAGCGGCCCCAGCAAACTTCATTCCGCTCCCAGTCCTGTCCCGTCAGAATTTACTTTCTAGAGTAATTACTTTAGAAATGACCAAATCAGTAACTTTAATAACAGTTATGTTGCCACTGTTACTAAACTGTCTGAAAATTAATTTCATTAATCATCAAATGACAATCTTCAGGTATGCGTCTCTAGCTTTATTGGTTTGTAATGGACGAGTTTTTTTTTGTGGTGCTTAATATTAAGTACTATCATCACCTTCATATGGAATACCTATATATTAGTATCAAATTAACAGGTTGTGTCAACGATTGATTTTGATTGATTACTATGAAGTGTAGGCGTTGGGTAAGTCTCTAAACGTGATTATATTATTTTTGACAAATAAAGAGCTAGTTAAAAACAACTTTACCAACAACAGCTACAAATGAACCTGTTGTGATATCATGTGATGGCCGAAGCTATTTCCCTGTAAATCCTACTACTATTATAAAGGCGAAAGTTTGTAAGTATGGATGTATGGATGTTTGTTACTCTTTCACGTAAAAACTCCTGAATGGATTTGAATGAAACTTTACCACAATATAGCTTATACATCAGAATAACATATAGGCTAAAATTTTTGAGGTTTCTAATGTGAGGTCGTAAAAAAACACATTTTTATTACTAGACTAGACGGCACGAACCTGAAGTCCACGCGAACGAAGTCGCGGGCAAAAGCTAGTTTCCAAATAATAGGCAAATTTCAATCCACAGACGCAACCTAACGATTCTTTTTCTTATTGTGTCATTGGTAAACCGACTTAAATTTGTTGTGCCCAGTAATTGGCGACGCGGATTGCCTTGTCGTTAGCACACTCATAAGGTCTTTTAGAGAGCATGAATCAGGGGTGCATGAAAGAAACCTCCCCGAGTGACGTATCTAGTCCACTATACGTCCAGTGCACCCTGGACAGTCAGCGAGTTCCTATGCAGATTGACGAATTATTTCACCACGATGGTAAACAGAATACATAACAATTGTAAAGGTGTTTTGCAAGAATGACCGTCCCACCTCGAGTAAACGAATAGAGTTCACTGACAGTTTTAGTGCCAAAATAACCGATGTAACCACTCACAAAGTACTTACCACGCATTTATTTACAAAGCGGAGTGTATAATTATCTTTTTACGACCAGTAGCCAGTTATCGCGTACTATTGAAACCATCGGCCGATCACGTACATAATGATTATTTGGTATTGGAGGTGTGTCCGTGTCTTTTTTTAATGCTTATTCATCATCATTGACTTTTTTGTGGTTTAGACTTGACTCTTAAGTTACGCGTTTGGTTACAAACGTAATTTACATTTGCTTTAGGTGTTTATAACATGTCGTTATCTTTATTTTTATCAGCGTCAATCGTCCACTACTGAACATAAGCCCCCCACGGATTTCCACAGCGACCGGTTGTGAGCGGTCTGCATCCAGTGTGATCCTGCAATCTTTACAAGGTCGTCTGTCCATCTTGTCGGTGGACGTCCTACGCTGCACCTTTTTTAGTTTCACAGTAGCTAGGTCGTCATAAAAGTCATAAAAAGCCACTATATTTTGTAACTAGTTACTCACTTCCATATTTAGTGTGATTTTCGTCGACGTCAATACATTTTCGAACGAAAATCAATCGGAATATTAGCGCGAGTGATTCAAAATTAGAGCTCCTGATGCCCTTATTTTCTACAAAATTAAGCTAATAATAATGTAAGCATATACGGTCGAGGTCTATGGCGCCTAACCACCTAAGATCTTACATTGCTTGCACCTCGTGTCGTTTTGTTTTGTTATTTTGAAGTTGAGTGATGCTAGTTATTGTGTTCGTCGATTTGTATTGTTGTAAGATTCCTACATGGCCAATTCGTTGACACTGTAGAACAAATCGTCGATTACTTTTATAGCTTTTAAATTGATACTGAAAGTCTATATGTAATTGAAATTCTCCGAAGCAGCTTTAATCGTTTCACTCACTCGATTCAATTCGATCAGAACTGGAGCGGGTTTGGAATAAAAATGCTTAAGAATTACGAAACAAAAAAATCTGTTAGTGTAAATAGTTTAGTTATGGCACAATCAAAGCAGAATATGCTAATCTACGAGTTGATTGACACAAATTGTTCGAATTTGAATCTTAAGGCGATTGCAATAAGGCTTGGTCGTTGACGGACAACTTCAAAGTTCGTGTGGGAAGTTCTCTTTGGTATAGAGCCACGATTTATAGGCTGAGTTATTTGTTTTACGTCAGAAATTGATCGATCATTGGCGGTTGGGATTTTTTTTCTATTTTTAGGACGCAGACGCACAATTTACGAAGATCGGCCAGGAACAATCTTAAGAGATTTATGTGCGTCCGAGATAATTGTTAGGTACATACTATAATGTCCATTTGTGAGACCGTGATTCTATTACCATCACGGTTTTATGTTTCATATTTTGAGCTCGTGTCAGAATCAAGGTAACGTGTGCCGGACATAGCTAGAAAATATTTTTTAATTTTAATCTGATTTTGATATTTAATAGCCCTAAAAGGCTATTCAGACTGACATTGCTATATTGAAAAAATAAAAATTCGTAGTCACAGTAGTCGAAATTCATCACAAGGTGTCAATTTTGTGGATTTTGTTATGTTCGTAACTTGAAATATTTTTTTTTATTACTGTTATTATGTAGCTTATCTATCACCTATTATCGGCTGGACACCCTGTATACACAACTTTCAATTTCGTATAAGAAGAAGTTAATATACCAAAATTGGGTTTTTATTCCCTGCCATGTAACTAAGTATTAACATAAATGTCGACTGTTTAATTAACACAATTTGAGGCATGCAGGGCATCCTCATACCTAAGTAAGCTTTGAATGAATGAATCATACTTTAGTTAGATTACCCGCTAAAGGCTCCCGGCGCCACCAGCCTAGTAAATTAATAGACCAAGTTTAGTTCTTGTTACTTCTCGATTAACCCCTTTTATCTTGATCTAGATTCAAGTTCTGCAATTTTTCTTATTGAAAAATGCAAATCAGTAGGAATTAACGGATGGCCAACATACTTAGGATACACTTTTAAGTAACGTGTTTCTAATTTCTTTTTTATGGATTCATAAATATTTTTAAATGCAGTTTTGGAACGGCCATTTTTTCTGGTAATAGAATGGCGCGTTTAATTTTTACGTGGTTGTCTTAATGGCCAGTGACTAAAACGATCTTTGATTTGTTTTTTTTTCTTCGCAGGTTGCATCATGAAGATCGGTGTCATCACGTGACAATCATCATCATGGACACACATACAGATCGGTTTTATCCACAATTCAGTGTTAAGTTCAAAGTGACTCAGTGAAAGTAAAGTGTGTGAAAGCAGCACCATGCTGATGCAAGGAGCAATCCTCGTTCCCGCGATGTAAGTATTAAAGTTTCGAATATTTTAAGCCGTAATTTTTAGTTCGTAAGGGGGTCAATTTGGACTCGGTTGTCATTGATATGTGTTTGAATTTTTAGTTTTAAAGGCTCTTGCAGGAGATGGTTTGTTACTATATTGATCACAGCTGGTATTAGGATCGTAGATCGTAAAAAATGTGCATTATCATACTTATCCTGCAAAAGTAAGTATTCTTCTTAGTGTTACAAGTAAGAATGCATTTAGCATTAACCCTTTACAGCGCAGTGTCAAATATATTTCCACCATATTTTGGTTCTAATTCTTCATCAAAGTATTTTGAACAAGTTATTTCATTGACTCTTATCCAAATCCAATGATTTTTTTGACTAGTTCTGCCCATTAAAGGGTTGGGTCTACACTTGTACATTGAAAGTGCAATGATTAAGGGTTGAAAAACACTTTTTTTTTTAAAGTTATTTTATTCGACGTACGTAATAGTAGTGTAGGCCTTATGTAAAGGAAAATACATTTTAGACAATGAAGACGTTGAAAATTTTACATACTAGAAGAGGCACGAGTACCAATATAAGTCTTCCTATTATCCTAAGATTAAATTATGATTTAGTACAACGGCGGCGTATCATTATAAAATCTGTAAACGGCTTGAAAGCTGTCATCTATCGCCCGGAGATATTGTCCTGGTGATTTATTTTATGGCCACACTACTTATTAGTGATGTGACTACAAAAAAAATTGGTAATTGAACATCTCATAATACTTCTACTTTTAATCATCCGTGGTAACCTCAATAATGAGAAGATAACATATTTACTCTAAAAAAAAAACTCGAATAATATATTTTAATAATATAATATAATATATTTTATCTAATATAATATATTTTTATTTACTCTATGACATCTTAAAGAGTATCGATTTGTCTAGCTATTATGTTAAAAAAATGTATTTTTAAATAAATTTTATAATTTGATGAATTTGATTTTAAAGTCAAATATAGGTTAAGCTTCTTCGATTTTTAGTGAGAAAAAAAGTATTTACTTTAAAACATTTACTTTCACACAAAATTTAATGATTTTTCTACCTTATTATGTTTTGATATTGAGAAAACTTTTAAATACCTTACGTAAAGTAAAGCAAAGTTAGCTAGCATGTAAGAACCCCAATGCTAGCCAAATTGATGAATATGATGTGTTTTATCGATACAATTTAAGCGTATATCTTATTCATAATCGCATCACTACGCTTTATGAACGAATTTATAAGCCATTATACACTCGTAAATATTATTTATGCTTGTATTAAGCCGCACAATCGCAACACAAATAAAATTACAAATTAATTCGGTTTTGATGTTCAAATCGTCGTTATAAATTTATTTAAGTAGTTAATAAATTACATGTGCCACTCAACGTATCTATTTAAACTAAGTCGTATCTAAAGTTAGTTTTTCTTTACTTGGCGCGTATTTTCAACAATCTTGACAGGCGTTTTATTAAATGAAATTTAAAAAATGATAAACACTAAACCCACATACATCGTTGAACACTGAGACCATTTTTTCGAATAGGTCATTAATGTTATTAAAAAGTTACGTTAAGTTTAGCCTGTAAGCATCCCACTGCTGGGCAAAGGCCATACCTCAAATGTGAAGTAGTTGTTATTTATTGATAATTTTTTAAAGTTATAAGAAGATTGTTTACAACGAGCTATTATAATACACCTAGCAAATGAAAAAACACTTTGTCCTGTGTGTTGTGTCTAACTAATCTATGAATAGTTTTTATACTCAGTATAGGAGGACTCGCGTTTAATATGTAATTTAGACAACTTTTTTTACATAACTACGTGATGCAGTGCCATAACAACCAAACTAAAAAAACTCAAGAAAATCGTACACATTCATTATTACATCATAACCATGTCTCCGTAATACGGATTATGTCAACAAATTATATCACCGCCCGTATTTTATGGCCAATCTGAATCAAAGGTCAACAATCCTTCACCGACCTAGTTCCAGAAAAATAGGTCTGTGTAACAATCTTACACATTTAGGGCAAGGGCTAAAAAAACCCGCAACCATTACACAGCTTGTAAATCAATCGTTTGCGTTTATAACATGACTCACGGTTTCAGAAATGATATCTGTCTTGCGAAATTGTTGTTTTAATTCGTAAGACCATTAGTGTTAATCTTAATGGTTGCATCGATGGTTATGAATAGTCCACATGGACTTGTAGGCGATCCGGACTGGTTAGGTCTAGTCGCAATGTCGCTGATACAAGTCTGTTGGCTAATGCCCGGAATATTTTGTACTATACAAATGGAAAATGGGGTTAAGTAGGTTCTAAGCTCCTCTAAAACAAATATGTTTCCACCTGTCGTCACACGATACTGATCTTTCTTTATTATAGTTTCATCTTAAACTTGTTTTTTGTGCTCGGGCACCAAATATATCGTTCCCATACATCAAGCAACCATTCCTTAGAAAAACCGTATTTCACTTTTTGTGGATGGTACTCTTACGTTGCTAAAACAACGCGTAATTCATCCACGGAAACTAAAACTAATGTGTTTTTCAGAAGATAGAAAACCACTATCACCTTTAGTAATATACGTCGTCGACCTAAATTACTTTCAGGAAAATAAGAAAATATGGTGACACTAGCCATTATCGCTACCTCTTTAGTGAAGAGAAATTCCTCTGTAGGGATGTCAAAATGCTTGTTTGACAATATTTATAGGGCTTGCTTTGAGTGGGTAAGGCCTGCAAACAGAGTCAACACACAAGTTGAGATTTACATTTCCACTGTAAACTGACCCGTCAAACCTTAAAAGATTCGTTTGGTGAGAGTTTCCATTATAGTGGAAAATTCTTGGTCGAAGTTTTTGCGTTCTTAACGGCATGTTTGTTGTTTGCAATCATGGATTTGGCAACTAGTGACCACATTAAAGTTGTAGAATTCATTATAAAATGTAGGTCATGTGGGTTTTGGAAAATACATATGTTGCCAAAAGCTTGTCTAACACAAATTTACCCTGTGCCTCCATTTTTAGGGTTCCGTAGCCGAATGGCAAAAAACGGAACCCTTATAGTTTCGTCAAGTCTGTCTGCCTGTCTGTCTGTCTGTCTGTCTGTCTGTCTGTCTGTCTGTCCGTCTGTCCGTCCGTATGTCACAGCCACTTTATTCTGAAAGAATAAGCATCACACAGTTGAAACTTAGTAGGGAGGTGTATCTTATTCACCGCTTTCCGATTCAGATACAAAAAGTAAGAAAAATATATATTTAAGGGGGGGCTCCCATACATGAAACTAAAACTTTTTTTTTTACTCAAACCTATGCGTGTGGGGTGTCTATGGATAGGTCTTTTAAAATGATGTTGAGGTTTCTAAAACCATTTTTTCTAAAAGTCTAAGGTTTGAGATACTTATAGACGCTTCCAAAGTAAAAAAATGGGCGTCCCCTTCATCTAACTTTTGAACTAAGAAAGTGAACATTTTGAAAAAATATAATATGAGGTAGATCTCAATAAAAACTTGCGAAGAAAATTGGTTTGAATGAGATCGAAACAGTAGTTTTTGAGATTTTGCACATTTTTATCAACCGCAAATATAACTTTGTCGTTCATAGAAACACTATGAAAAACAATGTTATTTTTGCTGTCACAAAATATTGTGATGTTTTCGTTAAGTGAAAGTAAGTGGACCCTGAATTCAGTTAAGGGTGGCACGGAACCCTCAGTGCGCGGGTCCGACACGCACTTAGCCGGTTTTGTCTTATAAACTTTCCAGGCTATAGATTATTCAACTTTTACCTATGAAGTGTAGCGATATGTGGTATTTTGATAAATCATTATAGTACGTTACTGTACATTTCCATGAAATACAATTCATTGTTTTCGTAAACGAGCAACATCAATTACCTATTGGTATTTTTGATATCCTAGGATAATTTTGAAACTTATGTCATGAAAACTACATATATGTAGTTATATATATGTAGTTATATATATATATATATATATATAAAAGGATAGAATTATATTATAATTCTATCCTTTTACCAGTTAATTGTATGTACTGCCAACGTAAGTGATTTTTTTGTCGCAATCAACTGAATCTATGTCACGTCCAATTGTGGAGTTACAGGAAGCGAAATCAATTAGATGGCTACCTAAAGCCATTATTGTGATAGAGCGAGTCATTTGTAAAGTCACCTATTGTCAGAATTTGGCAATTGGCTTGAATGGAAATAAAGAACTACAACCTATATGAATACAGGGTGTTGTTTTAATACTCGCTGCAGTAACATACGATTATGACCATCGATTAATATCTTTTGCTATGGTTACTCTATGGAAAATAAATCTTTGTAAAGTATTTTTAGATACGTTGGACAATTTATAATTAACATTTGTAGGTATTAATGATCATGTAAGATCCTAACAATATTTTATGTGCATATTATGAGCTTAAACGGGCTAATCACAAAAAAATGTGTCATCATAACCCACAAAAATATAGTTGAATGCGGTTAATTAAGGATTCACATAATTATAATAAGTGAATAAGTTTATGATATATATATTATTATTATTTATATTTAGTATACACATTATGTATTTTTGCTGTTTGTATGTTTATATACGTATACTTATATAATTTTATAGTTTATTTATTTAAGTATAAATGTATTACTACTTTCATTAGTTGTTTTTTTCTGACCCGTTGCCATCTTTCTGCATGACCTAAAGGTTTGGCTGGCAGAGAATGCTTTTAGCACTAAGTCTACCTTTGTACACTAAATTTGTGCAATGAAGTCTTTAAATATATAATAAGTTAGTAAGTAGGTATGTACCATTTAAAGGGCAACAACTCAGGAAGATTAAAATGCAATTTCTAATCCTAATTGCAGTTTCATTTACATGACAAGTTGTTAATTAATCCGATGGTTTTAATGTTTTAATTAATATGAACGTTACTGAGACAAGCTTAGGCTCATTTCAAAGGTGACCCAATTATGATCTTATTAAAATTATGCAAGAGATTTTTAACCGACTTCAAAAAGGAGGAAGTTATCTCTTGATACATATATGCACCTGTGACGTAATAATGAATATTCGCAGTCAAAAATAAGTATTTTTAATACATATTTTTATATTACGGCTTCTAGACTATGTGCATCCGGCCTAATTTTTTGGGTGTTGTCATCATAAAAATATGGGTAAATTACAAACAAAATAAGTATATAAATGTAATTCACAGTGGCAAATTTCATAGTAGTATTCGTTTTTCTGTAGTTTTCTTAAAATAATTTAAGCAACAACTTTAACGATGCAGTACCATCACTACAGTCGAAAATTGCTATGTAGGTTCTTAAATTAGTTACAAAATATATCTATCACGTCTATAGTCGTAACTAAAAGGAGCTCCAACAATATAACATACTCTTTAAAGTCATATTACTCATTATCAGTGATAAATTGGCGTCCATTAAAGTTGTACGCGCAGACTGAATAGGTGATAAAATTATTAATTATAATTATTGAGCTAGCAAGCTTGATTAATGGTTCCACGATAGCGCCCAGTCAACTAAAGAACGCGGTGGACGGGTTGATGCGAGAAAGGCTAATGTAAGAATGAACATGAAAATAATACGTTGACAGATAATTCGACAAGTGTTTTTTTTTAAACAAATAGCTAAATTACTCGATAAATTTTATAGTAGATTATTGTGTTATTTTTTTTATTAATTACACTTAATAAAGATTGCAATATAATATTAATTTATGATTGCACTTTAAGTCATAAATCTTACCTACTTATACGCGGAAGATTTATTTAATTATTTAAACTTTGTTGCACTGTAAGTTATACAATTATTGGAGATATAATAACATCTTATAATTAGATTATAATAACAATCACAATATATTTTGTAGAAAGCTTTTAAAATTAAAATAGTTGAGAGAACGAAATATTGGTTTTGTAAAAAGTATTATGTAGCCAAAAGCATAGGGAACAAATCGAATAATTTCTTGAGCTTCTTATTGCATATCACCATCTACTATCGTCGGAAGAAGATAATAGTGTTAATTTGGTAAACAGCAGCATTGGTTATAACTACAAAAGGATAGAACGCATTCTTATCTGCCGGATAAGTATAAATGAATGTTATGCTGTTATTACTGGTTCTTTTGTTGTGTATCCACTTTCAGCTTTTAAGTATGATGGTGTTCTGCTTATTGGGAGTTTTAGGAAGAAGGAAGCCAAGACCTAAACCAATATTTAGATTGTCACAAAAATACCTATATTTAGAGGCGAAAGAGTTGTATGTAATTTACGAACACTTACATCACATCATATCTTTAAAGGTTCCTAGTGGTGTATGTTTAACTCGTCAAGTATGTGTGAACGAGACACAATAGAAATTCCATTATTATGCGACTCCCGGCATTCGTTTGATACCTGACCGATTACACAACTATTTATCGGAAATATAAAATAATTTACTGGACATACATTGGTTAATACACATTTAAGTAAGTACTAAATCTATAACTTATATTTAACTATAAATGTTATAGTTGATTTTTGTTTATAGTGTTTTGTCACTATACAAACGTATATAATTGTTATAGTTTGATTGAAAGGAACAAACCACACATGAATAATTTCTTCAAAGAGAAAGTCGAACATGCAAATCACCAGTGTTTATTATAATATTCGCAATACTGTCTCGGTAACCTTTGGCTAGGAATAAAATGCATTCGACGCGGCACGGCGGTTTGTTCCGTGCCATCATAACTTCGAAATTATAATTTCTCCTGTGACATTAAAATGGCAGCGTTCTAGGGGTGCCTATAAAGGAAAATTATTTAACCCTGAGAATTATACAAAAATCTTATTCCATCGTCTTTGTGGTAAAAATATTTTTTTTAGTTCAGAATTTAACTCGTCAAGGATGTGTAAACGAGACACAATAAAAATTCCATTGTTATGCGACTCTCGGCATTCGTTTGATACCTGACTGATTAACAAAAATATTTTTTAGTTAAGTTTTTTCTGTAGGTACAAAAGCCCTTGACTAGAAATCTTTTCAGGCCCACAATTGTTTACGAGTTAGTGTTTTTGTGTAGTTAGATACGGGATTGCTACCATGTACCTACCTTATTATTTATGAGCTTCCGATATTTCGGCACCGTTGCAAGCGCCATGATCACGGAGTAACCGAAGAGAACTTGTGGGTGGGTTTTTATTGTTATTGGCAACTGTGCCGAAATATCGGAAGTTCATAAATAATAAAGTAACATGGTAGCAATTCCGTGTCTCACTATTGTAATGCGTGAAAGTTTAAAACAGTATAAGTGTTTTTGTTGCTTCTCTCCAACACTGTACAATTTTTTGTTAACCTAAAAACTCCGTATCGTCATGTAGATTGATACCATAAACATAAAATTTAATCACCTCGCCAAGCTATCTCGTCTTCTCTTACGGGAGATACGTTTGCATAAATTTGAATAACGTCTTTTGCTTCCTAAATCCTTTCTGACAGCCCTGCTACATGCAAATAAATTCAGTAATAACAATAAAACTTCGTAATATCGACTTCTAAGGTCAGTTTTGTGTTAATATCTTGCACGCCATCGTGGGTGGTCGGTTTAAAATATCAAGTGATATTATAGAATTGTCCATGTGCTCAAGAAAATGTTATATTGTCCATGGATTCCGCCCCGCTGCGTGCAGTTTCGACATCAGTCGAAGTAAATTAGTAGCGATTGTAGTCCTTTGATTTTGCCTCATTATGGTTATTGTTTATGTGCCTTTGGTTTGCGATTATTTTCTTGGTCCGTGGATGTTGTTTGTTTTGTGCTCGTGGGTAACTTTAAAGCAGTCTTAGCTAAAATAATTTAACTTATGAATCCTAACTGCGGTGTCTCGTAAGTAACAACGTTAGCCTTCATTGTAATTTTAGGTACTGTTTGTTCAATATCAACGATCATAATTGTCTGCATTAAAACCAAACTGGTAGCTTATAGTTCTATAGACTTTATAAGCCTATTTGAAGCTCTATGGATTCTTGTCAGTTTGTGGAATACCAAGGCTCATGGATTTCTAGCATACCTTACACCCCTTTTCTGCAAAAGAGCTCACAAATTGGTATTCAAAATATTTTATATATTATTTTAGGTTTTATGTATTTTAAAGCTTTTGAGCTCGTTTATTTCAAGTAGCCCATGCCTAACAAGCAAAACACCAAGCAATAAGGAAGAACAAGCGACGTGTGTCCGTATTACATTGGTTCGTGTAGCATTCCGTTTAAAATTGGCGCGACCAATGGGCCGTGCGAAAATTGCTGTTTTATTGGCCCCAAGTGTATGTACCAAGCCCACCAGAGAAGCGTGAATGAGCAGAAATAAAGGAAGATGAAGAAAAATATTTAACGAGTACTCCATTATATTAGGCCTAGTCAGAGGCCTTATGGGCGGCTCTAAAACATCTTACAGCAAGGTTAGTCGCTTGCCTTATAAACACCTGCACCCACGTGGTGGAGTATGGCTCAAACTACCTTACAGTTGAGGTAAGGCCTTTGCCCAGCAGTGGGACGTAACATGCAAAATTTACTAAACTCTTTATCAGAGATATGCGTATGATTGATACCTTACTTCAGAGCCGTGGCATGTGTCGGTTTGGGAATATCCCTTTATATATCTTAGATCTATTTTGACGCAAGTTTTTATAACTTTTACGGAGTATTTTATTTCTATACAATAACTTATGAGTTAGATAGGTGTATTGAACCAAAAAAATATAACATAGAAAATTACCATTTACCATAACAAAGCTATCATAAATAGTCATTACCTATAAGGAAATACTATAACAATAAGTGACAAATCATAATACACAAGTAATAAAATTTATAATAGACCGTTGACACATAAAGTTGGTCAGGTCATCGACTTTACAGTTTTTCTACGCTTACTGAATAGTAGCAAAAAGTTTTTCAAATATTTACTGTGTGACTCAGGCAGGCATAATGACAAACGGGCCGTAACAAATGTGGGTGTCTCCGCTCGCTTAGGCCCCGTTGCATGATTGATTGTTCAACTCATGGTTAAATTTCGTTACCAGCGGTTGAATATTTACGATTGAATGCGTATTTAAAAAAAAATATCTTGACCAATGTCAGAATGGCTATTTTAATGACCGAAGTAAGGTTTTTTTTCTTCAAAATGCTCACAATTGTAATTATTCATCCGACATTTAACCATAAGTTGAGTTAACTATCGATCACCCAACTGGGCCTTATACGCTTGAATGTACTACTAGTATCTACCAACGTATTAAAATTGTTTTAAATACATAAATAATGATTTATGTTCTTCCAAAACGAATTCAACATATTTGAGTTCAGTATTGAGATTGACAGATTTGTAGTAATAGTAACAAACATTAGGAGTTAGTAATATACGTATTAGGTAATTTGTTGTGAATTGTGAATATTCTGTCGTATTTTGAGTTCACTAACTGATAAAGTCCTAGGTATATATCATCTTTAGCCTAGCCAGTACTGATGTTGCTGCTATCCAACACTGGGGAAACGCTTGTTTAATGGCGGTGTTTACTCGCCATGGCACGGATCGTCACTGAATATTGCAGCTTTTAATAGAGAAGCCCATCCCACTATATACCGTGCTATAGTTCTAATGTTATTAACACCATCTGCATATTACCATGTTTTTAGCAAATAAACAATTTCATTTCATTTCATTTCACTAGACTCTCCAATACATTCTGGTAATCCTGCCGCTTTTTGGTCGGCATTAAGAGGCGGAAAGCCCCCGGTTCTTAAACTGCGAAATAAAAGGCAAGAGTGAAACCATCACACTGTCTTTCCTCATTTGAAAATTTGGAGTATTTCAAAAAAAATCCTCCACCGACAAGAGCTCTTAAATTTGATGACGATAATACTTCCCCATCATGCACCCATAGAAAGCCAGCCCAGCCCATCTTTACTGCTCATTTAGCTCTTAGTACTTATTTTCCAAGGCTAAACAAGCTGAAAACTGTTGAAATAGCATTGTATTATAAATGTTTTCATATAATTTCGCTAATACAGTAACCAGTCTAGACATAACAATGGAAGGCGTTGTTAAAACATCACTTACTTTGTGTTCGTTAGAACGCTTTTCTAATACTTCTAATGAAATGGAAAGTCTTTGGAAAATAGAGCACATCATTTATGTTGGTGTTGTAAGTACTTCTTACCCAGATAATCATTTCTATGTCGCCCCGCCGACATTCATGTCTGCTTAGCCCAAAGGTACGACTGGAAGAGAATGCTGTGTAGAGAATATTGATAATACGTGCAATTTTTGAGATTCCATGAAAACTAGTCTTTTATTACATGAGAAAATGAAAGATAAAACCAAATTACAAATGATAAAATTGTATGGACAACCTGATTTATAGAATATACTCCATAGTGTTTTCTGTAAATCAAGACTTATCATCAAATCAATCACCATTGATTGTGCTGTTCTACGTCGCTCTCATTTAAATAACAATCTATTCCCATAGCACCTACCTATCTATTCAGCGCACCTAAGTCGTTCTTACTTTAAGTGTAACCTAAATTTTTAAACAAACATACAGCGTAATGAATTCATTCCGTTCCTGTGGCATACGTAGCAACAAGGGGAGGCGCGGGAATGGCATTTTACCACTTTAGAAGCGTTTATATCCCAAACGTTTGACTTTTAGGAAAAATGGTTGTAGAAACCTCAATGTCATTTAAATTGATACGTATTGGTTTGAGTAAAAAAATTTTTTGGGGTTTTAGTTTTATGTATGGGTAGGCCCCCTTAAATGTATTTTTTTACTTTTTGTATCTGAATCGGAAAGCGGTGAATAAGATACCCCTACCTACCAAGTTTCAACTGTAACCCTAAAAATACATGGTTTCTGTAAAAAAAAAGGGTACCTATGACACAAACTGCTATCGTCGTTTCAGGATTGACTGTAACTTCAGAAACGATACTAAATTGCAACAAGTAAATGATCATCAAATAAAATTCACAACTCGCATTTTCTAAACAAACGTAGAGATCAACGACTAAAGACTGCGTTTTGATTTAAAAGATGGCTAAACACTATAATGGTACACAATAAATAGTATATAATTTGTTGAAAATAAAGAGAAAACAATCAACCTTTGTATTTTTGGCACTGATGCTGTTTGTGATAATAACACAAATTGATCACTTTGTATGCATTTTCGCAAGGAATGCGCATTGGGCTTATATTGTAATTGAAACAAAGTTCCATAGTAATTGTTCGACTAATGATTGCTTAAATGTCCATATTTGTAAAACTTTGAAATGTTTATTTTTGTTAAAACTGTTACTTATTTTATTATGCCATGTTTTAATGGTTAAGACTTCAGTTGTTGTATTATTAAGTCAATTGCTTTTAAGCTATTGTATAAGCGCTTTTATGCTGATTAATTTCTTATTGAATGTAAGTTGCACATTTCATGTTACTTTGATATTTTTTGCTCAATCATTTACTAATTCATGCAAAACTAAAATTTATAATTCTGTCGGTAATCTGCTTAATGGTAATGGTGCTGAGAAAGTAATTTCAACATATTTTTCTGGGATTTGCTTGGTCTGTCTTGGCTTAGTTTCCATTTATGCTAATAAGAGACACATCACGTTATTAAAAAAGAAACTGATAAATTCAAAGTTCATTCTTATCTCATATGCATTTGTTTTTCAATTCTTGAACAATAAACAGCTTAAGATTGGTTTATTAAATAAAGGCTCTTTAGGTTCGCGCCATGAGGAATTTGTAATAGCGTTGGAAAATCGGTCTGTAGATATATTGGCCATAAATGAGACATGGCTTAAGGAGGGGCAGGAAAAGCGCGCACCTGCTCCTTCTGGCTATAGGCTCCGACATGTTCCGCGCCCTCCTGGTCGGTTCGACCGTGGTGGAGGCGTGGGCTTTTACTTAAGGAATGGTATTAGTGCACGACAAATAAAGACCCCGCATACGGCAACGGTTGAACAGTTGTGGTTGTGTGTCACTTTGAATGGTGTAAAGCTCGCCATCGGAACAGCTTATCGTCCCCAATGGGTTGGTGTAGATACTTTTATAGATGCTCTCACTGAGTCAGTTGCTAGTCTATCTATGTTTGATCAAATTATTCTAGTTGGTGACTTCAATATTAACTTGCTTAATGCTGACGATCCCAATGCGAGGAAGTTATCATCTTTTTTTCAATATTTCAATTTTCAACAATATGTAAATGAATCAACTCACTTCACAGATCATTCTGAAACTCTGATTGATGTTGTTTGCAGTACCACTAGTATATCTGGTTTAGTTGTTGATTACATTCCTGATTTAAGTCACCATGCCTTTATTACTTTTAATTTACGTATAACCAAACCCAAACTTCCTTCAAAACGGATCTGTTATAGACCGCTCAAGGATATTAACTTTGATGAATTTAATACTCTTTTGAATAATATAAATTGGGAAAAAATTGTTGAAGGGAATGTCAGTGATTCTGTTTTGTCCTTTAATGCTTATATATTGCACGTCTTTGATATCCATGCGCCTTTTAGGCATAGCTTAATTAAATCGGTTAGGTATCCCTGGATCACTTCTAATATTAAGTTTATGATAAAGTTAAGAGATGAAGCTCATGCCAAATCCCGTCGCACAAAGAAAGATTCTGATATAAAGTATTATAAAGAATTGAAATGTTTTGTTAATAAAGCCATACACACGGAAAAGTCAGCATTTCTTAGTCAAAATGTTAATCAACATTCGAAGGACTCCAGATTGTTGTGGAAAAGTATTAAAAATAATGTAGTAGATTTTAAAACTAGGAAGAATGTTATACCTCCCCATCTTAGTAACCCTAATTTAATCAACAGTCATTTTCTTAATGTTCCTGGTAACGACGATGTCACCATTTCGGATCTTACGTATTTTGAATTTCATCGGTTTAATTCTTCTTACTTCAACCTGCGATCTGTTGATGAATCGTACATACTTAAAATTATTACCAATATTAAAAGTAATGCTATGGGTGTGGACGGTATTACGCGGGATATGATAATTTTGACTCTTCCGCAGACTCTTACTGCTATCACTAATCTAGTTAATGTGTCTTTGCGATCTGGAGTCTTTCCTTCTGCTTGGAAAGAGGCTCTTGTTAAGCCATTACCTAAAAAATCTGATCCCAATGAATTAAAAGATCTCCGACCTATAAGTATTCTGCCTTTTATGTCTAAAATTATAGAATAAGTAGTATGTCATCAGTTAATTGAATATCTTAATAAAAACAACATTTTACCTCCAAAGCAGTCTGGTTTTCGTGCTGGTCGTAGCACAGCTACAGCCTTAATGGA
Source organism: Pyrausta aurata (assembly GCA_963584085.1). Lineage (NCBI taxonomy): Eukaryota > Metazoa > Arthropoda > Insecta > Lepidoptera > Crambidae > Pyrausta > Pyrausta aurata. The sequence goes on along the minus strand of OY757270.1, from coordinate 8,041,409 downwards.
TGTCGTTGATGACATTTTGTCGGGGCAAGATGTAGGTAATGGTTCTATTTTGACTCTACTTGATTTTTCGAGAGCTTTCGACTCTATAAACCACAATCTTTTGTTGTCCAAATTATCTTATTATGGATTTGACCCTGTGGCTATAAAATGGTTCCATGATTACCTCAGTGGTCGTACACAGCGAGTGGAGGTAATTGGTGAGGATGGATTCAAATGCTTTTCGGAGTCATCACCATTGAATCGGGGCGTGCCTCAGGGTTCCATACTTGGTCCTATTTTATTTATATTGTATAGCTCTGATTTAACTTCATCTATTAAGCATTGTAACTATCATATGTATGCTGATGATTTACAAGTATATTTTCAAGTAAAACCTGATGAAACTCCGACAGCTGTTGCTAAAATTAATCAAGATTTGGAGTCTATTGAAAATTGGGCTAGTAAAAATTGTCTTCTTTTGAATCCGCTTAAATCAAAATTTATGGTTCTTGGATCTGAGGCTCAGGTAAATAAAATAAATAATTTCAGCCCTAATATTAAACTTGGTAATACAGATATTGAACAGGTCACTAAGGCTCGTAACTTAGGGGTTCTTATGGACAGTAGCCTTCGTTTTCATGACCATGTTCTTGAAATTGCAAAGAATTGCTTCTATAGACTGAAAGTGTTGTATCAGGTTCGTAACTATTTGGATGTTGACGTCAGAATTAAACTTTGCGAAGCTCTTATACTATCTAAGCTAAATTATGCGGATACGGTCATGGGTGATTGCATTTTTGGTTACACTAGGAAGATTATTCAGAGAGTCCAAAATGCGTGTGCTCGTTTCTGCTTTACCATCCCGCGTAGGGCACATATAACCCCGTTTCTTAATAGGAGTAACCTCATGAATATGCAGTCCCGACGTTCACTTCATTACGCATGTCTTCTTTTTGGTATAATTCGATTTAAATCACCTCCATATTTGTTCAATAAGTTGGTATTTTTAAATAGCATCAGAAATTCTTCGTACCTCAGCTACCCACGTCACAACACTGCAGCATTTCGTGGAAGTTTTCGTTACTCTGCCTCCAAGTGTTGGAACAACATCCCACCACCGCTTAAGAAATTAATAACGTTGCGCTCTTTTAAGTCGAATTATAAACAGTATCTTCTAGATCTTCAAAAGGTCGCTCCAATGTAAGGTGTAAAGTAGTAATAATACAATTGACTTGTTGTCGCGTGTCCTTTAGTGTTATTGGATACCTCATGATAAATATTATTGTGTTGAGTTAGTAAGTATGTAAAAATATAATGAAAGCTCCATTGCTATGTTTTGATATTTGTAATTTTGAGTTGCTTGTCACATTCGTACTCAAGTTTTTGTTTAAATTTAGTGTACACAGTCATTTAAACTGGTTTTGTTTTTGTTGTTATTGTGTGTGCAGCAGTGCTCTCTATTCCCTTTTCTTTAATGGATTCTACGGAAGACCAGCGTCGCCGGATCATTTGATTCTGCGGAATTTGCTGAGTAGATTCCTTTTCATGCATGTTTAAGTAGGTACATATCTGTAAAAAGTGTAATGTTTTGTGATATTTGTACTTATGTAACCTGCTACATGTATGAATAAATGATTTTCTATTTCTATTTCTATTTCTATTCAATGACATTTAAGCCCTATTTCAGTGCCTAAAACAACGGTGATAACATCATTTTCTGAAAAAGAAACTTAGCTAGATCGATTTTATTCCTCCAAACTCCTTATATTTAAAAAAACCGCATGAATATTATTGGAGCCGTTTCCGAGATCCAGAATAAGTACAAGAATTGCTCGTTTAAAGTATAGGATTGTAGTAAACACCTACCCCCTTTTTCATATTAACACAAACGGTCTTTTTAGCTATTACACTGTTTTGTCACTTTCTGTTAAATGATGACAGCACCAAGAAAGAATAAGACAAAACAGTGTAATAGCTAAAATAGGTTTAAAACACCGTTTGAGTTATTACAAATAAGGGGGCTAATCTCAATCAATCTCAATCACCCCTACGTCCCCATCGCATATTTAATGCACACAGGTCGGCTCCACAGTGTACCGTGGCGAATGTATTGTGGCTACTGTGTGCTGTACCGGTACTACTTCACGCTAACACGATAGTCTAATCCGTTGTTAACTTAAGAATAGGCGCAGAATAAAATAAGTGGAAGCTTTGAGTTGGTAGAGCAATAGAGAGAAGTATTAATTCACTTTTAGCCATTGATCTGGTCAATGGAAAAGAATGCATGTTAAAAAAAAATATACCATTGAGATGTCATTATTTCAGCTTGTGACAAAGATAAAATCTGTTCAAAGAGTAGGTACAAACATACCAATCAACTAAGCAAGAAAATAAGCTACTAATGTAAAAACCGGCCAAGTGCGAGTCGGAGCGAAGATTTAGTAATAGGGCCCCGTTTTTACCAGCTGGCTCTATACGTTGTGACAGTAGTTAACAAGGAGAGTTTATAGGGCTCTGTCACAAAATCCATGGCGCAACACGGGTGAGTCTGTGCACCAAATAAGGCATAGCGTATCGTACAGACATAGGCTGGACAAATTTTTCACATGACATGAATACTCATGTCATTTTAAAATAAATAAATGCAATTAACTCGCGTAGGACGTCCATCGACAAGATGGCCAGACGATACTGTAAATATCGCAGAATCACACTGGATTCAGATGCCAGGTTAAAAGTAACAAACCTTTTGGTATATTAGAACTAACAAATAACAAATTTTATGTAGGTGGAACATTTAAAGTCTCTAAGCGCCTAATCTACGAACTACCTAACTGGAACGCTCATTGAGGAATCCAACAATACATGTAACGTTACAACATAAGACAAATGGCGAATGTCGTCACAGTTATACAAGAAATACGTGTACATATTTCCATCATTTAAGCTTATTAATAGACAAAAACGTTTCAAGCTGCGCACGCGCCGGTCTTATTCAAATGTCAACACTTAGTTTGTAATCAGCTTATGTCTGAACCACTGAGCGTGGAATCACAATGTAAAGACAGATTAAGGAAAGCGTCTAAACGTTGTGATTTATTGTATGATACCAATATTCTAACGTCTCTATTAGAAGGCATTAAGGTTCAAATTAGATGGGGATATTGGGTGGATTTTGACACCGCTTAGTCGCTTGCGTAATTTTAAAAGTGATGTTTGATTACCCAAGTTGAGGGATGACCTTAAACTCTTTGGAGTGACAAATAATGTGAGAATTTCAGAATAAAATTAATAGCTACACTATTTCAAGCAGAGGAAAATCGATGATCTTCGGTGTGACTTCTAGTGAGTAAATTAATAAGCAACAACGAGAATTGAAGAAAAAATTCAAAAACTTAGTTTACCAACTAATGCATTTGTGTTTTGAAATGCTATCTATCCGCATCTGGCTACATACGGGATAGGATAAAACGAGCAATGATAATTATTCAACTGGGGTCTTCTTTTTGTCAGATAAAAGAATTCGAAATCTTTAATATCACCCCGAGGTACACTTATGCATACGCTGTATGTATACCAAAATGTAAATACTACAAACAGAACCAATAAATGGTTTGTATACTTATTTCACACAATGAATTTCAATGTTCCACTCAAATCAATCTTAAAGTAACCATTGAAATTGTATTCAAAGTCGCCGGTCTCGTATCGAAGAAATAGAATGAAATAAATCATGTAAACATCGATTCGGTGCGTAAACGCCGCGGAATTTACGAGCAACCGTCGCCTGCGTGTGCACAAGTCTGTGATCATGCTGGTGATGCTGGCAGCGTAGAAAAAAATAACAAAGAAAAAGTTTTTAAACAACAAAAGAGGAATAATTCGTTAGAAAGTATTTGCTCTGAAAAATGTGATGCTGGCAATAAAATGTCAAAAGACTGAAAAATTAAGACTCATGCAGTAGATAGATGCTGGTTGCTTCACAAAGAGAGGAAAAGCTATGTTATTGTGTGGTTCATTGTCTGATAGATAAAAGGAAAATTATATTTGATGTTGCTGAAGTTTAGCAAGATGTGGTCGCAAGGAACTATCTATCATATTAATGAAAGCTCAATCATCAAATGGATATGTTGAATGATAGCAGCTTACGAATTCAAATTAAGTGTCTGAATGAATTGCAGGGCCAAAAGGAGAAATAGATTAAAGCACATCAATACACCCGTTAGGGGAACAACATTGTATCAACTCGAGGCGTTCAGTATCCTTTGTATGAAACTCCATACTTCAACGCACATCTATCAACTTTGTAGCATCATCACCTCGGATCGAGATCAACCCGGGACCCACTCTCGACCATCGGCGCATGCGTTGTAACGCCCTTATGGCGAGTCCACCGCGCCCGATGGTCCACCCCATCGAAAGGGATGACATTCACAAGAAGAACTGTCATAAGTAGTAGCAAACCCGATCCGAGGAGAGGCGTTGCTGATCCGTTTACGTAACATGCTTGCCTAGTCGGTGCTTTTCCCAATACGGGTGGATAAATGTGCTTTAACCTTAATTTGATTTACTTCAGCCATTTGTCAGCTGAACCCGGCTGCGATAACAATTGATTGTTGGTGACATAACGACATAAGTGATTAAATTGTATTAATATATATTTTTTCGCTCTTGACCACAGCGTAAACTTGCCTTAAGGATATAGTAGTGGTATAGTGCGGCCGGTTAAACAAACAAGCATTACGCGGTCCTGCCCGCGAGACGACCGCGATTTACGCTTCTCACTCCTGCAACATGTTTACGTTATTTACCACGTCATGAAATAGTGGCTCTTCAATCAACTCTACAGTGCACTGGACGATTTGGTAAGTAGGTAACAACTAAGTAACATTAGTCGATCTTCTTCAGATCCAGAATTTCAGGGGGCCTTGTACGAAAAACGAAACCCGTCAATATGAACATCGTTTTGCGGATCCGAAGTATTTTTGTACCTTTGCAATCTTTACAAGGAAAATGTATTGGAATAATAATAAAAGAATAAATATTCAGTTCAAAGCAAAGCAATGAATATCTTAATTTTTTTAATGTTCTAGCCAATGTTTTGTTGTGCGTTTTTGTACTATCTCATGATCTATTTTTTTGTTATCTGCGTTTATCTTCTTTAGCGACATTATTTCAAAATGTTTGACTTTTTTGTATTGAGCAACATTTGAATTTTAATTGTACGGCGCATGTTAAACTAGTGGGTATTGGATTTTTGGTTGATATCATATCAAGGAATACGTATTTTAGCCCGAGTAAGAACAGTATCTCTATGTTATGGTGTTTTGAGCTCTACGGGATGTGAATGATGATTGAAAATCTTTTACGGTTTTCGGTCGAGTCAATTATTTTGAACGATAATAGTATTTTATAAAACCATTTATGATAAGTATGGGTTTCGCACACTTAAAGGTTGGGTAATTTTAGTTTTTCACAGGTAATTTAGCTTAAAGAATTATGTAAGTGTATGCTCTCATAATTTACTAAAGCTATTTTAATTTAACTGCCACTGTTTGCGGTGATTAGTTTTAGTTAATATCTAGTCTGTGCCTATTACCACAGAATAGATATTAACTGACTTGACTGTATGCGTAAAATACTGACTGTAATTACTTAAACGAATTTAAGTAGGTGCGTCAGATAGAATTTACAATACGAAATGTCTAGCCCTTTTTAAACCTTTTAGAGTTGGTACATGAACAACCACAGAAAGATCTCACGATGATCGATCACATCATCATCACCATCATTATCAGCCAAAATATATATTGATCTCTCTCCGGTCGTGTCACATTGCTGTCCCATCGGACAGAGTGAAAGGAATAGAGAGTGCACCTGTGTTTGCGCACACACTTGTGCACTATAATATGTCCCGCGCAGTCGGTTAGTCGTTGTGACTGGCCACCGAAGTCGAAATCGGCTAGGTGACTATTATTATTAATAATATCAGCCAAAGGACGTCCACTGCTGAACATAGACCTCTTATATGGTTTTCCACAGCGACCGGTTGTAAGCGGTCTGCATCCAGTGTGATCCTGTGATCTTTACAAGGTCATCTCTCGGTGGACGTCCTACGTTGCGCCTTTGGTCGAAGGGTCTCCAACCTAGAACTTTTCTGCCCCAACGGCCATCAGTTCTTTGCGCTATGTGCCCTGCCCACCTGCCACTTGAGCTTACTGATTTGATGATCACAGATCAATCTAAATAAACTAGAAACACTAAAGACCCTCGTACGCTCGCTCAGACGGTTCATAATTTAAAGTAGAAAGTTAGTAAAAGCTATCAATACATGTCAATTGATCACCATGGTTCTGATAATCAGATAATAGGTCAAGAAGCGCAATTGTATGCTGTCAACATATCGAACAGCCATCAAAGACACCATAAAGCTTCGAGAAATAGTGATGTGATGACACACACAACTGCTGTTGGAATGTCGATAAAACTAATACTAACCTAATGACCTAATTGTCACGAAGGCGCCAAGCCAACGTATTTGTAGTAATTCACTTTAGAGGAGTGAATAGACAAATTAATTAATTAAAGTAAAGAATCCTTCAGTCCTGGATGATGGTATGATGATTTCATGAATAATTAGGGAAACGTATTTGTTAGCAATGGACTTAATTAAAATTTTTATTAAGCCCTACGATTTATCTATACTTAAATAGAACAATAATCCTTAGTACCTTCACGTACAAATAGATAATAGGTAACTTTGATGTCCATCTACAGAATACCGATTTCCATTTTCGAATTCGGTTTTGCGCCTGTTATCGATTAATTAATCGATACGAATATTTATATTCGCGGTTCCTACGACCACAGATATCACGTAGAGTGTACTGTTGGCGGCGCCGCACGCGCTAGTGAATGCACGAAGGGAAATTGCACAGATTTATTATTAGAATTCAACACGATCTAGAGTCCCATAATTGCATTCACATGCACTGCCATAGTGTGTGGAATATTTATCTGCGAATTTGGAAGGATAGAAGGGATTAGATCATCGATAAAATAAACTGATTTTAGACAGCATTGTTTTGGTTGCTGCCTTTTTCTTAACGTGGTAGTCATAATGCCTACCATATCGCCAATTTTCGCTTAGGACGGAGAAGCAGGAGAAAAAAACATTTATTGCGACGTCTTTTTTATTATTTTCTATTTTACTCTTAGTTCATGCATTACTGAGCATATTATGAGGTAATTTTATTATCTCCGGTAATAAGTTATTCTTCCCAGTAGCTACTATATTTTCAACAGTTTTATTTAAAAATCATGTTCACAAGTTCTTTCTGACATGGTATGATCAGAAAATAAATGTTCATTGAATATTTATTGATTTGCAAGTGATCGTTTCTTATTACATTACCTACGTTGGTAGTAATTTTATTTAATCTTTAAGATCAAGTCAGCTAATCAAATAAGAATCTACATTGCTAACTTATCAATTAACGAATTATGTGTTTGGTTATGATAATTTAATAACACTTTTAATGCTTATTGCTACCGAGATGACGGAAAAGGGCTCGTATTCACTCGGAGCTGTTAAAACCACCTTTTCAATAAATGTTTTGTATTAACAAAAATTTATGAAAAAAAAACATTTCATACGTCACGCATATTTTACAAAATCATTATCATTTTGGTCAACATCACTAAGCTAGCATAGTCAAATCATTAGCATAGTAAAATTTTATTTATTTGTATAAATAGACCAGCAAGTATATCTTTTAAAATACTGCTCTTAAAATACTTTCTTTTTCCGCGCTATATTGTATGAAATCCTATGCTATCACTCAAAAAAAAACTTTTTACACTTAATGTACTATACACAGGACATCGACTTTGTGCTTACTGCCCAATAGGAATTACGACTTCCCTTTAGAATTAACATAAGAATCTCTTGATCTAAGGCCTAAGCCCTAACATTACTTGTACATAGGCATTTATAACAAAGTGTATGTTCGTGTGTAGACTCGTCCTATTCTGAACCAGACCTTGTTAATTGCGCCCTGTCTGGGCACGCCGTTACTTGGTTAGGAGTTACGCACCTGTTAAAAAACGGCTGCAACTATTTGTAGGTGAAATCTGTGACGACACGAATAAGGTACACTGCTAGGCCTAATTAACTCTTTACTTATTTGGTAGATAGATAAATCTTTATTGCACAACACATAGATTAATTACAAAATCGTTTTATTGTACCTTTTTATTAAGATGATAATGGAAATTAACTCTGTTGTATGCCTTTTTGCTGTCAGGTTTAACTTCTCGTTCAATAAAGTTGAGCTTTGAGCTTTTTAAGGTTGGCATTTACCATGTAGGTACTACAGTATTTTATTTTTTCTACATTTGATAAAACCCAATTTAGGTAATAAAAATAACACAAGGTTTAAAAATGCTGCGTTTATTTTACAAAGTGCGTAAAGCCCCTTAATCGGTAGGCTTACCGGCTACCTCTTGTTATTGGCAAGAAATTAGTTGTTTGAATTACTAGGCCATAGTAACTCGTCAAGGTGTGGAGATGAAAAATAATGGTCATTTAGCTTAAAGTTAAAGTTTGTGGTGCGGCAACCTTTACCTCAGGAATTAGTAGGTAGTTCCAAAGTGTAGCTAAGAAAAATAAATGATGTTGTTTATCTAACTTCTTCCTATACCCAGGACAATCCTACTATCAGCCTAGAACATGCATATTGCAAACTAATTAAACGTGAAAAAAGTAAAGTTAGCCTGTAACGTCCACTGCTGAGCAAAGGCCTTACCTCAAACTATGATGTAGGTAATTAAACGTATTTTATTGATAAGGAGATAGGTCTATAGAACTATCTAAATTACGGAACTGTCTTTTTCTAGTTTTTATTTTAGAGCATAATTTCACTAGTTTGTACAACCCCTGTAGTTGTATGGTAATTTGCAATCATTTGTCTTTTTATTCTAGGGGACTCAAAGCCGAGTAATAACAACGTAAAATTTATTTTCTGTCATTTAACGTGTTTGCATGCTTCACAATGTAAATGGTGCCCATTTATTTGACTGCTACACTAATAACTCTATACCTCGGCGGCGTTACTAAGTGGTAGCTAGGATTCCAGTCTTCTCAGGTGCGATGCAATTATTGCGCCCGCGCCGCTTCCGTGCTCTTGCGCATTGATTTATACGTTCCCGGGCTATCTTGTAATGGATTCGATTTGATTAAGCCCGGACAGATAGCTAATCAAGGGATGATTTATTCGGCATACCGATGTAATTGTGCTATTGGCTTTGCTTGTGCAGAGGCAATCCAAGGACATTCGTATCTGAGGGAAATTTAGTTATAAATGTACGCTTCGGTACGGCAAAAGCAGTAGGCCTACTACGAAAAACGAAATGCGTCAATGAGATTGTCGTTTTTCAGATCTGAAACATTTTTAGTATGGAATCCTTACTACAAAATGCTTCGAATCCACAAAACGAATATCGTATTGACGGATTTCATTTTCCGTAGTCGGTCTGCAGTTTCCTGTCAAATCTTTATATAGTTCATTTTAGTTAAGCTTCAATCGAGGCTCAATAAATCAGCTCATTATCGTTGCTCATTTTAAATAAGAAGAAGAAGAGAAGAAGTCATCGACCTGTCAATTTTAAACTACAACAATCTCCTTATATCTTTGCCATGATTTGAGCTCAGTGGCCAAATCAATCTCAATACTAAGACCTCAATCCATTGTGATTTCAATATTGTTTTTCCTCTTATACCAATAAGTCATTGACATATCCTCACGCGTTCTTGCGAAAGTGACACTAGTCACTCGTCTGATTTCCTGCGGGAACGCGGAAGACCCTGCGTGTGCGCATGGCACGCGTAGAGCCGTCACGATGGTAATCACTGACGACGCTTTGTGCAGTTAATAGTTATACAGTAGCGTCATTTCAAAAATATATATACTTCCCTAAAAAAAAACTCACAAAAGTTTGTGATATAATATAAACTTTATAGTAGTGTCCTTAAGTTAGGTGTTGCTATTTAAAGACTAGATTTGACTCCCGTATTCCATACAAGTGAATTGCTCGCATTTACAGTTTAGAGTTTTTGGAATGAAAACTCCAATATAATTTTTGGCATAACATTAACATAGATTAATTTTGGAGGAGCGAGACTACTGTTTATCTCTGCTAGGATGTTTTACCTATGTGAAAGACACAGATCGACTTAATTTATAAATAAACTTGGTAGGTAATTATTATGGTCTGCTTTCTGGCGATGGTAAAAATATCAACTCTCGTGGAGACACCGTTTTTCGACACAAATGAGACGAAAACCGTACCATTTGAACAATCAAACCCCTGGTTTTGAATTTGAAAAGCCGACCCCGTGTTACGGAAACTGGCGAGGTCAAAGAAGAAGAATAAGAGAACCTTTGGTTTTGGATATTGTATAGTGAGTACTTTATAAATAGCACGTAATAAGCTTATACACCAATTACAATAATTGGATGCAGTGATGTAGCCCAACCAACTATCGATATTTTATAGCTTTAAAACACTTTACGGATTTATTTCGCGCACATTTATTTGTAATTAAATGCCTGACGTTTCGAATTCTTTACAGCATCCGTGGTCACAGACACTATCAACTCGTATGCTTTGCATATACGAGTAGTACCAAGATCTTGTGAGGAGTAATCACTAGCCCACAGCCCTGCTCCACTTCTTACTTTATAGCACCATTGTCTGCCTCCCCGACTGTAAATGCTCTACAATTAATGGTTACTGCGAAACATATCCCATGATTTGTCAATCGGCAAATCTTAGTCGTATGCAATTACTATAATTAGTCAAATGGAGACAATGGTGACGGTGACCGATTCGGGCGCCGTAGGAGCGGCGCCGGCGCATGGTGACGTCACATCCCGTTACAACATTGTGAGATCAGCTGATCGGATATTGATTTGTACAAAAACGCGCCTTTTTCGCTTTGTGGACGCCGTTTTGTTGTTTTGATCTAGATATGGACATAATAACGGGTGGTGACTTGGGTTTCTTTTGCTCATTGTATTAAACATTTGCCATTTGCATTAGTAATGTATGAGTAGGTCAGTTTACCCAGGGCCTTTTGTTAGGTCCCTTCTAATGTATTGCTTTCCTTTTATCTAGTATCTTGTATTTGCCTTCTATGTTGTGTCAAAAAAAATTAAGAGTATCAGTTTCAGGACAATGACCTTACATGCGGAATTTGATAGGAGAACTGATAATGAATTCGCACTTTGGTAAATCTCCGAGCTTTTAATCAAATCTGCGTAATAGAAGCCTTATCGTATTCCACATCAGCACAAAACAGTACTCGAAAAAGTTGAGTGTCAGCTACTGAATTGATTAACGAAGTTGCGTGAACGAACAGTAATAGCCACCAAGTTTTTTGACATGAATGGCAATTGCAGAGGACTAGAGTAACCCAAAAGGATGAACCGATTTTCGTATAGTTTCTTTTGTTGCATAGACAATTTTTTTCAAGTGTTCTTTCTAAGGCATGTTTCATGTCAATCTTTTCAGCCGTTTTTATTATTTGAGACGGTTTTATTTTATTTTTGTATTAAACATTTCGAAGGAAATTCACAGATACTTTGAAAGTAGCTAAAATGGTAACTCCATACAGAACCAACCCATTTGCGATCATGTAACCATTATTTATAATTAAATATCTATTTACAACTAGAATATTATCTGCACGTAAGTTAAATGATCATAACGAGAAATTTTTATTACGACGTTCTCCTTCACCGAAAAAAACATGTAATTAAAATATTAAGGTAAATTGTTCAATTATCGCATCGATTAATCTTTAATCTGATGCATTTTGCTCTAGACCTTATCGGTCAAGTAATTAGTTTAAATTTTACATTTTGCTAGCTTACTCCGATTTTAATCTGCTTCTAGTATGAATGGTTTATTCATTCAGTATACACGGGTATTAAAAGCTAACTCAATGCTAATTATTGCAAGCTACTGCAGCCTTCTTGTAACACGGTCGAAGCAATCTAGATCACATACATATTCATGGGTTATGAATTAGAAAATTCCGTTTTGACCAGGTGCACTTCACTCCCGCAAGCAAAGTATACTTAGCTAAATTGTATAATGTTCACTATCAATACGCCCCATGCAGCGGCGATTGAGACGAATTACAGCAATTATTTTTATAGGTTTACACAAAGGGCAACAGTTATCTAGTTGGGAAACATATTTATTAATTAGTTAAATGGCTTCTGGGGTCTAAGGGCCACGTATTTGCATTTAACAATCGTAAATATCGTGTGGGTATGGTTGAGTGATCTGATTACGGGGTTATGTGTTTAGGCGATTTTTCACTTTTGCTTTCGACTGAGGTTTTACTTTTTAGTTCTAAGTGGTGGTTAGTAATTGGCGGTAATTCAGTTTGTAATTAAAGACTGCGTGTTAATGACGTAAGTAATGGTTGGTACTATAATATGAGATCTAACGGTATGCTGGCTGCGACCTTTTTTGTGTTCCATCGACGTAGATTAAAAATAACTTGACTTAACTTAACTATTAAGATAGGTATATTAAATAACATGAAATTCAAGTTTTTATTCCTATCTAATGGTTGTCATTATTTCATGACTACCTAAGCTTTCATCTTTCAAAGCCCTTCATAACAAGGTTTTCTTGAAAAGGTTTTCTTTTTCCAAAAATGATGATTTCTGGCAACTTCTCTTATGCACCGTGATCTTTCTCTGTCAATTAAAAACCCGGGCTGTAATGACTAGTTACTTCATGTATTCTCTTCTCAAAGACCTACTTACTCAGTCTTACAGAAATTATAATAAACAGCTGATTTAACTTCCTACTGTTCTACAAACTGATTCTTAATAGACTACAGATTGTGTGAAGTAGCATCCACAAATAGCCGTGGTGTGTTTGTAAGGCGCTTGCGCAGTCCATTTACCTCTGAACTAGTTGCGAACTTGAACCTACATCAAGGCTGTTTAATCAGTGCTGTAATTAGCACTAGAGTAAGACTTACATCATCAAACGAATGATTTGGAAATACAAGAGGCGCCGAAAATTCTGCAAGCCCAAGTAAACGTTAAGGACTATTATAGGATGAAGATGAAGATGATAATGTCCTCCCAGACGAAGGCAACATTTTTAGCTGGTGTTAGAATGGGCTCTTGCATGGGCGCGAGTATGACTTGCATATTGACATCATCAATCCTTTGCTTTCATAGTCATATAAGTGTGTCATCATAAACTATGCTTTGTTTAAAGTTACAAAAATTCACAGTCACCAAACTCTTTGGTTTATCGCTCAAGACCTTTTTATCAGCATCACACAGATAAATAAGGTAGATTTTTTGATTTGTTTCAAAATTTAGATTTCATCACATGGGCATAATATTCAACAAACCGCCGTAGAAATCACTTCGTGCAGTGAAAGCCTTCAAATAGGATCAACCAGTTTTTACTTCACACTACGAAGTTGCTAGCTTATTAATGAGCTTCAGCTTTTACGGCTCGAACTATTTCTGTGACCGTAAAATCAGTTTTACCGACCGAGTTATTTTTACTTGGCATTGTAACTTGCTGAGGCACAGTGATAACGAGAAAGGTGAAAGATTTGTGGAGGTTTGTAGTTAGTTAAATTTTTACCCAACTACGGCGAAGCAAAAAGGAGGGTTATGATTTTGACCTGTATGTATGACGTAATGTATGTATGATGTGAGTATGGATGTTCATCTGTTCCCTCATAACTACTAAACTATTTATCATAATTGGACAAATGAGGTGTTGGAAGCTTCTTAATCGTCCGCTGGTTATAGGTAACGTAAGAGACATAAAGTAAAGAACTAAAAAACATTAAAGATAAAATAATTATGAAATCAAGACTTTTAATAATTTCCTTATTATATTAACCATCGAATATTGAACTGATTTATTGAGTAAAAGCACTTACTACTTTCTTATTTATTCCCATATATACTGACATCAACTAGTTCAAAAGCATTCCTCTGATATTATAAGCCTGACATTCAATAGAAGGTCTTGATGCAAACGCTTCTACCAATGTTTGTTCATGTAGCTTCAATGAGGTCTTTTAATTTAGATAATGCGTCCCTCCCATCACTAAATTAAAAATGGCCGCTAAATAGAACTAAATTAGGAGCAGTCGTAAAAATTCAAGTGCAGGCCAAGTGTGAATTAGAAGAACTGTATGTGAGGCCACTACTCAATAGAATTTTGTTTGTGGGAATATACTTCCTTATTATGAAACACACGGATGATCATGAATATTCAGTAACTCATTTCATAATTAGTATATTTATGAATGTTGGCTACAACTTTCTCAGTGCTAGCTCACACAGCAAAAATACATGCCATTTATAAATAGTAGGGTCTGGAAAAATATTTCGTAGATGAAAAGAATTAGAATTTTCCACAACTGCATCGCCAAACAACGGTTCCACATCCCCCCCAAAAAAATCAAGCGATCAAACTATTAACCTCTATCGGCAACAACATTTACAAGCCATAACGTACCATCGATACCCCAATTAGTGTCACACATTCGGCTATTTGTACCAGTGATCTCATTCCTGGAGCTGTAATTTATCACATAGCTGCCGATACAGTGACGCAAGTGACCGTCGATCCGTGACAGCTGAACACTCCCTGATGAGATATGCGGCTGGGTGGCCTATTTCTGATGATGGCATCGTGAGCTGAAAAATGTGGGGGACGTATACCTACACACATAGCTTGTAGCGAATACGGGTGGATACTTAGCACAAGTATGCAGCAGCTTTGAAGGTGCTGTGCTTATCATAGTATTGCTATAGGAATACGTCAGGGTGCAAAAGCAAGCGGACCTGGCAAAGAATTTGTGCTGAACAAGGCTATTATTATATGAGTTGATGAGATATGCATCTGTGTGGCCTATTCTTGATGATGGCATCGTGAACTGAAAATTTAGGGACCTACAGGGGATGGTATTGCTTTAAGAATACGTCATTATTCAACTGTTGTCTGTCCTACAATGAATTTGAGTGGATGCATAATACTTAAACCAACATATTTAACGCCTTATGTACATCTTTTGTTTAGACTTAGATTTTATTGGTGTCCAGTAGGTCAATAACACGTTAGATATGATAATTTGTTGATAAGGCTATTATACTAATCAAAAAAAATCTTTAGGTTCATGACAGTCTTATACGCAAATCCTTAGGTCTACCAATGATAGTTTTCGTTTTCATTTATTATCTATCATGCTACAACCACAGCTCCAACGAACTAATGAAAATAGTATCACAGCCAATGAAGATCAAATCTGCACACCATTACATTGACAGGCACTTCATTAACGAAGCCAAATGGCGGCTTACACTAATCAGAGTACAATATTGTATTGGCAATGAGCCAAGGACTCCGATTGGGACAGGATGGGTTAATAACCGGGAGGACAAAGGTATGGTTTATGTTAATGTGTTTTAAGGGCTGATAGATAAAAGACAATCGTTTTGCCAAATACGCTTCGGTAGGTACTACCTACTTGTTCAGTTCAGTGACCTCCTGACCTTTAAACTCCATGAATCATGAAATAGTACTTACAGATAATTAAAGTCAAGAATTGCTAAATATAATAAAATAAAAACATTATTTTAATACTCTTTTTACGATGCTATGTAAAACTGGCACGATACGTAACATAAGTGTGTTTTCAACCTATACTATTTTGATGAGGTAAAAAGGTTCTTTTTTTAATATTTTGACATAAAAGGTTTTTTTTTCAATCATTTAAAATTACCGGCACACGCTCAAAGAGCCAGCACATATAATATAGCCCGTTTTTTTAGTCTGAGTGTAATAAGCTTTAATATTGTTAAACACGAATAACTTTTGCATATAGTTATTACGTTTACTTATACAACACATAACGGAATCTTGTTTGAACGTGATTTCGATACAACTACGTAACATCTCGATATTACACCTACCCTTGCGATCGTATCTTCCGTTTTGTATTCAACATAATTCTATCGGCGTTACAAACACGGCTGTGACTCTAATGCTAAATGCAAATGTATGTACCCTAAACTACAAATGTAATCTTTGCGTTTCAATTTTAATCTGAACTCTATGAGCATTAAATTAGAGGTCATTTATAATAGTATTGTGCTGTTCTACGTGGATATGTTTAACACTCCGATTAATTACAATGAACAGTTCGTTGCGATCGCGTTTGTGAATGGCCACTATAATGTATGCTAATATATCTGCGCGTGAGTGGATAGTGTGAATGAGCGATCGCTTTTCCGCTCTTTGTATGTGTTGTGGTTAGTATATCAATCATTGATGAAATCATTCAGAAACAGATATTTGATTATTGAAAATACAAAATATTGATAATAATTAAATGTTTAAAAGGTTGATAAAGAAGTCCATTTCCTTTCTTGTTGTTACTAGCAACACGTTATACTAATTAGTAAATTAACTCCAGAAATAAAATAAAGGATTCTATACCTACGGAGTATTCACAGAAATGGGGTAAAAATGAACACACGTCGGCCCTACACTAGGCATCATCATAATGTTAGTGATGATGTGATGTTATAGGCCAAAGGACGTTGCTGAACCTTCCCCCAACCGGTCTGCTTCCAGTGTGATTCTGCGATCTTTACATAGTTGTCAGTCCATCTTGTTCACTGCGCGTTTGGTCGAAGGCTCTCCAATTAAGAACTTTTCTGTCCCAATAGGCTAAGACTAGGCATAGTACAAGGATAATGATGTATTTATACAAAATATACATAAAATATTATAATTCAATTCCTCCGAGAGGCTCAAATCTTAAGGTTCTTATTCAGGTAACTATTGTAATAATATTCAATTATATATTTCTTACACAATTGTTACAGATTGTTTGCGGTACAGCTGAAATGTCCAGTCACACACGCACAATCATCAAGCACTGAAGTTGGACGACCGGTAAGCAAACTTAATAAATTGTATAATAATATACTCCTACCGATTTTCGGAAATGGCGGCTCCTCTCAACAGAGATAGGCCAAGAGGTCTACTACGAAAAACGAAACCCGTCAATATGATTAACGTTTTTCGGATCCGAACGATTTCTAGTATGGAATGCTTACTACGAAATGCTTCCGATCCGCAAAATGATTATCGTATTGACTGATTTAGTTTTTCATAATAGGCCTTCAGGTACGCGGGAGATATTATCTCGTAGTGCCGAGATGTGTGCGCGATACACAAGTGCACTCTCTGTTCCTTCACTCTCATTAAATCGGTGAGACGACAGGATCCGACATGACCGATGAGAGATCAGGCGCAGCAGGACCAATGCAATGTGCTACGGAAGCACAGAAGTGTCATCACCACCAACTTCCTTATTCCGAGCCGTTTCCGAGTACTTTCAAGACAAAAAAAACTCAGAAACTCGGCTCGACCCAGGACAGGATACGAACTCAGGACCGTTTGGCGAACTAACGGCTGCATTATTGTGAGATGTAAAACAAAAAGAACATTAACGAGGGCTAGTTTCGCCATGACGATGATTTTTATTGAATACAAATGGTGAAATTCACAATTTTTGGGCAGTAATAATGATACATTTTTAAAAATAACACCAATGAGTACAAATTAATTGAAAAGAGAACTTCCTCCTTTATTAAAAAGTCAGTTACAATATCGACGGTTCCCGGGCTATTTGTATGAAGCGACATTTTGGGCGAAATTGACTTATATACATATTTGGAATCAGCGAATTTTTCCGCGTCGTTTGAGCTGGGTTTGGTGACGATCTGGGCACTTTTTTGTCGCTCAATACAATCGCATTTTCGGGGCTTATTTTGCACTGCGATGTATGTACCGACACAAAATTTTGGCAAATTTAGGAACTGTGTACTTAAGCTCACTATGAAATACCAGAGAGTTATTTAAACCCTCTTTCCTGGATCAACAATTTACAGACAATGTACGTTAAACCAATTAGCCTCACCTTATAAATATTTTGAAATGTCGCTTCATACATTTAGCTTTACTTTATGAATACATAAGATTGTCGCATAATACAATTAGCTTAACCCTACAAATACATAGTAAAGTCGCTTCATACAATGAGCTTTACCTCATAAATATTATCTGCTTATTTCAGAAAACTTAATTACTCAGGCACGATTAGGAACAAATAAGTAAAAATGAAATCGGCGCTTAAACGAAATAGGCTATACACCACGAAAATGTATGGTATATAACATTTAAATCATTAGGTCAGGTATGAAATGAACAACTCTTCAATTTCATGCATTTAGCCTGGAGCTATTATTTTCAGTACTAGGCGGTTAAGTCATTTAGCCTGGAGCAAGAATTAATAAACCTAGGCGGATAAGTCATATAGCCAGGAACAACAAATACTTATCCTAGGCGGTTAAATCATTTGGCCTGGAATAAAAAAAAAAAAAAAAGGATCACTTTGTATTAAACGACATGTATCTTTGTTAATAATAGGAATATCAGAAAAAAACCTAATCAGATTATGCAGAGTATGTAACGTAATCAATAAATATAACTTTTTTTTCAAAATTTAACAAATTGCGGAAGTTATGTTTTTTTTTTCAAAAATCAAAACTTTAAACAGCTCTGGTGTAAAGTTTACAAAATGTCGCTTAATACAAATAGCCCGGGAACCGTCGATATAATAATATATGTCTATACCTGTAATATTAGATGGAATATTTTGGTTAGAGTAGTGTCAAAATATTATAACAACGAAATCTGATGACACTGATCCCATATCAAATTACGGCAAAAATGACACTACTTTATTATTTAAACAGATGTTAGTAACACAATATTATGAACTTCCGCATTTTATATGCCGAGTACAATATGTACATATTTTAGTACTTGATTAAAATATGCATAGATTTCTGTTTTCTACTAATAAATTGCAGATTCATTTCTATATTCTAGAAGTAAAATTAATGTGATAAATAGTAAAGTAACTTTTGTCCTATTTTTTTCTGTAAGACACTGTTGCAATTGTCATGTAGTGTTTATACAATTTGTTTGTCAATCTAGATTTAAGATACTAACCAAAGCCTGATATTTCTCAGATTGTCAACTGTAGTATAGACCTATTAAAATCAAATAAACTGTGCGATGTTAAACACGCATAATCAAACGCCCTGTTTTCATATAAGCTTAGAAACACTAACGTTGAATTGATCTTTATTCTAGAAATACCAAGTTTCATCTTCATTGTGGCTTTAATAGACCACCAGCATAGCATCAAGTCTGTTACTATGCGTGTATAAAACCAATTGGTACAAAATGGCGAAATAATTCGTACATCGTCAATAACAAACCAATGACCGATCAATCAGTTCACAGTTCATAACGAATGGTCTGAATAGTAACACTTGTTAAATGAAGTCTATTTTTATTTTATTACCATGTCCAAACATTCGGCCGGGTCAACGTGTCTGTTGAAGTTAGTCATTCTATTCGGTCATTTCGATACGTTGAAGTTTAAAAAATACTTATATTTTTCGGGTAAAAAAAAATCTCATGCTTCATACAAAAAGTAACTGTTA
Organism: Pyrausta aurata; assembly: GCA_963584085.1. Classification (NCBI taxonomy): domain Eukaryota; kingdom Metazoa; phylum Arthropoda; class Insecta; order Lepidoptera; family Crambidae; genus Pyrausta; species Pyrausta aurata. Next base: position 8,021,778 of record OY757270.1, on the reverse strand, counting down.
GAGGAGTAAACTAATAGTTTATAGATTAAAAGTGAAATAGAAGTATTGATTAAAACACTTTACGGATTGTTTGACACTTTAATAGTTTTCGCATAAACTTCAGAATCAAACAAAATAGAAGTAGCTCTTTATGAAATACGATTAGATGGGAACGCAGCCTAAGGGTTTAGTTAGATAATTTTAGTATGACACACTAGCTTTCAATGTTGATGACCAGATTTGAATTTGCTAATAACTAGATAAACAACATTATCAAAGGTTTTTATTAATTAATAATTCTTTGATATTGGAACATTCACTGAATTCTATATTTTATATTTAAAAACATCAACAAAATTATAGATGTTTGATTTCGTGTACTTTCAGATGGCGCGAACGACGCTAGCGCGACCGAACGCAACGATATACGCGTGGAGCGCGTGGGGCGCGTGGAGTGCGTGCTCGCGAACGTGCGGAGGGGGCGTCTCCGTGCAGGAGCGCCGGTGCCTGCCCAGGGCGCCTGCCAGGTGCGTGCCTTCATTAGTAACTATAATATACCTTAGTAACTAATAGTAAGGAACATAGAGTAGATGATGATAGCGCGACCGAAAGCATAGATATACGCGTGAAGCGCGTGGGGCGCGTGGAGTGCGTGCTCGCGAACGTGCGGAGGGGGCGTCTCCGTGAAGAAGCGCCGGTGCCTGCCCAGGGCGACTGCCAGGTGCGTGCCTTCGTTAGTAACAATATACCATAGTAAACATAGAGTAGATGACGCTTGCGCGACCGAACGCAACGAAGTTAACGTGGCGGCCGCGTGGGGCGCGTGGAGTGCGTGCCGTGCTTGCTTGACCGTGCCCGAGCAAGGATCATAGAGTAAATGACGCTAGCGCGTCCGAATGCAACGAAATTCGCTTTAAGCGCGTGGGGTGTGTAGAGTCCGTGCTCGCGTACGTGCGGAGGGGGCGTTACCGTGCAGGAGCTGTGGCGGTTTAGGCTAGGTTACATTAGTAATAATAGCAAAATGATTAGTAACTATTAGTAAGGCACATAGAGTAGGTGATGTTAGTGCGACCGAAAGCAACGATCCCCACGTGCATGGAGCTTGTTGTAGAGATTCAAGGTAAAACTGTAAAGTTGGCGCAGTAAAAGCGCTTACTCCGAGCGTCTTTCAATGGATATGTCTGATAGCATTTCAAACACGATGCAAATATTATTATGTACTAAGCACTTTCCCCAAAGATAAATAGCCAACCACTCAATTTCTTCTCAGAACTACCAAGCAATCCTATTTTCCTTTCTGATTTACCTCAAACTGTTCACATTATTTTCCCCGCACAATCGCGGTCAGATTTAAATTAAATCGTGTTGGGTTGCATACGTCTAGACAACTTGGACTCGCAGCAACAATGCGTTGTCACAAACGCACTCTCGTGAATGGGTGTAATGGGTATTTACGGTGACAGTTCGCAATCCAATCACAGTTTATATAAACGGCGCCTTTGTACGGATTTGTGTTGATCGAGATGCGCGGGAGCAATGAGAATTTTATTGGTGGAAAATGCTTTAAAAAATTACCCATTTCATCCCAGTTTTACCATGGTGGAAAAATCGCGTAATTATTTATTTATTTATTTATAATGAATTTACAATAAAGCTTAACTTAAGAAACGATGCTATTCACAGCGTTACATAAACCTGTGGTTTTACCGAGCGCTGGTTGATATTTTTTTATATGTTTAATTAATATAGAGAACACAAGAAATAAATGAATTAAGGGACAAGGAATATGTAGTTTTTTTTTATTTAGATGGGAATATAAAAATGTTTTGTTTTAAGTAGACTAGAGCATCTTTTTGTAGAAAATTTGTCTAACCATAGTAATGTGACACAAGAATCGTTTATCGTCTTTTGTCAGAAGCTTGAACCATAGACTATGGACTGTTAAACATGTTGTAAATCTTCGCGACGTTTACAGTAGGTTGATGACGCTACTGTCACCTACAGTCGTGTCTTTATGTGTTTGTCATAGACAAGTTAAGGACAATGATCATCAAATGGTAAATAAGTTAGAGTTACAAAAATCCTACCTTCTTGATTTTACAATTAAGAGCCATATGACAGTCTGGAGATTCTCAGATTTTACCGAATTTATCAATGTGTGTGTGCGATTTTATATGTCCGGGACACAAAAAAATGTTAACTGTAATTAAACAATTTTGATACTTTATCTCTAGGTAGTAGGCTATGCGTATGATGAACACAGAAAATGATGGTCTTATAAAAGTCGATGTGATAAATCAATGTTATACCAGTTTTTTTTGTATTTAAAATACCTATTACGAATACAGTGAATACAGTTCGGAATCAGGGCTCGCGTCAATTCCGTTCGCGAACATTTTCCTTTAGATAATTATATAACTAAATTCACAGATTTAAACACAAACGTACAGTTATAATAACGTAAAAAACTTACAGCATAGAAAAAACGAAATGCATCCAAAGGGTGAAGACATATAGAGGCGGGTAACACGCACTGACACGCTACGACTAACCAGTGTTATGCCGTGTTGGCTATTTCATGGAATTGAAATGCTTTATAGAGACTTTTCCGACTCAAGTCTTGATTTGAATCTTGTTTTAAAATAATTTTCTAGTGTCAGTCGGTCCTTATTTGGATTGTTGTAACGAATTTCTTAAATATTTCGAGATTAAAAATAGATGACTTGGCACACCACTAGTCAGTCGGTACAGGTTGGTACCGGTTATCTGCCTCTTTATGTCTTCACCCAAATCGTTACTTCTCAGAGTAGGTATTTTTTTACGAATGTAAACTCCACGAGAAACGGGGACTAAGGGTTATTGGTGGATGATGCCATTGGTTCTGCACTTGATCTACCACGTGTCATACCAGCTGGATGCTATGAGGATTTATTTACACATAAATGCTTTTTAGTGTAACGCTGTTCTTTGATATGATTTGTATTTTGATATATGAAGTATGTCACAAGTTATTATAGCTGACATTCAGAAAATGTAGTTAAGAAAATTTCGATCAAGATTTCAAGTATTTCATGTATAATAGATGATAAACAAGAGAATTTTTATTTAATTATTTGGTTTACACCGGTATTATATCATTTTGTCCATATACATTTTTCAATAATGAAATATTATATGTGGACTTGAATAGAACCATGGAACTTCATGGCATTTGCGTACAATTTGAATACAGGTTCATATTAACTACATACACATCACATGAAACGCTTCTATTTAAACGAGCGTTTTACTATACAAGTTTATAGTTAGGTTGTGGTTGTAGATTGTGGTAGAAAGAAAAGTAATGTTAAATAAGCAAAATATTGCCCTATTTATTTAGGTTTAAACCATTGAAACACTGTTACTAGCGTAGTGATATAATGCCATGAACAAGTCCCACACAGTATGGAATTGACGCCAATGGCCAATGGTATGTACGTACAAGTGCGTATCAAAGGTTGTGGAACTAAATAACCCCTATATACGGTATATATTAAGAAAAACTGACCTTTTACTTTTTGTCGTCCGTTTATTTTTATTCAAAATCCAAAGCACGAATGATGTACATGATACAGTGATGCACGACTCAAAGTCAAATACTTAAAACAAAAGCCCTTATTTGTCTTCAATTTTGTTGGGTTAATGGTCACTTCACCACCATACTATTTCAATAAAACCGACTTAAAAAACAAAACACATTAAAAAGTCTTAAATAAACTCTTGAAAGGACTCCATTTTAGGCAAACCATTTCTTTTTGGAGTTGATGCCCAGATAAATATCGCTTAAGATGGAACTTGAGAGAGCCCATGCGATGGCACTGACTTCAAAAAGAAATGGTTTGCCTAAATTGGAATCCTTTGAAGAGTTTAGACTTTTTAGTGAAAAAAAAACTTCGACCACAGAAAACTTTGCTTCATATCCAGCCTCGGCGCGCCCCAGCCCTGTTTTATAATAACTTAAGGGGTAAGAGGTAAATACCAATTCAAAAAAGTAAATTCTTGGCCTTATTAATTCAGTATTTGACTAAAATTGACATTTAACTGTTTGGTGATAGAATCAGTTTGCTCATCATATACCACAATTTTATTTTGTAGACAATTTTTTATTATTATGATTTTTGTCGATAATTTTGGTACTAGTATCTGCACATTTTGTTTGATCAAGTTTCGAAAATACAAATTGTATATGTCGACGCAAGACCATATTAGTTAAGCAATCCCTGTTTGTAATTTTACTAAGATATAGTTAGGGTTCATTTAACAAGTTCTTAATTCTTATTTTGATTTTTAAACAGCTGCACATAGCTTATTTGGTAATGTTAGATGAGTTTTTAGAATGTATGAACTGATTTGATCTTGCTTTCTTGTCGGAACATTTGCCGTCATAATTGTTAATGTGCGTCGGCGGATGTTCCGAATAAAAACGATTAAAAATTATTGTTAGGGGTAAACCTAGCTTCTAAAAATAAGTAATGAATTTTGACATTGTTTTGATATCTGTGAAAATTCTAATAACCAAAATTGTTTAACTAAAATGTAATGTTTTGACTACGCAGTATTTCCATCTTAACGTAATTTTGACGTGTGTTTTTCGGCGGATGTTTCAGATAGAAATGATTATAAAATACAGTGAAAGCTGAACTAAGTTTCTAAAAATAAGTAATGAATTTTGACACCGTTTCGATTACTGTAAAAAATCTAGTAACCAAAATAGTTTAATTAGAAGTAATGTTTTCGATTACGTAGTATCTCCGCCGAACGCCATTTTGATTTGTGTTCGTGAAGTTTATAAAAAGTGATTTGTGTGGCGCGGCGAGGCATTATTGGTCGAACCTTGGAATAGGTGAGACGGTGTATCATCAGGAGTAAACTAGGAGCCCTGTGAGTACCTACCATTGTTATTCTAACTTAGTGCTTGTATTATTATAATATTGTCGGAAATAAATCAAGTGTTCCAATATTGTTGAGTGTTGTCATTTGCGATGAGTGAGAATAGTGAAGGAAATAGTGACGTCGCCGATGGTGACGTCACTCTTTCAGAAAACCCCGCTGGTCTAAACCCGTCGTTATCAGAAGTGGGATTACCACCCACTTCTGCTCGCCCATCTGATTTAAATAATGAAAACAGTAACGCTTCTGTTAACGGTGTACCAGCGGAGTTTTTCTCTCAAATGTTTCAAATGATAAAGCATGTATCCGATCGACTGACAACTTTACCTGATTCAAAAGTAAAAATTAACGACGTTTTTTTACCATCCTACGATCCGGATACCAATATTGGAGTGCGTGAATGGTGTCAACATGTTACTACTGCCATGGAAACCTATAACCTGAGCGACTACGATGTACGAATGAAAGCGGGTAGTTTACTGAAGGGTCGCGCCAGGTTATGGGTTGACAATTGGCTTGTTTCAACCAATACGTGGGAAGAATTGCGCAATGTACTGATTACTACATTTGAACCTGAGAATAGATACTCACGCGACGTTGTCCGTTTTCGGGAGCACAATTACGACAGTTCAAAAGACATCGCGCAGTTCTTATCACAGGCTTGGGTCTTATGGCGACGTATTACTAAAGACAAATTATCCAATGATGACGCAGTTGAGGCAGTAATCGGTTGTGTTGGCGATGAACGTTTGAGAATTGAGTTGTTAAGTGCTAGGGCTACATCAGTACCAGAGTTGATTTCAGTAGCTTCATCTATACGACGCAACAAGCGTCCTCACCCTACGACATCTCACGTCCAGCAGGTACCTAACAAACAACCGAGATTTTCCGACAAACCATCTTTCTGCCAGAATTGTAAAAAACCTGGTCATGATACGCAAGATTGCCGTTACCGCAATAAAAATGAAAGCGCTCAACCGCGTCATCAGGATGATAAGTCGCAAAAGGACAATAGGCCTACGTGTACGTTTTGTTCGCGGGTAGGTCATACCTATGAAACTTGCTACAAACGTGAACGCGCGATAGCTTCTAACGTAAACTGTGTAGGTATGCCTAAATTAAATTACATGCCAATAGTTATCGGGGATTTAAAACTGTTCGCGATTTTTGATAATGGGGCAGAGTGTTCTTTAATTCGTGAATCATTAGCTTCGAAATTACCTGGAAAACGAATTGATTCCGTTAACTACTTGAAAGGAATTGGACAATTCACGGTCGTATCGCTATCGACTTTGATAACTATTTGCGTTATAGATGGTTTACGGGTAGAACTTCAATTCCATGTCGTCCCGGATTACGAGTTGTGCTCTGATATTCTAATAGGTATGAACGTTATCGAAAATACGAACTTAAGTGTGGTGGTGAATTCTCAGGGTGCTAAATTGCTTCATCAACCGGTGGTTTACCACATGCGATCACAAAGTGAGAAGTTTGACAATATAGATTGTGACTTGACGGATTGTAATCAAATTGACGAACTCAAGTTATTATTGAACAAGTTTCAACACCTTTTTATCCATGGCTACCCTCGCACTCGCGTCAATACGGGTGAATTAGAAATACGTCTAAAAGACCCTGACAAGTGTGTAGAGCGTAGACCATATAGATTGAGTCCGATCGAGCGCGAAAAGGTGCGTGATATTGTGAACGAGTTACTTGAGCACAATATCATTCGCGAAAGCAAGTCTCCGTTCTCAAGCCCGATCATATTGGTCAAAAAGAAAAACGGTAAGGATCGCATGTGTGTGGACTATCGTGAGCTGAACAGGAATACTCTGAGAGATCACTACCCACTACCAATCATATCTGACCAAATAGATCAATTAGAAGGAGGTCTCTACTTCTCTACTTTTGACATGGCAGCTGGTTTTCACCAGATTCCCATATCTGAGAACTCAATCGAGAAAACTGCCTTTGTGACCCCAGACGGCATGTATGAATATTTAGCAATGCCATTTGGGCTCAGTAATGCTTGTTCGGTATACCAAAGATGCATGAATAGAGCTCTCGCGCCACTTCTTAATTCACCCGATCAAATTTGTCAAGTTTATGTTGATGACGTCCTTTCAAAATGTAAAGATTTTGCAGAGGGTCTATCACACATTGAGCGTATACTAATTGCCTTGCAGGACGCAGGTTTTTCAATTAATGTAGAAAAAACTGCCTTCTTTAAACGCTCTATTGAATACTTGGGCAATATAGTTACAGACGGGCAAGTCAGCCCTAGCCCAAGTAAGGTAGAGGCTTTAACGAAGGCACCTATTCCACAAACAGTCAAGCAAGTCCGGCAGTTTAACGGCCTCGCCGGGTATTTCAGGCGATTCATTCCCAATTTTTCGCGTGTAATGGCACCACTTTATGAGCTAACAAAGAAAGACGCTAAGTGGGAATGGAACGACAGACACGACGAGGCCCGTAACCAAATTATACAGCACTTGTCTACTGCGCCTACCCTTACACTATTTCAGGAAAACGCACCGATCGAGCTCTACACAGACGCCAGCAGCCTCAGTTACGGAGCGGTACTGGTGCAAGTCATCGGGGACCGCCATCATCCAGTCGCGTACATGAGCCAACGCACCACGGACGCCGAGAGCCGCTACCATTCCTACGAGCTCGAGACCTTGGCGGTGGTGCGGGTCATAAAACATTTCCGACACTACTTATATGGCCGGAAATTCAAGGTAATCACAGATTGTAATGCCTTGAAGGCATCCAAACATAAGAAGGATCTTCTTCCACGAATCCACAGGTGGTGGGCCTTTCTGCAAAATTACGACTTCGAGGTCGAGTACCGAAAAGGTGAGCGATTGCAGCACGCAGATTTTTTCAGCAGAAATCCTACAGCTGACAAGTCAGTCAATATCATGACCAGAGATAACGAATGGCTTCAAATTGAACAACGACGAGATGAAGTTCTCCGTCCTCTGATTGACAGTATGTCAACAGCCAACCCAGCTGAAGGATATGTCTTGGAACAAGGTGTGCTAAAGAAAACAGTCACCGATCCTACACTCGGTACGTACAAGCCAATAGTGGCACCGAAGGCATTCCAGTGGAGCTTAATAAACTCCTATCACACATCCCTACAACACCCAGGATGGGAAAAGACGCTGCAAAAGCTGAGAGAAAGTTACTGGTTTGCCAACATGAGCACTCTCGTCAGAAGGTTTGTTGACAATTGCGTAACATGCAGAACTTCAAAAGGCCCTTCAGGTGCAATTCAAGCACAGCTTCACCCGATTCAGAAACCTACGGCAGCATTCCAAGTTATCCATATGGATATTACTGGTAAGCTTGGTACGAGAAACGCTGAAGGTCAAGATGAATACGTAATAGTCACCATTGATGCATTCACTAAGTACGTACTTCTCAGTTACTCCAATGACAAGAGCCAAAGCAGCAGTCTCGCAGCACTGAAACGAGTGGTACACCTATTTGGAACCCCGGTGCAGGTCGTAGTTGATGGTGGACGGGAATTTCTCGGTGAGTTTAAAGCCTATTGCGATGGCTTTGGTATAAACCTACATGCAATAGCGCCAGGAGTAAGCCGAGCAAATGGGCAAGTCGAAAGAGTAATGAGTACCTTGAAGAATGCCCTGACGATGATCAAGAATTACGAAACGGAACACTGGCAAACGGCTTTAGAGGCTCTACAACTAGCACTCAACTGTACCCCACACAGAGTAACAGGAGTTGCACCCCTTACTCTTTTGACTCGCCGTCAACATTGCGTGCCTCCGGAACTATTTACGCCTAGTAAACATCGATTGTGAGACAATCGACTTCGAGACACTTGACCAGCATGTACAACAGAAAATGCTAGCTGCGGCTCAGTACGAAAAACAACGCTTTGATAGAAACAAAGCCAGATTGCGCCCATTCCAGAGAGGTGACTACGTACTTATCAAAAACAATCCTCGTAACCAAACTTCCTTAGACCTCAAATACAGCGAGCCTTACGAGATCTATAGGATTTTGGACAACGACCGATACATGGTGAAACGTGTCACAGGCAGAGGTCGACCGCGAAAGGTCGCACATGATCAGCTGCGTCGTGCTCCTCAGCCCGGTGAACCGGAAACCGTGTCGACGGGCTCTGATGACAACGCTCAACAGCACACTGCATCCGTGGGGGCTGACAGCATCAATCTGCAGCAAGACTCAGCATTGACGGAACCTCAGCCATCCTCATCTCAAGCTGCCCAGTTGATGGATGCCTAAATAATCAAGTGAGTTCCTCCATTTCTATCTTACTTTATTTTCATTGACAGATAATGCTGAATGGGAGAGACTAGTAATTAATAACAATACCTGTTTTATTTATTTATTTTATTTCATCATGTCTGTCAGTGATAGTTGTCACCTTATTACTCTTAAGACTGTACTCTTAAAACTCTTTCCCTTTTCCTTTTCCTACCTAATACTGTTTTCAGAACCCCTGGGGACCACGGTCATATAAGGCCTAGGCCCCAGCATCGTCCTTCCCTAATCTTTTAGGGCCCCTGTGGACCACGGCGTACAGAACCGCTTAGCACCACAGCATCTATGTCCCGTGAGCTTATTCATTGACTAAAATTTTAACTTTAGAGCCCCTGGGGACCACGGTCAGAAAATAAGGCCTAGGCCCCAGCATCGACCTTTCCATACTCCTTTAGAACCCCTGTGGACCACGGCGTACAGAACCGCTCAGCACCACAGCATCATCCTATCACTGAACATGCAAGTATGCGTGGAGCATTTGCATTGACATATCAAACTATAACAGTAAAAGCTTCGCTCACTTTCCTGTACAGCACTACATTTATTTCTCAACCTAAAATGATTTCCAATCATGTGAACCTGCAAACATGTGATTAGCCATCACCTGAGCAGCTTAATTTAAATATTTTTGAGCTTCCAAAATATAGTTGATAACTTGGTTTTAGAAATTTTTATTTCATAATTGCCAATATCCTTAACCAAGTTAACAGCTAGTGTACCAGATACCTAGCTCAGAGAAATGTTTTATCTTTTTCAGAAACGCGACTGGTGCAGAGCACGCACCGTCCCGCAGAATGATCTTGCTTTCTTGTCGGAACATTTGCCGCCATAATTGTTAATGTGCGTCGGCGGATGTTCCGAATAAAAACGATTAAAAATTATTGTTAGGGGTAAACCTAGCTTCTAAAAATAAGTAATAAATTTTGACATTGTTTTGATATCTGTGAAAATTCTAATAACCAAAATTGTTTAACTAAAATGTAATGTTTTGACTACGCAGTATTTCCATCTTAACGTAATTTTGACGTGTGTTTTTCGGCGGATGTTTCAGATAGAAATGATTATAAAATACAGTGAAAGCTGAACTAAGTTTCTAAAAATAAGTAATGAATTTTGACACCGTTTCGATTACTGTAAAAAATCTAGTAACCAAAATAGTTTAATTAGAAGTAATGTTTTCGATTACGTAGTATCTCCGCCGAACGCCATTTTGATTTGTGTTCGTGAAGTTTATAAAAAGTGATTTGTGTGGCGCGGCGAGGCATTATTGGTCGAACCTTGGAATAGGTGAGACGGTGTATCATCAGGAGTAAACTAGGAGCCCTGTGAGTACCTACCATTGTTATTCTAACTTAGTGCTTGTATTATTATAATATTGTCGGAAATAAATCAAGTGTTCCAATATTGTTGAGTGTTGTCATTTGCGATGAGTGAGAATAGTGAAGGAAATAGTGACGTCGCCGATGGTGACGTCACTCTTTCAGAAAACCCCGCTGGTCTAAACCCGTCGTTATATATGATAAAAGATCTTCGTTATAACTCATGAACCTCTTGAAATAGTCGCCATACATATAAATCTTTCTTGTTTATAGTATTAATAAGGATTCCTTTCTATGCAAGTTTACATAACATTGATTAATCATTGAAATACAACTACAAATCGATACAAAAGAACGAATACTTTTTTGTTATATTTAGAGACCATCGACGATCCAAATGCACTATGGCTTTATGCCTATTGCATAAAGCCTCAAAGTGAATTGGTCGCCGTATAAAACTTGTGCAAAGCGTGATATTTTCAAATTTAGAATTAGTATCATACACGAAATAAAAGAGTAGCAGCGAAGACAACGAGCGACACACCCTTCCCCTCCGAGCGCTCGGCGCTGTCTGTCAAATTTCGATCGAAGATGAATGTTCGTGACAGCTCCAAATCTCAAATTTATAGGTTACTTTAGTAAGATATTTTGAATATATTGCACAAGATAAAATCAAGAATTTAGATGCTATGTCAAAGATAAGAACCTCTTTAACATTGTTTTATCAAATAACACAGAATAAGTGCAATGTATCTCAGAGATAATCGCCTGTCTTCAGGTGCGTATTTTATGCCAAAACATGGTTTCAATTTTGTCTTCATTTGGAATAACCAGAGCGATAAATAAAAAAAAACAGAGTCGATACCTTGTATACGAACGTAATTCCCTTCAAGTTTATGTTATTTCGATAGCTGATGTCAACAACTGATCTAGAAAAGTGCATCAGAAAAACCGTCAATTTGGCTTCTATGATTGCAAATTACAGACATTTTAAAGATTGAATCAAAAATTCAGAGTCGACATCTTATGGAGATAGTTCATTTCTACACAATTCATTCAAAAAAAGTAGTCAGTTTAGTCATTTTTTTGGAGAAAACTGCATTTGAACTTTGTTAGAAGGTAGGTGACAGCAGCCTTAATTGAAAATCTCCATGATAAATCTTCTTTTCAAATCTAAAGTCCCAAAGACACCAACTCCACAGGATAAAAACAATCATATTATCTTTCTCTCATACATCGATAACATTAAAATAACTGGCCTCATTATTCCACTTTCTTCATGCATAAAAACCGAATCCATGTCTTACAAGGAAAACAAACAAACAACCAAACACGAAATAAGATAAATGGCCCACACTGTATTGTTCGTGCGTATTGTCTTAATTATTTCATTATAAGGATCAGTGCGAGCTATTAAGATTAGATCCGTTGTCCTGTAGATACAGCTATCTTAAACTTTTAGTTTGAGAAATAAATACGTCAGATTGGAGTTCAATGGCTTCTTTAAGGGCTGCCCAAAAAATGTTACCTCTATGCAATTTTGCTTATTTTTAAATATAAAAAATGCTGGGTCACAGTTTTAAGTTAAATAAAATTGATTTTATATAATACAAAATAATAAAAAGGCCTTACATTGACAAAAAAAATAAAGATTTCATTCACAGACTGGTCGTCATACATACCTATGCATTCGTTATTCTTTTTTATTTCTATTCGGAGCATTCGCTCGGCAATAAATAAAACAGTTATTAAGTCTTTTTGCACTAACTCACTTTATTTAGAGTTGCTTCTCAGTTTTTAGGAAGATAGGAACTTATCCATTTTTCATAATAATTCTTTGAAATAAATCCATCCAAATTCAAAGTCGTAATTTTTACATGCACCAAAAGCTCTCGAACCTCCCAACCCTGACCCGCGCCTGCGCCGACGCAAACGCACTATTGATCATAGATCACAATGATATCTAATGATACGGCGCGTGATCGATAAAGGGACGCTGCCCACCGCGGGAGACCCTTCCACACCGCTGGTGCAGCCACGACTGTGGCAGGGTTGATGATCACTTTAAAAAATATAAAAAATATATTTTTTATGTTATATTTATTAATGCAATGATAACATAATATATTAATAACGTTTAATTTATATGTTGTTTGGCCTCTTGCCTTTAAGGCTAATAAAAAAAGAAAAAAAAACTATTTTCTTATATTCTTTTATCGCACTAGATGTAGTAAGACTAACTTAAAGTGCCTACTTACATTAACCGCAGTAAATAAATAGGTAGTCAAATATTTGACTGCATCCAACAGTTTTTACTCGTTAATTAAGATAATATTATATTCCATCGACCCTTCATGTTCTAGTAGCATCTAAAAATATAAATAAAAAAAGTATTTTTACATATTATTTAGTATTATAAACTTAAAAATTAAGAAAAAATATTTTTCAAGACGTCATTTCTTATTGTTATTTTTTTTGTCAGCCCTACCACATTCTTTTCTTATTTTTCTAAAGGTATAAAGATATAAGCAGCGCCTTCTGTACTTCCTATAATACGCCGACTAATTGAGATAACTTTTTTAATTTATACGTTTCCTTCCCTTTAGATGTCATTAATCTTTCTTTGGTTTTTCTGTATCGATGTTGCGCGCTGTTTAATAAAGAACGTACTTTTATTGTTAAAGTTTCATAGCTAAAAATACTAGGTCTTTAGATTTAGGTTCTAGGTCACGATTTAGGGATATAGGGAAACCGTTCTGAGTATTTTTTGCTACCACATAGACTCATTCTGACTTTCTTTAAGAATATTCCTAGTCCGATGAAACAGCTTACCGATATGCCGCCAAATTCGTTTTAGTCAGTCACATTTTTTAAAGGAGCTATTATTTTTTGTTTAACATAGTTAATACGAGTTACTCTTTGGTTCATGTTTTTGCGATTGTCAAGTAAAAAGGACTTAGAATAAATAAAAAAGCTAAAAGGTTAGCACCCATTCCAGAGCACAATCGTACACGATAGTATGTGCGAACATAACTCTCAGGATAAGTTCAGGCTGGCCGGAACAATCGCCATTATGATAAATAATGTATCATTTTAATAGTCCACGATTCTGCCATCAGATATCACAGCGCGATGTAATGTATACTATTCATTTATACGCGGTACCGCTAGATAGAAGCCACAGACGCAGATAATAAGCCAGGCTTGAATGGAGGATCCTTGTATTTGTTTGGTAAGAAGCTTATTGTATAAAGCAATTAAGATTTAGAAGTTAATTTAAAAGACTCCTGAAAATTCTACCATTTCATTTACCATTTTAAAAAACTTTTGATTGAAAAATGCTACATAGTATAACTGACTTCCTTAACGATAAAATTTTGACATGAAATAATAAATAATGTAATAATCACTGTTAATTGCCATAATATTATAATCAAATAAATATTTTTTACATGCAATAATAAATAATGTAATCATGAGTAATAATTTCCATAAAATTCTATTTCAAATTGTGGCTGTGTAGTGTAATAATTTAATTGACTCTGTAATATTGATAGACTAATGATAAATGAAATCTAACAAATTGCTATAGATGTAAAAATTTCCATACCAATTAGAATGCACTGGACTTGTAAAATTATAAAGATCTTTGTAACTGTATTCTAGCAAATAAAGACTTACTTACTTACTTACTTCATACGCCAGTAAAAGCCTCTGAAACCTTACCTAAAGATACAAAAAGAGTTCAAATTGATAATCATGAATTCACAATGACAATAAGCACTTTGGTCAACCTATATCTAGGGACCACCAAGGATGCTGTAATGTTTTCGACGTATCAGGCACGAGTTCGCAAAATAATGCGTTAAATGAGTCCGATCGAACCCAGAAATAGAAGAAACCACTATTTTTAAAATTACATAAAGTAAACAGTCTGTTTCATTTAGACTTGTGACACAGTTAGGGTGCGCGATTTTAATAAAATATTCATCGTAATATCGTAACTAAAGGACTAAAATAACTTGAGTAGTCGCAACCGTCCTGTGGTCAATAGACGATATCCAATAATGAATTGTGGTCATTTGTTATGTTATTGCTAAATTGTAGCCGTGTAGCTATTGCTGCACGAGAATATTTACATAGCGTTCATACTTCCTTGTGATACATCTTGGTATTCGTTATGTTTAATGATTATGTTAATAATTTATCATTTCAATAAGAATTAACTAGTTTTCTAAAATATGTGGTCTCCATTTTCGACAAATGAATCTCCCAGAAATGTTTTTTTTAGTCACATACTTTTTATATAGAACCATTTAGGGAAACCATTTTACTCATATCTATTTCTAGTCGACGACAAACAATAATCGGATATATTCCTTGCAATTTAATCAAGCTAGTTTCTATAACTGTATTCAAAACCAAAAATCAATGACCTGAAAGAAAGAAAGAAAGAAAAAACATTAATTCAGTAGGTACCAACATCAATTTTTATTTTTATTTGCAAAAAAAAAACTTTTTTAGTTTATCTTTTAGTCTTGTTTTTCAGCTTTGCAGTGTACAAGCTTGCGTTTCCACTAACTTGTATGCATTGTAGGTACATCCGTATTTTTCACTAATTTAGCATTTTAGACCCGTATTTTTGGAATTAACATGTGCTATAAAGCTGACAGTGACAGCTGATGTGGTCACCAATTTCACGCACTCTTCAACACTGCCAATCAACTTTCACGTTTCATCAAAATTTCGTGAATATTTTCGTCAATATGGAATTTCGAAGAATGCACGGGTATTGTGATGATTTATTTCTGTTGAGTCAATCACGGAATATACCGTTCCATTTTTTATTGCACGCACTTGACCTAGGTATACAATAAGTAGGTAGTTACTTCCATGGACTAGCTATTCTAAGCTATATCTTTGAAATGTATTTCTGATCTTCATAAAATTTATTTCCACATCTATACTAATATTATAAAGCTGAAGAGTTTGTTTGTTTGTTTGTTTGTTTGTTTGTTTGTTTGTTTGAACGCGCTAATCTCCGAAACTACTGGTTCGAATTGAATAATTCTTTTTGTGTTGGATAGTCCAGTTATCGAGGAAGGCTATAGGCTATATAACATCACGCTACGACCAATAGGAGCAAAGATATAGTGGTAAATGTGTAAAAAACGGGAGAAAAAAGTCATTATTCCACGCGGACGAAGTCGCGGGCAAAAGCTATTATTCATAATTTTAAACAGCGTTGCAGTTTGTCGGCAGTCGCAGTCTCGTTTTGGTTTATTTAAATTCTACGATCAGGAGCATGTATTTACTTAGCACATCATCTAAATTAAATTAACGCTCTGGCTTGCTATCTTTTATTACTTAAATCTACAAAGATCATCCTAAATCTTAAACCTCACAGTAGCAAGCACGAGTTACTTCCCCCAAACTTTATCTGAAGCGTTTCTTCTCCCAGTTTCTCCACTATGTCACTGACTCATCGTTTTATCGTTCACACAAGCCCAAAAATCGAGGAGCATGTAAACAGAACGATAACAATCGATTATTAGCGAAAGGGCCCGAATTGTGTGCGTCAATCAAAATGGATGTCCGAAATCGCTTGTAACTAGCGGCGAGATTGCTCCGAGTGGTTAAGGTTCGTGCCGACAAGACCGTGGACCCGCTATTGGCCGTTTAGAGAATACTGTTTTGATATTTTCAATTTTGACACAAAAAGAATGGAACTAAACTTCCTATACATTTTCTGTCAAAGTTTTCAACGTACCTAAAAATAGCATTCTCTGACTGGCTAAATTATATTAACCATAAAAATCAGCGTCAGTAACATCATGCATCAACAAAATTGTAATACGATTTTGTTGATGCTTGACTGTTGTTGACATAATAAGCTTTTTATTGTCCAAAGGTTTCTGTAAATAGTTTTCTCCTAAAAAAAATATCAATACGGAACTCAGTATTAAATGCCTTGATTTGGCATGTTCGAGTTCACGGTGAAGGGCATTTAAGGTCATTATACGTATTTGACCTGGTTCTTAACCTTTTACAAGAAATGTATGTACCTATCGCTTTAAAATTATTTTAATTTGGCTGAATAATAAGTACCCAAATTTTATTTTCCTATTTGAAATGCTATTTCGTAAAGAAGATACTGCTATATCTTTCTTGAAACTTAAGATATACAACTACACTAAAATGAAAATTTCAATTTTTAGAATAATAATCTGCTTATTTATTATTACTAAAGAAAATAATAATTAGATAGATTATTGAAAATTACTGTAACATAAACATGGAAGTTATGAATACCATCAAATGTATTACCACCGGTCCATGAAAGACATTTAATAAGCTGGTAACACGAAATTACACTCCAATTTGTTTTTAGAGCCGTTTTATGCACGGATCCGCCTATTTCGTTTTACGATAAAAACTTATTACTTGTAGTTGAATGCAACAGTTTTGACTTATAGACTCTATCAAAGCTGCGTGTGATGTCTAACGATAGTAAATGTTATATAAATGAAAATGGGCATACTCCCTTTCTTAACAGCGCGGTATCCAGAAGTGTATATCCATGTTTGTATGTATGTAAGTATCCTCAGTTAAGTGTTATATTACATTACTTTAAATTTGAATCTAAAACCGTAAACATACCGTATGTGATTTGTGGGTAGCATATTATCTGTAACAGAATGCAACATTCATCGCAATAATGCATAATACTATTACTGTACGACCTCCGTGGTGTAGTGGCTAAGCGTGGGTTTCAAGGCGTCGCCGCTCCGAGGTCCCGGGTTCGATTCCCGATCGGGTCAATGTAGAAATAAAAAAAATCTGTATTGTCCCGGGTCTGGGTGTTGTGGTATCACCGTTGTGTCTGATTTCCATAACACAAGTGCATTAGCTACTTACTTTGGGATCAGAGCAATGTATGTGATTGGTGTCCAATATTATTTACTGTTACTTGAGGTAAAGGTACCATAATAATTTGAGACTAATTACTTTGGCTTTTCGTAATAAGCCGTCCACATGCGCACGCGTCACATTTAGTACTAAAATCGCGTCAAAGCTGCGTGTTGCGCAAGCGATTGAGGAAACCTAAAAATAATACGGTATTTGGTGTTTGATTATGTTATTCAGGATGGCGTTAAAATAACATTCTAAATCAAGAGCAGGAACTAATGAACAGCTAGGTGCGAAATGTAGGAAGTTAATGAATGTTTTAAGATATAGGTCAAGTTTCTGTATATGAATGTTTCTGTATAGTCATATTTTTGGGCTAGGCAAAAATCATACATACATTTTCGATAGATTGATGTCCTAAGTAGTACTACTCTTTCATTTATACTTATTTTCGCTTTGAAAAAAAAAGTGTCACCTATATTTTTAAAGCTCTTCTAGATTCTCAATGGTCAGCTTATTAAAATAGGATAGTCAATAAAACTAAAGTAAATATTTTCAACTATCGCAATATATTTGGTTATTTTTAATTATTATTTCCATCTTACATTATCAGAACAACAGAGCTATATGATTAAATCGCATTCCAATGATATTCTCGACCGCCATCGACGAAATCATCTCATCTCATAGGATCACAGAACAGTATCCAATGCAATAACTAATTAAATGTGGGTGTAATAACTAATAAGTAACGTGATAGTCCGTTTTCTTTATTTTAATTAACACACAAAGTCGCCAGTGGCGCCCCGCTGCGGAGAAAAAAAAACAATAGACCATCACAATGTGCGCGGGCGCCTGTAATAAAATGCATTTAATTAAACACAAGAAAAGCTGATGAAATCGAAACGAAGTGTTATTTTTAAATTATTATTGTAAGTATAGCGTCAAAATACTATTGGCTTACTTTTTTGCACGGAATAAATTAGTATTCCTACCTTAAAAGTATCATATTTGCCGACGCAAAATCACTACAATTCAGATGATAATATAAATAATATATTAATTTATAATAGACTTCTTAACAACGTAGCTGCCTGAAGTGTACGAAAAACGAAATCCGTCAAAACGATTATCGTTTTGCGGATCCGAAACATTTTTAGTATGGAATACTTACTACGAAATTTCGTGGTAGGTAACTCCTGAGTTCTTATTATAAGTTAAATTGAACAATAAACTGTTCTTCAATGTGACGAGACGTGACTGTACTAACAAATTATTTTAATACTTTATTACAAGCCATTGGCTGTTAATTACTAAGCCTTGGTTTTACTATCCGTTTTAGGCATAGCATGGAATATTAATTAAGTAAGTAGATAGGCATATAAGAACGAATTCTATGCCACATTACCATGCACGGCTATAATTTTATTACCATCCAATAATTTTATTTCGTTCTAAATATCTAAACTAACAACTAAACTCCGTTGTTGGTTGTTTTCAGGAGATTTCTGACGGTACAGTCACTCAGAATTAAACAGTAAATGCTCAAGGATTGATAGGCCACCAGCGGTCGCGTAACCAAAAGAATGACAAAAGATTGTTGATAAACGCATGTGTGTCCGTGTTTGCATTGCTCCTTTACTCAAAATTGGTAAAAAATCACGCCATCTTATAATAAGTGAGAAATCTACTGGATGATGTTATTGCTGTCAAAAACCAGATAGCCATTAAGATTTGAAGCTTCTGACGATAGACCACACGCTAAGGGTCACACGGAGTTTCCGATAACAAACGGTAATCAGTGTTACTACTGTACGATTGATAATAGGGCAAGCAACCACATTTGTAGAAAGTGGTGGTTACTGGCCTATTTCTAAAAATAAAACGGCTGACGGTGTTAGAAATGTTTTTGGTGATTCTTCGATCTCTATGACAGCAATGACAACGGTAGAAGCTGTTTAGATTATGCGAACTTAAAAAAAAAACATGTTTTTCGATCGTCACATAATTATTCGATTTATTATCGTCATTTGTTTTGAATAGGTGCCCTCCTAAATTTGTGTTCTTACTTTCATATTGATACTATTTCCCAGCGCTTATAAAATGTTTATTGAATAATATTTAAAAAAAACATTTCTAGGATCACCTCTTTTTGGTGTGGTTTCTAAGTACAGCCAAATTACTTTAATAAAATAAATACTTAACAAATCAATTTCTATTTCCAGATTGCGCAGAAGCAGAAAGAGAAGGAAGCTGTCACGAAGCACGGAGCTGAAGCGGCGCGTGCGAAGTGCCAAGCCCACAGCTTCTGACCCCGATTGTCCGGGGCTAGGGCGGCGGTACCATGAGTGCAATACTGCGGTTAGTATCTACTTGTCGTTTGTTAACCCTTCAGTACTTCAAATTTACTCGACATTCTTAAAAAAACAATAGACTGATGAAGTTCTGAAGGTCGCAGGAGCGGCCTGGATGAGGCCCATTTATTCCAACCGACCAATTTTAAAATCTATAGGTCAGGCAGGATTTACAACAGTGGATGTCTTGTACTCAACCAAAATATACCGATAGGTATGCTCAGTTTTACTGTTTTTTTCAACCGACCTCATAAGAAGGTTGTCAATTCGACTGTATGTTTTGGACAGTCATTTGAGGGAGGACCGATTTGGTTTTATTTCGTTTACCTAGAGGACAAACTCCGAAGTTAGCCCCATTGTTGTTAAAGTCGGGATCTGATGATGGGATCTTTGTGTAATCGAGGAAAGCCCACAAATTTAAAACAGCCGTATACTTAGTCTTTTAATTGCGATATGTCTGCGTTTGATAGTCACCATTTTGTGGAGTTGTGCCGATGGGAACTAATTATTTGTGTATTATTTCCAGCCGTGCCCTGGCCCGCCCCGCGATCCGCGAGCCGAGCAGTGTGCCATTTATGACAGGAGACCGTTCCGGGGACACTTCTACACTTGGGTGCCGTATGTTGATGGTACGTAAAAAAATATAAAATATTGTCGATTGGATTTAATTTGATAGCTGGTCTATTAGAGGAGATATTTTAGCTACCAAAACACCGTCATCGTCAAACTAATGAAAAATGTTGTTACTACATAAAAACATGGCGACACTTATGTTGATCACTGGTTCGACTGAAGTTTCTAACGTCAAAAGTGAATTAAATGTTTTTTAAACTGTACCCTGTCCTTAGAATCTGAATACAAATAGCCTGTTTGTAGAAGAACAGTAGCCCTATGAGTAGTTATTAAATAGTGACAAAATATCACTTTTATGAAAAATCTTACATACGCGTAGTTAACCTTAGGTATACAGTAGGTTAACATTTTATAAAAGAAATTCTAATATCATATAATTAATGTATCTAATTTCCCATTCCACCTTGTTTTCAGGTGATTCACCCTGCACCCTGAACTGTCGACCTCGAGGGCAGCAGTTCTATGCATCCTTGGCGCTGGTCGCCGATGGAACTCCATGTACCAGACCTGGTTTCAGGGCTATATGTGTGCAGGGCTCTTGCAAGGTAAGTTCTTTGACAATATTTCTGTGGCGGCAGATCCGTCTGAATCATAAGGAAAGACAAGTTAGTGATATGTTGAGGTAAATCATAGACATACTTATGGCGCTTTGAATAGATATTTTAGTAAAGACATCTCAGACATCTCACGCAATACTTCATTAAGTGTGCTACTACTTAAGCTAAGCTAGCTAGCTAAGATACTTAAACGATAATACGATAATTTTTGAAAACCAAAAAATATGCGGAATCGGCGTTTGAACTTCGACAAACAACGCCATCTATCGTTGACGACTAACATGTCATAGTCGACGCTGCTGGCCACGCGATAGGGCCCGACAGTGAGCCTTGTGCTTTTAAATAGCAACCGTAACGTGAATAAGAAAACAGAAGCTCTTGCTTGCATATAAAACTATTTCCACTGTTTTTCACAGCATCATTTTCAATTATTTAATTTTCAGCGCAATTTATATTACCTCTATTAATGGCATTAAACCGAACAAACCTTTTAACAAGTACCCAGCATCTTCTATTAATTAATGCTACAGTTAGAAAGCAACAATCATTAGCACCTGGTTACTAAAACTATAAAATAAAATTCATTAAAGATTTATTAATCGGAGTACTTAACGGCCACTTTATAGCCCGGTATAAAAATAGCTTTGCCCTTACAAAGTCACAGGCTACTTTCCCTTAACTAGCCATCACTTATCTAGTGCTCACTTATGAGGCTTTACCACTTTCAGTCTACCTCCTTATACGGGTAGGCGATCAAACTCTTATTATACCCAATTAACCCCTAAAGCTAGTAAATGGGGTCAGTTTGTACCCCACAAATTTACTTGGTACTTTTCACAGCACAATTTTCTTATAATTTTTACTAGTTGGTATTTAGTGGTTACTGTTGGCTATTGATGAAGATGATTTTAGCTGGATTCTTTTTGGTCGTTTTCTAAAAGATCTCTTTTTAGGATGAAAAAGTTGATGAAAACACAATTTACAGATATTTAACATCATATGACATGACTAAATAACCCGTGACACGAACGCTGTAGTTCGAAACGTCGGGAATTAAAACTTAATAAATTTCTGCGAAAAGTATCTGTGAATTGTGTTTTTCAATTAGCAATATTCGCTAAACTTCAGAATCAATATTTAAAAGTAAATAAAACCAAACACATGACGTGGCTTTTTCAATGTAAAAAAATGAATTAAACGTTTTAAAAAATAATGACGTATTAACCTATGATTATTGAATCTGCGTTTGTGTTCTTTTGTGTGTGCTTTGGGGTCAAATCTGCCCTTCTTTGCTTTCAGTGGCGTGAGTTGAACGTTGAATACCTAACCCTATAGGGTTAATGATACCTACGTAATTGCTGATTTGTGGCACCATACAAAAGTAATATGTGGTGTTATGTTCTTACAAATATAATGACGATAACAACGTCAGTAAATTTTGGAATTCAATTTTTGCTTTTTGAACTTTGTATGATTGATTATTTTGGGATATTAAAGTTAAGACGCAGCAGCCTGAAACAAAAAAGACAAAGAGAAGAAGGAAATTTATTCGTAAAATCTAAAGAAAACATAACATCAGACCGTAAAATGTTCTCGTATTCCGACTTTCCAAGTGTTATCATCGTGATTAGCAAGCGTATAACTCAAATAGAGCACTCCGGCAACTAATAGTATAGCCTATAGACCTATAAAGGTATATAGATAGCGCATTCCACTAGTGTGGGCTTCCTGAGTCGGAGTGTCGGGTGTCAGACCGCCGCGGGCGCCGATCCGTCGAGTACGGTCCGCAAACTACTGTGATACTGATCAGGGGCTCTATTTTTGAATCACTCGCTTCAAGATGGCGTGTGATATTCGTTCGAAAACGAGATATTTTCGTTGACTTTTACTTCATCTTTAATCACAGTGATTCAAAAATAGAGCTCTAGGAGGTCTGCTACAAAAAACTAAATTCGTCAATACGATTTTCGTTTTTCGGATCCGAAACATTTTTAACCTTACTACGAAGTGCTTTGGATACGCAAAACGATTATCGTATTAATGAATTTCGTGTTTTATAGTTCAGGCACCTAATAAGGCGAATAAACTCCTTTCCACATTTTGTATATTTTATTTTACTTCTAAAGCTGTTTTTGATTGTATTTCACGTCTTATGTTAGCTGTCTTTGCTTTTGCTTGCTGTGTTTTTGTGTAAAAGCTATAACAAATTAACATCTTATTTTCCATTTTCTTGCCTATTCATTTCATTAGTTTAGTTATATACAGTCCATTCTCGTCGTTTTCACATACCTCCATTCAATTTTTACCGACTTTTAAAAGTGATGGGGTATCTTAATCTGACTGTATGTTTTTTTTAAATATTCTTGAGTAAGAGAGTTATGCAAAACTATACATTACTGCGTTATGCATTACTCGTGGTAATATAAGCTTTAATTTTCGTCTTTAATATCATCTTTTTAGACCTTACTGACAAAGTCACTCCTTATGCGAAAACAGACCTTTAAAAGCGTCAGACTTTAGCCTATGATATAGCTTTAGCCTATACTTACTTACTTCGCTGGCTCAGTGACCCGAAGTGGATCTTGGCTTCTGCCATTAAAGTGCGCCATTCTTCCCAATTCTGTGCCAAATCTGACCAGTCGGACACTTCTAGCTCTAGCTTCTAGCTATGGTACCTGTGGGTATTTAAAAAATAAACTTATGTTTAAAGCTGAAATAAGACTCAAAACATATTTTTTTTTACCATTAGATTATACCATACCATAGGATTATACCATTTGTATTGGCTCTGGGTGGCAAAGTGCGCTAGCCCAGGATCAGGATATATCTTATTACTGTTGATTAGGTTATTACAGAGTCAACGCCTATTAATCAGCGATCCTACTAATCCTAATTTAATTATCAGCTTGCCGAACGAGTTTCACTTACGGCATAAGCCTACAATTTTTCTTCGGTATTAAGTAAGCACAGGATGGAATAAGTGGCGGCCGTCGGTAGCCGCACTTTCAATTATGCACAGACCACTTTTATCTAGCCCCCCTGACGATCTGACAAATTATACACCTCTCGTTGTTAACACGATTTCTAGAGGTATACCTAATTGGTTGTTCGGTAGTTGCAGACTTTCACGCAATCGCTAGGAAGTATGACAAAGTTAAGCGCTACCGTATAATCATTGGCTACCGCATATTGGTCGACAATACTACACAAGTAATAACAGTCCCCCTACCTGATTTCGACTACGGTGCAGGGTGCGACTAATCGACTGTGCGGGACATATTGCAGTGCACAAGTGTGTGCGCAAACACAGGTGCACTCTCTATTCCTTTTACTCTCATAGCCGGGTGGGACAGCAATCTGACACGTCCGGAGAGAGATCAGGCGCAGGACCAACGGCTTTACGTCCTCTCCGAGGCACAGGGGTGAAACACCGCTAACTTACAAACTCCGGGCTGCCCTGAGAATTTCTGAACAGAAAAACCCAGGAACATTTTATTTGGCCCGACCCGGGGATCGAACCCGGGACCTCTGGCGCAGCCGTCGCTTTAAAATGCGACCCTCTTAAGGTTGCGCCACCGGGGCAGTTAAAACTTTTGTGTGAACCCATTAGGGTTCTAAAGAAGGTTAGTAGGAAGGGTTTAAGACTTTGCTATAGAATGGTTATCTCAACTTGGAGATGGATGGAGAATGTATAAATGAAAAAGACTTTATAAATGAGCCGCTGAAAGAATGCTATTTTGTCGTATTCAATTTAGACATGATAATATAATGTATGGTGAGATGTCAAACTTCTAGATTTTGTCAATTTCCTAAACATTTTCTATCACTATTTGACTGACAGTTACGTCGATCTACTAGGTTGTGCAGTCAGTGTGCAGCCGCAATGATTGAGACATTTTATGCAACTGCACTATACTTATAAGTATAGATTCAGATAAGGATAACCGTTGAGTAACAGTAACAACACAATCAACCTGATTCAGACGCAAATAAGCCGTTATTTAGAACGAGTATATTTAACTTTGAAACAGTAGGTAGCCGTGTAAATAGAGATGAAACAATTGTATCAACGGTGACAAATTCGTTTGCTAAATTAGTGTGAGCTACTTAAAATGTCTGCATTTAAGTAGCTGGTAATAATTTTAATTTAATTATGCGGTTTCAAATGAAGGATCTTATATTATTGAGTAAGGGCCATTTCCTACAATGACATCCCGTCTTTTACAGGTACTATTTTATGCAGGATGCAGTTGAGTAGTATACGCCTTTTAATGCTAATATTCACACGGGCATCCCGTTTGCAGTTACCGGCTAAAATCCCATACCCGTTTTTTACGGATCCAGTTTTGTCATTTGCCTAATATGCTTTTAAGCACCCGTTAAAAAATGGCTGGTGCACTAGCTAATACAAACACCAACCTATTTTATAAAGACCTCGATTGGTATTAAACTGAAAGCTGGCCCTAAGTGTTTGACTTAAGGAATGAGGGATTTAGAACCAAACACCTTTTTAAGCTTTGAAATTAGTAATGTTAGTTATCGTTTTTCTACATCTCATATTAAATTGATATTAGGCCTAAGCACTTTAAAAAGCGACACAATTCTCTATTAGGTTTCCAAGTGCAGATAATAAACAGTCGATAGAAAACCAACAACTATCCAATACATCAAGCGACGGTCCCGACTTGTCATCATTACACTGCGTTTAAATTGTCGTTCGCCAAGCGAACACGCTTGCGGCGTTTTATTACACCCATCTAGTTTTACAGAACAGAAAAAGTTTAGAAGATTTTCTTACTCTGGAAATCGGAATAAATCATTACCAATAATTTCTGCTTTGCCCAAAGGTATAACTGGTAGTGAATGCCATGGCATTAAGTCGACTTTTTGTGGAAATTTTAAATAATTGAATAAAAATTATGCGGGAAAGTGGGGTGCCAAGACACCAAGATACTGTTACAAAAGTATAACCACAATCGGACCAATCACAGTCACTCCAGATGCACTGTGATTGGTTCTTAGTTTGCGTGTGATAGATTAAATATTCCTTCCTTTAGTTCTTATCGTTTTATCACTGACTTCATTTGCCGTTGCATTCTTTTGCTATAAAAGTCAGTCGCATTCCGTAACTGCAATTGGTAATGGAAAACAAATAATAGAGCATTTCGTTCCGGAATAGGAGGTGCAATTTGGATTTGTTTTGCTGCAATTTAGTCGTCCATTGGTGGTGCTGCATTATCTTGTCGATCTCGCTCTTCGATTGAACAAACACGGATCTTTATGTCTGTAACTCTATTTACTAGTTTAGTACTGGTACCCTTAAAATCTAATGATTTTTAACAGTTTTTTTTTTAATTTGAAATGGGTTTGCTCTTTACTCTAGCTTGACCTGATTAAGTGACTGATTGGACTGAGTCGATGATGGAGCGAGCTCACCTAGAAGAAGCCTGTTCACTCTGACTTTGAAAGTATTTTTTGACTTTTGATTTGCATAACCTATTTATCAACCCGTTTGTTGTATTCTTGTCATTATCATTTGTTGGTGGGTGGGTTATCAATAACGTCCTTATGTCAGATATCCCATTAAGTATACCATGAACCAATATCCATTACTTACCTCAAAAACTAAAAATCCCAATCACTACTAAATATTCCTACGTGATACGTATGTATTCAATATTCTTCTTCGATATAATATTCTTGTTTTAATGTTATTTCATCCGCCCTGCCATTTGCACTATACACATCAAATGGTTTTTCAGAGCGATCTAAACATAGGGATTCTTCAGATACGAATAGCTCCGAAGGTTGAGTGCTGCGGTGTTGTGCAAACATGATTTATCAGCCCTTCGATTACTGTCAATCGTTTTGCATAAATTTATATCGATTACTTATTCGGAGTGAGAAGATAGAGGGCAATTGGACGCTGTAGGCAGACTTGGGCCCGTATTACTATAGGATACTTAGGAAGTGATCGAGCTACTATAGTTCTTCTATGACTACATACTAAAAAAAACTTCCGAGGTAGCGCCCAACATTGGACGCCACAGGACTGCGAAGGTAACGAATAATCAAAAAGTCTTGATTTTCTTAAAATTCAGGTAAATGTTCCAAAGAGATTCATTTTTAATCATGTTACTTTTCCTTCTACATCGGAACTACTTACTCTTGGCAAATATTCTCTCTATTCTATAACAGATTTAAATTTCTATTTTTTTAATAAATGCTCGAGGATCGATAGGACGCCGGCGTTCGCGTACACAAAATAACTATTATAAACACATCCATAAAGGTTTAATAAGGTTTTTGAGTAAAAAGTCTTGGGTACTTGGTATGCTTTCCTACACATACTTTTAGGTAATATTTCATTCCAATAACGTTTTCAAATACGGGCCCAAACTGATTCTGATAGCACATCTGTTGCCTATTACTGGGTATCTGTACTTTGTAGTAGCTCTTTGTTTGTATCAAATTGCATCATAGGTTCGCTTCAGTTTGTTCTCTCGTTACATTTTAATATAAACCATTTACTGGCTCAAGTTCTCACGAGGTTTAAGTGGGTTCTAAAAACAAACAACTAGAAACCAAAAGTTTGTTTGCTTTAAAAGAAAACGCTTTCGCTATCAATCAAGTAACTAATTAACATAATCGACAGTTATAGGAACATGCATTATATTGTGCCCACCTTAAATGATTATTATTCGCAATATAAGACCTACTATACATATCTCAAATCTGACACATCCAGTCATAAAATGTCCTGTCGCTTGATGGCAGTGAAAATGATACAGATATAAATCCAAAGAAACACGCAGTTTATAATCCAAATGCGTACCGACCACCAATTCTACCAGACCTTCAAAATCCCGCAAGTTCTCGAGATACTTCTAAATGTAGCGTATTTGAAAGGTCATTTTATGCTGGTCACCTGGTTCAGTGGGCAATCCAAGACGATTACTGTCAGAACAATAGGAACTGAAGTAGTTCTGTTTAACCCGTTATGTCCTGCGGCTTTGACCAAGTGTGGTCTATCCCGATCCGAGAGTTATTGTTGAAACGACTGGCGCTGCGATTTATTTTATTGCTGATTCAAATGCTTTGATTGTGTCCATGTTGAAAGGGGTTAATGTGCAAAATGGTAAGCTTGAGAAAAGTGTTGGGATCTTTTTAAGGTGGGTACTGACCAACGTTACAAGGTGTAATGTTACATTCGCAGAGAGCGTGTAACGCATCGAGCATGTTACGCTGTGTTCTAAAATCGGCGTAACATGCTCGTCATAACACTACAAAACCGAGTAACAGTGCGCGTAAAAAGGATTCGCCAAAAAACTGCTCGTTGCTCGCTGGTTTCTTCGTATCACGACGTACTGACTGCACGAATGCTCGCTGTGTAAAATGTTACATTACACCTCGTAACGTTGGTCAGTACCATTTAAAACATTACACCTCGTTTAGAGTTCCATAGCCGAATGCAAAAACCGGAACTCTTAATAGTTAAGTCAAGTCTGTCTGTCTGTATATCTCTCTGTTCGACCGTATATCACACGTATATCTTTTATCATTACACAGTTTAGGTAGTTGTATCCTGGTAACCTCTTCACGATTCTTATACGAAGTACCTTAAAGTGCGAGGTATGAAAAACATAGCCGATGTAAGTCTAGTTATATCAATGTTTTTGCGCCTGACCCACGAAATGAGCCACCAAGGAGTGATTGATTTGGCGTTTACGAGGAGGTTCAAAGGCTTACATTTATTTATTAGGTCATTTACACATTATATGATTCCAGGTAAGAGGAGCTTGTTTTATATTTGACCAAAATTATGTCTTTCGAATTTCGAACTTTAGTGTAAATACACTATTAACAAGTTAGTATTTATTTGTAGTTAGAAGAAACATTTGCTTCAAAAGCTGCCATTTAATGCCCTGTTATATTTATTTAATAAAAACACATAAAAATAACTTATCATCAATAAATCCAGTTTATTTTATGTTAGAGAACATTGTCAGAATAAAACAAAGCTATGTTCGATCCTTTCAATCTAACAAGAACCAATTTTCTTATTAAGTGTAACAATTTTCTATTTCGCCAACATATTAACCTCAATTTGCCACAGGCGGCTTGTTATTAACCTTATAAGTAACAATATCCCTTTTTTAATGCGATAATCATAAACAAAGGGCGCAGGCGTGAAGAGCGAGTTATATTGTGTAGAAAAATTTTAACAGCCACATTGCCTCTCGACATATAGTATAGAAAGAATGGTATAGAAAAATGGTATAGAATATCAGATAGAAGTTAAGTATATCAGGTGGTTCTTTGTATGTTTAGAACTTGACATTGTCATTTACTACAACGAGTTAGCGATTTTGATATAAGTACATTAATTTGGGATTATAACTCTGGATTACTATATCTCTGAGTAAAGCATTTTGGAGTCTAGTCATTATGACCAGCCTCTCGATTCAGAACCATTCGGTTACGAATTGAGTTACGATTCGATAAATGTAACATTAATAAAATCATAATAACGTGTATTTATCTGATGCAACTATTTTATTTGTTATTTTATTAAATTTGTTACCGAACTGACATATTAAGATCCATTCAATCTACGACATTAATTTAAAAATAAATATAAAATCTAGCCTAAGCCCAAGCCGAATGGCCTACAGGTCAAGGTAACTAGGTATGCATACTCTGTAGAATTATTGATAAGTTTTTTGCTCCTATTACAGGCCATACGATGTAAGAGGGAAATTGTATTAAATGGGGTCGTAGTATCGTTATTCTACTGTAGTTACCTTGTTTGTAAGATAACTGACAACACAAACTAGACAAATGTTTCATTCGTCCTGTTTGTTTTATTTTGAATATGGTTTTATTGTATCATGGCGACTAATTGGCCAATCGCTGCCAATCTGAGCCCTTTACCCCGGCACACGCCGCGGGCAGTTAACTTCAAAACAATACTATTATTTTGATAAACCAGTTAAAATTTATTTGAAAATTTGGAGCTTGTTAACATTTTGGATCCCAAAATCTTGGCGTACTGATGCTAGTATGTCACAAAATCCCCTAAACTTACTTTTTTTTAAAAGCTCAAAATTATGTAATTATGTTATGTAACAAATTGAGAATCTAATAAACGTACCTATGAGGTTAACGAGTAAATCTTTGTAAACGAATGATTAAAGTCTTATTAAGGTTAAGAACGAAATCGTTACGGCTAAACGTTGAATGATACTCGTACAAAGATAATGCACATTACGCATTGCATAATGTTGTTTTGAATAAACCTACTATTTAAAAATGAACATTAGTCACCAACCTATTCACTTCCATTTAAGTAAATATGAGACATAGTTTTATTTACCTAAAGGGAGATGGGAAACTATTAACATAATAATTAACGAACCACAACAAAGCTAAAATACAATAATTAGTAGCGAAGGTCTAATTCTAGAAGACCACAAGTCAATTAAAGGGTAAATGAGTCAGTTGTCGTCAGATTAGTTTGTTTTCATAATTGTTAGCTGAAATAGAGTCAAGAACAATGTGTAAGTTTTCGCAATGCTTAGGGCTTGTTTCACCATCGACAAATATACACTTACGAATTATGGAACGCGTCCGTATGAAGTATTTTGCAGTTACAGAACTTTTTAAAGCATTGTGTTAGGGTTTTGTTTTTATTTCCAGCAATTTTCAATCAAAAATCAGTGGTTTTAGATCGGCTCTTAAAAAATTTGGCCAGATTTTTATTATCTGTTTTGCCTTGCTAGTTCGACATTTTTATACAAAAAAAAAACACGAGTATTTTAATCAGGAATTATCGTTACAAAACGTTACAAACTTAAATCATAAAATTGAACTTCAAAAATTTTATTTTGAATTTGCTTCAGAAACAAACTAAAAAAGTCCTTTTTTACAAAATTATTTTTATTCAAATCATTCTCTTGTGCTCAGGTCAAATATTTACCGTATATTCCATAAATCGTACAGCCAAAAGTACCTAAACAAACGCTCAATGCTTCGCGATATTGTCTGTAAATTTCGCTAATAGTCCGCCCCGCCCTGTCATCATGCCATGTGGCTTCCGGATTCCAAAGGAATTAAGTGGTTCAGTTTGATCCATCTGAGTCACGGTTTATCGATGACTGATGAGTATGACAGTCACTACCCACAAAATAGTAATCGTACTGGCGAAATTGGATTAAAATGACCAATACTACCGGGAGTAGTCAATTACGTTGGAGTTATAATGCTTAAACAACGTGTAAAAAAAATAAGCAATAACATTTGAGCGGGCTATACATCAGGTGATAACTAATCTTTTGAGCAGTATTAGGTAAATGAAAATCTTATAGTTTGAGAACAAAAAGAGTAACAGTTTTTGTAAAAAAAAGTTACAGCCCTAAAATGGAGTCGACACGTGTAGTCGTAAAGTGAATTCTATGAGATAATGCCGTGTGCTGGCGCTGCACCATTAACAACACATTTAATGTAAATAAAAAAGTAACAAAGGTTGAACATAATATTATATTGGAAAAAATACTTTTTTTACAGATTTCATGATAAGACTTTGTCAGTGCAATCTTTACTTGATACATGAACATACCCTCAAATTTTATTGCTCATTTTTTACACGTTGTATAAGTGTGTACGCAACGTACAAGTGCGTTTTCTGTTACTTAATTGCACAGAACATTAAGATTCTGTGTTTTGTGCTTGACTCTCATGATTACTTATGAGTATTTTTGGTTCGACATGATCAGATACAGTAAATCTATACTAATATTATAAAGCTGAAGAGTTTGTTTGTTTGTTTGTTTGTTTGAACGCGCTAATCTCCGAAACTACTGGTTCAAATTGAATAATTATTTTTGTGTTGAATAGTCCAGTTATCGAGGAAGGCTATAGGCTATATAACATCACGCTACGACCAATAGGAGCAAAGATATAGTGGTAAATGTGTAAAAAAACGGGAGAAAGAAGTCACTATACCACGCGGACGAAGTCGCGGGCAAAAGCTATAAGAGATAAATTAGGTGCAGCATCAGCAGATTTTTTTTTCATAAAAAGACAGTCATTTGGCCACACTCTCAACAAAATATTGTAAATATTGTCACCTGCCAAATATTGTATGTACATTATATAATACTTTTTGTCTTTTTTATTTTCTAGATGTCACTAGGTTCTGAAGAGCTACATATAATTTAGTAGGTACTCGTACTACCTAGTACTTTTCTTAACAGACTTCAAACGCGTGTACTAAAACATTTTAGTTTACATCATTTTAGAAATCTGCAAAGCCGCGGGTCACGCCTCATAGATCATGTAGTGCTTAGGGCTGTATGACCTGAACACTGGGCGTGACGGACAGGCTGATTGATCAACATCTAGTAATTATTGTTTTTAGTACTCACTCACAAATGTGCACGGAAATCTCATTGACTAGTAGTGTATGTTGTGTATTTTAGAAAAAAAGAGATTTTAGTACCCAATATGTTGCTGGAGATATAGAACAAAGGTAATTATTATGTCCTGGTACCAACTTTGTAACATAAATATTCAGAGGCGTATACAGTATTTCCAGTCATGTACACACAATTTCATCGAGGAAATTCATTGTAGCTAGATATTATATAAAGTTTTAATACTACATGCCTGGACACACTGTATATAAAACTAAGACAAAAATAATCCATTAAATTAGATACTTACATATTTGTTTGAACTGGACTGAAAACTTATAGCCCAGTTACTGAGATACTATTTTATGAAAAATAGGTAAATAAAACACTGTCATTATTTTTCTTCAATAAGTGTCTAATTTCTAAAACCACACGTCACGTGTCCAATTTACTGGAACTAGCTAGCGAACAACAGGTACCTAATATACACCTTAACGACCGATGTGACAGCCGTTTAGCGTTCGCAACAGCTATCAATCAAGACCTCAACCCGACCATTGTTGGGGTTTACACATTGTAGCAACAAGTACATCATGTTGGCAGCTACATAAAATATTATTATTAGGTAATTGTAGTAACTGACTAAATAAAATATTAACAGATGAAAATACTAATCTTTGCAGATGATGTTTTTGACACTTAATGATTTTTTTTAACGTTGCATTTTTTTAAATATAGGCCCTTTAAGTAACCAGTAATCAATTCAAAATGGTTTTTAAGATAACAATAAAATATTACTATTGTTATCTTCTAAGAAAAGAAATCAGACCAGCCATAGAACTTGACATTGTCATTTACTACAAAGAGTTAGCGAGTTTTATATACATTGATTAGGGACTATAAGTTTAGATTACTAGATCTATGAGTTAAAGCATTGTATCATGATTAAAATTTAAAATCAATAATCATTGATCAAAATTGTTACTCCTAAAACAGGCCACATCCTATATAATTAAATAATTAAAACATTTTCATCTCAAAGAACTTCTCTTGATTTCATTATAACTTTTTTGGCATTATGTGATGTTCGAGGTTAAGACCTCTGTGTGTTTTCTGACATTATAGAATACTTTTGAATTTTGTTTAAATAAGCGTGCCTGACAAAAAGCATGACCACTTGCTTGACAGTTCAACGGTGACGACGTAGCTTTGAAACCGCTAGACATTTGAACATTAAATTATATCTGTCTCACTTACACAAGTCAGAACGCTATACCGGGACGTAGATTAGACAGTGACAGCAATAAAGTAAACAAACAATTTTGGGTCGGGGTGGCCTACCTAGATTTACCTCAAAATTCAAAAAAACAACTCATACAAAATATTATGTTTGTTTTTTTATCAATATAACACTGTAACTTAGAAATTATTTTAAGCTATAGTCCATTTGATTCATGATGAGCTTTTGTTAGGTGTTACATTAGTAAGAAAGTAATAACCTGGAGAATCTAGCTGTGTCCTTTAATTTAAATTTTCGCTCTTTTAGAGACGTTTCAACAAGATTTAAATGCATTTCACATTTATTTATATAACTTTTTCATCAAGCAAAATATTAAAATTGTCCCCTAAATGTGGGAAATCAATCCTATTTTATTAGCGGCAACCCTGAACCTTATTTTAAATTTCGGTATTTTTCTTGTGTTTTTACGTTGATATAAATTCTAAAACTTATTTAGAACGTTACTCTGGAAGGCGGATTAGGTTTGCGTGTCCTTGAACCGCATTATTTCGCAAAGTTTGACCCGTTTTTGCGTAATTTTTCTCTAGGTTCATCTCGGTTGGCATCTAAAAGAGCATTGATTTGAGGTAAGCTGCCCAATACCGCGCATATGTCTCCAGACATATGTTTTTCTTAAACTTGTTTCTACAGTAACTGCTAATCTATAGAAATATATATATCAATGCCTATGTTAGAGTTTTTGATATAGATACATTGTTAGCTGAATAAAAGATTATTTTATCAGTATTTCTTATACCAAACTAATAAATTGATTTCTGTTCAATCAAACAATTTATGTTGATTTTTTCATTCTCAAAACTACCTAGGTATAATATTGATATTGGTATCGAAACCGAAAGCACCCAACTCACAACATGAATGCACATAACTTCTTTTCTATTTATCCTCGCCATCCTCGTTATAAAGGATATGCAAATAAATAATTCTAGATTAGCTGAAGTTGGTAGCTTGTTTAGCACAAGTGAATGCCGGTGGAATATTGTAATCTGGTATTAAATCACTGGTAAGTTGTATTTACGATGTTGAAAGCTCGCCTCTAGCAACACTGGGATCCGCGCCCTCTGCCGGCGGTATAAATAACTTGCTTTGATAAGATTTACTAAGTATACACAAACTATAGTCCGGTGAAGCTTGATTAGAATGACAGATAAACAAATCAGAAGTAAGCAGGACCTATGTTGCACCTGCTGATTACTCGTAAAAGCAATTTATGTATTATATTGTGAATCAAATCAAGAAAATAAACATGTCAGGGTATTTAAATTTCACACAGGAAATAAACATAATGATTATTATACTCCACTCAATAGCAAGTGCCCACTATCAAAGGCATCCCAAAAATCAAAACCACCATGTTAAACACGATTTTAGGTATCGAGTAGCATATCAAGTCATTTAAATGAAAAGTAATAACGATTGTACCCCCCTAATGCAAAAATTTAGTAAGGCTGAGAACCGTTCTAAAATATTAACCGATCTCTTTAAAAATTATGTCATAATGACAGCATTTAATAATGGAGGTAAATTACATTTCTAATGGTCAGGTAAACTTAGTCCTAGTTTCAAGCTGTTGCTATCTTTTTTGTAATTAGGGGAGTAGAGGTAGTAGAGTTCAATGCTCTTTTAGGTTAGACAACTGACAACTCAGATCAATGATAATACTACTGCCTGCGTCATATTAATAAAACTCAGTTACGTATGCACGTACGGGACCCAACCCGAAGCAGATTTTACGTTCCAAACTTTATCATGGAAGGACGTATGAAAGAATTCGCTGAAAATAACCGTACGGCGCTAAAAGCAAAATATTTTTCGCGAAATCGCTCGTAAATTCATCAAGACGTGGCATATTCCGGAATTCACCTCTCTCGAAATAACACGCGGTTACAATTTATTGTTTTCGTGTCACTCCCTTTTTGTTCTGCACTCGCTTGCTCCTTTGATTTTGTTTGTGTGCTTTTACCGATGATTTATCTATCTAATCTAATAATCAAACCAAGTCTCTAAAAGGCTTTGCTATTATGCCGTACAACCACTCCTTTGGGTAACTGAGTATTTGAAAAATAAGTACCTAAAAGTAAAAATCTACAATTGTGCCAATATCAGAATTTTGACAATTAAGTACCCTACTTGCATAAAAACGTCAAAATTTCAAAGTAGTTTTGCATAGACGTTTCTGAATATTAATCTTTAACCTAACATAATACACGTTAAAAAAATTCTGGGTAACAGTATCATAACTTTCTTTAATTTTATGATCTTAGGGAAATTCTTATAGGCACTTAAAAGCATTCCAATGAATGTTTTCAGTTAAATGTTACGATCAGTGTAACCTTGAAGAAAAACGCGGAAATCTAACATTAGGTCCGTAATTAAAAATTGAATTTAGCTCTGTGTCAACAAGACTGATAAAGTTGTAGTAAAATACAGCTGTCCCTACAAACTATCTTAAAACATTTCGGTGAAAGTTCTTGAATTATTTTCTTCACTCTTTTTTTATATGCTACATTACTGTACCAAATCGCTGCGTCGATTGTGGTTTAGAAATTTTCTTAATAGCACATGTCAGGTTTAAATTATATTTTATTAGTCTATGATTTGAAACACATTTCTTTATTTACAAGGATACCGTTTATCCTATTTGCTCTGAGTTTTGGTGGCTTTTCTTACACTTCTACTACACCCCAAAATCTTGATTATACCTTAAGGTGCCTACAATATCGATTGAAATAACTTCTATAATTCCCAAAGAGAAATACAGATTATTTTTATCATTTCCACTCCAATAACATGTGTATCTAACACAATTTAAACACTCGAAAGAAATGGCAAATTGGGTGAAATGTCCTAATTCGCGATATCAGCGTGTTTTGTGAAAGTGTCAGTTGCTCGTGATATTTGCAATTTGTGACAAATGTAATAAACATCAGATAAGATAGGTAACCGCCTCTGGCGTAACTGACGAAAATTGAGAATTCGTTCTCGTGTGTTTCTTTGTGGTGGAGGATTTCAGGCAGTTTTAACATTTTGACTCTCAACTTTTAATAACAATTGTACGTCTTTAAACGGCTGGTAGATTGTATTTCTGTTTTATTTTAAATTAATTTCTACTGCATAACGTATACGTATATCCATAAACATAAATTTACTAACAAAGTTGGTGTGAAACTGAAAATTAATAAATACTGGTTATTTTCTGTAAACTGCATTTGAGCGATACATTTGAAGGGGCGCCTTTAAGCAGTGTGGTTATGCCCACATTTCAACCCACATTTATGCGTAGGAAGAAATTGGTAACGTCTTAATCTCATCTGATCGGTGCCGTTGATAAACGTGGCTAATCTGTAATAATAGATGATTCGATATGATTTATTCGGGTAATTATGTGTAACATCCGATAGGAATGTTAAGTGGGAACGCGAACGCAGGCGCCGTGATTATATTCGGTCAGTGAGCCAATGCGGATTTATGACGCTACTGTTCCTTATCATGAGATCGCGGTTCATGTAATACTCGACCGCTATTTCTATTTGCGCTGTCATTGGATAACCAAATACACGTGGATTTATTTTAAATCAGATCTTCAGGTAGACATCCGAATCTAATTCGAGAATCATGAATCAAACGCAAGCTCAATATAAGGGCACAAATGCTGAGGTAATAATTAGTTGGAATTTGAATTGCATTCGGATTTCAGATAAATGCACTATTTCTTGCATATTTTTTTTAATTTTGGTATAATGTCATGAATTATACCAAATATTTTTATTCTTTTATACCTCGATTTTGAGAACAAATATGATGCATAGTTAGTATAGGTATTGATTCCATGATTGTCATTTAACCGTCACCATACTGACTCAAGATTTTTTGAAATAATTACTACATGGTGTATAAAATATATAAATACTGAAATACATACAACAAAAAGTGAGTCATAAAATCTTCCTTATTAGCCTGTTATCTAATGATAACGCTAAAGGAATGCGAAAACAAAACAGTTTTTGTATGCAGTTCATATCTACTTTTTCGCATTTTGCACTGTGTTTGAAAAAGGTTTAACGTTCGCCAAGATAACGAAGCGACATACATCTGAGTGCAAAAATCTGGAGAACCAAAGTCTGGAAAACCGTTTTTTTTAGTTTGATAAGTTTTGTAATAATACTTTTTTTCTAAACTATGTCACATTATGTACAAATATAAGTTTGAGGGGTCGTTGCTGTTGGTGTACGACCGCTACCTCTATTACAGATTATGTTTAAATTATAAACCCTTACTTACTTACTCGTGTAATTAATTACAGACATATTTTGCAAAGTGCAATGATTTTACAAAGTACAAACTTTATGTGGAATTGACCTTGTACTTAGGATTATTAATTATACCTAAGCATGATTCATAATTATGATAGGGAACCAAATATTATTTCGGATGAAATCAAAAAAGAGCTGAGCGACATGAATATTATCCGAGAATTTGTATGAAATAATATGTTATACCTCTATTGTCAAATGAGGCCAATAGTAACTAAGTAGGTACGTAGCTAATTATAAAATTTTGTTCAAAATCTGTATCACGGCCTTTTTGCGAAACACTCATGTTTACAACGAGTGCGTGCCGTTGCGTAGTATAGCAAACACGAGTTGATTTATGAGGGAGACGGTTGACAGCTTGTTGATTCACCAAGGGAATCTTTATGGTGATATCGGCAGCGAAGATCTTACACATAACGCGCGATTATGCTTTACCAAGGTACCATTATATAGATTAACGCTAAATTTGTGTACCTATTTGCAAAGTCAAAATTTTATCAAATTAATTTAATTTAATTTTTTGTTGTTGTTTTTGTTTTTTCTAAGTAGTTGCTTGTATATCGTTGCTTAACTTGAGTGCTGTTTTTGTATGCTTTGATTTTGTTTCTCTGTGTATGCATGTTTAAGTGTTACAATCCAGAACATATATGTTGATGCAAATATCTTTAAATGATATAAAGATTGTAATATGTTATGTGTACCAAATAAATAAATAAAAAAAAAAAAATTAATAGAAATGTATTTTTAATATATATATATTTTTTATGGCAATTAACATTTTTGACTTTATCATACCTAATATACTGCGGATAAGCTTTACTTCCAAAATACGTTTTATTGAAATAGGTTATACACACAGAATTAAAAAAGTTCACTGTTTATGAAGTACGAATAAAATATAGTATGCCTTGTTGTTTGTAAGAATAACCCACAGTTTCTTGTTAATTTGAGAGAAATTTTATCATACCTTAAGCATACCGCGAATAAGCTTTACTACCAAATACGTGTCATTGAAATAGGTTATACACACTGAATTTAAAAGTACGCTGTTTTTAAAGTACGAATGAATATTTGTCTTGTTGTTTGTAAGAATACCCCACAGTTTCTTGTTAATTTGAGAGTGAACATCCTAAAAAGTAGGCTAAAATATATCTCAGAACCAAATGAACCTTGGTAGACTAAACAAGGCAGTCGCCAGATAATATACGAACCCAGGCATTTCGCATCATTTCACAAATACTGAAATCTGGTGTACATCACCATATATCCACGCAAATTTTAACGAGCGAAGTAACATGTGTCCAAATATTTCTAACGAAAACAATTTTATTGTTGTAAAGTATCAAATATTTTTTGTTTGAAAGAGCAGAGTTTTGTAGGATGATCATAAAATTTAATTACCTTTGTATATAGGTAGCTATTATACATGAAAACATCTTTATACGTGAGGCACACCACTTTGTGAAATTCAAACTCGCAACTGCCTGGGTCACTACTTCGTAGCAGAAATAATAGTTATTAGTTATTATCTGACTCGGGGCGAAAACGAAAATCATGAAAATCTGTAGACCCATTCATGAGAAATAAGCAATGTATATGATTTAATTATTAAATAAGAATATTATAATAGATAATATTAATAATTATTAAAATAAAAATATAGGTATTAAAAATTTATGAGAGAAGAAGTAGAAGATGGCCAAGTCTTAAAAACAAGCACATATATGAAGGCATAATACAGTGTACCTTTCTATGAAATCATATTCGAATGTAGATACATTTCGTCGATCAAAATCAACGCCTACGTGATTATTTCTCATCCGAATCGTGTAATAAAATAAATAACCTTACATCATAGATACGAATATACTTTATGGCCACACCATCCTATTTCGTATGAATTGGTAGCATTAGCTGAATCATACCCAGATTTTATTTTAGTCTGCTGAATAAGTGATAGCTTATATTAAATATCTGATAAAATATTCATCTTCGAGAAATCCATATTGAATTAGAATGTTTCTTATCACTCACAGTGTCATATTTGAATTCTTAAAGATGAAATAAGAAACCAAAAATTGCGCACGGGCGAGACTCGAACCAGCATCTTTCTGGCTTACCGGGCCAACTGCTCTTCCAATTGTCACGCAATGACGTATCCCTAAGAGACCAAGAATTTCGCGCGGTCGGACCGACAGCACGGTAGCTCAATTGGAAGAGCAGTTGGCCCGGTAAGCCAGAAAGATGCTGGTTCAAAAAATAAACAATCAATTTATAAATATATACGTGAAAAATGACCTTATAAAGATCGCGGGATCACACTGGATAAAGACCGCTTGTGTGTGACCGGTTGCTGAGAAAATCCGTGGAAGAGGCATATGTTCAACAGTGGACGTCCTTTGGCTGTTAATGATGATGATGGTGACGTGGGTGTAAACTAAAGAACCAACTACTTTAAGATCAAGTTAAATATCATTGCAAATTTAATTTTTTTTCAACATGTGACTCAAAGAGATTGTTACAAATACACGTTCCACATAACCAGACCGAAAAACTATTCAATTCATAAAACAAACAACGTAAAACAGAATGAAAGCATTCCACAGCCAGCTGAAAAAGTGATACATCATTCATTCACACGCTCAGACAAAGGTGAAAAACATTCTCAATGGCATGGTATACCTCTTTGCATTTTTTCTTTTTTCAAATGCATAAAGTCGTCATCACCTCCTGAAACAAATGACGGACGTCATCAACTGTTTTGAGTTTGCATTCGATTCCTCACGGTCAAAGATATTTACAATGTACGATATCACTTTTAAACAGTCCTAAATTTATTGAATTGTATCGTATATAAGAAGAAACTGTATGTACAGTGCAATGGCCAGCATATCAGGCAACACATTTTTGATGAAAACTAACACTTATTACAACTGCATAAGGTGCCGCTGTGTTTATCATGACATGCTGTTATCCTTCAAACGTTTCAAACTATTTAACAGACATTGTTTCCTTATTTAAACTAATTATAATAAGCCCTGCAAGTTGCTAATGCGCTGGGATCTTATCAAATTAATAACCTAAAAAAATATTGAAATAATCCTTTTTATTTTATTTTTTGACGTAAGTATCAAGGTATTCATGGTCAAGAAACAGTTAAATCACACTCAAAACAATCGATACAAAGATATCGAATGGAAAAAATAATGCGCATTGCCGACCTCATATTTAAAACTTGGATTTTCAAGACTCATGAAGCCTACGAACAATCCACGCACATCGTCAGAAAAGTCGTAGCGTGTAAAACCTCTTTGCGATTGTTATCGTCGTAAAACCTGCCAGCTACGTTTGATGTCCACTTTACCGGAATGTGACGTTTTGCAAACCGATAGTATTTTTAACTCTGCGTTTTCAGGATCAATGGTTTGAGATACTTCTTATAAACAACGGTTTGGAATGTTAAATATAATATAGGTATATGTTAAATATAGCTTAATGAGCATGCAAACCCAACAAAATATAGTGTAAATTAAATATCTTTGTATAAGTTTCATTGTGACGGCTAAGCTAACGGCCTAATCTCTAGTATTTATGTTTTTTAAGGACATTAAACTTGTCTATTGTTTAACGTTTCTACCATGTGTCCGGGCCAGGGCTTCGATTTTGGAGGTTAACGTATTTTTAGCAAATCGAAATTACTCATATCAAAAATATGAAAAAAAAAACGCTATCCTATACACACTGTATCTTGTCTTCAGAAACTTTAAACTAAAAAGTTGAATACCATAATATTAACATTTGTGGGCTAAAAGACACAGTTTAAAAGCTTTGTGATCACATTGTCTATTGAGTACCTACTTGCAAAAATATCATGCAACTATTGTGCCAACAGATATGTCAGTTTGTAGACTGCATACCATAAATTGTGTATCAGTATATTTGCTTAAAACATCTGAATTCAGTGACTTTCAGGGGACAATGTTCACTTATTGTTCGCGCATGTATGATTTACCGACATTTGGTGCCGTTTATATTATGAAAAATAAACATGTGATATGATTCATGCATTTTTTTTACCAAGTAGATCAAAAAAAATATTATTCATTGCAATAATAGTAGAATAAAAGAGGGGAGTGTAAACCTACTGGAAGTTTTAACTAACTTCAAATTATTAGAAAATACATTTTTCAACTGATAGTCCCTAAACAGGTTTTCAAATTCGCCATCTTTGACATAAGTTATTTACGCGATATAGTCTATTTATTCTTTGCAATTTTTCAGGTATATTTTAGATGAGAACTTATTCCAAACTGTCTAACCAACTAAAATAAAAATATTCAGCCGATGTTAATGACACTATGTGCGAAAATATTGGTTCATGATGGCACTAAGGTATGCAGTCGGTAAACTGTGTTATCAGTTTGCCAAAATAATTGCATAACTAGTACATAGCCTGGTTGAAAACTTATCAAACTAAGATAGCTTTTGTAGATCGAAGATCTTTCATGAAGTTGGCTGATGAAAAAAGAAAATGCACGTTTCATTACTAAAACTGTCGTTTTAATTTATCAACAGATAGATTTTTACCCATCTTAGTAGCGTCTGACTGACTTAACTACCGATAGACTTTGTATCAGTTTATTTGCGATGTAACAATGCAACATAAATGAGCATAAAATTTTATTATGTAAAGGCCAAGGCAAGACTTGATAAATAACTTCGAACCTAAGACTTACGTAGCGTTTGGCTGTATCAGGTGAATTAATTAAAATACGCTATGCAATTTTACTTTTTAATACTGGTAGGCAGGCATGCGTAGGACATTCATGACATGGACATAGATTTTGGTTGTAGTTTAGCTAAAGTAATAGCAGTAATAGGTATAATATTGAGGTGGTTATAGATAGTGCCATCCACGAAGGCGCGCGCCATCTCTCGTCCTTATCGTTTATTGCACATGTGTGCAAGTTTTAGCCAATATTTAATGATATTATAATGAATATAATTATTAAATGTATATTATTTGATATTTTAATATTTGCCACACACCTCGCACCCCGCGCTTTCCTTAATCAAAAATAAAAGGCGCGCGCCTTCGTGGATGGCACTATCCATACCTTAATTTCACGCACTCTCCCCTTACTATAACCTATATAAGGTGATTCAAAATAACCTGTTAGGAGCTATTTGGTTTTGGTTTTTGGTTGAACGTCAGACATTCATTAAAAATAAATGATCGCGAAACCAATCCGAAAATTGTGTTTTAACCGTTAGGAGCTCCTCAAAATCGGTAACTAACCTCTCTCCTAGAAACATATGTCGAAAACTTTTTTTATTTTATTTTTAAACATAAAACAATATTCTATTACTATATAGATAAGTATTCATCATATTTCAATCGTTGAAAACGCGAAATATTACATTTATGTTGATAAAAATGGAAAACTCTATTTATTTGCCAAATCAAGGGCAATTTGTTTTCAATAATTAGCAGGTTATTGTGATTTGATTTAAAAAACTTTCAGTAAAATTTATTGAACTAATGAATGTTTGATGGTTTTCTATCTATAATAAATAATGAATATTACTTTTTTGATGCTATTTTATTCAAAAATCTATTTTATACAAATCGAATAAGTTACAAATTGAATATTTTTTTCATATTTTAATAAATTTATAAACAAGGGATGATTTTTATATAGTACTAAGTAGATTCCAAAATTGACAAATTATCCCAAAAATTGTATCTTTATGTCGTCTATAAAACTAAGTCCTATTTTCTTTAAACATGAAATGCCTTCAATCACCTGCCTCACGTCAATGTCATCTATTAATAAGATACCGTTAAACATATCGAGCATCGATTAGTCCGATCTCAAAGGTAACAGCTCCGTTTCGCAACCACTCAACCACTTAGCCTCAGCTTGGCCGGGAACCGTTTGTTTACCCGGCTGTCTATGTGTTATCATCACGCTTCCATTTGCTGGGCAGACCGCTAATTATGCCTGTCCGTCAAATAACTATCTGCCGATTATCGTGCGTTTACCTCTTCGTTAAGGAGAGCGGCTCTGATTGGTTAATTGTTTGTTTGAGTGAATTTAGGCGCGGACTTGTTTTTTTAAATGGTGTAATAGATTTTTTTGTTACTTACCCCTGGGTAAAGTTCATGTATTATCGTTTAAGATACTAAATGTGAACAATTTTTTTTCGCACACAACTTTCTTTTGCACTTTTATTAAAGTTTTCACGGAATCAGAAACAGATGCACAACTGCAAGATGAAAAGAAAAGCTTCAGTTTTTAATATTAAAGCTAACATTTCAAAAGATAAACTGGGTCACGAGTTCATGCACTTTCATCTTTTATTCGCGATGTTTCAGTTTTGCATGCAACATTTTAATTGCACCATAAAAACGCATTTTTCGTTGATTCCTTGACATGATTTTTTATGCGCTGGAAATCAGGTAAGTTTATTTATGATCATCATATTATTATGTAGATTTTTCAAATACGAGTACATTACATATTTCTGACAAACCCGTGATAAAATAAAACGAGTTAAAACCATCACTATATATGTATAACTATATAATGTAATCATAGGTTGTTATTACATTTTACAAGTTTGTTTTTTTACAATGTCTAGCAAACATTTAAAAAGAGCTAAAAGTAATCCTAATGCGCCACCAAAGACGTTTATTTATACGCTAGTACTAAGAAGTCCCTAATTACACGTCTCTACCAAAATAAGCTATCAGAATGTATCGACGGAATTAATTTAGCGTAAGATCTCACTGGAACACAGGGCCAGACTGGCGAATTCTTTGGCTATTTTAATAAAACTTCAGTTACTGGCTTAGGGATATCCAATTATTGTAAACATGGTGCTGATGTTGTCATGGTAAAGTGCATTTATTTGAGGTGCATTTCGTAACA
This sequence comes from Pyrausta aurata, assembly GCA_963584085.1. Lineage (NCBI taxonomy): Eukaryota > Metazoa > Arthropoda > Insecta > Lepidoptera > Crambidae > Pyrausta > Pyrausta aurata. The sequence goes on along the minus strand of OY757270.1, from coordinate 7,976,813 downwards.
TCTAAGCAAAAATTATAATAAAGCGTACCGCTAATTTATAAAACCTTCATTTGTTTACGTCATTTTCCCAAATGAAGCTTCTTCAATTTGATTCGATAATAATAACACCATTCTCTAGCCACGACGTTACCAACTAAAATAAGAATTCATTCATGAAAATTCAGAGACTTTGCAATAAGATGCTTTACTTTTTGATCATCATCATTATCATAACATAGCCAAAGGACGTCCACTGCTGACATAAAGACATAAACCTCCCCCACGGTTTTCCACAGCGACCGGTAGTGAGCGGTCTGCATCCAGCGTGATCCTGCGATCTTTAGAAGGTCGTCTGTCCATCTTATCGGTGGAAGTCCTACGCTGCGCTTTTGGTCGAAGGGTCTCCAATCTAGAACTTTTCTGCTCCAACTTATTTGAACTTTTTTGCTTTTACTTTTGGATATGTACCTTAATTCTAAAATACCAACTTAACGGTACAGATTAAAGCCATAGAATCAGTCTTCTAAATCCGTCACTGTGGTCATCACATGCAAAGTCGATCTGTATGCGACGCGACCGCGAATGGCGCCTGCGAGATGCGCCTGAGTGTCCAAATTGGCGCTTAATACGCATATGACTGAGATGGAATTTGTCTGATACTCTTGACATACGTGGAAAAGGAGTATGAGGTAGTGTGGAAGAATGGTTTAAAATATCTAGGATTTGTTGTTTACGGGTCTTACAGGCAACATAAACAAACAAAAGTCTGAATAAATAATTTTTAAAAAAGCTCACCAGGTTACTGAAATACTACGCGACACAAATGTTCTCCTAAAAATTTACTGTTGTAAATAACTCGTGCAGAAACTATTGATAGAATGCATTATTCGATATTTAATTTTAGTTTTATCCAAAATTTTTGAAAGAGTGTTGTATAATCGGTTGAACGACTACTTGATAGAAAAAAAAATCTTTATTTCGGAACAATATGGATTTCGATCAAATTCAGGCACAATTACAGCTACTATAGACTTGGTGACTAAAATAAAAACCAATATAGACCAAAAAAATTATGCAGTAGGTATATTTATTGATATGAAAAAGGCGTTTGACACTGTAAGCCATAAGAAGTTACTACAGAAATTACAAAACATAGGCATCACAGGGGCAGCTTTATCCATGTTTACATCTTACCTACATAACAGGCGTCAAGTAGTCAAGATAGATAATTATGTTAGTTCACAACGAAATATGACCTACGGTATTCCACAGGGATCTATACTTGGTCCATTATTTTTCATAATTCATAATTTATCTTAATAATATTACCAACATCGGATTGGCCGGTAACTTGACACTTTATGCAGATGACACATGACTTTTTTACTTCGACAAGTCTATACCAAATATAATGTCAAGCGCCCAAAGAGATCTAAATAATCTTAATGAGTGGTTAAAATATAACCTCTTAACAATTAATACAAAAAAACTTCTTTCATAATTTTCGCTGCTAAAAATAAGCCAATACCTGAATTTAGCCCTCTCACAATCAATGGTGAAATTATTAAGCAAACAGACAAAGAAAAATATCTTGGATTATGGCTAGATGACAAAATAACGTGGAAAGTGCACATAGATCATGTGAAATCAAAATTAACATCATTATTAGGCGCACTCCGAAAGTCATCACACTGTATTCCTAATAAAGTACATAAAATAATTTATAATTTACTCGTAAAATCACACTTAAATTACTTAATAGAAATATGGGGTTCAGCCGCTGAAACAAACTTAAAACCACTTCAACGAACACAAAACAAAATTGTAAAAGTACTAAATCATTTTGATTACTTAACACCAACAAAAGAAATTTATGAAAAAAATAAAATCTTAAATATAAAACAACTATATACATACGCAACGTGTATTCTAGTTTACAAAATTATAACAAATTCTATACAATCAAACATACACTTGAAACAAAAACCAAACCTTCATAATTTAAGAAATAAACATAAACTTATTCTAAATAAGGTTCGAACGAACTACGGAAAAAAGACTTTATTGTTTGAAGGTGTTCAGATGTATAACAAATTACCCAACAAAATAAAAGAATGTACTAACTTTAACATATTTAAGAATAAAATGAAAGAATATGTCCATACGTTATTATAAAGTCTTCCACTCTCAAAGAAGATTGCGAACACTTCATTATAACTATTATATGAATAAGAATAATCATTATACCCAATTGCTCAGCTCCAGGGGTATCTATTTACTAAGTTTTAGCTTAAGTAATTCTCATTGTAATTGAACTAAATGTTTTTATGAGAATAAATGTCTATAAACCTAATTGAAAAATAAATGACCTAAAATAAATTTAAAGCGCAAGTTAGTGTAAAAATCTTAAATGTTGGAAATCATTTTCATTCACATCATTAATCAAGGAAATGTTCTCTTTATCCCCTACATCCCCTAAAGAGAATGCCATCAATTAGGATTTGCATTTGACACTGCATCGTTTCACACGTTGAATTTGTAACAAATTACTTACAGTACCTATAGGAAGAGTAATCTTAAGCTTTTAGTTGTTATTGTTAGTGTACTCCATCCATTATTTAACACTATTACGGTCCTGGTAATTACTAACTTTAATGTTTAATTTGACAATTAAGTGAGCAATTGTGTTTTCTTATAGTAGCAAGTGTTTTTTTATAATAATACAACAGCACCTTCCAAGTTTTACACATCTAATACGTATAGCCAGTGAGTTGTTACTACTACGTATAGAGAAGCTATGCCAAGCAAAAAAAGTGTCGTAGATATGACGACAAGATTGTGACATTTTATTTGAAAATTTGAATTTAGAATTATGATTTGTACTACGAGTTGATGACCGTGTCATCAATTCATGGAGCACAAAATATGTTCGTGATGTCAGTTCCATATGCTAGTAATAGTAGTTCAATGCACATGTATCGCCTCTACAAGATGGTATCGTAGTATCGATCGTAGCTTAGCACTACACAATAGCAAAATCATATTGAGCGTGTTTTTAATAAAATAAAATAATTAAAAAAATATACAGTTGCATTTATCCTGTAAGCAGCCCCTTAAGCGCAACAGCTGCATTAAACCAATAATCGTCGGCAGTCGGAAGCGATACGCGATTCGAAATATTTTGTCAAGCCCGTTCCTTTCATCTGTATCATCTGTATGCCGTTGTTTATCTTAACCATAACTTAAACATTGGTACTTAGACTCACCTATCTAGATTAATAGTGTCAAAACTTTTATGTTTCAAGAAGTTGTTAGTACTTACTCGTTAGTACTTCAGCATTTGAGCTTAGTGATAATATTATTTTTGGTCTAACGAACTTATTAAGCATAATATATGCCTGAGGTTATGACATAAGTCCGATTAAGTACTAATTAAATTAAATGAGACATTCTTTTTTTTCATAGTGATTCATAATACCCTAGTCAGATAATTAATACTAGTCTCTAGTTCATATTGGACTCAGGTTATGAATGGCAATCTTATCGCTGCTTTCCAACTCCAGCCTCTGATTTAAAAATGATTTCCCGACTTGTTCGCTTACGTCATCTGACGTCACACCTGACTGCCCCCCTCCGTCCCGTATGTCCCATAGTATCACGGATTTATGGCAGCCACGATGGGGCGAATCGCGAGCCTCACAGTCCACACGCAGCGCGCGACCGCGCACAACAGAGTACGACACGCGAGGAAAATTGCCGCGAAAATGACGAACTGTCAAAACGCTCGCGTAGCGTTCTAATTTGTTATTTTTTTCGAACGTGGTTCTTACCAGCCAGTGGGTTTGTGAAGTGATTTACAGATTCGATTTTTGAATTTGTATGTGGAATTAAGAATGATTGCATCTCTATTTACGTGAAAACTTTATAAAATTTAAAATTTTTGAATGAAATAAATTATTACTATTTTGTAATAGTTCTGGCCGTACAATAAATAGCAATGTTAATTCAAACTGTCAAGCTAATTTAAAAGAAAATCGGTTTCGTAGCGGCTACTTTATTCTTTTGTTTTGATTTAGTTAACTGATTTGTTCACACTAAGGTCTTTTTACTGTTCCGTCAACGAGCATTATAAATCTCGGTGTCTACAGCACGTGAGTAATAGTAACTGAGTAAATGGATCTTAGGATTTTCACACTAGAGTTGAAAATAGTTCGATAGGAAAGTAAAGCTCGGTTTCTAGTTAAAAGTCAAAACAAATCACGATGTGAACAACGAAATACCAATTTGTTTAACGGGTAGCTAATGAGATGTATATTTTCACTACAATGTATATAAAATGTTATTTCACAGCACGATAGTTTAGCACGTGGGTTCCATTGAAATGAGCTTTCGGTGCCTTATACTAATTTGAGTGGCCCTTTAACTTTTCACCGTAGGATTACAAATAGTAGGTTCTTAGAGCTATTGCTAAATGATTGGTGAATAACAACTAGGCTTATTTTACCGTAGACAAAAGCACTAACCAACAGATGTTTCAATCGTCATTTCGTACAAAGTATTGAACAGATAACGCTTATCGGAACTTATTCCGATATTGTGAAACAAACCATAGGTAAGTATCAGAAAATATGCACCCAAAGAATAAACTACGGTGATACAGGATTGTCTTTATTTTTTTTATTTTTTTTCATTTATTAGGATAAACAAACAGTGACAAATCAAAATTATTTAAAATGCATGTTCATATTATAAGTCTTAAGTCTATTTGACACCAATACCGTTTACCACATATTAGTTTGGAATTTTTTCTTTAATTTAAAAAAAAAACTATTTTCTTATACTTATTGTTAAATAACAAAAATAATGATCATAAACCACAATTTGGTGATTGCTGACATCAGAATAAGGAAACATTAGTAACCTAGTAGTTCAACCTATTTTCATTGATCTGTTCCTTATTAGCTTTTTTTTATCAGTACCCTAGTAGTTCAACCTATTCTCATTTATCTGTTCCTTATTAGTAACCCTACACCCGCAAATTATTTGTGCCAATCTGAACACAAGGCTGTTTAGCACAAACCCGAGGTGTGATGATTTAGTTCCACTTTTAGTACCCGGAACTAATCGAAGTAACGCCTACACAAATACCGATTGTTTAGGCCTCTAGTTTTACATATTTGACTTGTAAATTTGTTAAATTATCGTTATTTTATCTTTTTGTACATCATAAAATAAACATTTTTAAGAAAAAATACAATCTTACGTTCGTTATTATTTGAACACGGTTCAAGATACTTATTAGTCGATTCAAATATTTAAATGACTGCGAGAAGTCCAAGTACAGAATTGTTTTTTAAGTTCATATCTAGGAGCTATGCTATGCCAATACATTCATAAATAAGAAAAAAAAACATACTTAATACCCAAACTAAAGAACACGCTATAAGTACTAATTGATCATCCACCAACCAATTTTCTTCTGACCATTGAACTCCCAAACTCGTAAAATATTAATACATGACGATGATTTTATATAAAATGGAAATGTAAAATTTATTTTTTTCCTTTGTAATAAATATTTACGGATCTATTTTTCATTTTTTTACTATTTGAAGTTTCTTTATGGAGATACTATTGTTATATATTTTTTTAATTTTCATTTTTTAACACCCGGTATATCTTATGACGCAAGGGGTGGAAGCTTGGGGAGTTTTGAGTAGTTATTAGTTAACGGATACAGCGTCAGTATACCGAATTTCAGCTAGTTTGGAAAGATTTTATGTATTTGGTCGATTTTTATCTAATAGGCCTGGGCTAAAAAACAAATTACCGAGAAATGGATGTCAATGTCAATACATTGGCCGTAGCGGGCGATTAGCATTACCAATCATTTTGTAACTTGTCCAATCATCGGTCAGACCGGTGCCAAAATGTCTGTGAAGTCACCGCATAAGAGAAATGAACTATTATTCATGCGAAGACTAATTTTAATCAGCGTTCCTCTAATTGACAACAACCTCTGTGATCAATCATAATGAAATAGTTGATTGGTCTTTAACTAGCGACTTACGAAGGGTGAGCTACAATCAGTTTACTTTAATTTTTAATTAGTGAGTACATAATGTATAAAATTTAATAACAAGGGAGAACACCCAATTCGTCTAAGAATATCTTCCATAGTTTTTACTCTACTGCCCCCTTTTGGCTCTATTTTTGAGACAAATATTGTCCTTGTTATCTCTCTTTCAGAGAGAAACAGATGAAAAGATGACAGATAGTAAGAATACTTCCTTATTTCAAGAGTGTAGTATAGTATGTACTCGTATGTATTGCAGGGTCAATACGACAGTCATGTTTGATAAAGTATAACTTACAGTATCGAATTTTTCAATTTTTTTAAGAAAAATATTTTTTTAAGCTTATAATAAAGGCCCTGCATTTGTCTGCAAATTAATGCATATTAAAAATTACAAATCTCAACTTTCAGTTCAAAAGTTGGCCTGCCTTATGAGCTCTTGATGATACGGGACTGCATATTTCAATCATCTTATACCTTCCTATGTTAGTAGAATTACGGAAAGGACCTCACATTTCTGCATACAATCTCCCTTTAAAATAAAATGCGCAAACGGTAATTCTCAGATTTGTTGCTACCACCATAAATACCACCATCTTTGCTATATTAAAGTGGTTAGCGTATCTAACGGTTCCTAATCGATGGACATTATAATTATGTGTTAGGAGGCAGGATGCCCGTACGAGCTGTACAAAGAAACATTCTGAGCAGATGTACTGGATTATAGTAAGGGCTATTGACACTGAATATCAGATTTTGTCTTAGATGAGACCATCTTAAACGGATATTGTTACTTTCTGCATCATAAGAAAAATAAGCATATGAATTTTCATAGTTTATTTGAAACTCTACACTCTTTGTAGTATTTATATTACTAGTACTTATTATGATTTCAAATGTAGAAATTGAAAAATACCATTCGTGATTTAAATAGAGATACCAATTAATAAATGCGCCCAGTATATGGAATACCACCATATACTGGGCGCATTAATTTTTAATGTATTTTTCCTTTCTTCGATTTCGCCGTGTACTCGTATCATTGTGCACCAAAATCACTAGATTATGTTTTTGCGGCAATAATGTTTTGATTAAATTTCAGCATTAATCCTGTTAGTAAAAAAGCTAAAATTGCTTCAAGCAATCTTGCATTAGTCTCTATAACATTGATACGCAACGTCCAAATGAGGTACCTTGATATCTTGTCTTGATATCCATGTAAGTGTAGTCATGATACAGAATTGTAGACAAATAAAAATTCAAGATAAAAACTACAACAATAGTAAAGTGAGGACATTAAAAATCATAGGAGTACAGCCACAAGGTTATGTGGCCCAATGTCATCGTAGGTAAGGCTGTTATCACAATATCTACCTAATTTTTTCTTATCACCGTAAAGTAGGCCACGCTAGGGCACATGCAAACGTTTAGTTTTTTATTGCTTCAAATGTGTGGGCTATTATAACGTTTTTATACTACGATAAGTACGGAATCGTGTTATTCATTTACGGTAAATCGGCAGCTGATATAGCAACTTTTGCAACGTTGTTGTAAGAAATATTTAACGTCTCGTCTCTACGGTTGCTTTCGCTGAAGTCCCGGGTTTGATCATCAGTCGGATTAGTATAGGTAGTAAAAGTTTAAATATTCACTAAAAGGGTTTGGGTAATATTTTTTTAAGCATTAAGACGCTTAATTTTAATAATTTCAAAAAACACTTGATTTTTTTTCCTTATCTGGCTTTTAAGTAGTTTTAACAAAACTGCAGCTTCATGATCTCAACGAGCTTAGAAAACGTACTCATAAAATGTGTCAAAGTATGTATTTATTTATTTTCCTAAAACTACCAACTCAACTCTCGCATGATTCTTGGTCCCACCACCATGATCATTCATTTCCCTATAACAGGACCTTGCTTTTCTTGAAGTGCGAAATGCGAAATGCGAAACAGTTGACAAATAAAGGTGCTTATTTTATAGAAAGGGGATATGCCACTGTCAAATACTACAGGCGTAAGTTATAGCGGACTATCACTTGAACTGCTTGCTGGCTACCATTTTTTTGTAAATCAGAACCTGTTACATGCGAAAAAATTGCGTAAATGGAGATGAATTATAGATATTTTGAGATAGAACCCCCAATGTTTTTTAACTTTAGTTATGCTAGAAGCTACAGATTAGCTTTATGAAAGGACTCCCGATAATCAAGTTTTTTTCACAAATTACCTGAAAAGGATCTAAAAAACATACTTTTTGAATAAGATGCGTAACCTCCGATACCATAACGGTTTCACAGTAATAATAAAGCTCTCAAATTTAAATTATTATTATTTATTTATTTTATTTTAGTATACAGACACGCACATATAAATAAATAGATGTCATTGATAGTAATATAATGACCGGTTAAAAAATAATGATCAGCCCTCACCAGTGTTAACTGTTTTTCCATCAAAAATCTTAAAGAAACCTACATTCAACTCAAAAATGTCAAGGCTACATATTTGTCAGCAGACAGTATGAGCTAAATACTTTATTTACACTTCAGCGAACAATTTTCAGTTCTTTCAACCGAGTTATAATTAAAGTAAAACTTCACGCTAATTTGGATGTGCGTTTACGTGTGGCGGGACAAGGGATCGATTCTGGTCTAAACATAGGTATAACTCGGGGCATATTTTCAGCACTGACCCTGCAGTGTAGACTACAATAGGTACTTAAAAGTGTACATTATTGTACCTGTATAATAGTAGGTTTTGTTTACAATAAACCTAAACAGATATATTATAAAAATTGGTTAATCGAGATTTAACCTTTAAGTTTTATATTCCTTTTTATCCTTTAAATGGATGTTTAAAATCTTTATTTGTATTATACAAGGATGTTTAGAATTTTTATTTAACTGCGTTCAAAAATATCTCACTAAACCCGCATCAAAATCGGTTCAGCCGAGATTATCGCAATCAAACATAATGTATACATACACTCATACAGTCAAACAAAGAACCTCCTGATTTTATGCCGTTCAAAAACTATAATTAAAAGTATGTCTATCGCAAAGATTGACAATATTACTCTTAGCAATTTAGGTATGAATAGGTCGTAGCCAATCATAGCTTAACTTTCCAATCCAGTTACTCCAAACTTCAAATAATGTAAATCATATTTTTATGAATTTTATAAATTTTTACTTCGGTCGCAATTTCAGGTACGCTGAGAATTGGTCCCCAGATCGCTATCTCTGTCGACACTCTTCTCGTTTATTATTTAATCTATGACACCGTAGATAAGCCCGAAATGGGCCAATTACAAAATATAATAAATATTGCGAGCTCCCAAGCATAACAGTTTGCTTGCCCTGAAAAGGCAAAGGGACCGCTTATCTGTTGTGTCAATTTTGCGAGAATTGACGCAGTGTAGTGCGTCTAAAAATATTTTTAGATAGGCTGAGGCCCTTCGGGTAATTGATAACATCTTGAAAGGTTGATCATCCGCAGCCTCGATCGATCTAAAATATTGTCTGTTCTTTTAAGATTGATTCAATTACATAAAATGGTGTATGTTCTAGTAATAAAATGTTAAAGTATGATATATACGACCGTCTTGATCTGATTCATCGGGCTACTACGAAAATCAAAGGTTTTGAATGGTTGTAAAACTGTTACATACTCACGCGCAATTCAACCTAAGGCCCAGTTACGTAGCTCAACGAATTATTTAAATGTCGTTACCAGCGGTTGAATATTTGTGATTGTGCGTGTTTTGTAGAAAAAATACCTTATGGCATAGTCAAAATGGCTATTTTAATGATTATTGGTTAAGGTATATTTTCTTCAAAACGCTCGCAATCGTAAACACCCAACCACTGGTAACGAGTTTTAACCATAAGTTAAGTCAAACTATCGATCACGCAACTGGGCCTAAAATTATCTAGGTATCACTGAATCACGGACATAACAATTAGGGAACTTGCTCTTGCTTCTAGTTTAATTTGAGACTAGCCAAATGTTCTGAAGGAATACGGAAGCATTTCTTAGTTGGTTTTTATTACTATGTACGATGGAGGTCTCTTCTGCCGAACCAATTTGCAACGAACATCGCTTACACACGCGATTCATAAACGGGCGTCACTTCAAACAAAAGACGACGCGAGGTGCAACACATTTTGGTACTTAAAGTGGTTAGGCGCGAGAGACCGCCACATTGTGTAAGAGACGAGACGCTACCATATTTATTGCCTACTCCGTTACTATTCAAAATATACAGTGTTTAAATTACTTAGTAGATCTGATAAAAATCAATAAAAAGAAACTCCCGACCGTATTATTATCCCCAATAAAATATAGTAATCGCAGAAAAAGCGGTGGCATTTGATGCCAAATGCCAGCTATTAGTACCGAGAAATCCATTACGTGTAAACTATGTTATTTACACGTCTAATTTATATGAAACACGTGTTAATTGTTGGTGTGTACGTTTTGGGAAATCACCACATGCGGTTAGGGCTGTCAACTACTGAGGTTCAGTAAAAAAACGTTAGTGTTTCATTGAAAAAAGTTTTGTTTGCTTCTTAAATTAAAAGTACGGGACAAAATTAAAAAGACCGTTTCGTTGATTGTTCTGTATTAAGATTTTTTAGTAACAATTTATTTTTATTTATAAATTATAAGATACTAAACTCTGTTTACATATTTTTTTTCGTGTCCATATCATTACGGTCCAAACATTTTCAATATCAGATTAAAAACTTCTTTTGCGTAAGTTTGCAAACAATCGTTTCTTTGTTTTTGTTACTCTCCCCGTAGTCTAGAGGTAGAGCATAAAACCTAGTGCTATAAAAATTCAATTTAAAATTTATCTCAATTATATAAAAAAAATGGCAACCCTAGCCCATTTGCCTCAACAACCGGAGGCGCTTCGTGCACAAATCGCGATGGCTCATTAATAAAGAATCACTTAACAAAATTCCGTATCGGATTATCGCTTTACACACACACACACACACATAATTTATTCATATGCAAATATAAAACTTCGCACAAAAGAATATAATATGAATCATTAGATTTGGCAAAAGATTAGAATTTATACCGGCTTCGAGTTTGTAGTAAATCAAAACATGGTGTGTATACTAAAATTATTTTGAATGTTTGATCGAGATTAAGATTTAAGATCTTTTTTGATAAGCCTAACGAATTTATATTTCCATTAATGGAAAGCATCACTTATTACTAATTTTGGGGTACTACGTATTCTACATTTGGTTTTAATTTTGTAGTATGAAACCAAATCTACATTATAAAAATTAAAAAAATAAGAAGCTCAGGAAGTCAGTTTTTTGCTATTAAAATTAAATATGGGCCTCATAAAAATCTAATTTAACATATACCTTGTGGAACAATAATAATATCATTTACGAGTATCACTAATGAAGACACGACAAACTAGGCCTATAAATAAATTCGCCAACTTCCTTTAAAGCTGTGTATAGACTCGCAAATCCATTTCTGTGACATATTTTTATCTATTCATGTGCTCTGTTTTTGGCTCACTCGCTTCAATATGAAGAGTTATTTTCGTATGTCAAGTGAAATGAAGCTCAATAAAGTCGCGATTAGTTAGGATTACGAAAAAAATCATTCAAGAATCGCACTTTTAATAAAAACAAAACACACACGCCATAAAATGTATTGACGCGAATTATTAAAAAATAGGCCCTGTCCTGTCTATTAAAAAAAATCATCAAGCTTACCAAATCTCATGAGATGAAATGTTATTAGACCACTATAACCAATTTTTGTAGGTTAGTTGTAATTTACAAATTATAAAAAAACAACAATAATTTAAGATTTTAAACTTTCGCGTTGCATTACAATGAGAATTAGACATGACGGGTCTAAACACGAAATGTCTAATTCTCATAACAATAATTTACCTGCTATCTATATAATATTCTAACGACACAAGCGGCGCCTTAGATTTGTTCAAATAAAATGATGAAACGGTTTTATGAACTACATAATTAGAACCATAAACCAAAAACGAAGTGCTAAAACCGTTTTCCAGAGTGGCAGGACATAGTGAGGTAAAAAATAACTACTTTTATTTATGGTTTCCGAAAGAAGTTGGTTTACAATAAGATTAGTAGCGTAGTAAAATATTAGAACAAAGCATTGATTAGGCTGGAAAGCCGCCAACGATGTTACTCTAGGGCTACCACATTTTTTAGTTATTAATAAGTATTTTTTTTATGGTTCAGAATGTTTTTAACACTAACAGTGTCATACTTGTATTCTTAAAAGATAATATTTTTATTTAAAGTAGCGTAACGTTGCTTTTAATGGGTATTATCATTTATGTGATGATATGAATTATCAAAAGTATTTCAAATTTAAATTCAAAGTAACCTTTTTCAAAGCACACCCATTACATGATAGTGAAAACTGTAGTTCAATTCAATTCTAATAAAACAATCAATGGTATTGTTTTGTTAAACAAAACGTTGCTAAGTAATAGTAACGACAAAACTAAAATAACGATGATTGAGTTCATGCATCATACGAGTGTTACTCGCTAGATTAACTCTCATCCAAAAAATTCACATAGTAAAGTATTTAGGATGTTAGACAAAATAATCATATTTGCTTGGATGTCCTTATCGAATACCAATCACAACATAGATATCGATTTACGCGGAATATATGACACTTGTTTTGTCATAACATTTATTAGTTTACATTTAGTTGTGGCAACCCTAACATCTCATTCAGATGCCGTCATTCATAGTTGGCGGGCCGAGTAAACGCCTGCCTATGCGAACATGGAAAAATAATTCATTTCGGTTTGCGTAACCTTATTTTTGCGCTATCTGTAACGCGAATTGAGGCCTCGGTGTGTTGTTTTTGCGAATTGCGTCAAAATGGCTATTAAATAGCTTTGTAAGGAAATATGAATAATAAATAATAATAATAAAAACGTTTATTTTTCACCACAGCAACAATATTACAAAAGTTGGTACATATAGTAGAATACGTTATTGTTATAACTTGAAAAATAAAAAGTTTAAAGTTGGAGTTAGGTTTTTCGTGTCATAAAAAAAGACTACGCATTTTTATCAGTACGTACCTAAAGGTATAGTGCTCTTATATAGCATTTATGTCCACTATATACCACTTATTACGGTACAAAAGTTACAAAAAATTTTCTGAAGGTGTTATCATACCATGATCAAATCATAAAACAACATCTAAACCTAACAACGTCAGTGTAAACGCAAGCCTCAAAATAACGTCATGACGCAAAATCCATGAAGTTCAAATGATATCAATAATGTTTATCTATGAAGCAGACATAAAAGTTGTATGCTTTTAACTATGACGACCTGCCCTTGGAGGGCTAATGTAGTTTCAGTCCGTAAATTTATTTATGATACTATAAATACCGCGTTCAAAAATACCCACGCTTGATTTGTGGGCGATAAAAAATGCGAAAATGATTGATGTGTTACTCACCAGTTGGAGTACGTTCATTGAGCTACGTAGTGAATGAGTCAAAGAATTAATATCCCAACTCCAAATGTAAGTCATGTACCATTTATAATATCAAAAATTTGTTTTGTAATCTTATTTTTATCAGAACTTAATCAAGTTATATCTGGGTGATAGAGCTTCGCTTTAGTATGGTGAAAAAAAAAGCTGAAAACATTGATAAAAACAAAAAAAACTTTTGTTGGATTTGAACCCGTGTGTCGGCGTTTCATGATCGCCTAAATTGCCCAGTGTCAAGCGCCAATTTTCACTGTGTTGTTGTCACTATGTATTTGTTGTCATATCAAGACTTATGTCATACCATGAAGATAGAGAAAAGCCAACATAGAGGAGTAGCGTTAAAATTTATAGAAATGGTGACAGCCATTCTGAAGTTAATATGTGATTTCATTCGAACTATTCGGGGTTTGATTGTAAAATAAATGACTAAAGTAATCATTTACGAATGACGATCGTCTAAAAAGTATACATTCTTACATATTCGTATCTGAGTTATCTCGCCTTCACCGATGTTTGCCTTAACTCAATGTTTTATTAACACATGGCTATCTGTATAAGAAATTACGAAAGAATGTTTTTACGACTGAGGTATTTGAGTCCATTGCCGAATTTGAATGCCAAGCTAAAACAGTTAACTTGTCTCCTGAAATTCAAACTCTTTTTGGGGTCAATGTCTGACAAACATTGGACAAGGTCTGCTTATATCAAAACGAAAACTCAAAAGCATTACAAAAAGAGGCAACGGCTCGAAATGAATATAAAACATTGTAAAAAATATCTTACTACGCGTTATCAACACATTAACGTTACAATTTATGCTAAATGGGAGCCATCATAATTTAAAATTAGCTTGACAGCACGCTATTTATTAAAAATATAAAATACGGCTACTAAAACGAGGAGACAAAAAAACTGCTACATATTTTCTTTGAGCGGATCGTACAAAATATCTTTAGCTATAAAAATACTGACCATCTAAATCGTCCTTTGAAAAACTCGTCTATTCATCATGAATGTAGTTTCAGTATTGTATAATAATGTAGGTTATCGCATATTTATAGATTTCTAATAAATTGATACGAATAATAATGTACTTGGAGAAAGTACCTATATCTATTGTAAATAGAGATGTAATCATTCAGGTCGATTTAATTTGTGGACGTATCGACCAGTCATTTTTATCTTTCTAATACATAGACTGATAAAGGGTGAAGATTGTAACGAACGGTTCTTTGCTGGCAAACATCAGTTTGCCTAGTGTAAGGAGTGATTAAATAATATAAAATACACAACGAACAATAACAATGGCGCCTAATCCAGTGATATTGGTTTTGGCTGTAATTCTGGTAAGTACGATTGATCTTTATTTGTTTTTTAATTACCTGTTTGCAGTTTACCAAGTACGCTAGTACTCTTATCAACTAAAGGGTTTGATAATAATATGATTTATTAATTTTGTATGGAAGTATTTCCTTTTTTTCTCGACTAGGGCCGTTTATTGTTCAGACAAATTTCTATGAATTAATAAATTTATTAATCTTTTCGTGTCTTAATTTTTTTTGTTCAGTGAATTCTTTAAATCGTTTTACTCGTAAGGAAAAGGTTACAAGCTTAGTCTGGTAATATTTCAGTCCACCAGTCTGGGCTGACACCAGAATTATGGTCAATTTTCAAGGTTTAATTTTCATCAGTATGTCAGTCCTTGTAGATCATTCGATCATTCTCCGATAATTCTGACTGAAGTGAAATAAGTTAAAAATCTCTAGGCTCTTCAATCGCAGTTGAAGTTACCACACAATCATCAACATAAAACAAAAAGAAATTTCCGATTAATCACGATGTAAATTGCACCAAATTGCCTAGCTGTCTAGACGGCCAATTCTAAAGTTCTGTAACGTTGATGTATAAAAATTGAACACTTGCATCGCCTATTTAGGTCACTTGGACACCAATTCGTTCAGTATCGTTTAGCTATTGATCCCGATGAACTATCAATTGTACAGGTGCTTGTTTGAAAAGTTATAGATTGTTGATTATTGCTTTTTAAATTGGACTGTCCTCGGAGCAGTATAAACATCGATACATCAGTACAAGTTAGCTGTACAGTAACGTCATACAAGTAAGGTATAAAGTCAGATGCGTAAATTATTTTATAATTAATAATGCCTCTAACATTAAACAATGTTTATTTTCCACTGCTACCACAAAAACTACGAGCTCTGAATACTTGCTGATATGGACCTTTAAACTGAGCTAGAAATTGACGCTACAAAATGATAGAGCAGTAAGTATTTGATTATTTCATTAACGCCTTCAGCGTTTTATAAACGTATCCAAACAGAAAAAATATGTAATAGTTCGAAAGGTTTTTAATACTTCAATAGTTAGTTTTAAACTGCCTGCAACCTAAGTTTTAACGACAATAAAATGATGATTACGCCAAAAAAATCGTCACGCGTGACTAAAAAAGCACGTTAAACGTTATATTTGTTTATCGTAGAGTTGACATTGAATCTGTTAGTTCGTGTGCCCAGGAAAACGCCGAATGCCGCGACGGCTATAAAACCGCTCTGAGATTCTGTTAGGTAGGTATGACATGTTTTCACTTCAACAACTATGTGGACTGCTCTGGTATAACAGCCAGTCACATGGTCAACAAGTTTAAAAAAATTAAACGTTTGAATTTTGTTGGATGACTGTACTAGGTGTAAGAGTTTTTTTTACTAACGTCATGGTAGGCATGCATAATTTTAAACAATGCATTTCAAACATTTAAAAGTAAGACATTAAATATGGCGATATAGTTTGTTTACTATATTCGTTAGGATCTGATAAGATATCATCAAACTCAAATGAATCATGAATCATTATGCTTCAAAAAACTAAATAAGTGTAATTTTACAGAGTAAAGAAAAAAAATGATAGCCCTGCCCTACCCCATGTTCTGTTCCGTTTATTTTGGCCATGTTGTAACTAATATCATACTGGCGCCGCAAAATGTTTGGTTTTAGCCAACGGATATCGCGTCAGACGGCTCGCAAACTTCCAAATTGAATAATCACGAATACGTACGCCTCAAACTATTTACTCGAATATTATTTACAGCAAACATTCGTTAAACACACATTGCCGCGTAATCTAAATAGCTTGTAACAGAATCTTTATAACAATGCGAATCTGTAGATTCTGAATGTTAATTCTGTAACACTTATTTAATTTGAATAAGGTGTTATTATGTTTTACGATAACCACGATGCGACCTAGATGCGCGTACATCTGTTTGCATAGTCGCTCGTCGCACTCCGTAGCCACCTTTGTTTTAGTCGACAGAGGCTGAATGGCTAATTTAGAATCCCACATATCTGATTCAGATGCTCATTCGACCTGAATATTCGGCTTCATAAATTTCATACTCACGTCATAACTGATTGGCATTCCATTGTCTTGCGTATCGACGTCTTTCTTAGTTTCGGAACGATGATCAACCTTAAGTTTATCAACGATGTCCAAATGTAAACTAATCAAATCAAATCGTAGTGGACACAAAACAGAACCTTTCAGACGACTCTGGATTACTCGTCAAGCGTAACATTAATGAACGTAGCCAACTTTGTATTGAAGCCAGGGACGCGAAATTAAACCGGGTAGCACCAGCGCCGTATTAAACCGCTGGGGTAATAAATATCTAATTCAACGAGCGAACCTCATCGCATATTATAATGGAAACTCTGGCTTCTGTAATGAATGCAGCCTCGTTGCAATATAAATAACTGTACGTAACGCTTTTGTAATTGTTTGCTTACCATTTGCTATGATTCCCCTGGCCTTGGTACATGCTCCAGTTTGGTCTTGTAACTCGTCCCATTTTTTAGGGTTCCGTAGCCGAATGGCAAAAAACGGAACCCTTATAGTTTCGTCAAGTCTGTCTGTCTGTCTGTCTGTCTGTCTGTCCGTCCGTATGTCACAGCCACTTTATTCTAAAACTATTAGCATCACACAGCTGAAACTTGGTAAGTAGATGTATCTTGTGCACCGCTTTCCGGTTCATGTACTAAAAGTTAAAAAAAAAAAAATTAAGGGGGGGGGGAGCCCCCCCTTAATTTTTTTTTTTACTGAAATACATGAAACTAAAACCTAAAAAAAATTTTTACCCAAACCTATACGTGTGAGGTGTCTATGGATAGGTCTTCCAAAATGACATTGAGGTTCCTAAAACCATTTTTTCAAGTCTAACGTTTGAGATGTAGACGCTTCCAAAGTGGTAAAATGGGCGTCCCCCCCCCATCTAACTTTTGAACTAAGGTAGTGAAAATTTTGAAAAAAATATATGATGTAGATCTTAATAAAAACTTTCAACGAAAATTGATTTGAGCGAAATCGGACTAGTAGTTTTTGAGATATAGCACATTTTTATCAACCGCAAATATAACTTTGTCTTTCATACAAACACTATGAAAAACAAAGTTATGTTTGCGGTCAACAAAATATTGTGGTATTTTGGCTAAGTGGAAGTAAGAATCCCTAATTCAGTTAAAGTTGGCACGGAACCCTCAGTGCGCGAGTCCGACTCGCACTTGGCCGGTTTTTCTATGTATGCACTAGATTGCATGCCCTCAACGATCCGGCCTTGTCCATATTTGAGGCTGACCATAAATGATGACAATTGAAAGTAATAAAGTAATGTATCTGTATACTTTGTTGTCCGATTGGGTGGCTCTGATTGAGACGCAATTCGTAGTCCTAGACAATCTGGAGCTACTATTTAGTTTATTTGCCGACTGCAAGAATCATTGATTGGCCTTACCGTAGTGATCCGTAACTGGCTAGTTTATACATCGGGGAATTCTGTGACTAACCAAAACCAATATGTTCTAGTTGTCATTGCGGTGTATTTTATTATTAGTATGCAAATTAATAATAAGTTCGTCACAGAGGTAAAGTGGATCGACCTCAAAATGACTCAGCTTTTGATGGAGCAAAACAACGTTAAAATCTATTAACATTTTTATCGAACTTGTCAATGTATTGCTAATTATAACTGATCAATAAATTGTTATGAGCTGTTCAAACAGTGAGTTGACTTGTAAAATAACTTGTTTAGAGTTTAAAATGATAGATCAAAGATTAATTTCGATAAACTCCCAAACGTATGAAAAATAAAACTTCCTATAAACATACGTACATTTACTAAAACTAGTCAGAGAAAGGATAATGTGTTACAATCTTGGTTGAATCAAGTTACAATTAACTTTAGACGTGGACAAATATAGTACCCAACAAATCAATTTATTTTCACTCAACATTCTTGCATTGTGACATTAATGAGTGAATTTCAACAGGTCCCTAAAAATCTTCATTCCGTGGCTTTTTTTTAACTTTGGCTTTTTTAAAAAACAAAGTCGCGTTTATTAAAGTACTAGATAATGTAAGTATTATTGCCCAATATCTAGCAAATAACTTAAAAAACTAACGAGATATACAAGATTGAAAATTTGGTGCCACGGCGATGAAAACTGCGTGCACGGCGATGAAACAAGCGTCCACGGCAATTAAAGAACTGTGCCACGGGAATGAAGGAATCAATCCACGGCAATGAAAAACCTAATATCTTTACCTTATAAGTAATTTTGATACTTTCATATTATTTGCCAATTTTGGTAAATGTTGATGATGAATGATGTTTTACTTTACTTTGTAAAAAATATCCGTTGTAAATATATTGTATGGGAGGTTAAAATGGTTTTGTACCGTAAAAAACGTATCTCTCCTCATTTCAAAAAGTTAGAACCATGCTTAGAACCCAATTATGGTATTAACCGTTCAATTCATTTAAAAAAAACCGCCTTCAAAAAACTGACTAAAAAGCTTAAAATAACGCATTCGTCTTCTTTTCAGAAGAAACAAATTCTTTTGGAGTCGGTGCATGATGTCAATTGTCAAGCTTACGTACACCGACAGTCTACACACATGCACCGACTCCAAAAGAATTTGTTTCTTCTAAATATGAGACGAATGCGTTATTTCAAGCTTTTTATCCAGCTTTTTAATCAGTCAGGGATCAAACGACTCTCGAGAGTCGCATAACAATGGAATTTCTATTGTGTCTCGTTCACACATACTTGACGAGTTAAGACGGTTTCATTTTTAAATTATTTTTTATTTCATGATTTTAGTTATTTACCCATATCTCAAACACTACTGGACCGATTTTGATAAAACTTACACTGTACCTTAAGCGAAAATATACTTGATTTAACTAAAATAGAATCATTGCGCTATGACTTCTCGTTTTCGAGAAATCCGTGGACAAACATACAAATATACAAACATACATACACTTACGAAGTTTTGCACACGTGTTTGGAAGCCTTAACAGATCAACATACTCAAATTTTATCCAATTCTAACGATATCACATACATACAGGTTGAATTGAATACGTCCTTTTTTAAGTCGGTAAAAAAGAATGTTATGATGACAGTATTCAAATAATAGAGGTATACTTTTTAATTAGTTGGGTAACCTTACTCTTGGCTTAAACCAGCGGCCACAGTTTCAAACAAACGAATCGTCATGTTTTTGAGATTCAGCCTCAATTAGTTCGATTGTTTTATTTTCTACTACATCAAACATCCTTTTAATTTAGTTACCTAGCAATTTCTTTGAAGGAATAAAAAAAAACAATCAAGTATTTATCAATAATTGTTTTCGATAAACAAATACATGAAAACACGAATATTATGTCAGCGTTTTTCGAGCGTCAACTGATGTTCGTCAGATAACTCTGTGTCTAGACTTCCAAGCCTACTGCTATCGTTTTTTTAGTAAGTGGGATCAAGTCCATCCTTAAGACCTTTATGCTTTTGCAGGTAGAAATGGTTGAATTAAATCATACGTCGTAATAGCATATGTCAGTGCGTGTAAAAACTGTATATTTTTTGAAACACGATATTGTGACAAATTAAAGTTTTAAATAACACTTTGATAAATTGATTCATCGAAGAAATTACAGTTTAAGAGTTTCTATTATTGACTAAAAATTCTAAAGTATCAAAAATATTTTTCCGCCTAAACGCACTAGCCTGCCAGTATCCCTTTGACTCCCGCGCCGCGCCACTCAGTTCCGCATTGGCTAAATAGGTGCGACGACGCATTCCCCTAGTGGGAACAATCATGCGCGATAGCCAGATTACTAAAAGTGTAATTTATAGGATTTGTATCTTTTAATGTCTCAGTGCACGTACAAGATCGTAGGTGGGGGCCGATTTGCCACATGTTTTTGTACCGCAAAATACTAACTCAAGTAATTTTCAAGGGGAGTGAAAGTGTTGTTTGTAATATTGTGATAGTGCTTAGGCTTAGAATGAAATACACCAATCAACGTAAAACGTAAGTTAACTCAATTACCTACAATATTGAAAATAATAATATTCAGGGTGAAATATTTTTTTGCTACTTGATGAAAAAGTATAGTTTCGATTTAATATTGTGAAATCTGATACACATCGCTCTTGCAGAGGGCTAACTTAAAAAGGTATCTACTGTCAGTATTCGATACTACCTTTTTTATAGAACCTTATGCCTAATCATACCATGGCGATGAAAACATAAGGCACAGAAATGAAATACTTGGCCTCGGCAATGAAAGTAAATCGTTTTAAAAGGCATAGCAATGAAATTTTTTTCATTGCCGTGTCTTTTTTTTCATTTCCATAGCAAATTTTTGCCACGGAAACCACGAAAATGAAAGCACGGCAATGAGAATCAAGGCAAAACCGTAAAATAACAAAAAAGCTTTAGTTTGTGCAAAGTAATAATAACTTCACAAATAAACATCACAGCAATAGCATTCTATCGAATGGCTAATCAAGAGGCAAAACTTATTCAAATAGAAGATATACCTATGCACGGCGATGAAAGAAAAAATGTCCAGTAACGTGAAAATGGAATACTTAAATTTGTGGCGCGAAAATGCAGGCACGTGCGGGCGTCCTTCCACGTCGAGCACTTAGGCGGCACTGCTAAGCAACGTTCAGCGGGTAGGGGGCGGGGCATAAGTCGTTAGAAAAAACAGTATTCTCTAACTTGTTAAGGACACGGAGATGAAAGGTCGTTCTGGGACAGATGTTTTTTTATTGACAATTCGTTGCCTTATTAATATATTTGAATAAATCTATTCCGTAACAATGCTTTAACTATTCACGTATTTAATAAAAATAGGTTTTAATATAAACAACCAATAAATTTTTATCAGTAAGGTATAATATGCATCAAGGTGTCGTGTGGACAAACATGGCAATGAAAGATTTCGAGGTTTCAAATTTTTTTTTGTAAAACCTATTTATCCAAATAATAAAATACTTAGTGCTTCACAAAGGCTACCATTTCAACTAACTGAAAAAAAATGATTGAACATGATTTCTATGTTTTTTAGTACCGATTTCATCGATGCCACGCAGTTTTTGCTGTTGGGAAATCCACCCTAATTAGGAAGTGAAATATCACAGCATGCTTCAAAGTAATCTGACTTAAATTGGGAGTAAAGAATTTTTATTGGCCGCTTGACGGTCAGCCCAAAGCGTTATAAAAACAAAGTGACAACGTTCATATTTTACACATTTAACTGAGGCTTTCGACTACGGACAATAATGAGTGGGTTTTTATGGGGGCGGCTATTGCTACCGGTTGTTACTTAACGATTTCTAGTAGGACTGTAGAACATCGAGTAACGATTTGCCTAAATGTAACCGAAATATCCTGTTGCCACCTTTGCACAAGTTGTCTACTTGATGGTAATGGAATAGAAGCAATTTTAATGAATACATATTCAATATTGTACGTAAACAGTATTCTCTATCGCGTTTACTTAGTATCTAACTAGCTAATCCAGTCAATTTCATGTATTCAATTTTTTTTTCGTGCTTAGATTAATTAGACCAAAACAAATTGAAACTAAGACATGCATGACTAAAAAACCAACACAAAACCTACCTTTTCAAAAACGAATCCGTTTCCTTTACCTTTTAGTTACCCTATTTGATCTGTCTGTCTCAAGTATTACTTAAACATAGCTTTTTGTGCGTGTCACAAAAGGCAACATCCCTTATTGCTCCCATTTCAACGAAACTTGCGGTTTAATGTCGTTAAAACATAATAGTATTAGGTGGTTTGCCGTTCCCTTTCCTGTATCACCTGACTTAAGTTTTCCCAACATGTGATTTATTCCATCATTCTTGAATACAATTGATACTTTCACTATTTTAAAGATGGCTATACTCATTTCCCCAGTTAAGTACGTCTTTAATTTGGTCCCAGAGTAACATACCTTCAAATATTACTCTCAAGTATTCTCAACAATGTCTTCCCCCATAAACCAAACGGATATTATCGTTGGATAATGTGTCTTTATTACGCTCAGTTAAGTAAGTACTCTCATCTGAAGTATCAATTATATAGACCCTTATCCTATTAATATGATTCACAATGTTACAACACAAAGACTTTTTGCAAAGCAATTGAGATCAACCACAGTCAAAATCTCCAGTTATCTCTCTCAGTAGGCACATAAAACTGACATTAACATCCACTAATGTCTTGATCGCATTAGTGTCACATTAAATATTACGAAATTGCATTAACCATGTGCAACAGATAACGATTTTGGTATATGAAAAAGACAAACAAACAAAAGTGGAAGATTTACAGAGTTCTTTAGCGGTAGCAGAAAAAGAACACATCAAAACGAATGAGACGACCGTAAAACTAAGACAGAAGTTTAGTATCCCTCTGAGCAATCGAAGTCGTAAGACTAGAGATAGCATTATGACCAGCAAATTTTATACGATCGTTAATATAAGGTGGTCGTGAAATCGATTGATATGTCAGTTTAGTGGTGCAGTAAATGTTCGATATGCTGGTCGTTGGGACTTCAATTGAATAAAAGCTTTAACTGGGGTGTGGGTAATTGGTCGAAATCCCTTTGATGCGCCTAGTCACGACGCTGACTTGTAATTAACTTGTCTTTATTCAGTGCAATGGAATTGTTATTGCCATTTATAGCTTACGGAAACATGGGTTTTTTAGAGAAAAATTCAAAATATTATAGCTTTACGGAGGTACAAGTTTCTAATATTGTATTCGAATAGTTATTGAAAGGTGATACTTTAATCCATGATTTAGCCATAAACCTACCCATTTTATGGTAGATTTTATTTGGACTAGAAAATGCACTCGACAAAGGAACTCACATTTCTAGTCAATGTGGGGGATCCAAGACACAAATTATTCTTAACATTCAATAATGAAGCTATTATGCTAAATGGAGACGTTAACTTACTATTTTAAACGTCTGCACCGAGATTATACTCTGTTACTCCACAATGTGCGTGAAATTATAGACTCTATCCTTCTGACAACTTAATTCTGATGATACACGCCCTTACTCAAACGTAAGCCGGACTAATGCCGCATGAATTTGCGTGACTGATTTGCTGCCATTTCAAATGGACCAGTAAATTACTCCACGGAATTCGAAATATGTACGAATGAAAAGGGATTACATAGAGAAATGGTGCTAGTTATAAACTAGGATCTGAGTGAGAGGTCTAATATAAGTGTCTTAAGAATTTAAATTTCAGTTCCGTTTCTAGCTGTCCTGCATTGGGAAATGCTAAAACTGGAACCAGATAAAATTACATCAAGTTTTACGTATATGGTGGATTTGTTTTCATAAAATACTGGACAATTTGTTATTTTTGTTTTAAAAAATTTATTAAAATGTTTTGTTTAACTCGTCAAGTATGTGTGAACGAGACACAATAGAAATTCCATTATTATGCGACTCCCGGCAGTCGTTTGATACCTGACTGATTAAAACCTCGTTTTATTATAAGAGTAGCACATAAAATGCAGGATCTGCTATAGGACTGGAAACATAAGAACATGAAGTTTCTATTTTCAGAACTTTAAGCTGATATACCATGTTCGCTATAAATAAATTTGTGTACAGACAGCGATAACATGACAAGTTTTTTTTGTTAACAGGTGGTTGGCCGAGAGGGGGTTCTTGCTACAACAGCGAACCGAGATCTTCACTGTGGAAGACGTCTGGTGTCTGGTCTGTTCTCCCGGCCGCGGCTGCCGCTCGGCTACTCGTACGTGACGACGGTGCCGCGCGGCGCCTGCCGTCTCAACGTCTCCGAGATCGTGTCCAGTGACAACTACATCGGTCAGTATGCGCAGACTGTTGTCAACTAGCATATGGTTAAGGCTGGTGGCGGGTCTGTCTAGAGATAACATTGGCTAGTCAGCTAATTGTTATTCTGCCTATAATTAGTATAATAAGATGCTTCAAAGCGGTCGATGCCAGTGTAGTTCCAATGTATTTTGATTTGCTTTTCTTGAAGAGTGTATTTAATTGTTTAACGTTACTACATAAAGGACTACAATCTAAGAGTGCATCTGGTAACATTAACTGCTAAGAGTTGTACTTTTATTGGAATCTTTAATAAACTCGTATGTCTAAAATTATATGACGTTCGAGCAATAATGAGGAGACATTGAATATCTGTTTTAAATTGGCGACAGTGGCCTATCTTTGATGACTGTAACTAAGTGGTCCTTGTGCCAAATCTTTCCATTAATAATGATGTCAGTATCGATCCCTATTGGCATATAGTTAGTAAAATAGTAGGTCAGGAGGCAAGATCTTAATCAAGAGATGAAGTGTTCAGTGGTGCAAAGATCGATGTCGAATCGATTAATAGGAATTGCATCGCTGCGCCGGCGCAGATCTTCAATGGAGGCGCCTACGCTGCAATAATTGCGGGATAAATGGAAGCGCTTGACTTTTACAATTGCCTGTTAAATCGCACCATGACGCAGCTTGCCACTTTGTTGCCGATGCTATTTGTGGATTCAGTTTATTTGCTTGTAAAATTGTAACATTTTAATCAGCGGTTCCTATTATTCAATGAAGTACAAATGGTTTTACCTTAGACCAATTTAGTACCGGACATTCATTTGATGAGGAAAATATAGGTAATACTACAAATAAATGAACTGAAGAACACATCACAGTGTTTACCAATCTTGGTTGTAATTTATTGTATGATATTTCCTCTTAGGCTTTATTTATAAAAAACAAGAAAAAAGTAAAACTTAGGCATGAAACATAAAAAATAATTTAATATTATTTTTGAAAAAAAAGCGAGTATTTTACAAAATAGTAGACTGATATTTATAATTTTATTATTTCTTCACTAGCCCATAAATTCCGAACATTCTAAAAACCTTTGCCGACTTATTTTTATATCATTTTATACTTTAAAGACATCTGTCAGACTAAGATTTGCTTTTGATGAACCAGTATTCTCCCCGACTTTTGCACTGATAGTTGGACTCCTTTTTTCACTTAGATTTTTGATTGCAGCGTTGAAAGTGACCAATGGATCATACATTATGAATGGAGAGTTTGCGGTCAGCGCACCCGGCACGTACGAAGCTGCTGGTGCCAGGTTCATATACACGCGAGCAGCTGGACTGGACAACGTGTTTGCTCTCGGACCGATACATCACCCCATCGACATCATGGTAAGGGACCATTTCCTACACGCATGTATAAACAGGATCTACTTTATTTGGCTTTATTGAAACCAACCAGTAGCTAAAGATTTTAAGCATCAAAACTGATTCTAACTCCACGTCATGATAAGAAACTTCAAAAGATTTTGATGATGAATGAGAGTTTGTTAAGATCCCACTTTCTTATTTTGTAACCTTATACGCGCTATCTATCGTTGGGTTTACGAAGGTGGCTTATTCCCAAAAGCCCACGGCTCTATTGTTTTCAAAAAACAAAAATTCATACTTTACTTACCAACGGGTCCATGAAATTTGAAATAAGGAACCATTTTATTTTCCAACAGGTCCATGAAAATTCTTGGTACTGACAGATATAAAACTTGGCTAAGGTGTGCGTGTTTTTCCAAATAACAATAAATTAAATGTCTGTGGAAATAAGCCACGAAAGATATATGACTTGAATCGGTACCACCCCATCTACTAACGCAGTTTATCAAATAGTGCCTGTGTGTAGACTTTTGTTATATCTTTGTTACACATAAAAGTGGAATTGTGAAGTACACTTATTATTTTTGTTCCAGATTCTGTACACGCAACCGAATCCGAACATAAAGTACGAGTTCCTAACAGATTCTGAGCCCGAAGAAAGCAACGACATACCGATGAACAGTCAGCCCTCGCACCACGTCGCAAGACATCATCGGCACCACAACGCTGAAACGCACAAGAAAGACCTCGAACATCCGAAATCTGATACTTCTCCACAGAAGCGTCCAGATTTCAACACTCTAGAAAGCCAATCGCAGATCGACAGTAACGTTATAGGCGATAGGAAGTTCGTGTGGAAAATACTATCGTTCACGCAATGCTCGAGATCTTGTGGTGGGGGATTGCAAATAGGGAAGTTTAAATGTGTGGAGGTGACTGGAAATGAGGACAGGGAGGTATCCTCAGCTTACTGTACGGGGGCCCCGCCTCCGACCAGGCGTCGGAGATGTGGTGGTGCCCCGTGTCCCCCGAGGTGGAGAGCGGCGGCCTGGGGCCCTTGCCCAGTCTGTGGGCCCGCACAGAGAACCCGCATCGTTGGTTGCGTCCAAGATCATGCCAGAGGAATCACGAAGGTATGGTATTGGTATTCATTAAACACCTTACCTTTTTTACCTGCACTGGTAAATAAGTTTTTAGGCTTCTAAGAAACTAATTTGTAAATAATGGACGAAATATCACATTCACATTTGTAGTAGCTTCCATATTTTTAATGACTGATTTCTGTAGTGATGACAAAGTTTGTATGAGTATATTTATTTGTGTAGGTGTACACATTTTTGTATGATTTAGAATGTAAATATTTCGATCTAAAGCAGTTACATGTGCATATAAAACTGCTAACTTTATTGAAGCATTTTGAATGATGCTTATTTTCTTTTCTGAGTATTTTTAATTTTCCTCAGATAAGCGACCAAAAGTGTCCTCTCCCCATGCCTCCAAGCTCTGAACCATGCAACATACCGAACTGTGCCGGGACCCCCACGGCTCCCTTGGCCGATGGCCCCCGCCTAGACGCGCGACGTCAAGTCCGGCCCAAGGACCGCACTGACGCATTTCACGACGGGCCTGTGATATCGCTAACGACGAATTTGACGGAGAACGAAGTGACGCCTGCCTTGTCGCCAAATTACAGCTTCAATGCTGCTGGAGGATGGCTGTATACGGAGTGGTCAGATGTGGGTATTTACTTGGTTTTTGTATGGCTTTAAAAAAATCTCTTTAAAATAATGTCCTTGAATTCCTGACTATGTTCATGTTAAGCAATTGCATAAGTTATCACTATTAGGTAGTTGTTATGTTTCCCGTTTTTTAACCGACTTCAAAAAAAGAGGAGGTTATCAATTCGACTGTATGTTTTTTTTTTTTTTTTTTTTTTTTTTTGTTTATATGTTACCTCATATCGCAGTCGTTTATGGACCGATTCGAAATTTTTTTTCGCCTACCTAGAGGTTATACCTTCTAGTTGGTCCCATTGTCCCCAAGTCGAGGTCTGATAATGGGATCTGGGTGCAATCGAGGGAAACCCTCAAATTTTGAAGGCACGTATAGTGTTTTTGTACTAAAATCTTAATGTTGACATGTTATTACGTCAACACTGTGTGGAGCTGAGCTGATGGTGGAACTCCTTAACGCTTAGGAGTTCAGTGATTATAAGGACAGAACTTATGAAAGGTAATTAGTAGCTTCTAAAAGAACAGAGTCAAAAGGTACAACCCCATCCCCTCCCCCCTGCTATAATCACTAAAAATTTACAAATAAAATTAACTTTTACAAAAAAAGAAAAAACCGACTTCAAAACCAAAATGCACTAAAAAGTCTTAAATAAACTCTTGAAAGGACTCCATTTTAGGCAAACCATTTCTTTTTGGAGTCGGTGCCATCGCATTGGCTGTCTTCTCACTTTGATGAACGACTATCTCAAGCACCACCTTAAGCGTCATCTATCTGGGCACCGACTCCAAAAAGAAATGGTTTGCCTAAAATGGAGTCCTTTCAAGAGTTTATTTAAGACTTTTTAGTGCATTTTGGTTTTGAAGTCGGTTTTTTCTTTTTTTGTAAAAGTTATATAAGATACATCTTCTATTCAAGATCAGTCGCAAATTACCGAATGTTTTTTATCACAAAGAAATAAAGTTGTGCGAGCTGAAAGCATAGAGTTTTACAGAAATATGTATGAAAGCGTTCTCACGCTATCCATATCCAGATCTTTTTTCAACTATTTTCCTCTCTTTTGATATGAATATTAAAAAAAAACACTTTCGTATCCTAGTGTGTCGGCTGGTGCGTAGGCGGTGGAGTGCAGTCTCGCGGCGTGCGATGCGCCGACCCTGGTGGCTGCAGCACTCGTGCTCCCGTCTCCACACAGACTTGTTCGCCTAGGAAGCAGTGTGACGCTCAGTGGTTCACTAGTAAGTAATAGATACACGTATATTATAACATAGAAGCCACAGATCCTGGCTACACCGTGATGATGTGCTCTCAGACGCATCGTCGACGGTGACACCCTTCTTTAGCTCGCGTTAGACCAGGCCCTTGCATAAACGTGAATTTCAAACCTAAAGCACGTCTACCCACCCGTTACGGGAACAAAACCGTGTCAACTCGAGGCGTTTAGAATTATTTGTATGAAACTATATACTTCAACGCACATCTATAAACTTCGTAGCGTCCCCAACCACGGATCGAGTTCAACTCTGGTGCCGATGCAATACCGAGGCGTTGCTGAATCCTTAACGTAACTGCTTTCGTATGGTTGACGCCTGGTTGGTGCTGTTCCCACTACGTGTGGATAAATGTCCTTATAAGTCCTGTTGTAGAAAACAAAAACCGGCCAAGTGCGAGTCGGACTCGCGCACTGAGGGTTCCGTGCCAACTTTAACTGAATTAGGGATTCTTAATTCCACTTAGCCAAAATACCATAATATTTTGTTGACCGCAAAATAACATTGTTTTTCATAGTGTTTGTATCAAAGACAAAGTTACATTTGCAGTTGATAAAAATGTACTATATCTCAAAAACTCAAACCAATTTTCGTTGAAAGTTTATGTTGAGATCTACATTACATATTTTTTTCAAAATTTTCACTTCCTTAGTTCAAAAGTTAGATGGGGGGGGGGACGCCCATTTTACCACTTTGGAAGCGTTTATATCTCAAACGTTAGACTTTTAGAAAAAATGGTTTTAGGAACCTCAATGTCATTTTGAAAAACCTATCCATAGACAGGGTACACGTTTATGTTTGAGTAAAAAAAATTTTTTTGGTTTTAGTTTCATGTATGGGAGCCCCCCCTATAATATCATTTTTTTCAA
The DNA here is from genome assembly GCA_963584085.1 of Pyrausta aurata. Classification (NCBI taxonomy): domain Eukaryota; kingdom Metazoa; phylum Arthropoda; class Insecta; order Lepidoptera; family Crambidae; genus Pyrausta; species Pyrausta aurata. The sequence continues at coordinate 7,946,771 of OY757270.1, read as the reverse complement.
TTTTTTTGTACCTGAATCGAAAAGCGGTAGAGAGGATACACCTACCTACCAAGTTTCAGCGGTGTGATGCTAATAGTTTCAGAATAAAGTAGCTGTGACATTCGGACGGACAGACAGACAGACAGACAGACTTGACGAAACTATAAGGGTTCCGTTTTTTGCCATTCGGCTACGGAACCCTAAAAAAGTAGACAGTATACAAGGTGGCAATGGTAGCGTCTATAATTCTCATGATGGTGTATAGTTTTAAAATTTGAAAATCTGCAATAACAGATAAGTTACTCATCATGTAATTTGCCATTGCAATCAATAACAGCGAGTGGGATCAAACAAATTCTTGATTTCATTTAGTGCGGATGTTAATCCGCGGTAGTTATACCGCTTACATAAGATGGGCTTTATTCCTGGTTTATTACTAAAGCTAACCCACGCTTGACGGGTGGCAGCATTGACAGTTAGCAAGTAATTATCATACGCTACTTTCGCTAATCAGTTCAATTTATCTACAGCCCAATCAACTGATTTATCGACTGACTATAAATTATAGAGCGTTTTGCACGGCCTATCGACAGGGCTGAATTAAAACAGGTGTGTTTTTGATATCTTGAATCGATCATAATAGAGATAACTGTGCTCCTGATTACAAGATTTTCATCTTATGAAATTATAATATATCAAAACGGGTTTAGTCTTTGCAAAAAAAACTGATATTGTAAACAACAAATCTCAGGTTATTTTTTAAACAGATCCTTTCTACACCATACAATCTCAAACACCAATTTGTTGTACCCAAATAAATAACTGCAATAGTAGGTTACCTGAAAGACGTTACACCTTATTTTTCAATTTGATGATGAGATTGTATCAATACTATGGCAGTGAGGTCGCTGGGTTTTATATCACCATCCAAAAGTCCCGTATTCAAACCCTGTTCGGGTCAATCATTACATATATTCTTGAATGTCACGGGTATAGGTGTTGTGTCGCTGTTTCTCCTGATTCACATACATTAGCTAGTCAATTTCAGATCATAGCAACATAAATCTTGAACGTTTATCAATTGATTCTTCATCAGTTACACCTACAAACTCCATTTTCCTTCAGGTGAATGGTCAGCCTGTTCTGCGTCTTGCGACGGACGGCAGGTCCGCGGCGTCATATGCATCGGCGGCAACGGCAGACGGCTACGTGACGGCTCCTGTAGGGGACCGAAGCCAGAGTCAGAGAGGGGCTGCGGGGGCACATGCGCCCCGTCGTGGTACTTAAGCGATTGGGGTCAGGTAAGTGGAAATTTGGAGAGCAAGACTTCTATAGTAGTATTTAACACTCGTTTCCTCTGCGAAACATAAATCATTCACGCGCTAGGGAGTAAGCCTTGCCTGCACGCACTTATTGATAACTGTGCAGTGTGCAGTGCAACACTACGCCTCCCCTTAAGGCCTGTGAGTGTGAAAGAGAGATAAGCATGCGCTGTTGCAGTCTAACGTTTTATTGCCGCAGAGGAAGCGAGTGTTTAATACTACTATAGTAAAATCTATGCTATAACCTTCATTATAACTGTAAGAAACATCGTAGTCTGTTATACTTAAATTAAGATAGTAGTTCAGTTAAGCATTTACCTAATTTAATTATACAGTTTTATAAGCTGGCTTGGCTCCCACGTTAGACAGTAACCTTTTTTATCAACATCGTGTATTAATTACAAAAGTTATCTTTTATTGCAATGATTATGGAATTCTTGGATAGCATTTCTGTAGTAGCTTCGTTCGTTAATTAAGTTGTTGGTTACATAAAATCAATCTTAGGAGCAACTAACTAGTCACTTGCTATTTCAATGGGCTAGTAATCAAGATTAAATCCGTGAGTAATCTTTATAGAGTGCTAATTTAGTTATTACCTTTAATAGGACGAAGTTGTAAAACTTCGCAAACATAACACATCGATCGAACGGGAAATGTATGAAATCACCTTTGAGGATTTTCAAGTAGTAACAGAATCTTGTAATGTTTATAACTGTTATTGTAGCTGGGTTATTTGAACTTCTATAATATTTTCTGTCGTAATCGTTCTATAGAACTCACGCTTTATGTATGTTAGTATATATTTAATGCAATGTTCTACAAATTGCTTATTATTCATCCTTTCTGACCTGTATCGACCATGGTGACCACTTCGACCCCTAATAGGTGCACTGATGTGCACTAAGATGACTTACAAAGCAAATCTTTGCTACACTGTCATACTCTCGTGCACAATATGAGCACATGAGTCGACCGTTTATAACATTTAAGTCGTTTACATAATTGTAAGAAATGCGTGCGGTCTTTCACGGTCGCGATTAGTGTCGAGATCTGCTTGACGCTTCTATCTATGCCTTGTCATAAAAAAGTCATAAAAGTCGTTTATTTTTGCATATTATAGACCCACTGGGGGCACTTATACACGTCCCAACATAGGCCCTACCACAGCTTCGGGACAATTGTGGGCTAGTGCTGAGAAGAAGCTGCGCAACAAACTCAGTCACTATTGTCAATGCCTCTTTTCAAAAGTTTGACAATGTTTTTGGTGATCATGCAAGTCCATACATTATTATCTTGGTTGGATAGATAAGGAATTTGAAATTATTTATTTAAAAAAAAAATTGTTGGGTACTGAAATCTCAAGTCAATAAGCATAATAGCGGCTCCAAAAAAGAACTGGTTGGTAGAAATTAAATTAACACCGATGTCTTCTGCAGTGCGAAGGCCCATGCGAAGCGGGGGTACAGTCGCGCACAGTTTGGTGCGCGAGAGGCGGTGAGCAGGGCGCGGCAGGGGCGGCTCGAGACTCAGAATGCGCCGGTGTCAGGCCCCCCGCCAGACGGACCTGCGTCCCTCCCCGGTGCTCTACCAAACCCGTCATCAGGGCTAGGGTTGACCCGCAGCCACCTTCTGGTAAGTTTATAGTCATTTAAGTATTGAAACAAGACTTAGGGTGCGGCAGGGGCGGCTCGAGACTCAGAATGCGCCGGCGTCAGGCCCCCCGCCAGACGGACCTGCGTCCCTCCCCGGTGCTCTACCAAGCCCGTCATCAGGGCTAAGGTTGACCCGCAGCCACCTTCTGGTAAGTTGTCAGTACGCATAACTTTGAATAGAATCGAATCGAGTTTATAACGACTTGAATCAGCAATATGTGATACGTTACTTCAGTTCGCTAACCTCAAAACTGAGCTTTTAGCTTCAATTATAATTTTTTTCAATTTCTCATTGTTAATATTTACATTCTGCCAAATAAATCCCACGAATAAGCTTTTATATGTATAGTATAAAATTATTGTTATTTTTTATTACAGTAACAGACCCGCAGCAGCGAGTCACACGACACCAAAGCCACAGTACACAGAATGCTAGAGAAAGATCACATTCTAATGGTAAGCCTTTCTATTTACCTGCCTCATTGTAAAGCTGGTAAAACCATAACTCTCATAATACAAAAAAAAACAACATTGACAGTAACCAACTTATACTGCAATGTGATCACCAGCCAGCGCCATCTATTACAAACTCCATGTAACTTACTCTACAATTTCTAATCAGTGCCATCTCTTATCAACTACGTGTAACTTTTACTAAAAGAACTGACGTTTCTTTGCAGGTCCATGCGCGGACAAGCTGAGCAACTGCGCATTAGCGGTGCAGGCGCGGCTGTGCCACTACCCTTATTATGCAGAGTACTGCTGCCGTTCGTGTCACGGACGCGCGTAGCCAGGCGAGTAGGAATTATCATATCATAGAATTTCATATTTCTTATACGAGTAAACAATTACCTCTTACCCACTGGCAATAGCAGTCACTTGTGCTTCAAAAACAGCACGTGGTAGTAAATGTACTTTAATTTAGCTACTCAGTGAATGCTTTTATGATTTTTTAAAATTTTGACAGCAATCCTAAGGGAAAACGTCAATTTCAGGAAATTTGACATTCCTTCCATACATTTTGTCATTTAAAAACGTCAAAAGTAGAAGAAATGAACGTTAGCATTTCATTTAGTAACAACGTTGGCCCGGTTTGCTAGAGGCCGTATGTTTGAATCGCTGTCTGTGCGCAAGTTTTGACTTTTTAGAAATTTACCAGGTGTAATAAAAAAAAATCTTTTCTCGGCCAGCCTCGTGACCCTTGTTAATTAATGCACTGTGCCTATGTTTTTATTATTTTTTTGCAGGTTGGGCGGAAGAAACTACGGCGCTATAAACGTATTGTGATAGATAAAGTGGACTCATAGTGAGAATACGTAATCTGTGGTTGCGGAGATCGTTATATTCCTCGGCGCTTTTAAGGACCAGAGATTTTAAGTATTTCCGAAAGTGTAAAAAAAGATGTTGTACAAGTTCCTTACCGAGGTCATTTACGGCACTTCGTACCACCTTCAGGATGCAACTGGACTTACTTTATTTATACCACCAACCTTTTAAAAGAGAAATTGGCTGCACTACAGAAAATCGAGAAAAAAATGTTTCAAAAATAAACACAACAGTGTTTACATTATCAATCAGTCAGTAGGTACCTACATCAACAATAATTTTGTGTTCATTATGACCATATTATGACTTACTTAGTAATTTATCACTGATAAGATTAGAAACATTTATTACCTTCGATTCATAAGTACCTCTCTGCTTAGAATAGTGGAATGTCTTTTGGAGTGAGGATAGTTTTTTTTATAATATTCTGTTGTGTAAAAAAATATCATCGGTATTACTGAAAACATACTTGAGTAAGGACCAAATGAATGATACAGCTGTATTAAAGTGTACCAGATTAATATACTTATTGGAGTATTTTCCTATATTTTTGGTCAAAGTATGATTATCTATATTGATTAAACACTTTCCTACCCTCGCTTTTTGGTGTTGCGTAAAATAGACAAAATTTTGTCACCATTTTCTTGATCATATTTTGGCGCTAAGACACTAGAGGTCAAACTATGTAAATGACCTGTGTTCTCGACCCATCTCGCTCGCTCACTGCCGCCTGTTGTTTTGGCATGAGCGATAAGGACAGCTGATTTATGAAATTAATGAATTCTATTCTATCCTTAACCGCCTTATTCCAAAAACTTCGTATCAGACTTTTAGCCCCGTACTAAACCGAATAAACCGACCATATTGAAAATAATTTCAAATGACGGCATTCAATAATGGACGTATACTTTTCTAATTGGTCGGGTAAATTAAGTTGTGGTTTAAAAGTGGTACTATCTTTTTTGTAATAAAGGCAAGAGTGTATCGTCTATGTAAGTAAGTATTAGAAATAGTTTTGTGATCTCCATTTAGTCGAGTTATGGAGTTGATCTGTGGACTAGCTTAGATGTGATGGAATACATAATATTTCCTCGTGTTTACTTCTTAATTATATTGTTGCACGTCATTATAACATTAAAGACTTACCGAACTGTAAGTAATTCTACAGTAACAATGAGTTAATAAACCTGGCTATTTTGACTGGACTCAAAATCTGGCCCATGATAAAAAAAAAATCGCTATCCTCGATTATAATTTTACAAAACCTCAGTGGTTTTAGAATGCGACTTTCGTATTAAATATTTCTGTAATGTTTTTTTTGATTGGTAAATAAATAAAAAAATATTCAAACGTTATTTTCATTGTTACTGTAATATTACTGCATTACCTACTGTACAACTTGCCTATGCATGTTACTTCACCAAATTACGGTAAGGAGAATACTTAATAATAGCATTTTTCTTATACATTGCAACAATCTATTATTTTATTGATAATTGTAAAAATATTCAAATATAAATAACATTAAACATTGATGTGTTAGGATAAGAATGAATAGTATTTTTAATTTAAGTAAACGATTTTTTTTTTCAAATAACTAGTTCCGTACAAAAAGTCATGCGGACCAGTCTAAAAAAAATAGGAGGCCTGTTTCACAATGTCTTCATAAGTTCTGGTTAGCGATAACTGTCAAATACTTCATACGAAACTACGTTCCATATTTGAATTATTCGTTGGTTTGGGCTTGTCGATGATGAATCAGGCCTTTAAGAGTCCAATGACTTTTTGCACCAGTAGACTATATGACAAGTGTTCATAACTTATTTGCCGATACGATACAAATCAAAGAATATATTTTGTAGAATTTAAATTGTAAATATTTTAATTTTATATGTATAGTGCATTTACTTACCGGCTGTTAAGTATTTATATGATTAGATAGAAACGGTACCATCACAATAAGTAATCTTTAATCAGTTTGTAAAAATAACAGCAGTTCGTTTATTAAATTTGTCTGTACTAATGATGCATATAACATTGTACAAAAATTAATAAGCTTTAAACACTCATGTTGTTTTTTATTTCTATCACTAAAAGTTACACATTTAAAAAAATAAGAAGTTCTCTCATCCTGTTATAAATTAAAGCTGATAGAAGCACTCATCTAACATACCTTCATTCAGGGTTTCTCATCGGAACGAAACTACTTAAATTATGTTATCGATTCAATCAAGTGTCTTCCAAGTGCACTATAAAAGTAATATTGGCTCTTTGATGAGACAATGTCTAATTTCAACTGATGCAAACTAGTGTCAGTAGTGCAATCGGTTAATAAATATTCCGAAATCAAAAATCCACCAAACAAAAGAATAAAAACACTATTTCAAAATGGACGGTGAGACATCAACCGCAGAAATTGAATCAGTAAAAGAAGAAACTTCGCCAGTGGAAGAAAAAAAGGAATATGTTTGCGTTAAGACTTTAAGGTTGATCCTTAACCTTTTGACACACATTTTGATGTTAATAACAGTGTTTGTGAGTTTAGTATACGCTTGCAAGTCGCATGTTGGAATGTTCGAGCTGCATATTATTTTGTGTGTTGTTGGGGTGAGTTCAGTTCCATTAATGACTGTGACCGTTTATCGTTTTACAAGCCACTAGCGGTCCCAACGAACTTCGTTTCACCCCCAGCTTCAGAATATCAATAGTTATTAATAGACCAAGACAAATCTAAATAAGTAAAAAACATGAATATCGGTCCACCCGTTCATGAGTATAAGCAAATGTAGATGAAAGTAAAATTGGTAATCTGTATAAAATGAAGCTGGAAGTGCTACGTATTATTAATTTACCCTAATAAAAAGGCTATAATATAAACAAATTAAGAATATATCAATCCCACTATAACAATCGTTGGTCGCTAAACCGCCAAAGAAGATAAAATCATTAAAATATACATTCGTAAGCGTGGACGGAGTGAGAGCTTTGATTACTATTAACCTATAATCATTTTCAATCCACTACACCCGTTTTTCTGACGTAAAGGTTTAATTATCAAAGTCCACCATTGTAAAATCCTCTAAGTAAATAAAATAAATTAGCAATGAGAACCACACCATGGTCTGAGTAAAGCTTGTGTCCCTAAACTCTGTGTGTTCCCTAACATAATAAATAATTATATAACATTCAATCCAGTAAAATATGCTTGGAGTAAAGTATTATGTACAATCAATATCGATCTAATGTCAAACACGATCTATCTGACAGGTCTAGTGCTGTCCATGAGTGCATAATCAATTATCCGTCTAACAGTAGTAACGTAAGTATCTATCGTTTCCAGTATCAATTCTTCATGTGCCAAGGTGCTCTGGCACTAGCCAAGTATAACGTCTGGTCGATCTACCTGCGAAGACTGCACAGGATTCACGTCCATTGGGTCCTGGAGCTGATTGCTTTAATCCTGGTCACTGCTGGAAGTATCCTGTACATACTCGAACTGCCTGAACACTTTACTACTCTGCATGGGGGTTTTGGTAAGATTCATTCTACACTGTGTAATGTTGATCGTACCTAAAATGGCAAGTTTAACTAGTCAGCTAGAATTTGGTATAGAATTTGATTATTATCATGTACGAATTATGTATCTGGAATGGTCATTTGTAGTCTTGCCCATTTTAGCGGCGCTCTGTTTTTGTGTTACTTACATTCTAGCCCTTCGATTTATTACAAAACGAAATGGATAATAGGTATACTCATCTATCACCATAATTAAAAGCTCGTGTCAATAAATGCATCTTTTTCAGGAATGGTAGCACTAGCTGCCAGTCTACTAGCCTTCCTTTGTGGAACAGCAACTGGAATATCTTACTTAGTGAAAGCTTGCGCCAATGCGAGACGATGGTTCAAATACATCCACCATTCTGTTGCCATCTTAGCTATTCTTCTATCAGCTGTCAGTCTGTGTTTGGCCTTCATCATGAATCAAGACTTTCTGCAATGGACTACCAAGTGGTATGAAGACGAAGACTTGCCAGTGCCTATACTTATGTTAATCACTATGCTTTTCACATGCTCAGTTGCTTTTGAGTTTTTGATAGTAATCATTTGTGTTTAAATATTATGTAACTACGAATGAAGAGTAATTAACGTTTTTGACTTAATTAGCCTTTTTAAAATAAAAATATTTTTTAAGTACTTACTTAATTTAATTAAAAAGTTCCATATTTTTTCCTTCCTATTATTATTTTAAATTGAGAGCCCTCAAGAGTGGGTTTCATGTAAAATCGGTTAGGTTAAATTATAGTTACGGATATGCTACAGTTGCGGTTATAGTAAGGTTATGTTTTGTTTAGTTTTTAAGATAGTGATCCAGTTAGGTCTATTGCTTGTTAGGTTTTCGGTCAAATCAGTTTCGTGCAACCCACTGTAGGTCTACGCCACAAAAAATTTTAGCCGTTTATGTCAAATCAAAATGAAAGCATACATATGTGAATGCTGAATACAAATCACTCGTTTTTTATTTTACTGGTAAGGCGCCAGTGCCCTTTACCGTACGTATGTACTAAGAGATGAATGCGAAATTATTCAATATCTATAGTTGCTACATGGGATAGTCGCTTTTCCGTCTCATCATATATGATACTGGTGCGCAATCTGTGTTTTTATCAACGTGATGATAAATTTATCTATCAATAGAGTTTATCTGAGATGAACATTGCAGTACTACTTAAATTATTGTAAAGGTGATTGTGAAGTCAACAAGTTAATATAAAGGAAAAAAAATACAATCCGTGGGATTCATCTGTTTAACAAGGGAATAACAACTAAAAGTTCAATGGCTGCGGCTAATAACGGCACAAATGGAGTAGTAGCTGTAGAAGATGGGGGTCCAAGGTTCAAACCTGAAGAACCAGTGTCAGTGTGTATGAGGATCATGGATATCGTCAACACTGTCACTCACTTGGGCCTTGGAGCTGTGGCCTTTTCTATAATATTGATTGCAGTAGGATGGGGCAACAACAAATACAGCCAGCACATGATTCTGTGTGTCATTGGGGTAAGTTCTGCTTCGGTTATTTTTTTTATTTTTTATTAACCTACCCAGCAGTTAGGATAATAAAGGTCCTATATCATCCCACTGCTAGGCAAAAAGGTCTCCTCTAATACCTTCAATTTATCCCTGTCAGCTGCTAATGACAACTAATCGTTCGCAAAGCTGTCCAAGTCGCCACACCACCTCTTTTTGGGTCTACCTCTCCGTCGGAAGCCGTCTGGTGGTATTCAACGCGTGACTATTTGGGCCCATCTGTCCGGGTGCATCCTGCAAACACGTCCCGCCCACTCCCACTTCAGCTTCGTTGTCTTCTCGCCAACGTCTTGACGTCGTTCTTACCAATCCTTTTAAAACCTAACCCGCTCTTTTCTATAGCTCTGTGGCAGACCTTGAGTTAAGCTTTGATTGACTTTTTGTCAATGACCAAGCCATGCTTTGGATATTATCAATCGTTTTTAACAACTTCAAAATAGAACTCAGGATGTTAACGAACTATGATTTTAAATAAATATTTTGTAAATGTACTGCTGCTGTTACAGAACTCTTGACTCTATGACCGAACTTTAGTCTGATAAATCGGTGAATAAGCAGTCACTCAATAAAATAAAGTAAAATATCGAAATCTTTTGCGTATTGTGTATTGAGTTACTTGCTTAGGTATCAAAGTAAAGTATGTGATGTTTTCAAACTTTGTTTTCAGTACGTTATTTTGATGGCACAAGCGATTCTTGTGATGAGCCCTAACAACGGTTGGTCAAGAAGCATCAGATACCAAGACAGGAGGATAGTGCATCTTGTGATGCACGTCGTAGGATCCATTTTCGCATTGGTTGGAGGCATCATCATCATAACCGAAAAATATGATCACTTTAACACCACACATGGGTGCCTTGGTAAGATTTTTTTTATTCATTTTTATTTAAGATTACTTGCACAAAAATTACTTACTGTACCTAAAGAATGGCAGACTTGATGGCATAAGGATTCTCTAGCAGTCAACCATATTTATTTTCAAGGAAACAAAATGTTTTCAATGATAATTTAATATTTCTTGTCTATTTACAAATATTAAGCCTTATATCTAACACGCACTCCACACAGCCATGTCTTATTGCCAGAAAATGCAAAAAAAACTAATTTTTAAACGATTTTACTTACGGCTAATGTGTAACGTGCTAGGATATTGGCTTTAATTCCTCGTAAATTTTTGTACGATCTTGATTATTGTCTATTATGCTGCCATTCGATATAAAGTAAAGTAATCATTAGGCGAATTGTATATTTCTCTTTTTAGCTGATACCTTTAAAAAGTTATTCAATAATAATAGTTACGTTTTATTTTCAGGCCTCGTAGCGATGATTCTCACCGTGATAAGTTTAGTTGGAGGGTTGATCCACCTCTTCGCCTGCTTTTCACCGCGAATCACATGCATTCTCCATTCCGTCGTTGGTTCTTTAACCATGATCATCGCGTTCATGGCTATTATTTTTGGCATCGATTACTTGATTTATTCATACGGGGATGCAAGCAAGATCTCCCTTATATTTGTGATCGTAATAAGTCTGTTTGGGACTCTCTTGCCTATCTGTTTGAAACTCTTTAGAGGATGCACGTAATTTTATTTATTTATGGTAGTGTATTCTTGTTGTTGTATCATTTGATATTGAACAAAGGGTACTCTTGTGGACTCACAAATAATCTCTTACGCATTTACTGTGTAAATACTTTAAGATGAACATTTAATAATTTAGTAAAGTTAAATAAATTGTTAGTAAAAATTATTACGATGTTTCATTGTTCTAACAATATTTTTTACCTTATGAAGGGCTTAAACAACTAAAAACATCTATAGAAAATGTCTGCGTATCGAAATAATGTAAAGAACCAAATAATCATCAGTTTTTATTTTATCTCCATTGTTTTTATATTTACATTGTATAGCTTATCTTACTACGGTTACTATTTATTACAAGAGATGTCGAATCTAGTCATCATAATTCTACATAAGTAAGTACTCATAAGTACTTGTGCCTTGTTTACGGACAACAGCAGAGTGTACCGCCAAGTTGCACTAAGTAAAGTAATTATTACAATTATTTATTTTAAATATCACACCGAATAAACAATACGATTGAATAATCCTAAAATTGATATCATTAAATATTTGCCTTCAACAATTATTTGGAAAATTAAATTGAGTAGTTTATTATAAAAAAAATTAAAAAAAGTAAAATAAGACTATATACAGGCAGTGATACGCGAAATAATACTATAAAAGATTTTTCGTACTTCTTAATATTAAAATCAATTCATTATTAATACGATCCGAATCGGATGTTTTTTATTACGAAATATTATTTATTTGTGCCAGTTCATCTGCCAATGCAGGAAAAGCAGCAGTTCTGTACGTAGTAGTTGTAGTGGCAGAGTCGAGCTTGCACTGCTAAGGCGCAATTGGTTAGCTTGTCTTCGCATTCTGAAAAGAAAAATGTTTACTAAAACTGGTCACTTTCTTTCACATACAGTGAAACAAAAATGTTACGTTAAAGGCAACATAGAAAAAAAAACAAAAAAAGTTCCCCCGTTACAATAGTCCAAAAATTCAATCTAGTTCGACCTTGTTTAAGCTAGGTTCAACAAAAATAAGTACACGCCAAAAAATTCAATATTATAAAAAACTTGAACAAAAAATATACCTTTCGGTGCACTTCTGAAAGTCGTCGTAAATGTTGTTGTTTGAACGAATCGAGGTGTCGTTGGCTGTGTGGTAGTGAAAACTGGAGATTTCTGGGGTTCTGCAAAAATAAACAAATTTCAAAATTAAAAGTTGGTCATAATTAAAACACTACAAACGGCTGTGGTTCATGTTTAAAATTATTACCTAAGGAGATTTCTGGTGGAAAATCAGCCGGATCGCACTCTGGTTGGCAAGCTCTCAATGAAGATGGCTTTGGCCCTGGACAGTCTACAGCAGAATCGGCCCCATCGGAGTCTTTTAGACATACTACTGAGCGCCTTTGAGCTCCTACTCCGGTTGAGCAGTTACCTGAACACTGACGAAAAATGATAAGGTTAGTTTGAAACACTTGTCTTGAATCTTCGTGAGAGAATCGGATGATGTTGGCAAATCAATAAGTACTAATTAAAATTGTCTCGAACCATCCGTTTTTGAAAATAATCGGTTTCTATCGAGGGTATTGAAATTGGCTTGTTTTGGGTAGGTACATAAATATTAGGTGTCTTATACGATCAAGGATCATGAATGATAAATGCAATCATTAAAATGTAGCATGCTACTACGTAATATATTTTTCTGCTGTTGACAAAGGTAACACAAAACTAGTATACTCGGCCGGGTATAAACCAAGTTCGCGGCCAAGACACAGGCCATATTTACACTCCCAATTTTAAACCACTTTTGGTACCTCACCGCATTGTGTGGGACATAAAAGCTCATCTAACCACCACACGAAATAATCATTAGCGTAGTTATTGCTAACTTATCCTAATAGTATCTTGGTAAACCTCGGTGTTTTTTTTAGAATTTTAATATTTCCTACACATTATTTTTTTGATCTCATAAATAATTTAAAAAAAACAAACGTACCTGTTCCCACTCTCCCGAGTACCACGATGGAGCGCAGTCCCCTCCACAGGCCCTCTCGTGGTCAGGACGGGGCTCCCGGCAAGCGGAGTCCCTCAGATGCCTGCCACTGCCTCCGATGCATAGCACCCCGCGAACTTGCCTCCCACCGCAGGATGATGAGCAGGGAGACCATTCACCTTGAGAAGAATTAGTTGTAAGGTAAAACGTAATAGGTACGTATCTTCAAAAAAATCACACTGTGTCAGCGTCTTGACTCTTTCAGTGTGATATTTTGCCATCTTCATCATCATCACCATTATCAGCCAAAAGACATCCATTGCTGAACATAGGCCTCCCCCACGGTCCCACAAGCGGTTTTCATCAAGTTTGATCCTGAAATTTTTAAAAGGTCGTCTGTCCGTCTTGTTGGTGGACTTATAATTAGGAAGGTAAAAATCTATAGTGTAAAATAATGGCAAAAGCTTTTTTTCTACCTAATGGCCTATTGATATTTGAAGTAATCACAGGAGTTGATGATAAATTAATTGTGACACATTAATAACGGGTTTTGAAAACACAGCCTTTTTTATTTCTGCAACAACCAGGTAATAAACATAATACGCCTTACCAGTGAACCATCTGCCATCATGCGGCTCGCAGCTAAGTTTTGGAGTGCAAGTCCTGGTTGTCTCCGGTGCCTTGCTTGGAGTACATCCTGATGGATCAGCACAGCGGACGCCGCGGGTCTGGACACCGCCACCGACACACCAGCCTACACACTGTTTGACAAATATAAATACATACGAGGCACTTGAGACTCTGTTGGTTTGTGGTGTTGACAAAACATGCGTCACATACCTATCTTTATTAGTCATACCGCATTTTTGACATTGTTGGAAAACGATTTTGTAAATAAGACATTGTTCTACCTAGCGATATTTTGCTATGTGGGTTGGTGGATTTACATACTTAGTCTTTATTTTGTTTTGTTGATGAAATGAGAAAATGAATTCAATTATTTCTTATCTATCTCCTTACAATTTCAAAGGAAGAATTAAATCATCTAGAAGGTAAATACGTTATTTACTTACCTCTGACCATTCCGAAGTGAGCCATCCAGCAGTAGCTCCAAAAGAATATTCCGGTCCCACATCAAAGTCTGAACTATTCACAGCAACAGTGTACACAGGACCATCCCTAAATGTATCTGTGTGTTCCTGAGTCCTCACTCCACGCACACCAATTTGTTCCGAATTGTCGCAATTGGGAATGTTGCATAGTTCACTGGTTGCAGGTTTTGGTGATGGGCATTTCTGGTCGTTGACCTTCATCGGATAAGAAGTAGTACTTAAAATCAGTTGAAAGACACGCTATAGTACCTATACTCGTACATAGTTACAAATACATCAAGTATTAAAGACTTAAGAAGCGAGCAGAAACCATTGATTTGCTGAGAAAGAAAACCAAGTCTGTATATAAAAAGCCAAATAGTAAAATACTTACTTTAGTAATGCCTCTGAAATGGTCTTGCACACACCCAACAATCCTCGTCCTACTAGCTGGTCCACATATTGGACAAGTAGTCCAGGCTGCAGCTCTCCACCTTGGAGGGCAAGCAGCGTTATTGCATCTCCTCCTTTTACCCGCTGGAGATGACCCTGGGCAGTGCACTGTAGACACTTCCTTGTCAGAACCACTTGCAGTGATCTCCACACAGCGGTATTTGCCTAGCTGAAAATGTACACAACATATCAGACATCTTATCAAAAGCGTCAGTCAATCGCATCATCAATCATAATAGTTGTACATTGCCATACACATTTTGGTCACCATGTTACTTTAATTGCATAGTATGGAATTCCCTCAATCATAGCTTTGACTAAAAGTTGCCTCAAAAAACAAGTGTAATCGAAAGCTTACCTGGATACCACCTCCACAACTCCTCGTACATTGAGTGTAAGATGTGACCTTCCATATGAACTTTCTCGTCCCAACTATATTTTCTTCAACGTCATCTTCGCTACTGATTTCTTTGGACATGCTGACCAGGTCTGGGTATCTGGGGACGCTTGGTCTAGGGAATGTCTCGAAGGTGTGGTGCCTGCGAATGTGCTTAGTGACGACTGTCGGCAAGATCTCAGGGATGTTGGATCTGGTAGATATTTCGACTTCACCCTCGTTGGATAAAGATTCCGTGAAATATTCGTAGCGTATGCTCGGGTTTGGTTGGGTGTAAAGAACCTGAAACATGTTTCTTCTTTAGAAACTCTTCTCAAAAGGTTTTATTTAGAACAATCATTCAAAACGGGAACGAGCATGTAATATTGTCTGCTAATAATTAAGCCATTTCAGATTTTAAGAATTTGAATTGTCGATATTCTCAGACATTGGTTAACAATCTAGTCACATTCTGATCAAATGAACTTTGCCATTTAGAACCCTATACACCGGTCATATAATAAGGCACTCACCATTACTGTCTCAAATAAATTTTATAAGCTTAATATAAAGCATATTAGCTTCGCATAATAATTACCATAATATCAACAGGTTGAAGTATAGGTCCCATCGCGAAGACGTTGTCTAAGCCAGCTGTTCTGGAGTAGACGAAGCGAGCGCCTGCCACGTCGTACGTCCCTGGAGCGCTCACAGCGAACTCTCCGTTTACTATGTACGAGCTGTTTGATATCTTCAGCGCTGCAATGACAACCCCGTCCCGTTAGTCAGTTATCAGGTAAGACTTGATGACTATTATGGCACCAAAATTAATTCCAAGGGAATAAAATTTTGACACAACACATAATTACCTACATGTATTTTATTTATGATTTAAAACTTTGTTGCATTTTGTACTAAATTAATTGACACACGGGATTTAATGCAACGACACTTATGTAAGGTAAACATCGTATTTACACCAAAGTCACCCCGGAACCATGACTCGTGTAACCGAGTCGAAACGTCGGGAAGGTAAATACGATGTTTACCTTATATAAGTGTCGTTGCATTAAATTCCGTGTGTCAATTAATTTATGTATTTTATTGTTTACCGAGCAGCATAGATAAAAAAATATTATTGGTTTAGAACTCAAATATCAAAGTCATGGTACCTATCATCAGTGATTTTTACTAGGTTTATTTTTAAAAAGCGCATGATGTGGCAGTATTCCTTGATTGCATCTGTTGCATGTTCAAAATTCGTTAATTAACCTTTAATTTGTTAAGTAAATTGGTTTATTATTCTGACTTTTTAACGTAGCTTGACTCCTTAACCATAAATGTTCATCATAACACTCGTTATTACCGTGGGAATGAAACCACACCGTATTGCCTATATTATCGAGAATACGACTGAAGGGTGACGCTATTGATGTCAAACTACAACGGTTTAGGAAGTGCAAGATTAATTGCGAGGATTGACACATCATCCTGTTGACGTGTTCGAAATTGATTCTAATGATTCTAATAGCGTAAAAGGCAAGGTGAGTCCGATCTATTCACATCACAAAACAACGTGGGTGTTGCTATTGTACGCATAGCGAATGATTTACAGTCGGTCCTCCACAATGCTGATTGATAGGTGACCAGCCGTTTGCGGGCCATTTGCTTTCATCAAAGGACCATTCAGTATTGTGCACTAATGAATATCCAGCAGGTAACCAGATTAGATACTAACTGATACGCCTTACGAGTTCTGTTTCAAGTGTGCAGTTATTCGTAATGACATGCAATAAAACTTCTGAAGTGATTGTTGCGTATGTGATAATAATACATTGAGGACCTCTAATGTGTCGCACTTGTCGTTATTCTTAGATATAATTTTAAAGTATGAGTAATTGCTATTACTAAACATGACTACTTGAATGCAGTCAGAAATAATCGGCAACTTCAAATATGCAGATATGCGGGCAGAAAAACAGACCCGAAACCAGTAAGTTGTTATAACTACATATAGAGAAGCTACGCCAAGCAAAAAATGAGTCGCAAATACGTCGACAAGTTTACGACGTATTCCTTGAAATTAGAATTTCGAATATAAACACCGATACCGAACCAAAACCGAAATTGATGACAAGTGGCGTCAATTCAATAGTAGTTCAAAACCCGACACCAGCATTGGCCTGACACCAAGTTGCGCAACACAAGTTTATTTAATTTCATTTAAATTTTGTATATGTATATGTAAGCCCGGTATTATAATACGGGTCAGTATTATTTGTTATCTGCCGCCTGCTGCTGATTTAAATAAATTAACCCTACGCTAGCTAGCAAACGCAGACGTTTGCACTCTGAGATTGTAGTCCTCAGCTTTATTTAGTCACTTTAAACAGTTAAATACACTCTTCAAGAAAAGCAAATTGAAATACAGTGGAACTACACTGGCATCGACCGCTTTGAAGCATCTTATTATGCTAATTATAGGCAGAATAACAATTAGCTGACTAGCCAATGTAGTTACCTCTAGACAGACCCGCCACCAGCCTTAACCATATGCTAGTTGACAACAGTCTGCGCATACTGACCGATGTAGTTGTCACTGGACACGATCTCGGAGACGTTGAGGCGGCAGGCGCCGCGCGGCACCGTCGTCACGTACGAGTAGCCGAGCGGCAGCCGCGGCCGGGAGAACAGACCCGACACCAGACGTCTTCCACACCTGACTTCCCTAGCATTGGCTGCTGCTATGATAGTTTCTCTTCCCACGATCTGGAACAAATAGTTATCTTGCAATCATGGAGGTACAATTCGTTTTGATCTTAATGGCCGAGTGACCCTTTCTTGACGTTGCCACACACCCTTAATTACTTTGAGCGGGTCCTTTTCTGAAGGAAAGTATACCAGGGTTTCGAAGTCGTTTAACAAATCCATGCTTGGTTCCTAAATGTACCAATGTAGGAGATTACAAAAATGTTAAAATACGTATACTCGAATGGGTATCAAAATCTGAAGTAACACATACAAATAAGGCGGTACCAGTTATTGTCATAGAACAATTACTGGAGAAAACTTTATGGGGCGACGACGGAGAGACAAGACTCATATGAGGCAAATAAAGCGTAGATACACTAACTGTGGATATTGCGTAACGTTAAAAGCTAGGGAACACCATATTCTAGCCAGCTTCTACTACTTTGATGTTTCTGATAATTGTGTAATGTGTGCGAGCAAGAATGAAATTCTATCGAGTTTGCAGAGCAGGTACCTAATCCCACAGAGGTGCTGACAAATTTTATTCTTAGGTAAATGATATAGGTCAATGATATGGGTAGGTAAGTCTGGGCTTAGGTAAAGCTACTAGCAAGTTCTTTTTTAACCAACTTCAAAAAGGAAATTATCAATTCAACTGTATGTTTTTCATGTTGTTTTTCTAATTGAAGTTGTTTCTAACAGCTTAGCTCACGTCTCTTAAAAAGTAACTTCAGCATTATGTTTTGGTTCAGGTGATATATCCTAGGGTAGATGATCTAAGCGAGTGAGACACAATGCCTCATGACCATAATAGGTTGACGACACATTGTTGCACCTCCGTTCATTTGAGCTAACAACTAAAACACAGATTGTCTCCGATATTCCCCCATTTAGCGTGTTATGTCACAACATTAGTTATCTTATCTGGGAGTCACTTTCTGTTGTTATTTCCTTAATAGTGTATTAGATCACTGGACACTTAAGCCTTGAAATAATCAATGCTTTTGTGTCACTTTATCTTATCTTTGAATGTCACGACAACAGTGACCATCATTTCATTACCATTTTATCACATAGGTACAAAATATTAGTTAGACGTAAAAATCCAAAAATATTTATACGTTTAAAACCCGACGAAGCACGTCGAGAAAAGTAGGTAGTACCCTTGCACTTCGCTTAGCTTGTCTTGGTGGGGCATAATTCCCATCCCTCCAAATAATCATAGACACTTTAAAAAAGGTTACGTGAAACTATTAATAGAGCAATTAGGAAATTTTTCCTAGCGCGGCAAACTAGTCTAACAAGCTAAAGTTCTCATTGTATGTCGTTTACGAGCTAGTAGAAAGCCACCTTTTAATCATTTTCTCGGTAAGTGTGACAAGGAAAATATACTTGTAGGATATGGACGTGGAACGGAACGTAAAACGTATTAGATGACAGACGAGAGAGAACGAGAAAGGAGAAGAACGTTTGAATTTTAATGACGAACGCGGAAGTTGACGTTATGATTGACATGAGAGAAGTGTGAGAATAAATTAGAAGTAAACCAAACCTGTGTGATTTCCTACTAATCCAAACCCCGAGTCCCACATACATTTAAGTCGCTTTTTAATATCACTCTAAAGCAAGAAAGAATTTTCAAGCTCAACGCGATCAACGTATTTATCGTGGCAAATAATAAACATACAACAAACCAAAAGTAACTAAAGTAAATACAAACTACCCACATACAGATTATAATAGTACTGATCTAATTACAAAATGATCAGATATTCCGATCAGATTAGCCCGTAGACAGGCGTGTTCTAGCAAAACGACATGCGCACGCGCTGCTTCCGTTTCTCGCTGTCATAAACGTAATGAAGATATTAAGATTAATACGGATTTATTTATAGACTGCATAAGATTTGATCACGATTTATCTGTGGGGTGGTTTTGCGCTTGAACTTTCTCAAATCATGAGCTCTATTTTTGAATCACTCGCTTATTTTCCTTGACTTTTAATTCGTATTCGAACGAAAATAACTCGCCATCTTGAAGCGATTGATTCAAAAATTGTGCATAAATGCGCTTCTGTGTTTTTTGAGATCTTTTAAGACATTGGTTACAGCATCAATGGCTTGAGTCGGGACCGATACCAGAACGGTGGTCAATATTCACGGTTTCATTTTCATCAGTAAGTCAGACCGTGTAGGTTACACGACCATTAAACCATCATTATAACCAGACTGATGGACTGGTATGGAATTGTGTAAAGCAATCGTATTCATTTGACAGTTCAAAACATACGATATGATCTGTCAAACAGCAAAGAACAAAAGGTTTGACAGATCATGTCGTACGTTTTGAGCTGTCAAATAAATACGATTGCTTTACACCAGCGTTTCCCAGCCTTTTCAGTCCACGGACCCTAAGGAAATCAAGCACAGTTTTCGCGGACCCCCTTAATAAAATAAACAGCCGTTTTGCGGCCAATTTGCATTGAATGAGAGATTTGTGTGGCCCAGAGATGACACCGCGGACCCCCATACATATACTCGCAGACCCCCAGGGGTCCACGGACCACAGGTTGGAAAAACGCTGCTTTACACAATTACCCCTCTGAGGCCTTACTCTGGACACAAAATCCGATCCAATGGTTATAGCCATCCCTGTCACTCATACCAGGCCGTGTATGCGTGTGACAGGGATGGGTATATTCATTGGATCGGGTTTTGTGTCCAGAGTAAGGGGGCTGGACTGAAGTCGGACTGATAATGTAACGGTTGCCTTAAGATTGGATCACTTTCAAGTTGACTAACAGTCATCATCATTGAATTTCAGTGATGAGCATATTTTATTTATTTGTGGGTAAATGGTGAACACTATTTTAGCCAATAAAAGTTTTATTTTTCGAATTAACCTAGCTACGTACATCTTAAATCCGTAATAATTTAAATACCAAGTGGTTAGTGGTTAATTTCGTTAATAGCTCCGGCGCCGGGGACCAATTAAATTAATTAATTAATACATGTTTTAATTGATCAGTGGCTCAAGTAGACAAAGTTCAATTCCAGCAGTGACAGGTAGTAAAATTAATATTTTTATTTGACTCCTTGACATTATTTTATATTTATTATAGCTATTTAAAAAAAAACACTTATTGAGTATTAATTTAAACCACGTCGCAATATCCAAAAATTTGAGGGGTCATCCCGTTTTTAGAATAATCGGTGATAATTTGACCATAAACTAGACTAATACTTACGTTCTAGCCAAATACCTTACATTGTGTTAATCTTGACAATATTGTAGGTATATTGTTCTGTTACATTTTAAACCACCCAATAGGACTGTCATAATAACTTAAAATATATAAAAATTAAGAAAAAAAACAGACAGTTGGTTTATTAAATATTTCCAATTGGCTAAAAAGCTTTTGGTCCAATGCTGTGACTTTCGTTGTAGCCTATGAAAATATGGTAACACTGAAAAAAAAACACTTTGTATTGTTGTGTTATTCAAACGGCGCGCATGTTGTTATTTTATAGAATGTATCCCAAAATCGGATCCTGCTCTTTTATCAGTTTACTTATTCCGAAGAGCCTGCATCAAGCCAATGTGTTGTGTTAAATGACGAGAAATAAGAACAGTTCAAGATGTGTGTAGATCAAAAGTGAATCCTGTGCAGTGTTAGCGATAAGAAGATGCCTCAAAGTAATTCAATTCAGGTAAGCCCATTTTCTATAACTGACTTTCAGCATCTTCATTTCTATTTACGAAACACACCGAACCTATTTTAATGTAAAAAATAATCATACAATTACTAGGTACTTAAATTTCTAGACTTGCGTTCTCCCTCTGTCGTTCAATTGGCTATTCCAAAGATGAACAAGACCTAAAAGTATAGGGTTTTAATTGTCAACTTAAACATATAAATAATAGTATTAGATTTATAGCGGCAATCCGGTCAAAGCTTTGGAATTAAGATTAGCTTTAGCTTCAATGTGATATTCCATTCATAAGTAGCTTTAGGTGCAGTAACATAAATTTGTGTCAACCCTAGCAAAAGGAGTCTTCATTTAAATTTTATCTTTACTGTGATCAGCCGGTATCATTGTCCGTCTATTTGTAGGCTTACCGTTGCAGCTACTTTACTATGAATGTGTCAACTTAAGCCCCATTATGCAAAAATGTTGAAACACTTCTTTGGTTATTGTTTTTACGGCATCTGTTTTATACTTTTGTTTTTATTTTGAAAAAGCTACGAGTATAGTAAGGGTTACAAATCTACAATGAAATGGACATTATTTATTATCATCCCTTGCTTATTGCAAACCATTGTTTGCTTATTACTTTATTTTGCTTAGCTGTGGATTCTTAATTTTGCATTTAAGAAAAAAACTGCTTATAGCATGATTTGGTGATGTTCTGCGTTTGTAAATATGTCACGCATACCAAAATATCCGTATGGCTTCAATCAAAGTGAGTCACTTACAGATTTGGGGAATGATTCACCATCATCATTTTCGCGAATTATAGGTAAACCACATCAAAACAAGTATTTTGTATTTTGATTCAGAGCATCGCGTCGGCAGAAATGAAACAAAACAATGTAACAGCAAATTACATGCATTTAAACATAATATTATGGGTGGAACACAAATACACGCGTAAACACGCGAACGAAGCAATTTTGTAACATCTTTATATTCTACGTGCCACTAATGTTCATTCTGCATTAAGGCATAAATAGTGGTGGCAAAAGTGTGTATCGATAAGTCGATAACTAAAAATATAGCTTTTTAAAGGTCAACATCCAATACCCTCCTCTTGGGTCCGGCTGTTATTACTTTGGGGTAAAAAAGTTAAAGTTGATGTTGGTTGAATGGGTAACAGACCTGACTATAACTATCTACCTAAATTATAAATGTAAGTCCCCTGGTATATATAAAATTAATGTATTACATTCGACTACTTATTGTATAGTGTCAACATGCTTTACTTTAAAGACACTATCATGGTCCCAGCGAATAAAAACCAATACACTCTAAAAAAAAAAACTAATGCTGTTGTAAGTCCCGTGGTGGAGTATGGCTAAAACTCCCTTTAAGGATGAGGTAGATCCTTTGCCCAGCAATGGGACGTTACAGGCTAACTTTACTTTATATACTGTTAGGGATGAGGTAGAGCCTTTGCCCAGCAGTGGGACGTTACAGGTTGACAACTTTATATACTGTTTTAGATGCTTAGCTCTCTTACACTTATCTTCTTCATTTCAGGCTTACCTTAATTGTCATTTAGTTTGACAGATATTAGCAAAGTTATGGATGACAAATATCTGAATAGATTCTTGTGTCAAATACATCACTAGCATCCAAATAAAAAAAATTATTACCATTCGCGTTTTGTCTCCAATAACTGGATACAAAGGTAACTTTTATTAATGTCATACTCAAGGACTACCTTAAAAGCCTCACCGTCGTTTATTTGTCGTTAACGCCTTTATTTCATATGCAAATATGTTTGGAAATTCGTGTTTACGGTACGCGATGGCGCCTTACTGAATTAATCGCCAGTATATTATATTCGTTTTATCTCGAATGGTGAATCGCAGCATTTATTGCTTATGACTTATTTTGAGTGTTTATTAATGGCGAAATGGGGAATTACAAATTAAAATTGCCTTTTACACTAAACATTTTCTATGAAGTAGGTTCCTAAGAGTTCAAAGCAAGACCCAGCCAGCCAGGTAGCAGTAGCAGCCTAAAACTTTGAAAGCAACATTGAACTACAATTTACTAGCGTATGGAACAGACAACACATCTCGTGCCACATGAATTGACGCCACTGGTCATCAACTCATGCAAACGGTTTCATATTCAAAGTTCAAATTTCAAGGAATACGTCACAATCTTATAGACCTATTTGCGACACATTTTTTGCTAGGCATAGCTTCTCTATAGGTAGCAATAACAACTCGCAGAATAGCAATTTTCTTTTAAACTTCCCGGCTTATACTTAACTACCTACATATTTACATGAACTTAACGTAAAAATAACAGAACAACTCTAAGCGAACATTAGTAAGGGACCTAGTCTCAATCAAGCAAGGCTTTCTAAGTTAGTAAGTATACGTTTTCTGCCCATAATTAACCATTCATAAGTAAAACCTCACATACATTTAACATTTTACTAAAATAACTTTAATACTGACTCCAACTACTTCAGTCAAAACGTGTCCTAATCCGTACACGTTAATATTACTCGTAAAAACACCTTCCATTCACAGTTTTTTCAATATCTACCAACACCCATTCAGATGTGATCCGTACAAATTAATAGTTAACGGCATTAATAACTTTAATCTGATTAGGTAATCTCTCGGCACATTAATCAGTGAGTGCTTAAAGTATAGATTTATAAATCAAAGATGGTAATTGAATGTGACCGCTAATAGGTCGTAAATTAGGCTTAAGCGCGAGGTGGGTATCGTTTCTTTGTCGGTGGCTTTGAACATTATTGTTGAAAAGATGTTTTGTTTTGACTTTGGAAATGGGATGAAAAAAGTTAAAGGAGTACGGAAAATCACAACGTGTTTTATAGCATTAGATGGAGGTACTTTCTAATATACAAAACAAGCGCAGAAAATATTTAGAAGAATGAAAGGCAATGTTTAAGAAAAATATTTCTTTCAATTCATTTTGTTCATAACTTTTCATCGCCATGTATCTTATTTCTTTCTGTAAGCTGTTCCTCATCTAAAGGTTGTCTGAAAGAAATTGCTCTTAGCATTAAAGGAGTCTTATGAATGCCTTAATTTTTGTGTGACTTACCGTGGTGTGCATTTGTTTCTTTCTATCTTCAATCTACCTACCTACTTATTAATATTTTGACAATTACGACAATTTGCATGCCATAAATAGACAATGTTTACACTTCCAACCATCTCGTGTACAACATTACCGTCCTACGATTATACATACTCTCATTAGAAACCACAATCTTCGCTACCATCTGCCCACTGATTTGTTTAGTATTCTTCTCCCTTCACCCTACTGATATAAGCCCATTTAACTGTTGAACGAGTAAAGTTGCAACTTAAAGCTTACAAATCTCTGAAGAAAGAAGCCATTAAGTAACCACATTATTACTTATACGTCGCCAATTACATCTAAGTAGCCACTGTAACTGTAAACAAAGAGCTTTATACAGCTGTGAGCTTTAAATGTGCGCTTTAATTGTATTAGGTTAACCATTTGTCGGGAAAACAAATGCGTTCTGCCAGCATTGGTGACAAATGATATAATGTGGGTATTAAGTTAATGTTACAAAGTGGTAGTGGTCAGATATTTAATTGGCCGTAATGTGACCGAATAAATCAATTAACAAGTCACCAACCTCGGTTTGAGTGCTCTGATTAGCTCGAGTTAGATGGTCATTCATAATAGTGTTTGGGTTTTCCTTAAAAGGTTGTGTTGTCAATTCGTTTTAAAAAAGTCACAAGTACTTGGTCAGTTTGACAAAGGTGAAAACTCCTTATTATTTGTACTTACAAAAACCATGGCAGTGGGATATTCAAATTATGAGTGAAAACTTGTGCATGTGTGTGTGTGCTAAGTAATAGCAGGCATAGGGACATTACGTAAGGTAAGGTCATCCAAATAAAGCCTACCTTAATTTTTTTGCCACCTAACTAGCAGGTTTATAGTAAAAATGCACGGGTAATTTGAAATACTTATGTTTATTTATTAAACTTTGTTATAAATGAAACAAAATTTCTTTAGAACCAAAAATCGCACTTTTGTGAAAACAAATAACTTAAATGACACTTTGGCCTTATAGGGAACCCTATGTCTTAATAAAGCCCTAATAAAAACCAGTAAGCATTCAACTTCTTAATTAATACAAAATGTTGTCAATGCTTATTTTAATTTAATGAGATCCTCTTAATTAATTTTGGTCATTATAGATCAGACTTAACGAGTTTAACATCATGTAAAAATAATGTAATCAGAGCTTTTCATCTTTTCTTTTAAACAATCTCGTGAGCAGTAAAATATTTTATCAGTGGGTGTGAGTCCAACACACAACTCATGATACCAAACGTCACAAGTAAGATATTTCCGCATATCATCAACTTTTATGACTTTTGTTCTTCTCGGGATGTTGCATCTGGCTGCAGCAGAGTATTTAGATAATATACCTCTTTCTTTCATTCTAACCACTGAGCTATTGAGCCCTTTTCTTCTCTGTGGTAGAATCTGGTGATCCATTTCTATGATTTTACTAGAAAAAGGATTTACTATTTTTCTGTGATACTTTTTCTTGTGTAATGGTTTATGTCAGCTATATTTCTAACTGACATAAACCATTGTCCTAATGGCCTATACAGTTTTTTTATAGGCTTTATTAGGGCATGGCACATAAGTGAACAAAAGGGCAATCATATGAATTACACTGATATTACACCTATTTCACTTATGTGATGAGATGGCTAAACGTATAAATATCCTATAGACAAAATATAGCACACCGTGTACGAAAAAAAAATGATAATACTTACTGATTTCCCTGTCAAAATTTTATAAAAAAAGGGGCGTGCGCTCCGCGCCGTGGTTGTTTTCGACTGTAGGTTCCAACACGCTTGCGACACGGGCCGCTTGCTGTGCTGGTGTGAGTTAGTTAATGCATACGCACACTTCTACAATCATTAGTGGCCATCCGAAATTTGGAAGCGGTAAATTTAAAAAGTAGGCCTTATTTGGACATAGGCTTTATTTTGGTCACCTACCTTATTTACTTAAATGTATTTCAACCTCCAATTTATTTCTCCAATGTATTTCCTCCTTACTGGTGCAAAATAAGAGCCAAATATTGTGTTTTTATCGATAGCATTAACACATTGAGCGCCATTGAGGCCGGTGACCTAAAACAATATTTTTCTATTGTGTCTAGTTTCGTCGCAGTCAAAGCCTTAATAACGGCAAGATTAACCCTAGAGTTTACTTATTATCTATTTTATATCTAGTTTACTATACGTTGATGGTTATTTATAACAAGTGGGTTATACTCACAAAGAGAAGGGCGGTAAGTAGTCCGGAAGCTGACAGCATCTTGCAAATTCTTCTGTGTGCTCAAGATAAACTAATAGTCCCGCGTGTGCTGTGTTTATTTGTGATTATATTAAAATTTTCACATCATTAAGTAAATGCTTAAAGTTCAAAATTAAAAGATTGGCTGGTGGACTGGTGTTGAGTTTGGCATTAGCTTTGTTGCTTTGTTAAAGATTACCAATATTTAAAAAATTTAAACATTTTTTTTTTAGTTTATTTAAATTTAAAAAGCACTTGCTAAATTCAACAGGCTTGTTAATGTGACGGTGGCCGAGTGGTATAGGCATACGCCCGGATAGCGTTAGAAACGGGGTTCAATTCCTCGTCTGTCACAGAGTCACGGTTGCTTTTTACAAGTGCAATTTATACTTCTTTTTTTTGTTTCAAAAATTAAAACTTCTTTTTTTAAGTGTTTGAAAATCAACATGTGACAGAAAATGGTAAACGTAATGAAAATAATTTATAAAATCTTATCTAGAACTCACACTTAAATTCAAATCAAAAGTCTCAACTAAAACATATTATCAAACCGCACGTAAGATCTTTCACGAGATTACTTTATTGTTAGTGCCGTGCGTTTGCCAAGAACGTGCTTTGATGTCGGAACCTGAATTGAATTTAGAGGGGCATAAGCAGAATCCTCCCTGATATCTTTATAGTACGACTGTGCGCTTTGTGAGATCACCATTGAGATCGCCTGCACATTTGCCTAGGATTATTGCATTTGCATCTGTCATACTCTAAAACCCCTACCCTGTAGACAAAATTACATATTTTCGAGTCTAGCCGTCCCTGTCAGCCACAAAGATAGTATACAGCAGGTGAGGTACACGTCTCTCAGTTTATAGGAGTAGAGAGAGAACATGGCGGTACTCTATTTATGTTTCTATCTGCTGATATACTTACGTGTGCACAACAAACCTTCTTCGTCAGAGATTCGTCAAATCGTTCTGTTCATACTCTTTTTCCATACTTACTAAATATGCGTAATTATAAGAGAGGTAACGATGTACAAGTGGGTCGTTGGGGCAGAAATGTTCTAGATTAGCGACCCTTCGGCTAAAGGCCCAGCGTAGGACGTCCACCGACAACGTCCTATCAAAGATCGTAGGATCACACTATATGCAGCTCCGTTCAAAAACAGTCGCTGTAAAAACCGTAGGGGCGGTCTATTTCAGCAGTGGATGTCCTTTGGCTGATAATAATGATGACTATAGAAAGAGGGTGCCACGATCACGATCTTCTCTTTCTCTCTCTCTCTCTCTGTATAACTGCATCTATGTCTCTTTCCATCCGATAGAAGTTTGTAGACCTAACTTACCCTAACCTGCTCTGCCTACAATATAGTTTCCACAATAAAGGGTAACGCGTCGTATTTCAAGATTAGCGATAATGTATTCGTCGCACAAGAGCTTATTAAAAGCATTATAATATTGAAGCTGTTCCTCTTATGTGACTCTACTTAGCTTGTACACGGAAAAAACCTGAAAGCTTACCAATACCAAACGCTAACTTATAAATCCTTTTGCATAAACTTCGAGTAGCAATAAGTATTATATCATGATACTTATCTTGCAATAAAATATTGATTCTTGGGTTCGATGAAAAATGAAATGCATTTTCATTTTTCATCGAACCCAACCCTTGTAAAAAAGCAATATTATCAGGAAAAAAATAACAGTTGATTTTTTGCAGATTAAAAACTATCTTCTAATAGTCTAAGATCCGGCCATAGAATGACCCTCACCCATCGTATTACGGGATGAAAATGATTTTTTTATAAAATTAAATATGTTAAAAAATTTATTTACAGGAGGTTGTCTGAAAAATTTGGTGCAAAGTGTAATTAATTAATAATTAAAAAATGTTTTTTTTTAAAACATTACACTCATTCCCTTACGCAAAAAACTGTATACTAATCGAAAGTATGTAGCTCATAGAATATGCAAACGCTGGGTTGACTTTTTTTTTCCGGTGCAATTATCAGGTAGGCAGGTATATACAGGTAAATCGATACTAGTAATTTGCAACGATCCAGTTACGCGATAAACCTTATATCAAAATAAAGATAATTTTATTATGAATATAATGACATAAGGTTGGCTGCAAAAAGTTGGTGCTAAATCCCGGTTGTCGATTTTTGAAAAACGAAATATTCGTGCGGTTGAATACGTGCGAAAGAGAGGTCCGAGGAACGTATCCAGTGCGATAGAAAAGGACGCAGCATTGCAGCTGTGTGTCGCTCAATCGTCGAAAGAAAGAGAGTACGCATGCTCTTTGTTTGTGAAATTGAGGAAGATAGCGATAGACTACAGTAAGTATTGAGCATTATTTCGGAGCATCCGGCAATGCATTTTTGCACAAAATGAAAAAAATATATATGTAGTACATATATGTAAATATTTATATATATATATATATATATACAGGGTGTTTCATGTAACGTGTCAAGCCGATGCGTGGTGATAAGTGAGTACCATACCTATCCATTTCACCCCCATGTATGTTAGACAAATATTTATAGTTTAGGAGTTATATTTTTTTTTCGATATTTTTCATGATGCACCTAGACGATATCTTTAAAAAATTATAACTTTTTTTTGGGTCCTTTTTTCTCAGATATTTTGATCTCGATAGAATGACCATTATTTGCAATATTATGAGTAAAATAATCGCCATCCTAACTTAGACACAAAATACAAAATTATTGATCGATACTAAAAAATATTGCATTAAGCAGAACCGAATAGAATTTTCAACATAAATTTAAAAATATAAAAAAGGTTTTCCATAGTTTATGACTAATTTTAAAAACTGCTTGACTTCATAAACTTTCATTACAATACAAAAAACGATCTACTTAATGGGTAAGGGAATGAGTGTAATGTTTAAAAAAAATCATTTTTTAATTATTAATTAATTACACTTTGCACCAAATTTTTCAGACAACCTCCTGTAAATAAATTTTTTAACATATTTAATTTTATAAAAAAATCATTTTCATCCCGTAATACGATGGGTGAGGGTCATTCTATGGCCGGATCTCCTACTATAAATGTTTATAGACAATAGTGTTTTGTCAAGAACACAAGAAGAGAAAAACAAGACAAAAAATGTTGCTAAAACATTTAACCTATCGTTAATCAATTCTATTCAAATGGGCTTAGTAAAAAGAATTGATGATTACAAAAATATGGTATGGGGTAGCTGCTACGTATTTCGTTCACCATCGCAGTAGTATGAATTGATGTGGCGCCGCGTCCAAGCCGTAACAGTGATAAATGTACCGCTGAGTTGACGCAAAAACAACCATTTGCTTTATTGACATGCGCAAGCGCTTGGTAGCGCCAAAATGTTTAAAATGCGATTAATTTGTCTAGATTTAATTATGCGGTTGATTTAAATCAAAACTTTGATCTGTGATCATTTGTCTTGAGGATTAGGATTTATGTTTTGGTTTAAGTATTTTAATATGTGTAACGGAGTAGAAATTCTGTGATTTGTTTAGGTAAGATGAATTTTTATGTTTGGAGTATTATAATTTTTGAATTATTACGAATTCCGATGACAGTCTATCTATCTATACAGTCTATATATACATATCTCTATGCATCTATCAGTAAATAGGATAGCTTTTTATCCTGATATTGCCTACATTTGATGGCAATTTTTACAATCAAGGGTGATACATGACTGGCTATAAAATCTTTATCAAGGTTCCTAATATAGTTAAATGAAAGATATTCAGCTTAGATGACATCGTAAACCATCGAATGACATTGGCACGGAACTGATGTGAATATTTATTTGACAAACGCGCGTAGGTACGCACTAATCTGCACTTAATCTGCGCAGGAGTTTACAAACATTGATTTGATGGATCATTTACACGGAATCACAGATGTTCTGCAGTTTAATATGACTCGTTATGACATGTGTATCAATAAGTTTAGCTTACAAGTTATTCGTTAAAAACTTATATGAAAAGCAAGGACACCAGATCCATGTATTATATTTTTCTTGCCTGAAACTTAAGGAAAATATGGTGAATGCCAACACAAAATTGGGCATTTCGTAACCAAACTATTTTTCAGTTTCATATTGTTAAGATTTCATACTGTTCGTACTATCTGCATGAGAATAATGTTAACTAATGACAAAATCATTTAAAGGTAATCCACAAGTAATTTGTCCTGCGCCGGATATTAGTCTAGACGCGCACATGTTACCTGTTTCGCGAAAACATTCATCAGAACCAATGTTTCCGGTTATTTTGACGGCGACAAATCACGGCCGTTACTTGGATCGCTTACCCTAATTTTGACATTGAGAGATTGCGGATGATTTACACGTTTGGAGCGAAAACATTAATAGGATTTAGTAAGTATACATTTATTTTATGTCTGTTTTTTTTCAGGCAGTATACTCCAAAAGTATCATCATTTGTTATAAGGGATTCTGTAAAGAAGCTTTATGATGGTGATGAATGACCGGCTAATTATTTATACTCAACTGTAATGATTATTATCATTATACCATGATGATGATCTAATAAGAATGTTTGGCATGCCAAAGGGTGATTATTTCTATTACATACACTTATGTCTGCACAGTGTTCGCGTTCCACACTAAACAATTAAATCATCTGGTATTTTGTGTAGTCAAAAGATAAGTATTTAGGTTAGAGAGACATTAGTTTTTCTTTTTACTGAATTGATAAACCTTTTTTCATTCTTTACCAAATTTACAGTTTCCTGTAATAGTGCATTCAAACGTCGAAATTCCTTTAGTCTACCATATTACTGCCTCGTTATTTACAGTTTATCTACAAAATACTTTGCTTTGATTTATTTCGTCAAAACTACACAATAAATTATCAAAATCGTTTCAGCGTTTTACGCGTCAGAGATGACGTACAGA
Source organism: Pyrausta aurata (assembly GCA_963584085.1). NCBI lineage: Eukaryota > Metazoa > Arthropoda > Insecta > Lepidoptera > Crambidae > Pyrausta > Pyrausta aurata. The sequence goes on along the minus strand of OY757270.1, from coordinate 7,915,148 downwards.
GAGGCCTTCTACCAAATTTTAATGACATTAGTCTGGATTTAAGTCAACGTGTAAATGACAAACGCGCAATGTTTAAATGTTTACAAGCAATTGTCTGCCTCACCAGTCAAAATGATTGGGCTCTTAGCGCCCAACGCATAATACGAAACGCAAACATACAATGATTTCTGTTAAATACGCCGACAGCTCTAGCTCTTCAACTGCAGTCGCCTTGAGCTCAAACTCTATTTATCCAAGTTTTTTAGCAAACACAGTTGCCAATTTCATGTCCAGTGACTAAGATGTGAGTTCATCACATGTCGAGATGAAATGTTTATTTTTAGATTGATTAACCGATCTTATGACGCGTGCATTTTAAAATATTTACAGAACACATTTTTTGCAATGACACAGTTGAGAGGAAGTTGCATGACGCTTACATTTTTAAATCAGAGAAAATTTTTTAGCTTGCGAATGTGATGTGATGTTTCGTCGTGCAAAAAGTATATTTTATTTTTAAAACATTAGACAATCTTTGGTTATTTCAATTTAATTTAAAGAATATAGTTACACCAAGTCTTTGATTCTAGATGTCATTCGATCGCTTCCCAATCTAAATAAGGCCCATAAAATCACAAATCTACGACAATGGTGAACGTCAACACTAATATTAATAAGAACCAGTTGAAGTTGCTTTATAATACAAATCAAAATAGAAATCTGATATTATCATTGCAATTGTTATTGTTTGGTACATATCAGAATTGTACACGACAATATTATGAACGATATTTTATTAGCGTTTAATGAAATGAAAATTTGAACACAAAGCTGTAATAATTTGAATCACAATCATGAATATGATATAAACAACTTTCTCAACATTTGAAATTGTTGACATAAGCAAAAGGTTAAGTCTGATTTATTAAATTCTTGGATTAGCTGTTTAGAAAATAGTGTAAGAAGAGTTATAAATTGTGAAAACAATAAATAAATAGTCGTGTAAGGCTGGATCCATGTCGTGTCAACATTGGCCGGCGGCCAGCGACGCAGGCGCATCAATTATGTAAGGGAGTGTGGCCTGTAATTTGTCCTAATGGTGTCACAAATATAATCTCTATTTGCGCTCCACAAATAGTTGCACGTATTTAGTAATATAATGCCGTCGGGATTTAACGATGGAATAGGTGCCCACCTCGGAAACAGAAAAGATAAGTAAACAATGCAAAAAGCTTCGTCTGTAATTGTGCATTCTTTTCAGTTCATTTCTTCGTGTTTAAGTTGTAAGTACATACTTGTGGCACACGTTCTTTTATGTAGAAAATTTTAGGTATACAAAAACAACATATCGTTTTCGTTTATTGAAGTTCATTCAAAACAAACTTAAAACTTTTTTTACAGCCCTCCTATTTCAAATGAAGACGTAAACAATAATTACATGCACATTTCAATCTCAATAACAATAACTATTGTTCTGACCTACATGCTTGTTGTGGAAGGTAATGACATTATTTTGAATGTCGCAAATAACGAGAGTCGTAACCGCCGTGACGAATTTCAAACAGAACTGATGATGAATGGCGAGCTAGAAGTCGAAATTAAGATGTCCTCTATACTGACATGAGTGACTATACAGGATTTAAGTCAGGGCTGACAAACTCTTTAAACCATCCAAGGGTATGGATTCATTCGCAATATTACGATAAATTTAATTTTTTTGTGACGTATTGTAAGGGAAAAGCTAGGTTTTCCTCTATTGATTGGCATATTGTATATCTACAATCAGCTATAGAATGGGCTTATTCTATAAGTAAAGTTTAGTTTTACCGGCATTATTTGATTTGGATTTCCTTACACCATTTATTTAGTACTAGCGGCCGCCCGCAACTTCGTCTGCGCGTTTTGGTTTACTTCGATCCCATAGGTCGTACGTAGCGAATTGTTTTATAGCCTGCAGTTATTGAACTACCTTTAACACCTTGCCCGATTAATATTATAAAAGCCATCTAACACACACTCATGATTCTAATCGGACCAGTAGGCATATCCTAGATTAGTGCGTGCAAAGTTGAAACTAACAAAAATCTCTTTAACTTTATAATATTAAAATAGAAGTAAAGATAAAATGTTGCTATATTTCATGAGCACATAGCTCGGCCTTTAATCTGGTGAAAGTTACAAAGAGGTTTTATCTTTGTACAACGAAATTGAAATACTGCACCTATCGTCAATTATTTTTCTTTCGGGTGCAAGAATTCATCAGATTTACCAGGTCACTTTGAAGCATATCACAGTTGCCTTATACAACCATAAAACAGCCTAGTCTACTCCCGCTGTAGGTACCTATCTTATGAGTGACACTCGAGCTTTATCATTTCTAGTAAGTAATCACCATGTACAACCTTTTTTCTCTATGGTAATCGTCACAAAGAAAGTTTATAAATGTGACGGAAAACCCATAGAGAAGTATTGACTACTCAAATGTCAAAACCAGGCGCGTAAACAAATTGTCAATTTTGTAAAAATAAACAAAATAGTGATGTCCTGCTTATTGCACGAAATTTTTTGATATCGATATCCGGACTGCTTTGCAAAAACATTTTAGTTGATAATTTTCCTTGGTTTTGTCTTTGTGTTGACCTATTGTCGTAAAAGTATTCACCACTGAAACAAAACTAATGTAAACTTCTATTTGTAATCAATAAAATCGGCTAGACAAGTTAAAAAATATATATATTTACTTAAATTGTGTTTTAAGTTGCTCTTACATATCACACTTCACCATACAAATTACCTAAAACATAAAATAATTAAATTTGCCTTTTGCTACATAACTTTTTTATAAAGAAAATTATTTATACTCGAAATATCAGCAAGATGTAAACATTAATCAAGTAAGTGCATTTAAAGTTAAATCCTAGCTATTCCGCTAAATTTTTAAATTGAAATGATCTGAAACAAAAATTATGCATTATTATTCATTTCATCTCAATAAAACATTAAAACATAGGGATATACTTCAAATCTAAGCCTCCTCCTCAGCCTCGGGTAAGATGACCCTCAGATCAAGATATCGATATCGATAAACAAAACATTACGCATCACCGCACTATTTTATAGTATAAAATAAATAAGTTTTTAAACATTTAACTTGATGCTATTTGGTATTAGAAACGCTGCTACTATAAATTCAGTTTAAATAAACTACTTACCGAACTTCATTTCATCGTTGAAAACCCGTGACTAAATAATGATTTGTAAAATCTTTTCGTTTGACCTCATCCATCACACATATCTCACATTGTCTTAAGCTATTTATTATTATCAAACACAAATACAGATTTGCACAGTTATTACAAGAATATTATTGTGAGACTATTTTTCATTAAATTTAATGGAAAACACCATTGAAAATACAAATCATATCCAAGTGTACCGCACTGACGTTTTGTGACTTTGAATTTGACAACTGAGTGAGAGGGACAGTAGTGGATGTGAGTAAGATGAAAGTAAGTAAAATAAAAAGCACCGAGAAGTATTGATATAAATCATCCCCAAAATAACTTTCTTCCCCTTTTTAACCCCGTTACAAGATAAATTTCAATAAAATTTGATACACAATTTTCTTTGATTTTTTTATAGAATGATTATGCAAAATTTAAATTAGATCGGACCAAGGAATCACGTTGTCCCATACAAACTTTGCACCCCTTTTTCAACCCCTTAGGGGTGAAATTTTTAAAAATCCGTTCTTATCGGATCCCTTCGTCATACAAAGAACACACCTTCCAAGTTTCAGGTCTCTACGATAAGCGGTTTAGGCTGTGCGTTGATCCGTCAGTCAGTCATTCAGGACAAAGCCTTTTATATGTATAGATTATTTACTGTACGTTAGACTTACGTATTTTCTTCTGCCCCTCACGGATGTGTTCATCAATTGTTTTTTGCCATTATTTTGTTTACGGACCCGCTGACGTCCTATCGATCCCTGGGGCTTTATATTATTAACCTTAAAAAAGTTGATATTATGACCTATTTCATAACTCATGAATTGTTCTACCCACTGAATAGATAAATAAGGTTAGAAACGTTCTGACAGTTCGTTTGTATGAGAACCTGTGTCGCCGGTGGGCGGTACGGCGTTGTTGCTGCAGTGCTAAAAGCACCAATCAATGAATCAACGCATCAATATCACAAACCAATCACACTTTCCGCTGGGAGCTCTGTGATTGGTTTGATTAGTACGTCAAACCAACTACCAATCACAGAGCTGCTAGCGGTGGAACCATCAATCGTTATTCCGCTATGTTCATTCTTTAATGTCAAAATACCAGGTTGTGGTAAAAGTCGATATTTTTTAGGTCGATAACTTCAATTACCTGTGTAATGTATTTTTCATTATGAATGAAAAAAAATATAATTATATATGGGAAGGCTATAGAAGTAGTAATGCGTATGGGCTTATAAAAAAATCTACAATTTATGGGAACGGTAAACCTTAGACGCGCGAACGAAGTAACGGGAGTGCGCTAGTTTGTTATAAATAAATACTAAACAATATTTATTTTAACCCCCTTATTCATAATAACTCAAACAGTCTTTTAAACCTATTTTAGCTATTACACTGTTTTGTCACTTTCTGTCAAATGATGACAGCGCCAAGAAAGAATCTGACAAAGCAGTCTAATAGCTAAAATAGGTTTAAAAGACCGTTTGAGTTATTATGAATAAGGGGGTAACTAATTAATCATGTTTTAATCTTTTAATACATCAGTAGGGAAATTACCATTTATCGATATTTTTACTGTGCCGTGAGCTACATCTCTATCGTTGTGTACGCAAGCGAACCAAGCAAATTGGATGCGATACATTGCGTGCTAAGGTAGCAATTTTGTTAGTAATGTGCATGCACAGTCATCAATGTATATTTTTTTAAATACTTGGTGCAACAAAGTCGCTGTTCTTGCAGAATATTACGGCAACGCTCTTGTCACGCGACTGAAGTACTGCTCATGCATATGCTCACAACTAGCTCACCTCTGCTGCACTGACCGGGGCATTTCTAACCTTATTTATCTATTCAGTGGTTCTACCGAAGTGCTCCAATATTGCATTTATTATTGATGATGAATATTTTATTATTTAATCCATTATTCGACCCTATCCATTTGACCTTGTGGTAACCCCAATTTGTTCTTAGTACCTACTTGTGCGTTTTAATGGCGGTCTCCGATTAATCTGTTAGCGGAAAATTAGCGGCTAGTGTCGCGAGTGACGCCAAAATCGTGAGTTTACAAACTTCAGTTCCACACACAGCACATTAACCTATCACAAACATCAATCGAAATTGAACTTTATGATGTTGAATTTAGTGATAGAGACAGAATGAGAAATTTTAACATTTAATGGTTATGTATCTTTTCGTTGAATGAACATGTCATCAAGACCATCGGCTTTTAAATTGAAACCGTCTTTTGATCCATATCACTTTAGCGATTACTTATATCTTTATTATAGTCTGCTGTATCACGTTTATTAAGATGTGTATGTTGTTCGATAGTTTTTGTAATTTTATTTACAACCTCTATCAAATGCATGATAATTTTACATGTCATAATATATTCGTAAACCATTACGTTAATGGATTATAGAAACTTAATTCACATTTTCGGTGCACCGTTTTTGTTCGTGTTTTTATTGGGTGCCTTCATATTAACTTAACTATACATTTTGAAACTACTCTCTAAATAATCCCCATTTTTTTTGTTATATAATTATCCCAAATGCAAACCTTATTCTACAAACGTTTCAATTCACACGACTAGACTTGACATGTCATCTATAGCATCGATTCCTTTACGAAATGTTTTGCCATTAGTTTTTTATGTCCCAAACAGCCTGTAAAAATACAGACTAATTGGGGACACGAGTATTGAAAAATCTTTTTTGTCACGAGTTTGACAGAAACTGATTATTTTGTTAATTACTTACTATTTGTCATGTCAAAATTGTTTATTTTAATTAAATACCTACATCTAGCACATGTTCGTAATATTTGTAATTGAATAAATGAATATGAATAAATGAATAAGCGCCAGACAACACACCAATTATCTTGGTTTCGAACTAAGGAATTTTCTTCCTTGTGCTACGAATACCAGACAACGATAATGACGGGGGCGTCTCCCATAAATACTTAAATACATATAAACATCCATGACTTAGGTACAAATGTTCGTGCTCATCACACAATCATTTGCCCCTTGCGGGATTCGAACCCGCGACGCCGGCATAGTAGTCAGGACCGCTAACCACTACGCCAAACACGTCGTCAATTTAGATTAAAATCTAAGATTAATTAAAAAATTAATAACTAATATTGTAAAAGTCATTGCTTATGGGGTATTCATAGATTAAATGAGGGAAAACATTACTTTCGCTAGAAAAATATAAATCAATCTGTCTCAAATTGAGGCGAGCTTTTAAACAGCTTCAGGTTACATCGGTCACCCACATACCGGAAAGTTTGTTGCACTGATTCCCAAAACTTTAAAGAAGTTTTTTTTGCCTAAGCTAAAAATACAGGGTGAAAGAACAGCCTTTTGTACTTTTGTAACACCCCCCGTACACATAAAATATAAGTTATATCAAGAAATACCTAAGTTAAGCACAAAAAAAGAGTCAAATGCGAAAAAAATGGTTTATCTTTAACGTTTCATATAAATTAATGATAAAATAATAATATAATTAAACGTTTTTTTTATTGTTCCACTTCAATTACAATTTCAATAGCAGTAGTTACATAGGATTATATCAACAATCAGCCATCCACCATCAAACTAGGAATGATGATGAAAAAATTTGGAACGTAGGTATAAAATAAAACTAAAAAAACAATTTAATGATGTGGTCATTATTGCATGCATATGCATGTGGTCATGATAACCTACGATTTATAAAACGATTTTAGAGCAAATTAATTTTATGAACGTACCTTTCATAAAACTATCATCATGTGCCAAGATATCATTAAAATAGCACATTAATAGCAAGTATTAAGCGACAAAAGTGGTACTTAATTCATTATTGATTTAAGTTTCATAGCAATCATAATGTTTCATACATGACTTTACATTTAATTTTCGTTCATTTGAGCGCAACCTTGCATATCCGTCATTCTAATATTAAAAATATACGTATTTTAGCACTATGTGTGCCAAATTATGTGCAAATGCAGAGTATATTATTAATCCTACATTCATATAAAATAACACACAAAACAATTGCAGATCGCAGTATATTGTATTTTGAAAATTTAATTGCAAGTTACCAAATTCATTAAAAAAAGGTTTTACGTAACACAACGGTCGCTGTTCTACAATCATGGATGGCTAGAGTTTAAGGAAACATTAATCACTGCTACATCGTAAGATCGACAGCACCTGATACACATTATCTGAACTTCGACCTAAACATTTCATAACAGGTGCAAAGCGACGTAACGAATGGCACATTGTGCTAAGAACTGTTCGCGTCGACTCCGGCGCCGGTGTCGCGTTTATTTTGACAGCTGTCAAATTAGCATCACATTGCCATTGTTCGCTATTGTACAACATCCAACGGTGCAACGATAATTGTTTGATGGATCCGACGGAAATCGAATTTGTTAATAACACGAAAACGCTTTTAATGTCGCAATATGTTTTTGGTCAAAATTATCATAGAAAGTTGAGATGCGGTTATTTTTCTACACATTTTTCCTTCTCAGTCACAAAGTTATTTAAAGAACTTTGATATTTTACCTACAAGCATAGCCTTAAATAAAAGTTAAATATATTATTTAGATTTTCACCAGTTTAAAAAACAAATGCATATTTTGTAAAAGTTTCTGCAAATTACGTCTTTAAAGCTTTTCCGGTTGATAATTGTATGATTTTCCCAAATTCTCCTTCAAGACAAAAAAAATGTTACGCAGCCAAAAATAATGCCAAACGCACACTTAACCACCAACACACCCTTTCCACACAATAAAAGTTGCGTTATAACAGATCTCGTCAATTCAAAATCCGAACGCGGTAAAGTCTCAAAAATATTCGGAACTGGCAGCTTAAAAAAACGCGAACTTTTTTACGTAACTTGTAGATTCGAAATTCGAATGCGCGTCAAACAATGTTCTCGCGCGCTGCGTGCTTGCGCGCCGCGGCTTATGTGCGCGCACGGCGCTTGCGCCTGGCAGTGGGACAACCGGCGGGGTTGCAGTGAGGTTGTAAACAAACGAGAAACTATTATTTAGTAGAAATTGGTCAGTCGATTCAAATTTTATTGTTTGGTGTTCGATTAAAAAACTCTACACTATGAAATAAGCTCTAATAATAAGTTCTAGTGTAAGCACAAAATTGACAAAGCTTTCGTTGTGTTATACGAAACAAGATGCCTGATATTACCTACCTATTTCATAACTTATGTATTGTTCTACCTAAACACTTCAATATTCCTATTATTATTGTCATTTTTCTAAAGCAAAATATAAATATTCATCGATGGTATGAGTTCTTATAATAAAGGTACTAACCAAAGGCTGTTCATAGAGGACATGTCTGGCGCATATTTATTATTATTATTTATTTAATATTCCAGAGTACAAAGAAAATATCACCGATTGTCTTCATAATTATGAAAGAACATGTAAACGCTCTAAAAGCTTATCTACGTAATCCATAACAGTACCTTTATAAAAACACGACAGCTTGCAGTTTAAGTAAAAGCACACATTTTTTCCGCAGTTGAGTAAGAATAGTTGCTCTCAGTGTACCACCGTCCCTACCATAATGCAAAGAGCGCCACCGACTCAGATTTTGTTTCGAAAGCTTTCGTCGTATTTTAGTCCATATTATCGTTTTCAATTTAATTCAATTGAACTGATTTCTTCAATTGCTCGAATTGTATTTATGGGAAATAATGGATACAGATTTTGGTCTTGGGGTCTTCAATTAGTTTTATGAATAAAAATACGAAACATTTCATTTATTTATTATATTTATTATTAAATTAGTAGTTTTTTACGTTTGTACGAAAAATACATTTTTTTGACAGGTAGGTAAGTATGTTTTTTCTTTATATGAAATGGTTCTGCTCTCAATTTCCAGAATATTTTTTTCGTTCAATTAAACGCCTAGCATAATAAGAAACCAATTAATATACACTTCGTTCCTATGACCCGAAAGTAATTAACATGTCATATAGTAAAACTACTGTGCCTGTTTCATTAAACCCTGTTAAGTCTTATTTAAATTGCATGTTATTTAAGATAGCGAAATAAATAAGCATATCGAACATGACACCTAAATAGTACGCTTTACTCCATTATAAGCCTTATCCAACTTTAACTCCTGCCATCGAAATTGTATTATGTAAATTGACCTGATATTCTGCATAACATCATTGCATTACTTACTTTTTCCATTTGTAATAGAATCTGCTATTTATTCGCCTGTGTCAGGGGTGGTAAACTTTAAAAAACAGTTTGGTTGTATAGTGCGTTCGGCGGACTTAATTATCTGATGGTAGAAATAAAGCAGCCAGTCAAAAAAAATTGTGGCTCCAAATCGTCAAAATAGCAGGCAAAGTATTGTCACATTCATTTTAAACATGAATTTTCTAGTAAAAAAAGGTCCCCATCGTAAAATATACTTGTACTTCAATAACAATTATGAGTACTCTGAAAACACGGCGTATTAAACGAGGAAAAAAACGAAGTCTTTCAAAGGCGAACCAGCGTGAAAAATTTACTGATTCGATGATTTAGTTTCGCTTTTATTTATGCGGTATTAAAATATCACTGACGATATGTAGATCAACTATCATGTATAGAACTTAAAGATTAACTGTCTCACACAAGGTTTTCCATCTCTGACTGGACTTAAAATATGACTCCCAGTAGTCCCAGTATATTTATTATCAGATCACTTTAAAGTGATCACGGGCGTAAATTCTTATTTATTATAGTTCTAGCGCCGATGCTATTTCACACGGCTCTACGTGTTTCCGTGTTGTCCCATAAACTTGTTAAAAATATATCCGCAGTTCCGCACTATTTCTAAATTTATTTGTTCTATCTGAGATTAAGTCACATACATTTACCGTTAGATTATTGATATTTCCCGAATGAATGTTGGTATGTTCGTAGGTTAGAGCTACATACAAAAAGCTTATGAACACAAAATGGAGTTCGGTTTCTAGAACAGTAAAAATGTGATGACCTTAAAACAGACAATGGGTACAGTATTACTATTTTGTTGTCTAAGTTTTTAGTACCGCCAAGTTTTTTTTTTATATGTTCATGTCGTCAACCACGATCACCAAAATAAAACCAAAGTTTATGTATTTATACATATGTATATTATGCATGTCTTAGTTTTATAACTTTTATTTTATGTATTTTTTGAAATGATGGAATGAATACTCCTAATGTTTCCAAACAAAATAAATATGTTACTATTGAATTCAATTTAAAGAGTGTATAAATAGGTGTAGAAACTTTGAATATTTCTGAACAGAGCTTTTTATGGAAATTCGCGGACGGAGTCGGGAGAAACAATTAGTTCTAAACAAACAATACATTAATGTTCCACATATAAAAGCTTAGATCATACCGCCTTAGTAACAGAATACGTATTATTTATCGTCGACCATAAAATGGTTAATTCAGCCATTGACATGAATTCTGGACCACTAAAACGCCGAACTATTGTATATTGCGAAAGATTCCTGAAATATTTTGTTCAGCACTCTTGAAAGCGATGGGTCAGGGTCGCTGAAGTATTATTTATGTACGTCATATATTTATTTCGTAGAACTAGTTACCTAAAACATGTACCTGCAATCGTATGCAAATTATACGTACGAGCTTTTACTTGGAACTTCAAAAAAAATGATACGGTCTTTAATTTGTCTTCTTAATAAACATGAGGGTAACGGCCTGTTTCACAATGTCTAAATAAGTTCCCTTTAGCGTTATCTGTCCACTACTTTATTCAAAACGACGTTCTATACTTGAATTATTCTTTAGTTAGTGTTTATTTGTCGATGATGATGAAACGTGCCATAAGTATGCTAAAGTAAATCCGCATAATTTTTATTAGGACTCTCCGCAAAATGCCCTCAAGAAATACTTACTCTTAAACACCGTATTTACCCAATAGCTACTGACTTCACGCCTGCAAGCGAAACATAATAATCGCTATACTCAAAACATTAGTTTGCCCGTTACGCATCAATCAGTGTACAGTAAGTGACAGCAGAACTGCAATGAACATAACAATTAAGCTGTACTTTAAAAGCTTGGTGGAACGGTTGCAAGTGTCAACTAAATGGTTACCAGTATTAATTAATAGTTAATAGCCAGAACTGGTAAGGCTTCATCACAGATAACAAAGAACAAGTACTTCAATTCAAGTATTAAAAAAGCAGAACAAAATCTTATAAAATACTAGCTTTTGCCCGCGACTTCGTCCGCGTGGAATAGTGACTTCTTTCTCCCGTTTTTTACACATTTACCACTATATCTTTGCTACTATTGGTCGTAGCGTGATGTTATATAGCCTATAGCCTTCCTCGATAACTGGACTATCCAACACAAAAAGAATTATTCAATTCGAACCAGTAGTTTCGGAGATTAGCGCGTTCAAACAATCAAACAAACTCTTCAGCTTTATAATATTAAGTATAGATGTAAAATAAGTAATAAATATGTGCCAGACAACACACCAATTGTCTTTGTTTCGAACTAAGGAGTTTTCTTCAATGTTCTACGAATATCGGATAACGGTTATGACGGGGGCGTCTCCCATAAATACTTAAATACATTGGACATACGTAGAAATGTTCGTGCTCATCTCTTAATCATTTGCCCCTTGCGGGATTCATGCCCGTAGCCGCTGGCAAAATAGTCAGGAACGCTAACCACAACACCAAAAGTGTCATCTAAATGGGTAGATTAAGTTTATTGTAAGCCTGTAAGGTTTTGATCCCAAGAGAAACCAATTATTTTTGAGACGTTACCGTCCATCTTTCTGGCTGGGAAATATGAAAATTGATATGGATTGATAACTGGTGAGCCTTTTACTTTTACCCTTGGGTGCTTTTATCTTAATTGCCCGATGCAATGTGATTATTTTGATAACGTCTGATTGCCGCAAATCTAAGCATCCAACGTAAATGGTAAAGGAATTCCGGATTTTCTCCGAGGCGTCTGAGGGCGGGTGGTAAAATTAAAAAAATGGGACACAATTACATAAATTACTCTGATCCCAAAGTAAGTAGCTAACTCACTTGTATTATGGGCATCAGACACAACGTGGTACCACAACACCCAGACCCGAAACAATTTAGAAAGACTGGGAATCGAACCCGGGACATCGGAGCGTTCTTAGCCACTACACCACGGAGGTAGTCTGACATACCATAGCAATGGCCGTATTTTAATACAGGGTGACTGGTAGGCAACCTATGGTGACTTACCTACCAGTTACCCTGTATATTTGAATACACAATGACATCTACGTGTCTTTGCGTCAGAAAACATCAATATAAAGCTAAGGTTCGTAAACTAACATTCAAAACCCATATAAGACCCTGATCACCTCGTGACCACGCATTTGCCCATAAATTCAAATATATCGTAACAATGAGTGTTAATTTGCCCATCTGACTAATAGTTTACATTTACAAGGGCGTTATTTATTTGTATTAAGACTTGGGTTCATAGGTGATTGCAGCTATGTAAAGTTATTAGGCGCTACTAAGTGTGGCGACTGTTTGACAAAAACGGTGTATTAAAATAAACATGATGATTTAAAAAACATGGTACACAATGTTATAGTGACTAAGCTTTGAAATAAAACAACACTTTAAAAAGAAAATTGAGTCTTCAAAGTCCAAATTATTTAATTCATAGGTTGTTATTAACGTATCTAAGTAGTATTTTAGTTGATTTAAAAATAAAGGCTGAGGGTATTTTTCACCATCATTTTCCTTTTTTTTGTAATTACTAACTGACGTACAATTCAAATAATGCCATTTCGTATGAAGTTTTGGTCGGGTAACACTAAAACTAATAAGGACATTGTGAAACAGGCCGTTACAACAACAGTCAACTACTTGTAGTTTTTGTTACTATGACTCTTTCGTGGTAAGATTGATTTGGATCCTAAAAGTTTCTCGTTTCTTGTGTCAAGTTCTCAAATGGCATTTTAAGAATTCTTGGACAAAAGGAGCCTAGTTAAAACATCATTAACGTTTCCACTCAAGAATCTTTTAACGATCCAAGATATTTTAATGAAGTCAGTATCGCGTGTCAATTAAAAGTTTTAATTCTGTTAATTTCTCATTTAAACTACTAACTTTAGTTTCATTCAAAATAGGAAGCATTCTTATAGTATACAGCCCTAAAAGGATTGTTTTAATTTGAATAAACTCATAAAAACTTATCTTTGCATACCTATTTTTATGGCGAGACGACATTTCTGTGTCGTCCTTTAGTAAAAGTATCAATATTTTATTGTATTTTATCACTTGCCCAGAACTTTCGAATCCATTAATATAGTTAAATGATGGCTCTCATGTAACAGCTATCAAAATCTTAAAGAATAACTGGATTTCGCATATTTGCAGAGCATTAATACTTTACTTATAAAAAGTTTATTCATTCTCTATTCAGACAGATATGATCTCTTTATTTGGAGTCGGTTAAAAAGGATTTTTTTTAAGTCCGGCCGAAATTGGAACCGGCTCATGTAGTCTTAACCTTATCCGGTTTAAAGCTCAAAATTAAGCGTAACACCTACTAGTACCACGTAAAGCGATTCATCCATCATCAGCATGAGTAATTCAGCTTTAGCCTACACCCATTTACAGCGATCTAGAACTCACGTTGATGATTTTACGACGGAGCTGTTTCAGGCCAAAGTCACAGCACTAAAATCGAACACAAATGGACAGACGGACAGAATCATTATCACGTGATAAGTAGCAATAACAATACTCTAAATTATTTACGAGTTGACGTATGCGGCCTTGCGATTAGTGATGTGCCCATATACTTTTCAGGACGTCTAGATTTTCGCCGAAACCTAAGTTAGATAACTACTCGAAACCATATAATGATACGAGTAATTAGCTATCGAGACTGAAATAAAATGCGAAGAACTGATAATGTGATGCCTACAACATGGATCGACTTTCTTATAAATTATAGTCCGAGAATTGTGGTAGATTCAAAAGTATGTGGGAATTATTGCTATTCTGAATATATGAGGAGTGTTTATATTCCACATCGATAAGAGTGATTATAATTTGAACTGAAAAACCTAGGCGTTACATGACAATCTAAAATCTAGCCGTCACTATCACCTCGGCAATGTTGCATCAATACTTTATAGATCAGACGATTCGCATTCACTCAATAGACAATTCAGGTTTTATTACATGGCAATAGACTAGAGTCATTGACGGTGTTGCCATGTAAGCCGAATGGCGGTTTTTGGTTTTTGCGTTTTGTATTTGTCTTTTATAGTTGATGTCACTAAATCACAATTTGTTAAACTACTGTTTTTATAAATGACTGCTCAAATCCTACCGTTATCTATCTTCTATACATATAATAAGACTGTAAAAGATCGATTTCTGTACATTGAAGATTTTTATGAAAAATTGTTACAGGGGGTCTTAATTACCGTAATAGAAGCCAAAACAACAATTTTTAAAATTTTTGTCTGTCTGTCTGTCTGTCTGTCTGTCTGTCTGTTTGTCCGGGCTAATCTCAGAATCTACTGGACCGATTTTGATGGGGCTTTTTTTATTTGACTCAGCATCACTTGGAGAGTAAACTAGGATAGAAATAATCACGCTAATAGACTTAGGGGGTAGGCAAAAAATATATATATATAAAAGAAAGTCGTGTTTATTACAACACTTATAACTTGAGAACGGCTGAACCGATTTGGCTGAAAGTTGGTGGGGTGGTAGCTTAGAATCAGGAAAAGCATATAGGATACTTTTTGTCCCGCTAGACGGGGCCGGGGCTGGGGTAGCACGGGACCGGGACGAAACGGTGGGGAGGTAGCTTAGTACCAGAAGAAGGACATAAGATACTGCATATAAGATACTTTTTGTCCCGCTAGACGGGGCCGGGGCTGGGGTAGCACGGGACCGGGACGAAACGGTGGGGAGGTAGCTTAGTACCAGGAGAAGGACATAGGATACTTTTTATCCCGTTCGATGGGGCCGGGGCTAAGGCGGGACGGGGCCGAGGCGAAACAATTTAAAATAAATGTGGGTGGAAATGAATCTGTAAAGTGTTTTAATTCAATGTGTAGTGTTTCCTCCATATTGGTTTGTATAAATTAAATGAATATTTGGTACTTTATGGTACTTGCCAAAGTATAACAAAACAGTGCCATGAAAAAATTTATATTTCGATCCATTTTTTCCACACAACAAAGTAAAATGTTAGTAAAGTAGTAGTTTTTTTTTGTGGCAAAGTAGTAGTTAAAAGTAAAGTAACCATATTATCCTATCAAACAAAGGAATTCCTAATCGAAATACAAATTGTGAACGTCCAAATAATCGGTATGGTCATAATAATTGATCACCTTTGATGTACCTACTACTTGCTTCTTATTGTTGTAATATGGCCAATTTTAGTGATAAGTGAGTACTAAAATGTACTATATAAATACTTTATATCTTGCGTACTTATAAGTACTTATACTTAAGTATCTTATTTGTAAAATCATAAGCCTATAAATTAAAAATTCTATCCAAAGTCACTATTCCACGCGGACGAAGTCGCGGGCACAGCTAGTCCGTAATATGTGTCATGCTACATTGTTTGACATCTTCAGTAAGGCTTGCGAACACTGCATATTCTAGGTATTATGCACACTTTTAATTAAGTACGTTCGTGCTTTGACTTATTCGCCTTTTTAGACTATCCGTCCAATTTGAAAAGCGTATTTTTGCAGATGCTTGATATAGCAATAAAACTGGTAACCATTTATGATTAGGTAGAGTTGGATTTAAATTCTTGACTCTATCAAAATCTGTGGTCAAAGATTGATAACATGCTTTCAAGTGGATAAAAAGAAACATAGCTTGGCAGTGCCTTAATACCTACAAAACAACTCAATGTGGGCACTAGCAAAATTACAATGAATGTGCAATAAAGATTTTAATGCCTATGCCTACCGTTTCGACGTAAAACATAGCGCCTCTTGTAAGATACTTGTACGAGTATTATACCTTGTAAGTTATGTTATTGTACCTTATGTTTTGTATACTTAATTTCAAAACTTAGGCGTAGAATATAACAACAGCAAAACCTTTAACCCACAAATACTTTAATGTACAATTTATGGTTTACATATTAATTGTAGTACCTCGTCAAGAAAGTTGTCCAAAAGATGTACATCATACATACAGTTTTTAGTGACTATCGAACGCCGCGAGAAATTGACCAAAAGGAAAAATAATTTAATGGAAATTTTCTACAAATTGCCTACATTTCGAACGCCAATGGTCGAAATATGCTTGCGGGGGAAAACCTTTTCCTACCCGTAACCTTTATGGAATGAGATAAATTTGGGTCTCATTCGTTTTCATACATGTATCCTAAACTAAGCTTGTACGTCTTTGATTTTTTATAATTAAGGGTTGATTGGTTAAAAATGAACGAAATTCGGAAAGAGTTTTTTTTGTCAAAAAAGTTAATGTTTAGGTTCTTATATTTGCTAAAAAAAATATTTAAAAAAATACAGACGTGTGAGCATAGTTTTCCAAACATCTTAAATATAAAAAAAATAACAATATCGGACAACGTTTAAGGGGTGGAAGGAAAACTGTTTTCCCTTTTTGTATGGAAGCTCGCGCGTACACTATCCTCTTAAGTTCCGGGCTTACCTTACAATTGCCCTGCACACATATAGCTCGATACCCAGGCTTGGTGCACGGAGTTCCATCCGCCACCAGCGCCAAAGACGCGTAGAACTGTTGCCCAAGCGGCCTGCAGTTTAGCGTGCACGGAGAATCACCTAAAAGTTTAAAATTGCTTTGAACAAGGCAATAAATGCTTGACTTTTTTATTATTTTTTTTTAAATTTATTTAAGGGATTACAAACAAATGTGCTACATGATTAACTTAAAAATAACTATTACACTAGACTATACTTGACTATACGTATAGTTTTGTATATTCTGGTGCAAAATAAATAATTACATTAATTATGACTCTTTGACAAAAATGTTTAAAACAATAATAAATAAAATAATTTGAATTTGAATTTGAATTTGAATAATCCTCATGGAATGACCTATCTATCTACCGGACAAATAAATCTTGCTTTTCCTGCTCTAAGAATTCTCACAATAAAAGGCAATGTTCTTGTGTAAAATAATTATTATTTTTAGCAAACAGAACAAACATTTATGATAGAGACTTGCAATAAAAATAGTTACCTACAGGATTAAAAATAGACTAGTAATTTTTTGCATTTTCAAAAGACTATTTATTTTGAAAGGAAGTGATCTTTTAAGAAGACATCAATTACCCATACCGGTGACACTAATGAACAAGTATTTATCGTATCGTGACAGCATCTTTAATAATTTGCATTAACTCACTATAATATTGCCTGGACGAGTGTGAAACGATCAGTAAATGCGTAATCAAAACCGAATTAATTCCTATATTAATTACAAGTTATTCAGCGACCATTATTTGTGATTTATTTACAACATAATTTATGTAATGCAAGCCTTTAATGGTCTGCTAGTCACGTAGGATATATTTATCATTCTTAGTGTATAATAAGTTAGGCTTAGTATACAGGGTGTTATTGCAAGGGGGTGCCAAATTTTTGGAGGTGAAAGGGACCATCAATATGAACAACTTTTACTATGGGACCATCGTTCAATTATTAATTTTATTTTTTGCCTCTCCATACATTATTGACAATGTAGGTGACAGATTTTGTATGGGGAACCTGAAATTTTATTTAAGATTTTGACCATGACCCCATAGTAAAAGTTATTTATATTGACGGTCTCATTCACCTTCAAAAATTTGGCACCCCCTTGCAATAACACCCTGTATAGTTTGCCTAAATGCTACCTGCAAAATGTTGTGACAGCTTGACCGCACCCGTGATTATTGATAATGAGCATGTTATACATATCGTATAACAATAAATAGTGGACTATACTTATTGAATAATCTCATTGTACCTTTGACTCAATAAGCGCGTAATATTTTAAAAGGCCTATCTACAAGACCGATATTAAAATCTTCGTGCAGTAGGAATAATCTTTTAACGTATTCGTAACGTAAGCGTAGCAAGTTTACTACGCAATTACGATAGCTAGCTTTCGTCAATTACGATTCTATGCGTCAAAGAAAGGTGCGTGCTCGCAAAGCTAGCATAAACATCGTAGGATACGTTTATTTACTGCACGATTACATTACGATACGATACGTTAGGCATTCGTGCTGACAAAACTTTGTTTTACGTCCGATAGAGGTGCTCTCACCAATTCTCATGCAAATTGTTAACGTTAACGATACGAATACTTTTATTACGCAAATTATTCTTGCTTACTGCAATCATAATCATAATTGTTTATATTGTCACGGGTCTATGTGTTGTAGTACCACCGTTGTGTCTAATGCTCATAACACTAGTCCATTAGCTACTTTGGGTTGAAAGCTATATATGTGCTGGGCGTCCAATATTGAGTATTATTAAAACCATGTAAACTCACCGTCAATGTACGGAACCCATGTGTAGAATCTTCCTCTAAACGGTCTTCTGTCGTACACTGCACACTGCTCAGCTCTCATGTCTTTGTCTCCTTTGGGGCATGGCTGCGATAAAAAATAAATCATTATTTTCAATAATATCAAAGTTTTTAATTTGAGGCTGAGCAGATATTTAACGATTTAAAAACAGTGGAAACAAACTTAGAATTCTTATCATTGATATGCCTATTGTATGATGTATTCATATTGTTTGTACACAAATGATAGGATACTTTAGTTTGAGCTTTCGTTCTGCAAATTATAGAGCCATATATTATCATATTCTTTCCAGCGCGTACTTAAAGCTGAAGCTAAATAAGATTATAAGTAAATTGAGAATAACTGATGCGTGTTGGTTAATCCATCTAAAAAGAGGTCTAAAATATTTTGCATTGATTTACCCTTTCTGATCCATATCTTATCTTATGTTAGACAATACATATACGGGAGCAAAATGTCCATATCACATAAACTCCACAATTTACTATACGTCTCAAACAATCCCACGAACAATGCTAATCACGGAAACATTTATGGGCCATAGTCATAAATCTTGTACCATTTATGCGACAGGATTGAGTACTTACCGAACCGATGGTTAAATCGCAAATCAATTGAACGAATCATTGATTTAACATTTTCTGGGGAGTTCTACATAAGAACCGACGTGGGAAATTATTAAGCTAGAAGTTCAGAGTTATGGGTTTTAAACAGGCTTTAAATAGTAGTAGCCATGATTTGGGTACGTATTGCGATGCAGTTTTGACAGTGAAACAGCTCCGCTTTACTGTCAAATTAGCAATCTTATTGCAATAAATATAAATGTTCATATCATTGTAGTATTATTATAATATTATAAAATTGATAATATTCGTTTTCACTGAGTGGGAATTGAACTGCCTCGGAATAGAATGGATTAAGTTGGATCGCAATACGCCTCTTGAACTTTGTGTCCTTTAATTTTGGCCAAAAACCAACGTGATTTGGTCAAATAATAAAACTTATTATTATAATATAATTAGATTAAACAAAATTAGTGCAACCGAGAGTTTTCTGTTAAGAAGGGCTTAGCTAAAAGATTAACGGTTTTTGTTAAAGTAGTTCTGTTTCTAGAAAATACTAGTGTAATCTAGTTCCAGCCAGTCACGACTTAGCGCGTGAACATGTGAATCATTAGGGGCAGTAATAGCACCTTTTACCTATGTGTTAAGAGTAACTTTAAATAATAGCAGCAATGAGAGAAAACGGAATTTAATGAGAGTCTGTTTCTCACCTACTCGCGTGACCCATATCCTTAAACGCAATAAACAGTATATCTATGTCGCAGCCATATGGTTAAATCAGACAGTTAATTGGATGCATAGGCAGTTCATTAAACGTAAACGTTCGGTATTTAATGAAATGGCTAGGCCGATGATTAATTCGACTAGACGCTCAACGTTTCACACCTAAAGCATCCTATGAAAGTAGCTTAGTCCTTGTAACTGTTCGTAGTAGCAATAATAGAATTTAGCAGAAGCTGAATAACATTAGTTTTAACATAAATAATATTATTAATAAAAGTCTTGAATCAGCAAAAGAAACAATGATGCACACATGTCATTGGCGGAACAGTATACCACATAACAGCTGATGACTTTTATGTTTTATCGCCACAATAGAAGAAAAAAAGATGAAAAACAGAAGTAGGTATCGGAGAGTTGTAATAATCATGAAGTCCACCACATAGACAAACAGAGATATGAAGTGTATGAGGGTGGTAACAATGACAATTTTCATAACTTTTACACTTGTCGTGATTGATTGGTCGTGAGTTTAGCGAGCCAAGAAAGCGATAAAGTTAAACTGAAGATAAAAAATAAAATTAAAGGCTATAATAACGTTAGTTCTCACAGCCGTAATACACTTGTGTTATCTTCGCGCGCCAAACAATCGTGAGTCTGCCGAGTCAGTCTAAGAAGGTATAATGATGGACAAAGGAGATGTTTACAAAAATGCCAAGACCATGTACGGTATCTCAAAAAATAGCTCAAAATACAGGTAATTAGACATCTATGCGTAATTTAATATAATTCACAATTTTTAGATAATTTAAATAATAAAGTTTTAAAAACCTTGGCATCTCCTCCTGTCTATATTTCTCCAAAAACATAACGAGTCGTGCAAAAAAAAAAGGTAATTTGAAAATGACATTTCGCTTAATCTGTCAATCTTAAATGTCATTTTGCTTTCCGCTTTCGATCTTTTTTAATCTGTTCAAACCACTGATTGGCTGGCAGCTATTTGACAGAATTATTAGAAACATGAAATATTTATTTTATTAGTTTATGTTACATATTACCCAAAAATTGAACATTTTACAGACGATAGTCATTCTAACAGTGATTAAGCTTTACATATAAGTAATTTTTAGTGTCATGTACAAGGTGTTGGCATTTTCTCCATACAAACGAAATCATCTTTGAACTCTTCAGTTCATACAGAAGAAATTAAGAGCTATAATAATGTTAGTTCTCACAGCAGTATTACACTCGTGATATCTCCGCGCGACGCCCAAACAGTCGTGAGTCTGCCGAGTCACTCTTACTGTTATCACTGGGGGAGGTAGAGGGGGTGGTATGGTACTGTTCGTTGGTTTGCTTCTTGATCTGTAACAAGAAAACCATGATTCCTTAAAATTACATACTTATTTGATGAAAGTATAGTTTTTTTAAAAGTGTTTTGTCACTATACAAACTTAATAATAATATAAATTGCACTTGTAAAAAGCAACCCAGGAATCGAACCCCGTGTCTTACGCTATCCGGGCATGCCTATACCACTCGGCAACCGTCACATTCTTTACGGTTGCTTTTTACAAGTGCAATTTATATTTACATTGATGAAAGTAGTAAAGTATTACATTAGTAGTACAGTATTATTTAAACATTCGAAAATAAAATTAATCGTAATAGACGTATGAAGTCAAATAATATTTTACATAAATAAATAGATATAGATTATGGTCCATGCAGCCCAATTCAATTTTAATGTTACTGACTAACACATTATTTTATCAATACGTCATTTTAATTAACAGCTATTAATCCAATCGGTTAACTTTAATTATAGGGTTCCAAAATAAAACATAGGCCAGCGGCCCAACAAAGAGAAATGAATGAAATCACTTCACTAACAAATAGGTTCAAACACCTAATCTAATTAATTAGTGTAAAAATAAAAATCGTATCGGGAATATTAGTCGAAGCCGCGTTTACAAATGTAGCCTCCTCCAAACAGGACTTCGGCATTTTTAATGTTGCTTTAGATATAGCTAAACGAGAACAGCTAGGCTAAATTAACATTTTAGTTCCAAACGAAATAATCAATAATAATAAACCTGGAAAAAGTATACCGCTGGTGCTCTCCAGCACGGGCGTCATACCAAAACATCTCCATCAAAGTCTCAAACTTCTTGAACTGCCACAAAATACATACATCACCATGCAAAAGGCAGCCATTTTAAATACGTGCCGGATTGTACGTCGGTTTCTTCAAGATGAACCTGCAATATCTCAGGAAGAAAGGACACGGTTGTATCGTGCCCCAGAGTCGTTTTATGTTTGATTAAAGAAAAGCATTAAGAGACTTGACTATATCATTTTGCAAAAAATACGAGTATATTGAATTTTTAATACAATATTGTTAATTTACTTTGCTTTTATCTAGCGGCATATAAATCTACAAAAAAAATAGGACAACGATTGAATACAATTTCCTGTCCCCAACAATTGTTGTGTTTGGCAGAAAATAGCGGTTTCGAGCACTTATTAGCAAACTGACGACCGCTTAACGAAATGGCATATTGTGTCATACTGTGTCATAGAACTGGCAGTTAGTTAAATAGTAAGCGCTCGCAATCGCTATTTTAAGAAGGAAAATGACGTTTGCCTCCCATAGGTACTAACCTTTAAACCTACCAACCTCTTCCTAAAACTTTAAAAAAAAAACTGTGACAAGGAACTTCTTTTCGTTGGCTATTGTTTGCGTCATCGTAATTTTCACGCGTTACGCACCCTAGTGGGGCAGTTTTCTATGTTTTAGTTTTGGTGGCCTAGATGGCGGTTTTTCGACACAGATGGCGCTATGATCTAGAAAGACCTGTTCTAGATAGGTGCAAGAGATTGACCCCACACATTTTATTTCGTTTTATGTGAAAACCCCGCTATTTACGGCTTATATTACTTTATATTATTTTAAAAGGCGAAGAAATGAACCCATAAAATTAGTTTTGGTCGTGACGCATGGATTTTTACTTTTGGGGCAAGCAATGTATGGCGGGTCGACCGTGTCCTTTCTATATCTACCTGTAATTAATATGTCTAATATTAAGATCATTCTACTTGGCTGTGCCCGTAGATGATTTTAAAAAAATAGAAGCTGGTATTTTTTTGCTGAGAAATTGTAAAGAAACCAAAAATAATAATAATAATCAATGGATACAAACGTTACCATTTTTGTAATAGCTAAGCAGCTCAGGTATTATCGATGTATGATTGATTATCATCATATCAAGCCTAGGATGTATACTACTGAACATAGCCCTCCCATGGTTTACAATAGCGATCTTTATAATGTCGTCTGTCCATCTTCGATTGACGGCCGGCATATGGACAAATTCAAGCATCCTGGGTGCGTATTGCGATGCATCTTTGATAGTTAGGCAGCACTGCTTTACTATCAAATTAGCAATTCGTATTGCAATTTCGGATAATATTGATAATATTATATTAAAACAACATAAATATTAACATTCATACCATTTCAGTATTTTTTTTTATTACATTGATAATATTCGTTTACACTGAGTGGGAATTGAACTGCCTGGAAATTGAACGGATTAAGTTGGATCGCAATACCTACCTACTTTCTTTGCTTACTTTCTCATTTCGATATTGTCTAATGAATAAGCTGTTTGTTCTCTCCTAGCTGCATGCATCGTTACTCTACCTCTAAAACCTTTGAATATTCATGTCCAGCGTAATGATTGGTTCCACTTGGTGCCCACACTTGCACCGTTTATCAGAAACTGTTTAATGATAAGTGAACACCATTATTAGCCTTGGCGCCGGCCGGGAAAGGAGTACGCCAGATTTTAATTAAAGATCATAGTTAAAGATCGAACCTTATAGAGACTAATTGCTGATCAATCAGGGTAAGTAGATTGGGACGGATAAATAGATGATACATAAATATGGATAGATAACCTATAATTCTAAAGGTATTTAATTTAAATGTACGTGTTTATCACGTAAGTAACTTACCAATACTAAAGAACTTAAGCCTAAATATTTTTTTTTTTTACTTTCATGGCCACTAACATTAGAATAGTTAGATACGGGATTGCTACCATTACGTTATGATAAGGTGTATGGTAAATCTAAATAAATTCTAATACTGCACAACTTGAGTCGAAGCACGATCCTGAGTAAGCTTAACTCCGGGTTAAATCGTCATTCTATTGCTGTCAGTCTCTCTTATAATGACAGTGAAATTAACATTAAATACGCGGTTCAGCTAGTAAAGTGCTAACTCTAGATAGGGATGTTAATTCTGGAAAGTGTGCCTGAGCATTTTTAAACGAATAAACTTTAAAATCAGTGAATCATCTCTCCATTAGTCAGAAAACTAAACATACCTGAATATTTAACCGACTTTAATAACTGTCATCGTCACTTTTGATTTTATACAATCTTTCACATTAACGTCCCTGTTATCGACCTCCGAATTTATTTCTTTGTGAATTAAGTGCTTTCAAAGCACCACACAAATGACTCCAAGCTATAACTCATGTCTCAAACTCATAGACGCTTTATTGCTTGTCTAATGAAATGTGTACACTGTACGTATAACATAAATAGTCTAAGAGCGAGAGGAGAAACAAACTACATTTATTTAAAAGCTATTCGAGATAATTTAAACATAACTAAGTACATAAGTGAAACAGTTTATGACACTCATGAAAAGTTGCATATGCCACCAAAATTGAGTTGTATTAGATTTGAGTGTGATAATAATATTATACATTTACGTGTCGAACAGTGTTATTTTGTCGACAACATCATTTCTTTACATTTATTATTATACTACATATAATTAGTAGATGGTATCAGTAAATTGGCAGTTACACATTACACAACCAAAAAAAATGCAACTATTCTTTCTATGTCTACAACCACATCTAAAATAAATTATTGAACACGAAATAGCTGCGATGCTTATTCAAAATAGCTATATTATTAACGTACATGCACTTACAAAACTTGGCATACGTGGTTGATAGTTTATCTCGATCATAATACTCAAATATCAAATTCCAACAATATCACATACATATAGTTCGAATTCACTACCTTATCTATTTTAAGTCGATAAAAAGGGCCATTTATTTGCCGTAGATCACGCGTCTACTAGCCCTTGGTCTAAACATGACAAATGACGACGATCCTAATTTGTCAAGGATATTTTACGGCCGGTATCAGCAGGATACTGAGTTTAATGAGAGAATGTTCTCCATACACATAATTTAGACAGACAATATTATTGACTCGTAAATGGAAGATATCTAACACGCAATAAAATGGTTTAAGAAGCTTGTACTGGTTACGTACGGCCACAAATAAGCCAAGAGTGAGTTATAGTGCTTGTAAAATGGACGCATTAAATGAAGAGGTTTTGATATGGCTACGACAATCAGTGCAATTAATTTTAGTTTTTGTTTTCTATTGATGATTTGTTGCTAGTTTAATTTATTTATGAGCTTTTACGAGCTTAACTCGTCAAGTGTGTGTGAACGAGACACAATAGAAATTCCATTATTATGCGACTCCCGGCAGTCGTTTGATACCTGACTTATTACGTATTTATTTTTATTTATTTAAAGACTTTATTGCACAAATTTAGTGTACAAACGTGGACTTAATGCTATAAGCATTTTCTGCCAGTCAAACCTTTAGGTCATGCATTAATATTTTTAATGATTTTAGTTGTATTTTCCCTTATTTACAAAGAATTGGTAAAGTTTTCTGATGTGAAAAATACTATTATGACTCACTTGAAGGTAACACTTTACTATCAATTAATTAATCGATCGGTATTAAATTTTATCTAGTGGCAGTAATAATATTTGATGCATAAGTCAATCATTATCCTACGATTAAACACGTTTAACACGTTCCGGGACACTACTCCAGACACAATAGATGTTTTATCGTTTTCACGCCTGTAGGCGGGCACTGCCCCGGAACGTGTTAATCAAATTTATCTTACCCGGGTCATGGCAGGTTCTCTCGTTTACCCCAAAGATACTTTTAATACAAAACTCTAACCCTCTTATTCATAAAAACGCAAACAGTCTAATAAACCTGTTTTAACTCTAACACTCTTTTGTCTCATTCTTTCTTGGCACTGTCATCATTTAACAGAAAGTAAAAAAACAGTGTAATAGCTAAAATAGGTTTATTAGACTGTTTCAGTTATTATGAATAGGGGGTAAGTCTTTAAGCTACACCGAAGAAAGAAAGAAAAGAAAAAAAAAATTGGACACCACGCACATATTCAGTAAATCGTTACCTCGCATCCTATCCCACACGAACACAGCCCTTACGGTAGCTAAGCTTCGTATAACGGATCACTTTATTGTTATTAATGATGACGTAGGATTTGCCATGGCCGCAGAGGATAATAGTGGCCCCTATTATGAAGGTAATGCACCAGCGCCTGCACACACGAGATTGGCATTACAGTTAGAAATTAATGTTATGTCCAAGAGTTAATGAAGACCTCATTATGGGCACAAATGTGTACTTAAAGTTGGTTTGTGTACAAGTTTTGTATGCACACTTTCAAGGCCTTAAGCGACGCACAAATGAAATACTTAAGAAGTTTTGAATAAAATACATAATATTTGTATTTTATTAAAAACTTCAGAAGTATGTACTTTCATTGGTTTTAGTTGGACTGTAGTTTAGCATCTATTGGCCACGCACCTTACTTATTTCTTATTTCAAAGTGTCTCGTTATCGTGTTTCGTTGATACATTTGTCGATTTGATTGATTTCATAATCAGGTCTCTTTCACAAGATTTCGTGCAATATCTGAGTAAGCTCAAAATGTCAGGCTTGGAAAATAAGCCACAAATTACACAGTAGCTGCAACATACTCTAGCATTATCCACCAGTAGACCACGGTTGTTTGAAACCAAAGCATAACCTTAAATCGCTTATACGGTTTCACAATCTAAATCAATGAATCTGTTTCGGAGTGGAATTCATGGGATGAATTTCATTTTTTTAATGTAAACAATATATGTATTATGGAAGTTACAGGCTACTAATATGATATACTCCTGCTCGGAATGACAACCTTCATCAGCTGCGATTGCAGATAATACGAGTACTTATTGGGCTACTTCAAACTTATAGTTTGTCTGAGGCACCTTACACCAATCCATTAAAGACGGCTTGGGGCAAGAAGGCAGCGCTACGAATGTCTCCGGCTGCCTCTCAGAAGTGATGGGAACGAAAACTAAATATAGGTAAATAAGCATAGTTCCCCTAGCCGTTGTCTGGCGCATATTTATTTATTTTTCGACTACGGCGGCCAGTCTCAACGACTAACCGACTGTGCAGGATATATTATAGTGCACAAGTGTGTGCGCAAACACAGGTGCAGCCTATTTCATACATTCTCATAGCCCGATTGGACAGCAATCTGACACGACCGGAGAGAGATCAGGCGCAGGACCAAAGGCTTTACGTACTTTCCCAGGCTCGGGGGTGAAACACCACCAACTACCATAGTCCGGGCTACCTTGAGAATTTCTGAACAGAAAATCCAGGTATATACCTATATTTTTGGTCTGACGCGAGCATCGAACCCTGGACATCTGGCATATCGTCAGCTATATGGTGGTTCTACTGATGAAAGAGGGGGTGTGAGACAGCACCTATATGATATGGTCACACCGGTAGTACAGGAAACCGTTGCGGCGATGGAGTGGCATGCGAACAGCGAACCTTTGTTGTCCTACTTAGCGGTCTGGGGACTACGCGAAGGATTTAGTGGGTATACTTGGCTACTCGCAACCTGTCATTGTCTGCATAAAAGTTTCCGCCTACTACAAGGTAGCATAACATGAACGTGCTAAGAACGTATGAGGCAAAAACCGGTTAAGTGCGTGTCGGACCCGCGCACTGAGGGTTCCGTACCACCCTTAACTGAATTCAGGGTCCACTTACTTTCACTTAACGAAAACATCACAATATATTGCGACAGCAAAAATAACTTTGTTTTTCATAGTGTTTGTATGAAAGACAAAGTTATATTTGCGGTTGATAAAAATGTGCAATATCTCAAAAACTACTGGTTCGATCTCCTTCAAACCAATTTTCGTTGCAAGTTTTTGTTGAGATCTACATCATATATTTTTTTCAAAATTTTCACTTTCTTAGTTCAAAAGTTAGAGGGGGGGGGACGCCCATTTTACCACTTTGGAAGCGTCTATATCTTAAACCTTACACTTTAAGAAAAAATGGTTTTAGAAACCTCAACATCATTTTAAAAGACCTATCTATAGACACCCCACACGCATAGGTTTGAGTAAAAAAAAATTTTTAGGTTTTAGTTTTATGTATGGGAGCCCCCCCTTAAATATTATTTTTTCTTACTTTTTGTATCTGAATCGGAAAGCGGTGAACAAAATACACCTACCTACTAAGTTTCAGCTATGTGATGCTTATAGTTTCAGAATAAAGTGGCTGTGACATACGGACGGACAGACAGACAGACAGACAGACAGACAGACAGACAGACAGACAGACAGACAGACAGACAGACAGACAGACTTGACGAAACTATAAGGGTTCCGTTTTTGGCCATTCGGCTACGGAACCCTAAAAACGTATGTTCCGTCGCGTGTCATGCACGGAGCGTGTCAGGGGGTCTACAATGAATACACGAAACCCGAACGAACTCCGTAATTTCGGGCTGTTTCTTACCATGAAAATACTACGGGCCCGTCAACGGAACGAAATCGGGATTTGACGTTTGTTGTTACGGATAGCTTACCATGAACACTCGAGCCCGTCACGAAAATTAGATTTTGACGTACAGTTTTTCGGGCGTTTCGCCGAACTTCTCACGAGAACTCAAGTGCTACCGTAAGCTTTTCGGATTAACATTTTATTCCTGAAATAAGTTACTTTTTGATAATTCTATCACATTTTCGGTTTTTTCTTTCACTGAGGTGTACTTTTAAGTGAATAGTGAATATTAATAAAGTAAGATACTAATTAGTAAAAGTTATGGCATTCGTGGTAGCTGTCTTGGAAGCCCTAGGAGAAGAGTGCCTTGAGCGAAGACGACAACGTCGCTACCTACGTGAGAACTATCTTGAGCGAGCAGTATTTCCCGATATTGCGTATAGCTTCTTATAGATCCATGGATGATTTAGTCTTCATAAGCGTCCCTTTTTTGAGTTTTACGCCATTATCAGATGAAATATTGCCACTCATGATTTAGAACACATGAGAACTCGGCGCGAGGTAAAAAACACTTGAAAGTTAAACTTCTTTTACTCGGAATCGCATGAACATGTCATCACATACATAACAAAACGAACGTAAACAAACAAAGTTATGTGTATAATACTGCAGGAGGAAATATCCTCTCAACATCAAAATGTTATTAGTGGGTCGTGACATTCTCTATTTGGTTGGCCTATCTTAGGTATTTTATAGTGTATTCACAAAAGTTCTTTGATAAAAATTGCTGATCTATTATCAATGAATCGTGGAATCTATACTTAATCCTAATTAATCTTTCAATGTTATTTTTTTTTGTTAATTTAGGTCGAATAAATTTATTTTCTTTCTTTCTTTCTTTCTAATGTTTTAGTAACATACGGAGCATTCGACTAATTTTAACTGTAGTTTATAAAATGGAATGCATAAATATACTGATTAAAGCGTTAAAACTATTTAAATACAAGTAATTTTAAAATTTTCATGTTATTACCGGTTTTTAGGACAGGCACTATAAATAACCTTTTTCAATCATTCGTTCACGTAACTTTGTCTATGCGTCCGAACTAAACCTAAGCATCCGAAAATATTTCATGGTAGCTACGAGACACGTATTTCGGTCGGGTTACGGACGGGCCCGAAAATACGGACTAACGTTTCATTGTAGGCCTACAGCACCGGCAAAATACGCTCTTGCGCTCGCTTCAGTGAGACAGAACGCTTTAGATCCGATCAGTGGGAATAAGCGTACTGTACTCTTTTTCGTGTATGATACTCCCCTAGGACGGGCATGGTATTGTTGTGGGCCCAGACCTTAAAACATTTCCTCCGCGGATAGAAAGGTACCTCATACTAAAATAAGGTAAAGTAGTTAGATCAATCTTTAAGGTCTAACACTACTCTTAACCGACCTGTTCAGTAAAGTGCAGGTAATTGCAGCTCATTACCGGCCCTGTGTGCGGGATGCGCGTCAATCAAGAGTGCAAGCAATCAATGGAACAGTCAATGGTTCTCAATATTTTGGAAGAGAACCCAGGGAATCGTATTATCATTTGACTCTTTATTTGATATGTTTATAACTTGGGAATTACTATTAAAGCGTTATAAATGTATCTAATTTAATAAATAAGCTTTGTATGAGACCTTAATGTAGACATACATTAGCTTTTAGATACAGCTACATACTTCTAACAGAACTTTACTGTGTATTCTAGTTTACTGAAGTTACGTTACAAAGTTTAGAGACGACATTTATACCCATGATCTGTACATATATTCATCAATCATCATCAAGCTCTGTTTAGGTAAAGGCTTTGAACAATTTTGAAGTTTCAAAAAGCGGTATTACTGCACTATTTGAGAAACACAAGCATTTAACAATAACACCTTGTTACAGGCCCTCTAAGGGTCACACTCGTTTAGCTGATAAAAACCGTGCGAGCCGGGTCGCCGCATCTTTAACCTTTGCCCTGCGAGAGGCTTTTACACTTAGCGAATTCTTTTAATAGAGTCTTTTTGTTTTATTTTCATTATTACTGCCGGCTAATATTCCACTTACACTAAACTGTAAGGCTGCATTTATATGGATAGTTCATCGAGGGCGCGAAGCTGAACGCGACAAATTAAAAATACGATTCGTTCCCATCTAGGTGACGTTTGGTCATCATAATTATCAACCAAAGGACGTCCAATGCCGAACATAGGCCTCCCCACGGTATTCCATAGCGACCAGTCGTGAGCGGTCTGCATTCAGTGAGATCCTGCGATCTTTACAAGGCGTCTGTCCATCTTTTCGGTGAACGTTCTAAGTTGCACCTTTAGACGAAGGGTTTCCAATCTAGAACTTGCTGATTTCTCGGGGCTATGTCCTTAGTTCTTCTACGTATCTCCTTATTTCATCCCGTAGAAAAAGACGGAGCATAGACCTCTCTATCGATTTTGAACTTCTTAACAGAAGCCATATAGTTACAGCCTTATAGCCCATAGTTAGAGACCATGTTTCGGATCCATATGTCATCACCGGTAACACACACTTGTTGAAGACTTTCGTTTTTAGACACTGAGATAATTGAGACGAGAAGACGCTTTCGGTGCCTAATCGTAATATTACATATAATTTGACTTTACTTACGTTATCTAATATCATTTAAGCATCTTAATGATTATAATAATATGAGAGGCTTTCCTCGTACAAGACGTATTAGCTGCAAATAATTTTTAACTGGGATGGAATTTTTATGACCCGTCACTGCTAAAACCAGTAATCGTTATTACTTAATTAAAGCAGTGAAAGTGTCGGTTATGTTTCATGTTTTCCTATTTTTAACTACTTACAAAAATTACGGGCGAAAACATAAATCAAAAAGTGCCGTTAAATGTTGTCTGGTTAGTATTAATAAGTATAGTTATTTTGATGCTACGATCTCGTAAGTATAACGAATTTATGCTCGTGATTCGGTTTTTAGGTGTAAACAGTTGAGTTGATTACACATGCAAACATTTAATTGTTTCTTATAAGTTATTGTTTTATTAAAAAAAATACAACAAAAATACAAAACTATTTAAACATGTCAATTACTCTAAACTAACATATCGGTTGAAGTAAGTAGATCGTATTTCAAAACGTCTATTAGGTACTCTAAACTAACACATCCGTGGACGGAGTAGATTGTTGGCAAATAACTATCTTTGTGAACACGTCTTAATGTCGTAAGGTGTAAAGAGGCCCAAAGCGAAACGCAGTAATGACCATGTAAACGATCGATGTTTATAATTTTTGCTTTTCCATACGGCGACTTTACAAGATTAAAAGATATGAACTGACGCCTCGGAGCGTAAATTGACGCCACGTGCTTGACGTAAAGTACAAAGTAATTCCCACATTAAAATGAAACTTAACTTGCGTTAAACAAAGCCGTATAAATACATAATTTCTTTATTACGTATGTAGATAATATCATTATTTATGAATAGTTTTTTATGTTCCTTAAACAGAACAATAAACTGAAATTACCAATGGGATGGATAGTATTTTCATGTCAAAGTATAGGTATGCCAAGATAATTGTATACTAATCTTTTTTATGTTGTCCATACGTCTACGGTTTTCAAACATTATCAGAATCTAGCTTTGAATAACGGAAACCTCTTTTAATATATTATAAACTAAGACTGTCCAAACACCGTGGTTAGACGCTTATAAAACGCGAGTATCTATTTTTGGCAAGCCGACAAGTTTAATAAAACACTCATCAATGCGATTAAATTGATGATCAAGACATTGATGGACTAATTGACGCTAGTTAACGTCTGACGGGTGTTTAACTGACGGATATCGTGCGGATAAGCGATAGAGTAAAAGCTAATAATGTCTGTTAGTGACGTTCGCGATATGAGAACGTGTGTAATTGTTAGGTGTTCAAGTTAGTTTAATAATTTATTGACTGGCAACAACTGTTTGAGATTAAGTAAGGCAGGTTTTGGTTTCTGTAATGGGCAGAATATTAATATGCTAGAAGATTTTTTATCGATAGAAGAACCACCTTTCTTCTATCGTCGCACATCTAGATGTGTCGTTCGTCGTTGTTTACCGAAACGAACTAAGCTTTTAGAGTGGAAATCACTGTCCACGCCAAATTTTCTGAACTTACAACCTTAACATATTCAAAACAAACAGTTGTGCAGTGCGGCTTCGTTTGCGTAAATATTGTATCTCACGTGATATCAGTCAACTATAGCCTATGTGATATTATTGGAAAGTTTCATTAAAATCCATTGAGTAGTTTTAGCGTGAAGGAGTAACAACCATTAATCCATCTTTACAAACTTTCGCGTTTATTATAAGTAGGAAGGAGGATAGAGTGAACAGACTTCCTTTTGGTGAGCTAGCTCTATTGTAGGCTATAGGGTACCTAATCCACATAACACTCTTTTACAGCCCCTTAACCTCAGTAATTCCAGGGGGGCGCAAAAATATTAATAGTCAGTGGGCAGAAGACAATTAGTTTGAGAACCACTGCCATAGTAATATTAACCTGGGTAAGCACTGCCTCTCCTGTACAGCCACTCCTCCCCCGCAGGTCTTGGAGCAAGCACTCCAGCTGCCCCAGGAACTCCAGGAGTACGCCACTGGAATACTGTCTGTTTCCTGAAAGAGTGTTAAAAAAATATTAAAATCTGCTTATTACAATGTACCAGGAATATTTTTACCGTGCCAAAATTATTGGAAACTCTTGAATGATCATGTAATCGTGTTCATCACGTTTGTTTGTTTGAACGCGCTAATCTCAGGAACAACTGGACCGATTTAAAAAAAAAAGTGTTTGATAGCTTATTTATCGGGGAAGGCTTTAGGCTATACAATATGATACTACGACGGGAGGGGTGGGAGCTAACTCAAAACGCACGGACGCGGTCGCGGGGTACCGCTAGTTAGCTAAAGCAATAAATGACTGATTGATTGATTCATCTCTTATTAACAAGTATGTTTTAGAAAATTAATATCAATAGTAGCTCGCACATAAATACTTTTCGACTTTCAATAAGAATGCTTAGGTACCTGTGGTATATCTGTTGTGACGTTAAGTGCTGTGGTGAACATCGCTAATTGTAGTATTGCAGCAACCCTGAAAGCAAAATTTAGAAAATTAAACTCAAGAGGGCACATAGTGCTACTATTTTAGAATTTGACAGTACTTTACTCGTTGACTGGAAAATGCAGGCGACTTTGACATTGATGTTATAATTTTCCATAAGATAAATGCACGTAATTTAACATGTGGAGAAAGGTAGATTAATTTGTTAGCAAACAGCCTCCAGTAATGATTCCATAAATTGTAGCTACGGAATAGATCGGAAAACCAAGCTGACACTAACAAGATACAGGTAATCGACCCTGGATGTAACAATTACCTGCTTGCAATATGTCAGCCTAACTAGACGGACCATGGCTTAGATTGAACCATAAATATATCTTACTTCCCTAGAGCGCGGTAAACAAAGAGTTCACAAATACTCTAATGCTTTAATGTAGTAGGAAGAACGACGAACGGCGAATTTTTATTTCGGTCCTTTTTGCTCGTAAATTGTCTCATTAGTTAGAGCATTAGTGTCGTAACGTGCTAATTTTGGTATCGGATGGATTCACTTGGCACAGCTGTAATATAGGTAAATCTAAGTTAATTCAGCCCGGTAGAACACCACCTCCCCCCCCCCCTAATGCGTACACTATTATATTACCTGCTTATCGAAAACTGACTAGTAGCTTTTTTTTCTGATCTAAGGGATTTTCAATAGTATCCTTTTATTTTGAAAAATGGGGTCGTAAAAAAAATATTCCTAGATGTGACTTGCTCAAGTTCACTTTCAGAGAAAATGACAAAACTTTCAATTCTTTTTGTTCTTATAGTGTTTTTCACTATATAAACTTAATATTATTAAAATGCACTCGTACAAAGCAACTGTGTCGGACAAGGAATAGAACCCTGTGTCTACGCTATCCAGGCGCATGCCTACACCACTCGGCCACTCTCGCAACATTGATGAGGTTAGTAAAGCACTTGCAATAATTCAACAGGCTTGCCAATGTGTCGGTGGCCGAGTGGTATAGGCATGCACCCGTATAGCTTAAGGCACAGGGTTCAATTACTAGTCTGACACATTTGCTTTATAAGTGCAATTTATAATAAATCTTTAGAATCTAAACAGTGCAAAAGTATATCAGGGTAACAGGTAGAAAAGCAGCGACTAAACAATATGCTATTTACTTGACTGTAGTCATTCATATCCTCAGGCTAGCATCGAACCATTTAAAGAGTTACAATAAAAGGCAAATAACACACGTAAGGCAGTTGGGAAGACAAAGTGGATCCGTGTCAAGCCGGCTTATCCGCTAAGTTCAAGTTTAAACAGACAATGGTGTTGTAAGTGGATGGTTAGAGCTTATTACCCTTTGTGGGAGAGGCTTTCTGGCTCGTTAGGCTGATGCTGTAAATGAGGATGCTATGGCTCGTATTGTTGTTGTTAATGACGTTGAAATGGACAGACACTTTGAGGGAAACAGTTATGGTGACAGTGAATTACATAGGCGGTCTGAAAAGTTTCCGACCTCAATGTGGAGTGGCATCTTACGTCAATCAAAGTTAATGCAGTTAATCTTTTGGTAGACGTAGGGTACTCACAAACATTACAGCCATTTTGCACACGCAGTTTTTATTTGAGAGTGGTTTTAGTGAGTTGAAGTGAGTGTTTTTTCTGATTATGGAAATTTCACCTAGACAACGCGCCATCTTACACCTTAGCCTATTCCATGGCAAGTATCCACTGATTTTAATTTTAATTCCCTGACCATCGACATTCCTAACCAGATCAAGCCCCAGGTGACTTCTTTTATGTTCCCGCAGGTCAAAAACAGCTTCTGTTTGCATGGAAGACAAATAATTTCTTCAAATAAAGAGGCAATCACCTTCGTGAACGTCGAGTACCCATCACTGGTTACAAGAAGACTGTGTTGCGAAATAAAATAAAATGTAAAGATAAATGTCTTTTATCTTAGTAAGGTCGGAAACTTTTCAGATTCATCGTACACGCAGTCAGACCAATATTTTAACAAATGTAGGAAAAGTCAAGTATCTGCTGGGAACACCCCCTAATTAATTTAATAGACTAATTATTTTCAGGAAACAAATCCATAAAACTAAATACCAGAGGCAGAACCACTGTAAGTACTGTTAATCTAATAGTTTTATAACTGCTGTGATTCCGTGATTATAATTAAATAGTATTTAAATTAATTAGCACTTTAAATAATAGTTTTGCAAACATAATTCTCGGTATGTTGGAATTAGACATTTGAATTATCAGATTGTCAGTCCTTACCAACTGAATGAAACTAATAATGAGAATACTTTGAGCATTAAGTCCACTTGTATGCCATGATTTGTTCTATCTAGATAAATATATCTAGACGAAAACTGTCTATAATAATTTTGTAAAAATTTTCCACTTCATGTACCTACGAGTAGCTGAAAAGCAATTTAAAACTTAGACAAGATATCACAGTTTCTACCAAAAGCTACAAGTTTAAATCGCTATCAACACTAAGCCATAAAATATCACTATAAAATCACAAAAATACATTTTAAAACATCTAAAAAGTTCCCACCAAGTTGCGTAGTCCGACGAATGCATTAGATGCGGAATTTCTCCAAAATCTGTCGCCGGCTAAAAGCTTACTCCATAAAACAATAGTGATGTAAAATGTTTACACAAGTATGAAGGAGGTCGTAAATCAAATTGAGTCATGTTATCGCGGCGTGGCAGCCCTGCGACTGGTGCATAAAGTTGCGCTTGCGCAATTGACAACTCCATTAGATCTTGGGAAGATTGATAAAAAGTTACCATTTAAAATCAGCTGTTAGTGTTTTGTTACAACGAGCTTAATTCTCAACCATATTTTAACATTGACGTCTGTTTTATATGTTGATAAACTAAAGGATTTTATACTTTCGCGTTGCATTGCAATAATAACTATTAGACATGACGGGCCTTCTGTAATTCTAAACTTTAAATCCAACCTATACCGTTCTTAAATGTTGTTAAATCAGGAGAACTTTAGGTACTTTGTAATGTGACAACAATTTGATGTTTATACAAAAAATAACATGCAACAATGCTTAACCTTAAGCTATCCAACCTTAGGGAATTAATTGAAAAATATTTATCATCTGCTTTACACATTGATTCCTTTAAACAAATTTGTAAATTCACTAATTTTGTGTGCAATAAAGAGTTATCTATCTATCTATTGATTCTACAATTTATCCAAAATAATAAATACGTAAACAAAACATGCTAAGTATTCGGACGGTCCTTCAAGTAGCATAAACCGGTGATTTAGGGAATTTTAGCGCAACTTTGTATCATCAGCGAGTCAGCCCTAGCGTAAGCGCCACATTTTCGTCGCGTACGCATTAAAACGATCGAACGACCGTGTATAACACTCTAATGAGCGCCTTAAGTGGTTTATTAAGTGCCGATCGCCGTTATTTTTATGTCAGAATCGTAACGTCGAGACAGTGTGCTGGATGACACTGTCACTTCGTTCTGATTTTGGGCTAAAGCAAAAATTTCATCACTAAATCGTGAACATTTGATATTTTCTTGTCGATAAATCGTGGTAGGGTGCTCGGGTATTTTAAGGCCGTCTTATTCCGTCAAATTATCTCATAAGCCCCGCCCCCTTGTTAAAAGTGCGGGGCGCTTCCCCCACCAGCACCCCCGCACAAAACTTTTTCTGTCAACTTTGTCTTACAAATCTCGTGTATAATTAAGCCATCTAGTGTTTATTTAAGGAACAAAATTTTCTTGAATAAGATACTTCATGCGCTTTTGTAAGTAACATACCCACGCCATCTAGCAGAACCCCTAAGAACTTTTACAAAATGGTTTCTTTAGTACACCATACATGCTTTTTAGTCTAAACGTTTATCGAAAGAACAAGGAACGCATAGAGTGGCATAATACTGCTTACTTGCCACTTTTCAAGAAAGTGGCCTGTTTCCGTAACATTTAGTTTTAAAAGGCTAATCTTTGTTAGAGTCGTGTGTCCCACCCTGGGAGAGGGTGGTACTACTGGTACTAAACTATATTATAATGCAATCTTAATCATGTTTTAGAAGACATTATTTAGCCAATAAAAGTGCTTACATACATAGTAAACACGTCACCCTTCGTGCGCAAGTCCGACTCACACTTGGCCGGTTTTAGAAATATACAACGATACTGTAAACTAATTTCTATAAATTCTTACACCAAGTTCTACTCACTTTTTATAAGACCGTCATTACTAACACCGTCAACTTATTTTTATTAGTACCCCCGGTTCACTGGATTTAATTTATTGCAAATGATATAATATCAGTTAATATTATAATGTAATTTACGAATGCAACCTCTCCGCTTCGCGTGCTGGCCACTAGGAGCGCCGCACGATGAAAAAAGAAAACTGACTGAAGAAATTTCTTCTATTGCTTTTTGTACCTATGCGAATGGATCTATATTTTTTCCAGAAACATTTTAAAATACTAAAAACTTAACAGTTAATTACGAAAATCTTTGCCGTAATATCAACGACAGGTACATTTTTTGGTAAGTTATGATATTTTTTATATGGATTTCGATTTTCGCAGCACCCGCATCGAAATCATTTACAGGCTAATATTTTTGCAGTCCACCACAATCATTTGTTATTTTATAAAGTGCATTGTGTGCACATAATACTTATATCTAGTTCAACCCCCATACAGGTATAGGTCAAATTACAGGTCACCCTACAGTGTGACAACGATCTTCAGGCCAATAAATGACATTGACAGGGGAGCGCCAGTTTTTAATCAGACAATGAAAAAAAACCCTTTGAATATCCCTTATTCAAAGGGTTTAGGAAAATGTTTAACTAATGTTTTTTTACCCAACCATAGCAAAGTCAAAGAAAAGTGAACCAATTTAAAGCACGATGTTTGTATCATGTATGTGAGATGTGTAAGATGATATAAGTAACCAACATATACTCGTATATAACATAGCCAAAAGATCGCTGTCGCACTATATTAAATAACAGATAAAGAATTAAAGACGTGTGCAATTATTTTTTTGTATTTTCTGTTAAGATGTACTGACATGAATATTTCGTCGTTTGTCTACAGGCGACTTCATTCTGAAGGAGTATGCTTTAAAATATTTAATTATATTATAAAAATGGGAAATAAAAAAAACAAAATTAAAAAGGCATCTTCCCTTACCCTTAGAAGGATCAGAAAGAAAATAAGGTAAGGTAGCATGATCGGCGGTTTCTAGCTGTTTCTACCTTCTATACATGCATTTAAACAAGATACTAATATACCCATTTTATTCATTATACGATGAATTTTATTCCTTGTCCATCTCCGTGATGGAGGGCAGTGGCTAAAGGCACCAGATTTTAAGGTGACGCCACCTCTAAGGCCTCGTCCTGGACGCCAGCGGGGGGAGCGGGCGGAGCGGACGGTGTGGGCGGTAATACAGCTCGCCGTCCGCTCCGCCCGCACCGCTGTCGTCGAGAACAGCTTCACACAAATCTATGAAATTGATCAAGACGCGCGCGCCGTCGCCCGCGCTGCCCGCTCCGCCCGCTGGCGTCCAGGACGAGGCCCAAAAGGCACGAGTTCGATCCCCGGTTAGAAATAATACAACGGCTTCTGTTTCTCCATCATAAGTGTGCTCTGATATTTATGGTAATTGATTAGTTTATATTCCTAAATCCGTCTGGTCCGTAACCCATCGTTCGTAACACAGAAGGAATTAGCATTGTATTAATAAAATCTATATGCATTCATATATTATGTTCAATAATTCCTAATAAATCTTTAGAGAATACACAATACAATATTAGGTAACACAGAAGATATAATAATACTTTTTTGATTTTAAAATTCTTTGTAAATATACTAAAAGGCATACATTTATTGTAGGATGTCACATAGGGTGGAGAAGTCTGATGAAAGTTCATTACCAGAAGATGATTCCAAGATGTCATTACCAAAAGAAGTACTTACAAGGACGCCTGAGAATTGCGAGTAAGTATTGTTGATACCTGACAAATTATTTTAATATCCGAAGGTGTGTTACTTAACTGTAATCCATTAGTACGTTAACTTTTAACTTATTTTGCTTCATATAACGCCGAAAATTCATTATATACTTTTAAATATCTCACCGCCTCTAAACGTCTTTAACAAATTTTAATCTCTTCTTTATTGTATTTTTCTCAGACCAGCTGAAAAATCTCATATCGTAGATATGGAAAGTGACAAGGATTTTAAGTTCAAGCCAGTTACTGGAAGGCGAATTATTGATATTAATTACCTATTACATGAACTACAAACAAAAGGCCGCCATAACAATATTTTTGATTGTACTTCAAATAGCTTTGTTTTAGTTGGAGAAAAAAGGATCGGACTTATATCTCACTTTAAATTTCAGTGTAACATGTGCAAAGAAGTTTGTATAATTTCAAACGAAAACAAAGATTCGGAAAAATTAAATATAAATTTAGCTGCAATTACAGGCGTTACAGCAACCGGTATTGGATATTCCCAATTTGAAGAGCTATTGTCAGCTATGGATATTCCTGTATTTTCCCCAAATTATTATTCAAAGCTGCAAAATGAAGTGTATGCGAAGTGGGAAGAAACTGCAGTTGAATCTATGGAAGCCGCTGCTAAAATGGAAAAAAAAATAGCTATTGAAGAAGGACGAACAAAAAATGAATATGCAATTATTGATGTATATGTTGACGCTGCATGGTGCACAAGATCTTATGGCTCAAATTATAAGTCTTCATCGGACACTGCAGCCATTATTGGCAGGAAAACTGGACAGATACTTTTTATCGGCGTAAAAAATAAATTTTGCATCGTATGTGCTCGATATGAAAAACAAAATGTTGCTCCAAAAGAACATCTATGTTTTAAAAATTTTCAAGGCTCTTCTTGCTCCATGGAGGCTGAAATTTTACTTGAAGGCTTCAAGTCATCAGTATCAATGTATGGACTGATATATGGTAGGATGATTGGGGATGGCGATGCTTCAACTTACGCTAAAATTCTGAACGCTGATCCGTATAAGGAACAAAATGTTAATGTCGAAAAAATCGAATGCCGCAACCATATTCTTCGTAATTTTTGTAAAAAACTCAGAGGAATTACAACTGAAACAAAATATAAACTAGCACATCGGAAATCTCTTACAAACATCAAAATAATGACAATGCGAAAAGCGATCATACAATCTATAAAATATCATAATACATCAGATAATCCAAAAAATGTGGCAATTAGACTATTACATAGTGACGTTAATAATTCAGTATTCCACGCATATGGTAAACACCAAATGTGCCAGTCCTATTATTGCCAAAAAGATAAAAATGATGCCAATAACAATTTAAATGAAATTCAAAATTCCACCTTCTTTTTTCGACTTAACGCCATTGTATCAAATGTGGCTGCAAAAGCGCGAAGCTTAATTGAAAACGTTGACACTAA
The DNA here is from genome assembly GCA_963584085.1 of Pyrausta aurata. Lineage (NCBI taxonomy): Eukaryota > Metazoa > Arthropoda > Insecta > Lepidoptera > Crambidae > Pyrausta > Pyrausta aurata. The sequence goes on along the minus strand of OY757270.1, from coordinate 7,873,675 downwards.
CAAAGTCGAATGTTTCAACAGTGTCATTGCAAAGTTTGTTGGCGGAAAGAGAATAAATTTTGCTTCCAAACGAGGTTATCAAGCAAGGAGTTCAGCAGCTGTGGTTGCATTTAATTCAAAGTGTGCCATTTCTACACTGCAAAAATCTTTTCTAAACAAAGCTCCCACAGGAAAAGTAGGAGAAGTCGAAAGAAGACGAGCACTGAAACGAAAATACAATATGGAACATCCAGTGAAAAAACAAAGACGGTTAAATGTAAATATTCAAAAACAACACGACTACGGTCATGGGACGGCAGCCCCCGATATGCCTCAAGACGATTTGGACACCGCTAAGAAAGAATACTTGGAAAATTTAAAAGCTCTAACAGCTGACCGCGAAGCGATTCAACAATCAACAACTTTACAAAGAGAGTGTAGTGACTGGCTAGAGATAAGAAAAAAAATTATAACTGCCTCAAATTTCGGACCAATATGTAGAAGAAAAGAAACATTGGATACTGCTAAATTAGTTAAAAATATATTGTATAAAAAAAACATAGCACACATTGCTTCTGTAGCTCATGGCATCGAGCACGAAAAAGAAGCTCTGCAGAAAATGGAACAACAACAAAAGGTTTCCATTAAAGCCTGTGGATTATTTATTCATAAAAAATATCCCTTTATTGGAGCTTCACCGGACGGACTTATCGGAAATGACACAATCGTAGAAGTTAAGTGTCCAATCGTTGCGAGAAAGTTAGGCCTTTCACAGGCAATAGAACAAAATAAAATCAAAATACTAAAATACAACAAAAAAACAAAAAAAACCGGTTAAGTGCGTGTCGGACCCGCGCACTGAGGGTTCCGTGCCACCCTTAACTTAATTCAGGGTCCACTTACTTTCACTTAACGAAAACATCACAATATATTGCGACAACAAAAATAACTTTGTTTTTCATAGTGTTTGTATGAAAGACAAAGTTATATTTGCGGTTGATAAAAATGTGCAATATCTCAAAAACTACTGGTTCGATCTCCTTCAAACCAATTTTCGTTGCAAGTTTTTGTTGAGATTTACATTATATATTTTTTTCAAAATTTTCACTTTCTTAGTTCAAAAGTTAGATGGGGGGGACGCCCATTTTACCACTTTGGAAGCGTCTATATCTCAAACCTTACACTTTTAGAAAAAATGATTTTAAAAACCTCAACATCATTTTAAAAGACCTATCCATAGACACCCCACACGCATAGGTTTGAGTAAAAAAAAATTTTTAGGTTTTAGTTTCATGTATGGGAGCCCCCCCTTAAATATTATTTTTTCTAACTTTTTGTATCTGAATCGGAAAGCGGTGAACAAAATACACCTACCTACCAAGTTTCAGCTATGTGATGCTTATAGTTTTAGAATAAAGTGGCTGTGACATACGGACGGACAGACAGACAGACAGACAGACAGACAGACAGACAGACAGACAGACAGACAGACAGACTTGACGAAACTATAAGGGTTCCGTTTTTTGCCATTCGGCTACGGAACCCTAACAATTACTATAAACAAGACATCAGATTGGTACTATCAAGTACAGGGGCAGCTTCAGGTAACAGAAAGACAATCTTGTCTTTTTGGTTTATGGATATCAGAAAGTGAGCCAATGTATATAATAAAAATAGAAAAAGACGATGATTTGTGGAAAATTATGGAGACAAAAATTGTAAAATTTTTCACAAAATGCTTGCTTCCTGAGATAGTAGACAGTAGACATGCCCGAGGAATGCCAATTCGAAATATCTGTCTTAATGACGGCGAAGATGATAGTGAACAAATTTAAAATACACAATAAGATCCAGGAAATTAAATAAAACAATCATTTAGATGGCTGTCCCACTATGGGACATCATATATTATGTTGAGTAGGACTCCAAGACAACAGGTATGATGCTTACGCCGTTTATAGTACCCTTCGTGATACCGAAGTGCCATTTAGTTCCATTCGTGTTTTTAGTGTTTTTTTTTCGAGTTCACCGTCATTTCAACACTTTGTACATTATTATATTTATTGCGATTTAGTGTGTTTGTGTGTCTTTTCATTAAATTTATGTACAAAAATAAATTGTTTTATTTATTGTTTAGTACTGAAAATTGCAATTAAAAATGTTATCACAAATATATTATATAAGGATACTAAAATTGTTATGTGTCACAAACTCGCAAGTTGTTTTGTATTTCCAGTTGTAACAAATCTAAGTAATTGTTATGAAAATAAAATTGAGACAGTCTCCACGCATTTTCGAAATAACAAAAATGATTAATTTATTCAGATTTGTCATTTTTGAATGCAACCATAACTGGATTATAATGAGTAATCTCCATGTTCGTCGCTCACCTTATGTTTGGCGCTCACGTCCATGTCATCAAATAAGAAATAGATAGGTAGTCAATGCATTATTAGGTAACTACACAACTCATAAAATGCGTCGGTACGTAACTATCATGGATACCTGAGTTTACGTACACGAAGAGACCTAGAGATATCTTACCTTAATCTCCAATGTTTATTTATTTGTCACAAGAGTGTAGATGAGTAAATAATTAAATTAAATTTAGCATAGGTAATAAATATCACATAATATTTCCTCGTCTCTATTCTCTAATATGGTAGAGTCACAACACAAGGCCACAGCTTTAGCGTTTGGGATTACTGCAAAACCTGCAATTATGGTTAGGCTCTGATTTCTCTGACTAAGAAAATGTTCAAAATAACAATATTTTGACATGAGTGCATTCTGCTTTGTTTATATTGTTACTATAGAAACGGTTTCACCTCGTAAAAGAATATAATTCATTTATTCACGAAACATCTGAGTGTCTCCATAGTCTAACTCTTTTTATTTTGCCTAACACGTAGAGGTCGGGGGTTCCATCCTCATGGCATTGAGGAGATTTATCCGCATTGTGATGATGTTTTTGATACTTATGTTCTTTTTGAAATTTATTTTCATTGTTTTGTAGAATTTTTTATAGGTTTTGTAACTTAAAAAAAAACTAAAATGTAATTAGTTTTTATTTTCACATTTTTAAATTTTCACATGTTGTTAAAATTTACAAAAATAAAAATAAACACTTATTTCGTTTTTTAAAATAATATTGTGACTATGTAGAAAAATATTCATGATACCCCCGATTTGAACTCGCGACCTTTGATTAGTATAAGACTGGTGCTGATCCAACTGAGCGTGACGCGGCGCGGCGAAATTAGCTATTATTAGTTCTTAGGTGTTTTACGTAATTAAGTACGCAAATAAAATTGCAAAAATTGACATAGGTCCAGCGTTCGCAGTGGCGTCAAGGGGAATGAGGAAATGGTATCTCGTGCTTGTCATTTGAATAAAAAGATAGCGCTATTTCTGCTTGCATGTATAGAACAGAGATGACACGACGATCAACTGTTGCGTCAAAGTCGTTGCGCGAATCACCATCGTCACAAGTGTGAGAATCACTAAATCAGTGTTTTATGAATGAAAATGTTAATAAAACTGGAAAAAAAGGATTGGACGCCCTAAACATCTTTGGTGTCTAAAGTAATCTTAAAAATACAATTGGAAGAATTTGCTGCTTGTAAGAAAGAATACAGACTAATGAAAAAAATGGACCTTTCTTTGCCTGAACATAACACCGATAAAAACTAAAAAAAAATCATTTGATTCATAGCTGAGATCTCACTTATGTGGTCAAAATGTATATTCTTATAATCCCCTGTTCCTCACATCTGTGTAGCTTGAGCAAATCAAGATCAAAAAAGTCGAAATAGGTCAAATAAAGTGTTTTTAGATATTTCGTTATTCTGATCTAAATAACAAACATTTTGAAATCATTTTAACATGTATATGTGTAGAATGGAATTACCTACTAAAATATGTGATTTTCATAAATATAAGTCCAATAATTTGAAAACTACATAGAAAATACGAAAAAAAAGGGGCCCACTTCTGAGGCAATTATTATCGAGCAAAGTAATTACAATCGTGTTTCCAACCACAATCCAGCTTTCTAGTAATCTTCTTCTATAACATATATAGATTCGAGATTTAAATAATTAGTGTTTCCATGTTTAAACTCAATCGAAACATCGTAAAAATGGAATATCTGGCCCTTAAGCAATTTTATTATTACATGCTCAAAGGGTAAAAACGGGACCCTATTACTTAGACTTCGCTGTCTGTCCGTCCGTCCGTCTGTTTGTCACCAGGCTGTATCTCAAGAACCGCGATAGCTAGACAGTTGATATTTTTACAAAATATGATGTATTTCTGTTGCCGCTAAAGCAACAATTACTAAAAACAAAATAAAATAAATATTCCCGTACAAAAATGTTATACCCGTACAAAAATACCCACTGTTGTTTACCTAGTCAATGGTACGGAGCGCGACCCTTCGTGCGCCAGTTCGACTCGCACTTGGCCGGTTTTTTACATCAACATAACGAAAAACAACAACTAATACGTAACTAACTACCGCGAATTTCGATTTACGCAGTTAGTAAAAAGCCAGCCACTTTAAACGAATAAAGCGAAACTAGAACCCGTAGTAACTAAATCATTTTCAAAGTTGGAAACATAACATAAATCACATTTATCGATAAATTAAAATCCAATTACACCACACAACTTGTTGGCAGATAAACTCATCTGGTTATACAGAATTAAACATGTTTAACTTGCCAACAAAGATAGAGATCTAAATAGCAGAGGTAATTACTGATACAGATTGCTTTCTTAATGTGAATAAACATGTCAATGCTTTAATTGGATTTACGAAGATGCCTGAGGCATGCGAAGAAACAGAATGACAACAAATACATAGTAAGGTAGATTAGGCGAATAAGATAGCACAATGAAAGTAATAGACATGACATTTGAAAGACAAATCCAAAATATAGCTAACGCAGACCAATTCGAGGAAAATATGCTTGTATCCTAGATGATCCTTTAATATACCTATCCCTGCCATAAAAAATGAATGTATTTCATTTCGGCACCCAGATTTTCATTTTATACATATTACTGAGCGCTCAGTACAATTTTGAATGGTTACTAGTAGAGCACTTCGTTAAGTTTAAGGCACTGAAATTCATGATAGAATAAATTATTGTCTCCCAACGTTTTCAAAGTCACTTTAGCACTTTATCACGACTAGGCAACGAGAAAAAGATTTATTATGCCGTAAGAATTTCTATAACGCGGCAGTTCAAAGTTGTTTTGACGCACATTTCACTATTTAAACGACAATGTGCTGACAGGATTACGGGTAGATGAACCTGAAATCACTGGAAGTCGTAAAAAGTACGAAAATAATCATCAATTTAAAAGTCATCAACAACGTGTACCTGTTTCTAAAAATTTTACGACTTGTAAATCAGGGGTGTTAAACGATTTGAGATAATTTACCTCTACAATGTCGCTCTTTGCAATGGAAACGTTTTTTTTAATATATTTAAAATTTCACTCAGTGCAACGGAAACAGTTTTTTACAATGCTAATAAATTGGGGTGGTATAAACTTTTGAATATATTTCAAGGACATAAATAACAAATCCACTGAATGAAACGTGAGCACTCAGAATAGCGCTATTGCTGCCCCCCGATTCGCGTATTTTCTACTGTTGGACTGTTATTCAATAGGGGTATTGTAACACATCGTGTGCTTAAAGTCGGCAGCATAAAAAGGTGGCACGCTGTCAGAATAGCGATAGCGATAGTATATCAATAGGTCTCTCGTAGTACAACTGATGCACTACAACTCAGTGACGACAGGGATGAAACAACTATTAACTGTTGCGTCAAAAACGTAGCAGGAATCATGATCATCACAAGTGTGTGAATCAATTAAGTCCATATTTACAAACTACATTAAAATATTTCCCAAAACACAAGCTTAGATATCCTTATCGAATCCCCTATCAAAACATCAACCTGGCATTTATTTTTACTCTACCCTTTTTGCGTCCTTAAAAATTCAAGATCTTTAGAAATGATCAAATACAAAACATATAAGCATCATTTTCAGTATTACATCACTTAAGAGCAATTACAATCGTTTGTTTGTAAACAAACTAGTATTTATAGAGATGTTCTCTCAATTGAGAGTGCACACGAATAGATGTTCAGTAAACGCGGTTGTCATACAATTATTGCTTCGCGAGAGATATGAATAGCAACAATTTAACACAGCATACAGTTAGGTTTAGTGATGTGCCATATGTCCTATCATTAGAATAAAACTTAGCGTACTTGACTTGACTTGACTCTTTTTAGGCATTTTCGAGCTAACGATCTTCTACAATCATAATGTGTGGGAAAAATATAAAAAAAGCCTTTGAAGGCTTCATGTGACTAGCTATAAATTAATACGACTAAGTACTAAGTATCGTCACTGCTGTTTTCCCTTTAAATCCTACTTTATTTAGTTGGTTTTTCTTAGTTTGATTTAAAAAGAGAATGTTTGATTTACTTGATTTAAAAAGAGCTAGAAGTGTCCGACTGGTCCGATTTGGCACAGAATAGGGAAGAATGGCGCACTTTAATGTCGGAGGCCAAGATCCACTTCGGGTCGCTGAGCCAGCGAAGTGAGTGAGTGAGAACTTGATTTTAAAAGATCTTAGTATTCAACGACGAATTACCTTTGTAGGTTGTGAGTTTTGTGTTATTCGTCAAGATTTCTTACATTATTCGACTAGCAAAATAACGTACTATACCTAATTGTTTACTTTTTGAAACAACAATTCTTCTTCTTAGCATGTCGATGGTATAAGCGACTTTAATGTGTTATGCCTGTAATGGCGTCTGCGTTTTCAATACACAAGAGATGCTCCATCTACTGTCTTGTCTTGCGTACCGTGATTCGTGATGTGAGTGAAATTACATAAAAATTTAAAGCAAGACGTCAAAGTTGGAATTTCGAACAGGAATTAATAGGTACTAGAGTTCGGTTTCATCATTCACATCACTAGTCAGCAACTGCAGTTAAGACCCAAGATACTTGTAATAGCCGCCATGACAGTAGTGAAATTGCTCGCTCTCGGAATTACTTTTATGTGCTTTATAAAGACGCTTAAACGGCTGGACGTGGAAAGTTATTTCCTATGGTTATGTTAACACGGTTAGAACGTAATTACAGCATACACATGATAAATCATCCACAATCAAATACGTTTTACTTAGTTTGTTGTCCGAACACGGCGTTCAATCACTTGGGATTAATTCCCGGGACCTCTAAGGTAGCCAGCGCTAGCACAAACGCTTTTAAAAGCATCACACACGTTTAGGGATTCAATCTCCATGGAAACAGACCTATAGTCTATAATATATACATTCAAAACCAAGCGTAGGTATAACTGAAAGAAAATTGTTACATAACTAACGTTAGTGTCGTTTTGATCCGAATATTAATTTTAATTATCGATTCAAAAGCTGTGATACAGTTTTATATTCCTTACATATTGACACAACATGAACCAAAGAGTTACGAATACGAATGCTTGACCTTATTCTGATCCTGAATGGGGCGTGTAATTTTTATTTACGTTGCCTCTTCAAGGAGTCTCGAGTAGACATGAGAAAAAATGTACCGTTTGCTCGTCATACAAAAATACTGAATGATGACCGGGGAAGCGTAATTAGTAAGCTGTTTGTTTTGGTACAGTTGAGGGGAAGAGTGTTAAGCATTTAGAAACGAAGCATTGTTGACATTGTTAAACTTTGACGTGGGAAATGCTATGTTTTTTGTTTGTTTTGTAGCTGCTTAGTTAATAGTTTACAAGCTGACTTAGTTGAAACATCATTGCATAGAATTTAAAAAAATAAAGCGTTATTGGTAGATAACATTTGGAACCATATTTGTGAACAGAACTGCCTGCACCATGTGAACAAATCACAAATGGTATTTACAACTAATCAGGGAATGGAACAGTGTACGTCGTAATAGGTTTTTGATAATGACTGTACTTCTTTTGCTTAAATCAGTAAAACGTCGAGTTGTAGAGACGATCTGAACTTATTTTAAAGCCTTTGAATCTATCTATATCTGATTTACTATCTTGAACTATACTCAGTGTACACAACGGTCTAGTTTTGTTATTTGTGTGGTTTTAATTAACATAATATCAAAAAATAGTAAACCAGGTAAGTGAATATTAACTGTGTAGTATGTTTGTTTAAATTTGCAAATATGTAAAGGACCAGATCTGTGCAAATATACCCATACACTTGCAAATAATATCATTGTACATAATGACGAGTACACTTCAAACATTTTCCTTTAGTGAAATGTATTTACAAAGTCGGCTCGTAAAATGTAATTGTCTTTTATTAAAGTTCTATCTGTATGGAAATAGATAAATATAAAGTAAAAAGTTAATGACAACTTACCAGAACAACTTGTGTCTTAAAAAATATTTTCTCCTCTCCATATTTTGAGTTCACCATATATTTCTTCTGCTCATAAACGTTGTCTTCTCTCTGTCCATTGCATCATAAACTAACTACTATTATTATGAAAGCGAATATTACAATGTAAGTTATCAACGTATATCTTAAACCACACATTTTTAGTCACTTCACTTTTGGTCATATTTGTAAGTTCATACTCTTGAAAAGTCTTGGCTATTGTAATGCAGCATTATCTGAAACAAAAAGGAATTAATCTTAGATTTCTCACTTATTCAAATATTCACATATAACAACGCTTTAGACATTTGATAATATAGGGATAATTGATATTAGAAGACAGACACCTCGCTCTCTAAATTAATCCCCTAACTTTATACTCCAATATTAACCATTTTCTAATTTCAATTTAACAAAAAAAACATGATAGGATGCATATTTTACCCATGATTTACGATTTATGAAACAAAACCGACGCATTCCTCAGAAAAAACACATAAACCAAAACGCCCGAGATGAAATTAACACAAGCTAAATCTGGGATAAGTCTGCCATAGCAAATTAGCACCAATACTATGCAAGTAAAAGTTCTAAATATAGAATAAACAGTGCTGCCATATAAACTGATTCATAGCCAAATGTGGCCGAAATATTCTAGATCGAAGATCAGGTAAACATCTTAGGTTGAAACTCTTTTACGAAATTAAGTCTAAGAAAGGAAAGAAAAAGCTTAATTTATAGGGAAATCTTCAAAAAGTGAATAGCTATGTAAATTAAATGCATTGATTTGTCTTACATAAATAAATTCAAGTGTCGAACCCTTCATCAAGGCTCTAGATTTCACTGTAAAGGGAACGGACCATCAATTTAATGTCACTAAACTTCTTTATTAAAGTTTAAGAATTCAACACAAAAACACAAAAATGTAATATTGACTACTATAAATTGTATTTAAAAATTTTCAGTATCCAGAAAGTGTTAAGAGCCTCTTGTTGAAGTAGAACAAAAATTAAGAACACGACAGTCATAAAAATTGATGTCGATAATTGTGAATGAAATTTAGCAGAGCCGCTTATTAGATAAGACAAGGGATGTCTGCGATCTCTACTGTTATGAAATGTTGGAAATCTTAAATATACGAACGTGGGTACGATATTATCATTCGAGTACGGGCATTACAAAATAATTTTGTAAAGGGAAACGTACAGGGATATGGCTATAGAACACAAGTAGATAGGCTTTTCTCCCCTATCCACTATCTACAGATTTGTAGTCTTCACAATCGACCCAATATTCCACCAGTTCAGCCAACTTACATAAGTTTTACAACCATTCTGATTGTGCTCTAGAAACGTATATTGTTTGGACTGATTCACAACGCCATACGAAATTTGTGGCAGACGCTACCTCTGGCCAATAAAAAAAGCAAATATTCGTATGCTGAGGTACACTGGAACAGGGGTTAGCAACATTTTTATTTTACCGAATTTCTTAAATAGTGTTAAATTTGTAAAGTTAGTAAGGTAGTACGAGAAGGCGCAATGTTATTTTTAACACGGATGTAAGCTTATAATGTAAAAAGAAAATATTTATATTTGGGTGGTCTTCAATAAGACACAGCGCCCATTTGAAAGGCCATTTTTTAGAGAGAACGTGCGAGCTCTTAATAGTAGCAGGATTTTAATGGATATAAAATAAAATCAGCACAAAAAGGTTTTCTTAAATCATCCCAATGGTTCGCGATCTCTGCAACAAACTGTTACGACACGATGCAGTGTGTCAGTGTGCTGCGGATAACCTGTTATCAGTGCACTCTAAACAGTATTATCAGCGTGGGCGCTGATTACCATACTATGGGAAAGCGGGAAAAGTTAACGAGATTGCATTTTTGTTTAATGGAATCCAAATAATTTTCTCATAAATCAATTTTCAATAAAAAAAGGTTTTATAAATAGAGCCATTTATTGCACGATTCCGTAATCTAGATCATAATTCGATATACTAGCTATTCTGCTATGCGACCTAAGTACTGCCATTTCGGGAATAATTCGAAACAGAGAATATTAAAAAAAACAATGTAAAAACAGTAATTTTGTAGTTTTTATCGTCAAGCTTTTTCTTTTACCCCTCTATCACTTCCTTCGCGCCGCCTGTATTTTTCTCTGTATAGACCAATGATTGACTGGTAGAGAATGCTTTTAGCATTAAGTCCGCCATATGAACCTTTTGTTTGTGCATGAAGTGTAATAAATAAATAAATAAAATAAAAAAAACAACCTCATGAGATCTAGAGATTATAACAATATCTCAGATATCACTCAACAATATAACATCCCTAAATATTTTTAAGTCATAAAATCTAGCGATAGCAGAATCCAAATTGAAACAAATTAATAACCGCAACGCAACCGCTCCACACTTCTGGACCATTAGAATAAATTGTCGCACATTGCCCACAATCAAATAAAACACAATCACAATGTCATAATTTTACAATTTTATGGGCGCAACGAAAATAATGATGTCTATCGCAAACGCATATTGTGACATTGCCAGAAATAGATTGGCGCCTACTTTTAAAAGTTTCACGAAATTTACGCAATCGACGTTTTTAAGCCTATGAAAATTTTGTATAAAAGGCAGAATAAGAAAATTGATTTTAAAAAAGAAGAAATATTATTTAAGTGCAAATCTTTTATCATAGTTCAATTCCAACTGTTTATGGTGATCTTAAAACTTTGTCTGACACGCTTACTGCTTGCCATTGTGTACTTTTACATAAGCTAATTTGATTTACCTACATTCGTAAGCTTTTAAAATCGTATCCAAAAAGGGTTGTAGAAAATCTAAATTACATACGAGCGAATAAAAATTCCTCAACTATTTAAAAAAAAAGGTTATAAAAAAATGTCGTCATGAAATTCCAAAAAAACATACATTTCAGTATCTTACCAATTTTTTTAAATAAACGCAAAGCTTTTTAATAACGTATTTTCACTAGCACACAATTCGCGCCAAAACAAACGTCAAACTAACGCGCCACTGACTGTCAACTTTTGAATTTATATTTTTTAAATCCCGAGTTCTAGTATGCGACCTCTGTAGGGCTCGATCCCGCGCATGCGCGATGCCGTGCGCGCGTGATGCCTTCAGTCGACTGGACGTGTACGCATCCATGGCTTAAAAAGTGGAGTATGGTGTCTAGTTCCGTAATAGAAATTAGCCCTGGGATAACTAACTAATACAGGTTGACACCGGTTAATGAATCGGGAGTCATTTTTTATTTTAAATTTCATGTGTGCGGTTTGAACGAGGACTTTTTGGATTAAATTGAGTTAGTATTTGGCTACCTTGCTTTCAAAGTTTTTTTTTTCCTTTAAATTTAAATACAATACTGGCAGGTGACAAAAATCCATTTGTATTAAAAAAAAAGTATCCTATGATGCTCTGTTTGATTACTTATGCAATATTTTTTTACGATTCCGAACTATGAAAAATACATCAAAATACAACTGCAATTAGATAGAAATACCATTTTCCATAAAAAAATTTCGTCACCAACTTATTCAAAAGAAACACCTAGTTGAATATCATATGTAACAAAACAAACATACAAAAATAACGCGCTATTTCCTCCCGTTCTATGTTAATTTAATAATAGCAACCACATGAGTTATATCATAAAAATTAATAGCTGTTATAATTTCTGCGGCAATTTATATTGTGTTACAAATTGGCAACGCTACAAAAACATAATTTATTGGACAAACACTTCCAACTTTCCAAAACAACATTCCACGCCAAATGGCTTTATTCTCAAATGGAAAAAAAAACATTGGCAATAAAATCTATACTTCGTGAATCAAGAGCATATCGATTTTCACTTGTCGAATTAATAGTGTCATTTATCATTCAATTGTTAAGAGGACGTTAAAGTCGAGTTCAATAAGTTTTATGTTTTCTATTTGTAGTGGGGTTAATGAATTCTCAGAATTTAAACAATTTATTTAGTGTCATTTTCTAAATAATTGTTTATTTATTTTTCTACTTAAAGTCATAAAAGTCATTTATTTATATACCCTACTGTGGTCACATTTAGACGTCCCAATATAGTACAGTAAAGTAAAGTTAGCCTGTAAGCATCCCACTGCTGGGCAAAGGCCTTACCTCAAATGTGAGGTAGTATGAGCCATACTCCACCACGCGGGCTCAGTGCGGATTGGCGGAGGAGTGTTTGCAAGGCAAGCGACCAACCTTGCTGTCAGATATCCCAATATAAACTCTACTAAAATACTTGAGGGTTTTAACTTAAGTACCTATAGAGTTGATAAAAATATGTCTCATTATTACTCTTCCATTTTTCGTTGCAATCGCGATTAATTTGGTCAGATCACGAAAAGTTTCACTTAAGAAAATATGATCCCGCGTCCTAAAAGCATGCCAGGCTGACAAGAATATAAAGCCCATTTAAGAAGTATTAAAAACACTATTTTGATCCTTACGTGACGTGATAGTTATTCAAATATCTTAACATTCCTTCATTAATTTCGTACCGTTAATAGGACAAGTGGGAAGCTAATAAACTAGCACTGTTGCTTTAATTTTTACGACTACAGCCAATGACATGACGGCTGTCGCAAATTGTTATTGGAATTCTTTCGGGTATGGTATCGGTAATGGACCTAAAGGCCGAATTGTATAAGTTACGTATAGGTTTTACGACTATTTAAATTTTTGATTGACCAAATACTTACCTAGAGCACAAAACAACCATTCAAAGAAAACAATTCTATTTTTTTAAAGGCAAGTGAAGATAAAAGATTTAAAAAATTAAGTCTTCCAATTAAAAAAAACTCACAAGTTTTTCAAACACACGTACCCAAATACATGAAGTAAATAAACGACTAATAAAATTCAAATACCTAATTAAAAAACGCATCTTTATGGCATTGACAAAAACGAGTCAATTAAGCGCCACAACAAAGCGTGGAATGTTGACAATGCCGGCGCGTGCACTCCTCCTTAACGCATACCATTAATTCGGAATCGACATTGGGATTGTCATAAAATACCAGAAACGCCGCGATTCGTTAGCCGAGACCTTTCACCGGCAGCGACACTGATATAATAGTTCGAGCGCCACAGAGATGCGACTAACAATACAACCATATTGCCCCAAAATGAACACACCGTTGTGTTCGCGGAAGTAAACCGCTAGCTCCGCGAACTCGACGTTCCAGTAGTCGAACAATAAAAAAAACAACCTTATCTTCTGAGTCATATTTTAATCTATGAACTGTATAAAAATGGTGATGATGATTTAAGAAGAGCAAGGTTTAGTGACGATGATTTGCAGACATTGAATGATTAAGTTCCGAGTGTAAGTAATTTTTAAACATTACTGTAAAATTTTGAACATGATCTATTGGTATCTAATTATTTATTGTGTAAAAGTAATAAATTCATTTATTAATACTTGTGGTCCTGGCGATCTTGGTTCGTCAGAAACACGAAAGAGTGCAAGCCTAATTCTAGACGTATTATTTTTTTTGTCTCATCAATTAACATTCCCATATTCCAATCAATCTCTAAGCACCGAACAAGACTTTGTCTTATCTCTTTGGCGACCCCATATCTCACGGTCCGCTCTAGGTGGTCTACGTACTCCCTTTTCATTACACTTCTAAACTCTCACACCTCACCGATAAGCTTTTATTGTGCTCCCTCCATTAAAGAAATAAATAGTGATCGAGTTATTGTCTCAAGCACTTAGTACTAATAGCACTGGATTGAGAGCCAAAGGATTGGTTAATCCTTCAATGGATTTACTGAAGAAGAGTTATTTTAACGTGTGAACGTAAACAACTGGAAGAGATAGAAAGAATAGTATACTCGTACATAGTCTAATGGGTTAGTTCCGCCCACGTTCATAGATTGAATCCCACAGGAGTAAGTACAGTGTTTCGAATAAGTTATTGCACTCTGAAATGAAAGTCTAAAAAATGAGAAAAAAAAAAGAAATCTTGATGACTCATAAGTTTTAGACTTGACTTCAGTTCAATCCAGATTTCTAATTGAAGAAAGCTATAGAAATATTTATTATTCTTTGTTTAATTCGTTTGCGAGTTGAGACCCTTGCCTTATCCATTGAAAAACATTGTTGTTAATCGGCCCTGCCAACTAGGTGTTTGTATGTGGGCTATTGTTACCGATCCCAAGGATACCTTGCACATCCGTAGGGCTTACAGGCACCTAGGTGGTAGGCGTGTATGTTCGTACATGCAATCGCATGTATACATGGAATAACTCTCTCCGTCTCATTCACACACTTACGCGAAACAGTCATGCTCGCTTGCTCACGCGCCTCACACATACTCAACTTGAATACTATGTTTGGTTTGGTTAGGAGACTTTTTGATATTGATTTTAGTTTTGATTTTCGATTTCTTATTTTAATATATATCGACGTGACCATGGTTTGGGGTCAATTTTCTAGATTAAAGATCACATACAAGCATATTCTTGTAGTTTATGGTATCCTCTTTGCTGCGTCATTCATTTCTTAACACCGTTAGGTATACGCACGAATGACGTCATGTTTGTGTTCACACATAATGTTATTATTATATCGACTTTATGTTCTGCTTACCGTTAATGATTTGTCTATCTCCTAATAATTACAATATAAATTTTGTCGTGGTCAACTATTATTGGCTTTATAAGTAAACTGTTCATGTAATATCAACATTATAATGTAAGCTGTTGTTGCCCCTATACAAATAAAATAAAAAATAAACATCCATAAAAAAAAGAAAAAAATACTAAATAAAACCAATTGAAACTAACATGCATTAAATTAAAATTAAAATTAATAAAAACACTTCATGTATCAACTTTTTATTCTCTGTTGATTTTTCATTCGATTTTAAGCAGATTTTCTCTCCAAAATGTCTCTCCGATTTACACATTCTTAATAATTATGTGCTCAAAAGCATTCCATACTCACCATGTCTATAAACTAAACTAAACTACATATCCCTAAATAAATTCACCGCACAATAGTAGCTTGACATCTCCCACTTGACTCATAATAAGTGATCGTAAGCGCGCACTCCAGATTAATTAGACAAAACAAACATGGCCCAACGAAGGACGAACTTTCTCCCAATCAATTTGGATTCAATTAATTTTGTTTAATTTCATCCATTAGTTGAGCACGCGTGATTGAAACGGTTTGCGTAAGCGTTTTAAAGCGGACCATTACATTTACTATGTATGTGAAAGAAGACTACGTTAAAGTGTATCAACTGTGTCTTAATATGTTTGTATAAAATCGCTTCACGTAAACCGCTTAATATTGGATTGAAAAAGCCTTTCTAGAAATGTGTACAAAGGATAGAAATTCAAATAAATCAACCAAATATTATTGCTCGTACAAATGGAAATAAAATTGAATGAGCTATGGATATAGTAGTTTGCTAGAAATTGACAATGAGAAATCATTGATATGGAGGCCTACTACGAAAAGCGTAGTCAATACGATTATCATTTCCTGGATCGGAAATATTTCGTAGGATTGCATACAAAAAATGCTTCGGATCCGCAAAACGATAATCATATTGATGGGTTTCGTTTTTCGTAGTAGGCCCTCGGCAGCTAAACAGAAAGTCGAGTAAGTAGCACCACAAAAGACTATTGGCCTTACCACAAATAAATAAACAAGGTTTGAACAACTGTTTAAATGTTATGCGACTAAAATAAAATGTATGTCACCCTCATGTCATTTGACTTGATTGACGTAGATTTTATACTAGCCATATTATATTTAAACAGTGTTCGAAACCTTGTTTAATTATTTGTGGTAAGGCAGTTAATCTTGTGGTAGCACTATAAAGTTTAGGCTATTTTCACACAGTGACTCAACTCTCCATTACATATGCGCGGACGCAGCGACAGGCAATGATGGCGCATAACTGTTTATCCAAACACGCGAATTAGATACATGAGTGCAAGTTAGGGTTCAATTATCACCTGTTAACGGACTTTTAGGGTTACCAGAACTACCTACGTACTACGGTTACCCGACGATTACTAAAATTCTGTTTTTTATATATATTTTTTTTGCTAATTCCATAAATACAATAATATATTCATAGTTTATTTTTGTTTTTATAGTGTTTTGTCACCATACAAACTTAATAATATAAATTGCACTTGTAAAAAGACAACATGTTGATGATGTCACGCAGCCTACGCGTTAAGAAGCGCTTGCAAAATTCAACAGGCCTGTTAATGTGACGGTGGCCGAGTGGTTACGGCATACGCCCGGATTGCGTAAGACACGGGGTTCAATTCCTCGTCTGTCACAGGTTCACAGTTGTCTTTTTACAAGTGCAATTTATAATATATTCATATTAGGATATGTCGTTATAGTTTACCGTAGCTAAAATACCTATTATTGAAATCCAGGCATTTGATTACTTGATTTACTGTCTTACAATTTGACTTTTTGACTCGGCTTGCTCTGGAGTCAAAAGCAGACCCAAATCAATTTAAAAAAAATGATTCTCTACATCTATATTTAACATTTCATATTCGATTGTTGTACCATTTCTGCTTAGTGTTAAAATGCGATTACAACAAGTTATTTATGTACATACTAAAAATGTATAATTTTTCTCGTACTTTCACAAGTCTCTAGCCCTTTTAAATCAGCTGATGCAGTCAAAATCAAGACTTTCACATTCACAACCATTTCTTATTCTAGCGCAACCCTAGCATTAAGGGCAGCCACCTTTGACCTGCACAGGGCCGATACACTAACCCACTTTTAGTCTTCTAGCCTTCGTGTATACTTGGATAATTGTAAGTACAATTTCTCCGTCTGTGTTTCTTTACGACTCGTTTTTAACGTTCTTTTTATAGTTATTTAAGAACCATCACCAGTATTCTGTAAAAATTTTTGATAGCACCAATTAGAAGTATATTAGTGTTATTCAGCCCCATAAGCCTGCGAACAAAACAACAGATGTACACAACGAAATTATACCCGTTCTTCTAGAAAGTCGCAAAGTAACATCACAGGAAAGGCTTCGAAAATGTTCTAACAAGATTAAGTGTCTTGCGGCTCTCCGTCATGTAGGCGCTGATTGATGTGGACTGACTATGAATGGCGCATGCGTCCTTAAGGCAGCTTTACAATAGATGCCCTAGGTTGTGGCAGAAAATACTGTAGGTAAAATAGTGCAGCACCCATCAGACTAACGTCATTTTGCCTATCCTATCGGCGACGACCACATTATTGAGCTATAGCATAATATATGTTTCATCACTGTCGAACTTTGATGTGGAGCCAATACAATCGGAGTGAGATCAGGCGCAGGACCAATATAACGTAGTAAGCTAGGAGGTAAGGGCAAGAATGCCCAGGGGTATGCCTAGGGCGATAACCCGCAGCTCCCCCCCTTATATGGCACCCTTATGTGGTACCCTTATATGGTATACCCGCCCTCATTGGGTGGGGGAGTCCCACATAACCCTTTGGTCTCCCCCGGGATCAGAGGGTATGCGTAAGGCATTTCACAGTCGCAAAAAAAGGTGATATAATGGTGTTGAATGGCCCAAAATGAGCAAAAACTGTGTGCGGTGAACGTTTAGGGAAGGCCTGGCTACACCAAGTTCACCACACACAGCGAGAAGTTACTAATGGTTATTTTATTGGGTAGGCCTCTCCCTTCTGGAGAGGAGAGCCCCACATAACTTTTTCACCTTAAAAAAGGTTTTTAATAGATGCTTTAAATTATAGATAGGGGCGATATAATGTAGGTAGTAGAAATAAATGCAATACGCTTCAAAGTATGGTAGCCAAAATTTTGTCTGAATAGTAACTCTGATTGATGTGGACGGACTTTAGATGGCTCATGGAAGGGTCTAGCTAGGCCCTAAGGTCAGCTTAACGATAGATGCTCTAGATATTGGATCATCAACATCAGCCAAAAGATGTCCACTGCTGAACATAGGCCTCCCCCACGGTTCTGCACATCGACATCGCATTTTATTTAACACCGCATCATTAGTATCTTCTCTAACCTCTTGAACATCTTTGCAGTAATCGGTCGCTTTTCGAAATGACTCCGCTTCACGAAATTGCACATCAATTTTCCAGCTTACCCGACAGTTAACCTAACCGCGTCCATATCCATGAAACCACAGAACATAAAAATCACAAAACATCAAAATCGTTTTTTATGTTCTGTGCATGAAACGATATCTAATTACTGTGAGTAAACTGCGTTAAGTATTTGTACGTGCATTGTATATTGACGGCAAACAAAGAGACAATGTTCCGCTCGTTTGTTGGTTGACGAGGAAAATGGAGGTTTTGCCAATATGGAAAGTGGCTGTGCGAAATCCAATACGTAAAGTTCAATGGCTAAATTACCGTGTGAGTTTACGAGGTGCTTGCGGCGAACTTTTACCTGAAACCGCGAAATCAGTGAAGCGGAGCTGAGCTAAGGGAACTTTCTTGGGTCCGAAATGTTCTGAAACCTGATTTCTGTGGGTTCATCCTCGTTGTTTGCTGCTCATCAACTGATACAAACGGTTTCATATTCGAAATTCAAATTTCAAGGAATACGTAACAATCATGTCATCGTCTTATTTGCGACACATTTTTTGCTTGGCATAGCAACTTACTTTTCCGTTCTGAAATATTTTGATGTTTTTCGTATCTTTGTCTACATTCTGAAGCGAGCCTTACACGGTACCGGCACCAGCAGCAAAAAGCAGCGGATCCTTGCACCAATCTATCGCCATTAATCAGGAATGCAGCCGCTCCGCCTGTTTGCTTTGAAGCCACACGTCTAGCTAAACGTGCAGCCTGCAACTTATTTTGATGGGAGACTGACGATTCTGGGTGAAAAATAAACACTAGTTCAGCCGCTCTGAGAATGCAATCTGTACGTTTTATTATGGACTATGTTGTGTTTTCGTTGAAAAAAACCCAATCAATAACGAATCAAATCGATGTGCAAAAAAATTCTGTCTATTGCTCATAGATATTTGATGCCTCGTAAAAAATATCCAGCACTTTTCACCCAATCACATGACGTCCAATAAACTTTTACGACATGCAAATATCGCTCAAGGACAAAACGAAAAGGAAATAATTGGAGTGGCCGATAAATAGATAGCAGCTACTTGATGTGTCGGGGGTCAACCGCGACGACGATGGTCGCTGTCGCGCCTAATGATATCACTGGAGCCGTGATTTGGGGTCGACGAACCCCACACGTCGCGAATTGGTGCGATGCTCTTTTGTTTTCTGACTATTGTTGTGCGTGTGTGCGATGATGGTGTTGCATTTTATGCCGTAGTTTGTCTGTGTAGATTTTGAATTTCGTCCACGACAAAGTTTCAGCACTCATTTTCCTATTTTCTACCAAGCAATACGTTCCTAAGTAATATGTAGTTTCAGTTGCATATTTTTCAGGCAACGTTCGAAAATGCTATATTTATTAATCTGTATTAATATTACAACTGCAAAAGAAGTAAGTCTTCTAATAATATCTGAATTGATGTGTTCATTTCTTCGTCTTTACTTTACTTAGTTTAAAATCTGCTTTCGTTACTCAACTGCTTCAGTTTGAAGATACGATTCATTGATACGAAGCGGATTACAAATTTAAACTCTGAGCTTAACAAAGCGTCCTCACCTCTTAAATAAGACATTGATCACTTCATCCATTAGTTAACCATTCAGTCAAAAAGCCGTGTGTACAAATATTTTAATATCGATCGAACAGATTCGATGGTCACGACCTCCTGAGTCATGATCGAGTGAAAGTTACTAAGTAACAACCTGTTGCTTAAACTCTGGTGACATTGATGGTCGGAGAATTGATTTATTTGATTATAATTGCATGCTATGGGCCTTATAAATAAGCTAAAAATCACACACGTACAATGGAAGGGCTATGCTCGGTATTTCTCCACGAAATCGAATCATAAATGAGGAGATACGTAGGAGAAATAAGATAACGGAAATAGCCCTGGGAATCAGCAAGTTCAAGTGGTAATGGGCAGGCCACATAGCGCGAAAAACTGATGGCCGTTGGGCAGAAAAGTTCTATATTGGAAACCCTACGATCGAAGACGCGGCGTAGGACGTCCACCGACAAGATGGAGAGACGACGATCACACTGGATGAAGACCGCTTGCGATCGGTTGCCGACTGCCGTGGAAAACTGTGTGGGAAGTCTGTGTTGTCTTTGCTGATACTGATGTTGATGATGCACTGCTTATCTAGACATGTGGTTAACTTAAAACAGCCCGTTTGGTTGTAAGTACTAGGTTTACTTTTTATACAATCAGGTAGGTTACAGTAATAAATATTCTTGGTAAATTATAGAATAAGAAATGAGAAACCAAATGTGCTAGCTATACCCCAAATATGACGGATTTTACTGATTTTAATTAAATACGCCAACACTTTTACCGCCAAACCTTTACCAGTACCAAGTACCAACCCTTTAGGTACTTATTAAGACATTTTTTTATTTACAGAAGTTGATCCGATCAAAATCGGCATAGTCAAAGTATTATTTCACAGATGTGTTCTTTCACATAAGTTCAACGTCTTAAATTGTTCTCCGTAACGAATCGCTCTGTATTAATTAGTTGTCCCATATTATTACGTTTATATTCAAATGTGAAGATGAATACACTAGCAGCTTCCAAACGCTACATTACATCAATTAGTTTACGGAGTTGTATCTTTTTTACTCCTATACCTTTTCCCAACCTTTGCAAATGCACAAGAGGCAAAAAAAAATAAAAATACGTTCTAACAAAAATACTCTTTTTGTTATTTTATCATTTCAGGGACAGAAATGAGTAGGAGGCGTGTGATAATGCAACCTGCATACACAACAAAGAGGAAGATAATGCCTTAAAAAGCCTTATAACTCTGTCTCCACAAGAATTGAGTGATATGGATCTGACGTCACTGCTTTGAGGAACCGCGTGTCACAGCTCAAATGAAAGAGTATATCAATAATAGAAATGAGTACTTGAAATGAAGTTAGCATTATACTTGTAGATTTTCTGTACTTGGCGAATATTGTAAACAATCTTTTTGTAACTTTTAAATAATATCCGTCGATAAAATAGTATGACAATGAATAACATTATGCAGTTTTGTATTTGTCTTATTTTCAAATGAATCATTTTGTTAATATTTGCCAAGTGAAGAGAATCAGACTATGGCAACTGTTTTTAGACTCTTTCCTTCTTCTTTGCTTCTTAGACACATTTTATACTCGTAGGTACTATCATTGTACTTAATCACTCTTTTGTTTAAAGTAGCGCAAAAGTGTGAAAATTGCAACCAACATCCATTCGCATTACAGCCTAGTGGGTAGCAAGCAAGCAAGGTCTACAATGGCTGACTTTAAATAAACTGTAGGTGTACTACGAAAAACTAAATCCGTCAATGCGATTAACGTTTTTCGGATCCGAAACATTTTTAGTATGGAATCCTTACTAGGAAAGGTTTCGGATCCGCAAAACGATTATCGTATTGACGGATTTCGTTTTTCGTAGTAGGCCTGCTGTTCCGGCTGTTCTGCGACAGGCTATATCGTATGCACCGGGAATTTTTATTGGTAAAACAATAAATTACTGCCGATAGCACGTGTAAAACGACGGATAAACTTGATGTGAGAAAGCATTGTTGTTTTTACGAAAGCTCTGGATGTCTTAATTGTTCGTTGTTTGTTAGCTTTAGATAGTAAGAAGTATATTGTGCCCAAATCTATCAAATATGTCAGTATTAGTCATGATCATGATGAAAGCTTTTACGAATTAAGTTATGCAGTATTTTTTGTCTGATGTGGTTTATGTAGGATTATCTAGTAATGTATTTAGTACACTGGTTACTGATATTTTGTGTGCTCAAATACGACTACACTAAATAGGTACTAGTAGTATACTTATAATATATGCGGACAAAAATGTAAGGACTGCTCTGTTAACTGCAGTATAATTAATACAGTGTGTCCAGGCATGCAATAATAAAACTTTAAAGGCAATAACTACAATGAATTTCATCTAGGAAAATACCCCATACGGGGTGTCAATTCCAAAACCCCACCATTGATGGCAGTGATTTTTGTTTCTATTTTCACGAAAATTAACTTACTCGTGAAGTTTTCGGCGGTTTGAGTCTCACGTCGAGTTGGGCTCGTCTTTTGTGTTATTTTAAAGAAAAAGGTGTGGTGTTACTAATACATCAAAAAGACCCTATCAACGCATTTTACAAGTAGGGTAGTTTTTATTAAAATTAAAACAAAAATCACTGCCATAAGGCGGAGTTTGGAATTGACCTCCCTTATGGGGTATTTTTCTCGATGAAATTTGCTGTAGATATTTCCTGGAGATAATGTATATGTGACGCTACAATATAGTACGGCACGTAAACATTTGCGTTTACTATCGATCATCGCGTCTGTACTTGTAAAGGACAGGATCACAATTGGCTTGACCGCTAGATATTAAGTATAATAAAGTAAATAATGTAATTAGGGTGTATAGAATAAATAAGAAAAATGTAAAGACTGTACGTGCGACTCGGGTCTCACTCCCTCGCATATGTGCGTAGGTGCGAGGGAGGCGTCCGAAGCGAGAGTGAGATCGAGTACCAAATAAGTATAAATAAAGGCCCGCGTCGGGCGTACAGCCAGTCGGCAAGCAAGTGTCTCTATATTAACATCTCGCAATAAACGCTCAAGTTGGAACCTACAAAACTGGTGTTGCTCATTGGCCCCCGCGCCGAAGAACCCCGCGACCCCCCCTACAGTACTATTATCATTTGGGTGTCATTTAAGCTATCACCAATTTAATTAAGCAAACTAATTTAAAGAGATCACTAATAAATCATATTATGTTACTAGAAAATTGCATTAAGTTCAAATAAAGATTCTGCTACTTAACTAGACTCCCAAGGTTCTAAATTTCCACTGGTAGTAGCAGCACATTATATTTAAATAAAATTTTTAGCAGAGTAGTAAATAAAACAATTAAAGTCATAATAACCAATATTTATTCTTAAAAAACAATAATCACTGAATAATCAGCGCTGGTTTGGATTTCGAAGGGCGCCCCCTTTTTCTTTTCTGGCCGATAAGCACATTTTTTGCTTCTGGTGGGGGGTTGGCCAGCTTTAAGCGTATGGCTAATCCGATAATATGTTTGCACCTATATTTCTTGTAAAACGCAGGGCAGTTGCATTTCCCATGCATCCAATCAATATTGTGCGGTAGATCAACTCTCCATTTGCTGAACCATTGGACTTTGTATTCATCAAAATCAGTCCATGTATTTTCAAAGTTTTGTATTTTGTTTTTTGTAAATTATAAATTTACGTATTAAATTGGTAACGAATACTATTAATTTAATATCTGAACAATATAAAATGTTACTACTGTATTGGTGACAAAATATCAAATAAAAAGGAGTCGCAGTCAGGGATCGATAATCGATTTATTTGGTGACAGATCTACCATTCTGAGCACAGAGCTATTATTTAAGTAACAAAACTGTTATTATAAGAACGAAGTTTATATTCATGTAATGCAATATAATTTTATTGGTTATCGATCTCTTATTTTACACATATATTAACAATAATTTGATAATTCATACCTGGGAACAATTTTTGTTTATCTGAGAACGAAAATATTTCGTGGCGATAGATCTATTTATTAGGTGATACAACTTGATGACAAATATAAATTTTGGTGATAGAAATATAGTTCCCTTATCATTTTATTTAGCTTTCATCAAACTGTCGGTGGTTTCAAAGTAACAACAATTGGCTCATTCCGTGACTGCACTCACAATATCATATTAAGTTCGAACAAAACGCTATTTAGTATGGAAATTGGGAAGTGGCAATAAAATGTATTATGTTTGGTAACGGTTCATTTATTCAACATTCAGGATGCACCATTAAACAAACCTATTAAATGTTGAAAAGTTTTTGAAAGTGCCGATAGAGGAACTGGGCATGAAACGCGCGGAAATGAATTTTGATTAGTTAACCTACATACTGTCTTGTTATGTACGTACAAATACTGCATCAATAGTTTCAACCGAAAAAACCTCCTTGGTCTACTGGATTTGATGCAGCCACAGAAGATATTTAAAATGCAATTAAGGAGATTTGCGTCAAATTTCTGAATGTCAACCGCTGAAAATGAGATTTTTTCTTGTTGTTTATGACTTCTGAAATAACTTTTTTAATCAATTGAACGTATGTGGTCTCTACTTTGACAAATAATATCCATACTTCTAGTATCGACGGAAAAAATAAAGCAGCGAAGCTATTCTACCAATAAGTAATTAATAAAGCCGTAATATTAATATTTACTTTAAGGGATTAAAGTGCCGAATGAAGCAATAATACTTCGTATCGACAATAAAAATTGCATTTTCATGACAAAGTCATTTTGATGATACGGTCTTATTAGATCTAAATCTCTTGGTCTTAGTTTATAGATTTAGACTTGCTTACGATGAGCAAAAACTGGTTAGCGAAATCTGAGTGTAATCATTCTTATGGTGCTGGCAATTTCTTCGATATTGAGAGAGACGGGAAGGCGCGTTGTAATTGGGGTTGGATTTAACTCTGGTCTTTGCAAGTGGGTGTGTGTCAAAACTTTAGAACTATTTTTTAAACACAAATCTCGTTTGTGTAAATAAGTAGGTACAAAGTCTTTTACATTTCAAATTTTCCAAAGCGACCGTATAAACAATCACCCAGTCTCCGTTTACAAGCTCATCAACGCACACCGTGGCTAATGACAAAACTAGTTCCGCAGCTAATCTTTATCAGATGTAACCTAATAATGTTAACCCCGGCGCCGGCGCATCACAGCCCCTGCATTACGCAGCAGAGATGCTATCGGCTGCAATGACGCCGGGCTAGGTGGCCGCGTCGTGTATGCCGCTTGTGAGGTTAACACGGCACGATTGTCATTTGTTTTAAGCACCGCAAATTGCAAACAGCTGGCGGTCATTTTTTGAAGCATTTTCTTTGTTTTTTATTTTGCTATCTTGTTTTGTATGTTACTTTACTCTATCATTGACAATACAAATGAATACCTAAATAAAATAAAAAAAGTTATTAGATTTTGGGATGTTTCTATAATAAGTAGCGAAAAAGATTTCGTGGTTATGATTTGGACAAGGTGCTAGCGCATTAGCAACTTTCGGAGTTTATTTTAACGTATGTTACGGATAATTGACAGTGATCATACTACCTTAAATATCATTTCTGGCCTTCTCTCAATCAGTTAAGAAAATCAACCATTGCAAATTCCTGAAAAATCGTCGTCACTTGATTGCTTGAAATAAAGTAAAGGTAACATCTAGATCCCCAATAAAAAACATCTAGTTTCAGCTGCATTCAAAACTGAAACAGAAATCGTGCAGTGTAAACACCGCCCAATCTTTGTAACAATGTTGTCAGATGCTATGTAGGCTGCCGACTTTATCTTGGCTTTTGTCCACGAAGTGTTTCATTTCTACTTCACTATAAGATACTTTAGTGGTATACTGTGTCTTTCATCTACTATTTCAAAGGGTTCATAATGCAACACATGATTCTAAATAACATATGAACAAACAGGGTTATAGGTAAACCGCTTCACTGAGACTTCGCCTGCGGTGCACAGGGGCGCGGGGGAAGGCGATAGCGGGTCGCGCGAGGGGTGCGGGCGGCGGGGAAACACCCGCCCGCGCCACTCACTAACCACGCTCTCATATCCTCCCGCACCCCGCCGTCCCGCAGGCGAGGTCTCCATTTCACGGTCTACCTATAGTCAGATATTCACCATCGGCAAATTATCACTCATCATCTCTCTTTTCGGTGGAGTTTTACTAACCTTACCAACTAATAATTTAAATACGGATCATGCTAATGGGAACTTATGACAGTGTTTTACTCCCATGCAAAATTATACACCATTCTTAGTTAATTTATATTGCGGCCACTGCGGGGAAGTGGGTCACGCCATGAAAGATTGCTCTAAGAAGGCCGAGCCACCTAAGTGCGCTACATGCTTGCGCTTCAACAAGCCCAACGCTCACAAGACGGGAGACACCAATTGTCCGGCCAAAAGGGCAGCTGAGACCCGGTACATTGGTACTGTTGATTATGAGGGCACGTAATTATTTTAAGATTGTTTTAAACTCGTCGTAGGTATTGCATAATGTTTACTAATGTTTACTTTGTCTAATTTGATATGTAGGTATTAAGAGTATATTATTTAATTTTTTGTAATGATAAGTAAATCAGGTCTTCCGTTTTGTCCTACTGACCCTCGTAATAACGCTGAAAAGTATTTTGCTAAGTACTGTTACTTTTACCAAATAATCTTATTGATGCGTCAAGAAACACGTACGGAATTATGCTGACGCTACTAAAATGTATGATTAAGTTTTTCTGCAGTTTATTTTTAGATAATGGTTTCATTTAGACCTTATTTTAGTTTTGAATTTTGTGTTAGTTTTAGTAATTATTGTTAAATTATGTAAGCCTTAAAATGCTTGTGTTAGCTCTGTTTTAGCCTGAGATACAGGTTTAACCTAGTTCAGGCAAAATAAGAGAACGCACTTAGTGATCAATTTTAAGTTCTACGATTTATCTAAGAACCAATGAATTTTAATAAACAATTTATTTATTTATTTTATTTATTTATATTGCAGCAAACCTAAATTGTAAACTATATATTATATGATTTCGAAATAAATGGCTTTTTTAAGATTATAACATAAATAAAGTTACAAATTAAATTTAAAGTATGAATACAAACAACCCATCGATTTATTGTACCTACTGATGAAGAAATTGTATAAGAGAAGGCGCCACTTTCCAAAATAAGTCGTAAAACTTTTATCGTACTATAATTCGATCTAAAACAACATTTATTTTGTACTAATCAAAGAACACGGCTGCTTATCGTTGGAAATAATTAAATTATCGATACAAGCGGAATGTTGTTAAGAATACAGGTTTACATTTCTTGAGGAACCGAAATCACTCAGCCGGTATCAGTATGTAAATATATTTAATTTTACAGACTGTCTTACATTAATCGGTTGACAGGAATAGGGTAATCAAGTTCCTGATATAAAATTATATGATATAGAGATGTTTACACCTACCTCAAAAGTTTTCTATTAGTTTGTACCTGCGTGTCTAATAATTTACAGTTAGAAAGCTAGATAAGAATTAAGTAGGTACAATAAATATTTGTTAGCCGACAACAATTGCTGCATCTTGGATGTCCGCCATGTTAGATAAAATTCACGTGACTATGGTTTTCATATTTCTGACAAAACCTTTTCCTTTTTATTTTCCAGCATTTGATACCTATATCATGCGGGTGCATTTTAAATAGTCTCTTGTGAAGGAAAGTAATCTTAGGAAGGCCGCCATAT
This sequence comes from Pyrausta aurata, assembly GCA_963584085.1. Classification (NCBI taxonomy): domain Eukaryota; kingdom Metazoa; phylum Arthropoda; class Insecta; order Lepidoptera; family Crambidae; genus Pyrausta; species Pyrausta aurata. The sequence continues at coordinate 7,845,746 of OY757270.1, read as the reverse complement.
TAGATTTGTAATGACGTTTTTTAGCCAGTCCTGTATTGTCATCAGAACTCAGAGAATGTGCAAAATTTCATCCTAATCGAAGACCGGGAAGTGGGTCAAATTAAGATTTTCTTACATACATAATTAGTTCCAAATGTAGCTAATAATAATAAAAGCTTGTTAATATTATACAATATATACAATAGCGCCAATAATTACCCTATCTATCTGGGATGTCTACAGGTCAAGACAGCTTTTTAATTTTGGAACTAAACTTTTTATAGCGCAATAAGCTTGACTGTTGCAAACAAGTGCGTTGCAGGGTAGGTATATCTATCTAGAGCAGGTTTTATGTATGGTTTATTTGTAATCAATAACCATTACTATTGTGCATAATTTCTCAATTTTGTCCAAGCCATAGCTTCCGACTTTATTCGAACAGTGGTGCGTAAAAACAGCTCTATACAAGTCCCTAACCATCTGAACCTATAAAGTTCACGTCCAGAGTAGTGCCTTCATTCCGGTCCTCACTTCATTCTCACGCGAGCACTCGCAATGTCTAATCGACGGCTAATTATAATATTGCAGAGATACACATTTTATGAACCTGCATTTAGTATTTATGCTACCAGGTGTTTTAGATACGGTAGCGGGTATACGCAGGGTTGATTTCCATTTATTTTTACATTGATATTTAGTATTTATGCAACTATGTGTTTTATTTTTACATTGATTAAATTAACACTCATGTTTGAAAGCTATGGATAAGACTCGACAACTTTATCAGGGTGGTTGCTGGGAGATACTTAGATGCTAAATATAATATATAAAGCAAGGTTAGAATAATTATAAAGACATTCACATTTTAACGAAAAAATCTTCCCAAAACCCATTGAACTAATATTACTAGCGTTTGGGACTGACACCACGAACAAATTTCGTGCTCGCTGAATTGACGCCACTTGTCATCAACTCATACAGCCTGTGTCATATTCGAAATTTGAATTTCAAGGAATAAGTCACTATTTTGGCGTCGTATTTGCGACACATTTTTTGCTTGGCATATAGCTTCTTTACGTAGTAAACAACTCACGGCCAAAACCACATATTGAGTGTGGCAGACCTACACCTGTGGTATATGTAGGTAGTCTCAATAATTGTGTAAATTGTACATAAACTTATTTATCATGACTTTTTGGAATATCTTTGGAGAGACCGCGTGAGTCATGCATTTTATATTATGATGATTGTCATAAATATGCCCATCATGTTTCTGCTATTCATATGGAAATGTTCACAGACGTGCATCTAAAAAAAAATCTAGTTATTTTCGCGTAGGTGGATAGCGGTAGGCTGGGCCTAAACTTCATTTCATTATCAGTACCTACCTTTTACATGGTGACTTACTTTGATATTCAACTTTTCCGTTTGGTTCATGTGCGTAGATTTTAATTTTTGATGCTCCACAGCAGACTGATCAAAAAGTTACAAAACTGGCGCTGGCGCTTTTAGGTATTAAGGAAACTTACTACGCAATTACCATTTCAAAAGAATTTGATTGAATAATACCTAAATAACGCTAGTGGAGTACGCAATATATATAAAAAAAGTTAAACCTTGCCGTGACTTGACAACATTATAAAAATCACTCTAATTATCATAGCCATAATCCTCAAAGCCTCTATTTTTTTCTTAAAAAGGGTATTTCACCCCTTGACCACATCTTGCAAAGATCATCGACCTTCAAAGTCACAAACAGTGCATTTCCAATTTCAGATGAGCGTGATTCCCAATTAATGCCATTAGGACGATTCGCGCAAATCGCAGCATTCCTGCGCGAATTCCTAAGTCTATATTGGAACACATGTGGTACTAATAAATTCCTATCTGGTACGCGAGTGTGCTTAGCAAACCCGGATCCTAAACTCTGAAAGTGGTTTGCGAAAAATTTTAAACAATTTAGTTTTATGAGCTATTCGTTAGACGTTACAATAACATGATACTTGCCATATCCGTTTCCTGTGAAATTGGAAAAACTTTTTGAGCTTTTTAGACTAAACTATTTTTATTTAACCTTATTTTTGAGCTAGGCAGGTAATATACCTAGTTACACTTTAGAGCTAGGTATGTACTACTTAATATGACGCATTAATATGTAGGCTGAGTAGAATGAAAAATTAAAATATAGTTAAAATACAAATCTACGAGTATTTTACATTGCTTTCATAAAGCTGAAAGTGTTTCCCAAATGTATGGGGGAGAGCCCCCAAGCCCCAATGGGGTGAAAAAATATCATTTTTAAGGGGGTATTTTTTTTTACTTTTTATACCTGAATCGGAAAGCGGTTAACAAGATACACCTACCTACCAAGTTTCATCTGTGTAATGCTAATAGTTAAAGAATAAAGTGACTGTGACATACGGATGGACAGACAGACTTGAAGAAACTATAAGGGTTCCGTTTTTTGCCATTCGGCTACGGAACCATAAAAAATCTACGAACTTTCCAGACGCGATGATAAATAGATAAACACATCGCAAGGTGTCTCTCACATGTGAATTCCTAGTTCGCAGTGGTAATCCTACGCCGAGGTTGCGGGCCGTCACTCGGAGGAGCATTAGCCGCTGGTGTCGGGTTCCCTTCCTGCTGATCGAGATTCTAGGGTTGGCACTAAGCGGAATCGGTGATGATGAAGAAAAATCTTCAATAATCTCAATAGCCCACATTCCAAAGGACAAGTCTTACTAAGTATTTTTTTATATTTCCGAGTCATTCTAGAAGATGCGTACAGTGTGTCGTCTATAAGTATTGAAGATCAGTAAACACACTGTACGCTGTACGAGTATAAGGAACTATATATCACTGTACAAAACCTTAAAACCATTCATTAACAAAGAAACAAAAAAAACATATGAAAGCTCTGCGAAACAATATATTTAGTCAAAATTAAGAAAAAAACTCATAAAATACATGTGTTATGAAAGCTTTTTTCTTATTTCTTGACTGACGAGAGCCAACCCTATGTCAAGACATTTGTAACGCTCTTGTTGAGCTCTCACCAATAAAATATTTATATTGGATAGTACTTAATTCGCACACATTAAGATTTTGAATATATCTATCATTTTTCTATCACTCTAAAGCGGAAACATCAAAAAGCCACTTGATTTGTTTTATGTTATATAATATAAATTGCACTTGTAAAAAGACAACTGTGAACCTTATGTTCTCAATAGCAACGTGTTTTCCTAATTTTGAAACTAATTGGAAATAGTTAATTTTCATTCTGATGCTAAATGCTTTGGATAGAAAATTACTAGCCTATAATAATAATGTTAATGTCAAGCGAACTTGTATCATAAAAATTATGTCTGTGTAACTGTCCTCCCTTAATTAATAATGTAAAAGATGAACTGCACTATAAAATTTACTTCATGCCATCACAAAATATGTATCATTATGTAATGAAGTTAATTTAGCTAAATTACTAAGTAGTTAAGTTAGACGATGGCCGGATAGGGACGTGCTAGGTACTGTTTCAAGCTACCTAAGAACCGAGTAAGATATTTTTACACGTTTATTCGATCTGTCTGACTTACGGACATGAAGTAGGAAAGGTATAGTACGCAGTGTTAGTCGGATAATCGATTATGGCATTACTATGGAAGACAACACTTGCACGCCTGAACAGCACTAGACTTGGCAGATAGATCGTTTTTCGACATTAGATCGATATTGATTTGATTGATTTGTATTATAAAAATTATTAATTCCTGCGCATATTTTACTACATTGAATATTTTTTAATTATTAAGTTATGGAAGCTTATTTATCTATCACACACCGTTTATCTCTATCATCAGGGCCCCTATTTTTGATCACTCGCTTTGATATGGCGAGTGATTTTCGTTCGAAAACGATTTTTTTTCTATGACTTTTGACACTACGTCGAACGAAAATCACTCGCCATCTTGAAGCGAATGATTCAAAAATAGGGCTCCAGGTACGACAGGAAGTAGGTTTTTTTTGACAATGGTAGTTCTATAAGTGTAAAGGCATGCAACACATTGATGTGGTAAGACATGCCATAATTGTAAGATGTCAGTTCACCTAACCACAAAAATATATTTTGTCCTTCACTTCATGAAAGACAAATTATACGTTTCAATAGTACTCGCGACGCAGCTTAAATTTTAGGGTGTGCAAGTGACTGTGGCTTTCTTTAGTGGATTGTGATACCAAGATCCTGTATTTCAAATATATATTATTTTTCTAATAGTATCAAATCATCACAACTGACGGAACTGGATGAAAGTGGCACGGGAGAGACAAACATGGATAAATATGGAGGAGGCCTATATCCTAAGAGGAGTAAAATAAAGGCTGCTATGGATGGATGGATCAAATCATCACATCACTAAACAGGATGTCATACAGCGCTTCTGCCTAAGCCGGATGGCGCACTTATTAATATTTTAATGCCAGTTGTAAAAATTCTCACATTTCCCTTATAGCTTGCATTAGCACCGAGAACCAATGCTCACTTATAACCTAATAGAAACCACTCAGGCTATTGAGATTTCATGTCTAATATGGCAAGATGTTTTACATAATGTTATTTAATTATTATTACAAGGTAGGTGATCTACCCAGAGTAAATGAAGAGAGGACTTTAATAAAGATATAAGTATTTTATTAAGCAGTCAAAGATAATGCCGACAGAGAACGATACATATTTTTAAAATTATGGGAATATGTTTATTTTTGCAATAATGGTCTCATGCATGCCTTATTATAAAGTATGAATGTGTATGTACTCATTCATATAAGATAATGAGAACAAAATAAGCTCGATGCAACTTTATGTAGAAGAGCTCCGACATTTTTTTTTTCTCATTTTTCTTCCCATCTTTAGGTTGACCGTGTAAATAAGCACTATAACCTTTTATCCACTCTTTACTGTACGAGTATATTATTTAAATTAATACCTTTTCAGTGTTCTAAATGTAATCAAACATCGAGAGAATGCATCGCGGTCGTCATCTGCGCTATGCAAATGCCTGCGCGGGCGCAATCAAGATGCACCATTTAGTATGAACCAACTTAAGTAGTTGTTACGTAGAGGTATCAGGGTTCCAAGTCTGCTATTATTGTTGTATCAAAATCGGTATTTAATTGCTTTATTTGGCTACTAATTTATTTAACTCTCGTTATTTTTAAGACTAACATTTTGCCATTTAGCCTCAAAAACTGCCGAAATAGCGCTGCTGGATAGAGTATGTTTAAAAAAATGATATAAAGTCATGGTTGTCCTCAAAATAGACCAACTAAGTATTAGATACTGGTTTCAGTTTACATGCATCAACTATAAAAGGCGACCAAAATCTGAGAACGCATATAAAATTATGAATATTTTAATTGAATTATTACTGTTATTTAGTAGAGTCAAAGTGTAGCAAGCATTTTTGAGTGGCGCTAGAAAAATTTACAATAATTAAATAATTTAAATCTACACAAATAATGGGATATGCTTTAAAAAATAGCAAAGCCAACACTTCCTCGAATAAAGTATTTTAACCCTTCAACGCAACAGCTAGCCGCGGGCGGAATAACCTGTTATCATGCACGTGGCCGCATCAGCAGCGCAGGGTTAACACACGATTGAATTAATTAAACTACGTAATAAAGTTACCATACAAATAGAGAGACAAATAGAGAGTAAAGTAAGGGTTACTTTACCTCCGCATCAAGTAGGAACTATGCAGACTGATGTGATATTTAAAATAGTAACTAAGTACTTAAAAATAATATTATTTAATGTTTAAATTTTAAGTAATTTTAATACCGACCACTGTCGGAATGACGTGATGGCATCACAAATCAACATCTTAAAAATAAACATATTTTCTCCTCTAATCAGGTAGAGATACAAAAGAACTAGGTCACAAATCTGGGAAAGTAAAAAAGTTTTTTTTTCGCATTACATTATTCTACCACTATGCCTTGCTTTAAATAAAAAAACTTTCTTCTAAGTGCATCAACCCTATTCACAGAGCAAACAGCCAGCGACCCGCACTGAACACTTGTGCAAATCCAGGGTGAATGCAGCGACGTGTGGGAACACCGAAATCGAGGAGTAATTGACCCGTCAGCAGTCGGCTGGTTAACTGAATAAATATTCGAAAATAGTTTTTTTAAGAACTATTGTTTTATATTTTTTTTTTCTATTCCCATTATAGGTACTATAAGCCATTTAGAGCTTTTGATAGGTTTCCCGCCCTCTGCTCACACTCAAGTAAGTTTTTTTTTTTTAATTGCATTATTATTGTTATTCACTACTGAAAAATCGATTGGTAAAAAAGTTGACCCGGTTTACCAAAGGTTACGGGTTTGAATCTTGTCCGTACGTAAATTTTTGGTTTCTTACACAATATTTTTAATATGAGCTCTTTTTAGCAGTCACACAAGACTATTTTAAAGACAACAACAAACTTACCAAACAAACTCGTTCACAACCAATTTAAATTCAACACACAACCCAACTCCACGTTTCAACCAATCACGTTACAATTTTTCCCGAATATTCCCGACGGCGAATAATTTTCCGAATCCACATCCGAATTTCCCCGAGTTTTCCCGAAGCGAGACATGCGCGGCCGTCGTTCCGCGACCGACTCCCGACTGCCTATAAAGGGCTCAGCTATTCCACTGTGGAAAGTAATAATGCTGAGTAAAAGTCGCTTAGATAGTATTACGGTTATAGTTTCGGACGAAAGAGCTTTTAACGACGATTTTATTGAATGAATTTAATGTGAAAATTATTTGAGATTTATAGAGAGTTGTGATCGAAAGTAAATTGATTTTTAAACGGCTTGGGAACGGGTTTAGCCCTGGGGAAAACTAAAATCATGTTTAAGTAAATTAGTCACCTACTTATTTTTTATTAAGGTAGGTAGAGACTTTCAAAAAAAAATAAGTTGGCTCAGTTATGCTATTATTATCATGAATTCGGTGTAATTAAATAAAAAAATAATTGAACTCAAAAATTTGGTCGGTATTTCGTGTCTCTGTTAGTCCCTGGGTATATTGGCTCAAAAGGTTAAAATTAACCTCTAATTTATTCGTAAAAAGATCATCCATATTAAAAGAAGTAATGTATCGTCTCTAATAGCACAGTTGATACATAGTCTTCAAGAAAACATCTCTTTTAAACAACATAGCTTATGTTTACGAGTATCTATCTCCTTCAAGAGAGAAAAAATATAAAAACTCGACATGTAATAACCCCTCCAACGACGCAGCTTAGGTCACGAATAACAATTATACTAAGACTCGAGTCTAGGATACGTAAAATAAATTAACCACTTAGTAACACGGTAGACAATGATTGGTTAAATACATACACGGGCTCTGTTAGGGAGTAACTCGTGTCGATAAAAACAAATCTGGCTATTGTCAGTTCCGTAGGTACTATGTAGGTTTCGTTTTCTACAATGTAATTCTAGTTTAAATTAAAATAAAATTTAGACACTACATTTTTAAAAACCGGCCAAGTGCGAGTCGGACTCGCGCACCGAGGGTTCCGTACAAACCTGCAAGGTATTTGATATGAATTTCAACTTGATAGCTCTACGCGTTCATGAGGAAATAAGTAATAAGTTTATATTTATTAAAAAATATATATTTTGTAATGTAACTAAAAATTTAAGGTTTTCGGAATTTTTCCTTTATATGTGCTATAAAACGTTGTTTCATGCCAAATTTCAAGATTCTAGGTCGACTGGAAGTACCCTTTAGGTTTTGATTCCCTTGCGAGTACTTGCGAGTTTCAAAATATGCAGCTTAAATTGCTGTTTCTTTTGATTGCGTTGACATAGAAGTTTGATTTTGTTACAGCTTAAAGGTATTATAGACCTGAGTATTTGGTATGAATTTCAATTTAATACCTCTACGCGTTTATGAGGAAATGGGCAGTAAGTTTAAAATTATTAAAAAATATATATTATGTGATGTAACTAAAAATTTATGGTTTTCGTATTTTTTCCTTTATCTATGCTATAAGACGTTGCTTCGTACCAAATTTCAAGATTCTGAGTTCACGGGAAGCACCCTGTAGGTTTTGATTCCCTTGCAAGTGTTGAAAATTTGCGGCATAAACGGCTGTATCTTTTGATTGCGTTGGCTTAGAAGTTTGATTTTTTCACAGCTTCAAGGGACAGTAGACCTGAGTAATTGATATAAATTTCAGCTTCATACCTCCACGCGTTCCTGAGAAAAAGGGTCTTGACAGACGGACGGACAGACGGACAACAAAGTGATCCTATAAGGGTTCCGTTTTTTCCTTTTAAGGTACGGAACCCTAAAAACGAAACCGTTTCCTTGTGGCATGGAGGCTATGATGCTGGCTGGGTTTGCAGCGTTTCTTCTGTCATGATGAAATCATAAGTGAGGCTTTACTTAATATTATAAATATAAACGTGTGTGTATGTGTTTTTGCACGCTAATACTTGTGACTCTACCAATTTTGATTGATTTTATCGTTGAAATATGTATATTGAATCACGACGACAGAGATTTGTGATTCATGTTGTGTTTTTTGATTGTTTGGCTCTTGAATCATGCCCTAAGGTTGTGAAATTGGGGAGAAAAATTATGACAGGAGATACTGTATCTTCATGCTTAATAAGAGTAGCAGGTAGCAGGTGGTAGCTTCAAAGGTAGGTTAACTAACTACTTTGGTTTGTAATTTTATCATAAACTTTCTATGTCTCAGCGATATCAATAAATGCGGCACATAATTCCATCGATATTCAACATCTACCCCATCCCTACTAGACCACACATAGTGGCCATTATTCCTGCCCATCGTCCGGACAGGGCCAGTAATCTGTATTGGTTTCTTATTAAGATATTAACTGGTCGCAAACTTAGTATTAATGGTACGACTGCCGCTGCTGCCCGCTTTATGATTATGATAATTTTCGTTGTATGAGGGTGCGTTTTCTATTGACGATTAATTAGAATTTAGTGATAGTGGTGTTTGTTTAACTTAGTTGAGATAAGTTTAAGCATGTTGAATAAGATTTAGAGACAGAAATCTTTGATAGATAAGTAGAATATATTACATAACAATAGGAAAAACATAGTATATTTACTAGGCAACAATTTTTTTACGATTTTTGAAAATATAGCTGATATTTGGTGCAGCAGGAAATCAGAAAATTTAACATATCGAGGAGAAATGTCAAAAAATTGTCATTTCTTGTGCTACAGACAGTGGCCGCAGAATAAAGAGCTTTCAGGGAGTACCTAAGAAGCTTTGGTACCTACATATAGGTAATTAAAGTACCTACCTATCATTTACTCTACCTTGTTTGCACTTCAGCCTCTATTTTTTTGGACACCGCATATGACAACATTTCGAAATCAAAGCTCTACAATAAATAAACACACAAAACTATCCTATCATAGAATCATGATTTGATTCCCAGGGTCTAAGCCCTAAGACGATGTATGATTACTCCGCCTGTCGCATCTCGATTTCCTGATCCTGCGCTTGCGGTAGAAGTCTCGACATCAATTACCTTACGATCACAACATGGCGCTTGAAAAACGCTCAAAAACTCAACTCAACTCAAAACGTTAATTTGTGAATATTTGGGTAAAGTACATCAGATGTTTTAAAATGTAAAGAAAGGTGCTCCAAAATATGCTATGATATAGCGTACAAATATTTAACATTAAAAACATTGAGTAAGTAAATTAGAATTTAAAAGTTTAACTTACTTTGTTTAACTTTTTTATAAACTATTTTTTATATTATAACACGTATTATTGCACATAACATTATTACTATAATACTTCTTATTAAAATACAACGTTAAAAAATATATATTATAACAATAATTTCGCGACAAAATTCGTGTTTTCGTTCGTATTTTAGTGATTGTACCGATATCTTTTAATAAAACAAAGTAAGATTTAGAATTATTTTTATTTTATTGAAAAAAATCCTCAATCCATAAAATTCTCAAAAACTCGAATTTTGTCTCAGCGTTTTTTGGCGGCCAACTTTTGTTTTACAGGCAAATGTTGTCGAGACTTCCACCGTTGAGTTCATATGTTCCTGTTTCCTATATCATCAGTTTATGTGCTACATAAAATAACCTAGCTCTTGCGATAATCCGTGTCGAATGTATAAGTGTCTCGCAGACAATCCTAAGCGATTTTTGAAGAGAAACTCTCCCGCAATTTTTAAATTGCCTTTGTAATGCCAGTAATTGTTTACATGATCGTGTAATTTGATCGTGAATTAAGTTATTGAATCGTTTTTGTTTTGTTTTTAAATGATCGCTAAATCATCTTAGCAGTGGGTATGTAACCTATAATTTTCCCTTTAAGTCGCCTGTGCTCAGTTATGTGCTTAGGTATACATAAATAGAAAAATTAAATACTTATATTTTGTTTTCCTTTGCTTACTTATTAATTATTCTTTTTTTTATTTTGTTTTAAATAATTCGAAGTCGAAAGCCCGCTAATGGAAACTTCCAAAAAGTGGTTTGCTGTGTCTCATTACATCAACAATACACATTCCTCATACTTGACAATAAAATAGCATAAATCAAATTCCAACACGCAACAGCAATCTAAATCGTATATTCGTCATCAGGCATTTATATCAATGCATCAGGCTAATCTCAACGAAACGAACAACTAAAACAACGATAGCGCTAACAGAAAACGCATGGCGCTTGCGCATGTCAATGCTGTGCGCGTACAAAAAAAATGAACTGCCCCTGAAATAATTCATGTATAAAATATAATATAGCATTTTCGAGTAGCCTGCTTGATACATTACAGCGAAAAGTATACTTTTCATTAAATATCAAACACAAAATTTAAAATTCTTCATGTTCTATTACAGATTAATTAGCAATTAAGATGAAGCATATACCATGCGCCTATAGGACTAGGATAATCTGACAAAGTGCCTCGCTTGATGCATTTGATCAACACGATAAAGATAGAAAGAACGCAATTTCAGCCACAGAAGAATAATAGTAGGTCATCAGCCTTATACCATCGGACCTATGATCGTCCCTTGACTGTCTTCTTTCAGATTTATGTACTCGGCCTAAACAGCGATTAATAATAATTAACTAGCTTGCCTGTGACGTGACCGTGCTGGCCTGTGATTTATTTTCTTCTCCCTTACTCAAACGGTGTAATTTTGAGTCGACCTGCCCTTTGAATACCCTGCATACCCTGGCTAAAGTTGCCTCGTTGAAAACTAGCGAACTAGTGATCCACCCTGCCGTACCTGTTTGTATTTTTTTTATTACATCGAATACAACTAAATTGATTTTGGTGAAACTTGAAAAAAATGCTATTTTTAAAAAATAGAAATGGTCGAGTAAATAACAAATAATAACGCCAGACAACACACCAATTGTCTGGTTTCGTGGTAAGGAATGTTCTTCCTTGTGTTACGAAGTACCAGACAACGATTATGACGGGAATAAAGGTATCTTAGTGTTCTTTGTCATTATGTTTTACACACATTATGCCAGTTCTTGTATGCTTGGATAGAACACCACATTCTGTAACTATACCGGTAAGAAAAAGCTAAACAATCAAACAATTGCTAGTTCCTTTCTGCTTTATCAAGTACATAAATACTTCTCAAGCCGCACATAATTTACCCATCGTAAACAACAGTAAATACATCAGCACTGTAACTCCACAACGTGCATAAACGTCATGGTGTTTATTAAAAAACAACAATCCAGCGTCGACGCGTCCGCGGATCGATAAATCAGAATCGATAATCGCCGTAATCGATGCGGGCCGGCCGATCGATTAAAGATGAACGCCCACTAGCTGGAAGACTGAGCTTGGTCAGCTTCTCTTTAAACTACCTTCACTAGTTGCAGTTTTCCTTATGATCAAGGCTGGAGCAATTCCTGGCTAAGCAGGAGTTGCAGACGAAGATTAATAGGTACCAACTGTGAGAAAGCGCAATAAGTAGGTACTCATCATTTACAGCCCTTATTCCCAGTTCATTTGGGGTTGGGTTCTTCTAGTACTTTGCGCCAGAGTGTTCTGTTCTAGGTTGTCTGGGTAGGAGGTTTTCTTGCTTCAGATTTCTCAGCACATTCGCTAGCCAGGTAGCGTGGTAGTCTGCATCGTCCTCAAGTTTGATTCGGGATATTTAGGGCTCTTCTATCCGAGTATTGGCCTAGCCCCCTTAAGAATAAATACCTTAACCAAAAGATAGATGGCTATTTTAATAACTACTAGTTAAGGTTTTTATCAAAACACGCACAATTGTAAATATTCAACCGCTGGAAACGACATTAACCATTAGTTGAGCTGACGTTCGATCACAAAACTGGGCTTAAAATGAAAAATGTAGTTTCCACATCATCTGTAAGTAAGTTGACAAACTTTTAGTGCTTAGATGCACTATAAGGAGCTATCAGTAGATATCTAAAGAGATAGTAAAGATAAGGCACAGATATTCACGAACTCTCAAACGCTGTTTTCAACAAAAACATGATAGGTAGGTACTGAGGAACAGTAACAATTCCAAATTAATTTCATCGCCGTGTCTTTGAGTAAAGGAAGGCATCGTCTTCACTAATAGCTAAACGAGTAAGCGGTTATCAATTCTGCATTGTCGGAATTGTGATACCACGATCCGTCACATGGTCTAGTGGACACCCAACCTTATAATCGGTGCGTTGGATATCAAGTGTAGAGTTACGTGGTACGGGTAACGACCGCATGGTTTTGCCTCATTTCACTCCAGAGGTGTATTAGTTTTATGAGCCATGGTTAGTTTCTGTTAGATACTCATTTTTTTCATGAACAATGCAGCATCCGCTGGTTTAACATTCCTTTGGAAATTGAAAGTCAAATTAAATTGCGTTCACATGGGCACAACATGGGTAACTAATTAGCTATTTATTTACCTACTTACCTACTTTATTAATTTTGTGTTTCATTTAGTCATTAGTCCTTGCTTTTGAAGATGTGTCAAAACAAAACTTACTATAATAAGTGTGGAGTGTGGTTGTTTTATTTATACAAGTACGAGTTGTATACACAACTCTATTGAACTAAGTTTTATTTTTCTATTGTTTTATTTTCCTACCGTATAATTGCTTGCTCTGCCTTTGATCCTTTGACAAAGTTGAACGTAAGTGCCTAAATATCTTAACTCTTGCCATCATATCCAAAAAACACAAAAAGACATCTAATCACTTCACAATATTAACAAGTTTCCAAAAACTCAATAATTACGGTCCTACGCCCAAACGGTCAGATTCCCAAAAAGTCAAAATAACATGATAAAACATGTTCCAAATGACCCCAGAGACTTGTTATCATCCCGGTGACAAATGGGGTATCCGCCTCGACGCTTCCAAGCGTGAGGTCTACTCTGTCCATATTTACAAATCTAGCTATCCCTGTCGCTTATACCAGCACAAACTTGCGAGGTAAAGAGATGGCTATATTCAAAAACATGGGCTTACAAAGTAGGTTCTTCCAAGATGCCCCGGGTGCATTCATTACCCTTTAATTAATTGAGGGCGGGGCCTAACACCATACCGGTGTCGGCAACTTCAAAATAACTTATCGCATCGTCTTTTTTTAAGAGCTGGACCTCACTTGATCATTTTAATGAAACAATTCAAGGTTTTGAGTAATTTTACTAGTAATTTTACCAGTTAGGTTGAAATTGATCGCAACTCTTGATTAGAAAATACTGTAATCAATAGGGAATATAAACAATCAACTACCTACTTAAATTAACTTGCGGACTGCGGGTACATAAAAGACAGAATCAAAGCATTTGCAAAGTCTAAAGGTAAGTACGAGTACACTAAAATAAAAATAAAGTAAATACTGAAAACTGCAGGTAACATCGATACCCAGAAATTAGGTCAAGAATGTCCGAATCGCTATGTCAAACCACTCCATAGAAGCATTTCGACATTCCCAAATAATAGGTAAGAAAGATTATCGCAATCTTCTGAGCAAATATGCCATGATCTCACGTTACGCAAGATCGTAATCTTAACTGTCAATTTCTGATAAACGAGAACCGATCGCTATTATCTTCGTATGAAGTTCAGTCGGAACAGATCCATGTGATCGGGTGTTAGCTGTGTTAAAGACGGTTCGTGGGGTCTATACCGTAAATCCAAAAATGGATAGACCAAGCACGAGTCACCAGTCGGCTGAGAAAATTGAGGTGTTTGAAGTTCGAGAGCATGTACCATATCAAGCTGAAGTGACGCGAGCTCCGACTACTTATGATGAAGAGAGTGGTGCTATGTATAATGGGAGCTGGGATTCAGCTTGGAACTGCTTATGCCAGCTCTTCAATTTGCTGCATCATATGCTGATTGCGATCGTCGTGTTTGTGCTGTGGCATTTCGCGTTGACGTCGGAATCTAATGGCGGGATCACCAATTTGTCGCTGCACATCGTTTTCGCTGGCACTGGTGTATGTGATTTTATATTTCTTTGGGATAATAAATGTGAAATAGGCTTACGGATTAGACGAAATTTTAATAAACTCCTTAAAAATATGAAAGCGGTTTTTTCGGCTTAGTTCAAGTGCTAATATTTCAACAAGTGAAGATTTATAGATACCTAGTAGATGGATCCAACGTTCGCTAATCTATCGCACCTAGGGTACCTGGGGTTTGAAACCTTGTAATAAAATAATATCTATTTCTATAAGGCTCACTTGCGCATGATGATTTAACGCAGGATTACGCTAATCCTGATTTAAATCTTCATGCGCAAGTGGGTGGGCCTAAATGGCTAACTGCTATTATATTGCTATACTGCCACCTGTCTTAATAAATTGAATTTCTATACCTATACATGCCTGTTTCATGGCTAGGCCTAACCTAGGCTGAATCCGCCCCTGAGAATTGTCAATTGAAGTGCTTGAGCCGATTCCTAAGAATTTTTCAAAAATCACTTCTTATTCCAGTACCAACTCTTCCTGGTGGAAGCGGTGCTGACCCTCAACAAACACAACTCCTGGTCGGTTCAAATGTCTGAAGATGGCAAGCGGATAGTGCACGGGTGCTTGCAACTCATCGGTTCCATCTTCGTCATTGCTGGCACTTTTCTAGGATTGGCCAGAGTTGACATGGCTGTGACCACAGCTCATGGGATCTGCGGTGAGTTTTTTGTGTCAAGTTTATATTTGTAACAAGTGCTCTAACCATCGACCCGTGTACAGACAGAATAGCAGCGCAAAGCTCTACCATTCGGTACGCTCAAAGTGCTTGTAAAGATGAGAACATTTTTTCCAAATATGATGAACTTGAACAATCTTAAAATGTTGTTCCAAATATAATAAAACTTGGATGGTTATATTTTCAAGAACTTTATCTGAATTGGCGCGAATTCTTTGGTGTTTTATCTAAGATAATGGAGATACTTTAAGATAAAAGACCAGTAATTTTATCTTAAGCACTTGACATCATATTTTTGTAAAATTGCAATGTTTCTAGCGATTGAAATCAATAAGTATAGTCGTTAATCTAAAGTCATCAGAATGTATAATGATTCTTGGTATTGGCAAAGCAACTTATGGTTTTCTGCGCATGTTATTTTATTTCAACATTCAACTTAAAATAGTAATAAACTCAATAGGAAATTGTACATTTCCTTTAAACAAATTTGTAAATTCACTAATGTTGTGTGCAATAAAGAGTTATCTATCTATCTATCTATCTAGGTACTTAAATTATTGAATTTGCAGATTTCTAGTCTTGTATGGTGATTGTTAACTTGAAGTCATATTTTTCATTTCAGGAGTGATTGCACTAGCCTTTGCAATGGTAAGCTTCGTTTCCGGCATCATGGCGCTTTTCTCAGCGAAAGTACGTTTGAAGATCAAGAGCAAACCCATGAGAATCTTCCACATAGGTTTCGGTCTCATCGCCTTGACCATGGGCCTCATCACCATCACCCTTGGTTTCAATACCGACTATTTCAAGACTTCAAGGGAGAGCCTCGCTATTGCTCTCATGATCTTTGTGCCTGGCATACTAATTTACACCATTTTCCAACCTATTGTTGATATCATTAAGATGGTGAGGAACATGTGACTAGTTCAAATGGTCAATGGGTCCACGGATGGCGACAGTACTGCCTAGTTGCCTGCGCATGTGTTTATTTTAAAAACAAAAAATGTTACTGCATGGGCATTGGGCATGGGTATAGGTTTAAATCATATATTAAGTTATTTTCTATTAAGTAATTTAATTTTATACCGTGTAATATCAAGATAGCATAAAAATCAGTGACTGTGTAGATGATAGTAGAATTTAATTTTTATGCGTAAATATTTCGTTACGTATAAACAATTTGACCTTGAGTAACAGTAAGTACTTCGGACCACTTTTAATTAAAAAATTAGCAACTCTCAGAGAAATATTAAATTTATTGAATAAATAAAATACAAAAATGAATGTATGTACATAATATTTGTGTAGTTACTTGTATTGTTATGTAGTATAATAATATTAAGTAGTTTTTAAGTGGTCTTATGCCCTGGAGTGTTTGCTAATTGTAAGTAAATGTAAGTTTTTTTTAATAACATTTGTTTTTATTTAATAAACTGTAAGCTGTAAGATATCCTAAAATATTCTCACAACGGCAGAAGTCTCTGTTATGCATAAAAAATATATTTATTTAACGGTCAACGGAAAGACACCAAGTCTGAATCCTGGGTAATCAATGTATCAAAACCACACTAATATACTATTTTGATGCCAGGGATTATTCGGGTCACCTAAACATACATTTTAGTATAAATCTGGTGATTTAAGTCTGACCATACCTGTCAGGCAGGCGTTCGGTTAAAAATCAATTCAGTATGCTAACGCCTTAGAAAATACGATAGCAAAAACACACAACTCACTTTGCTAACTCGAATCCACTAGGAGTCACCCCCAGCTAGCTATTTATTTCATCAAGGCAACTAAGTTGACGTTATTCATAATCTTCTTTCCCCATTTTCGCAACTAAGTCTAACACATTATTATCGTCTTATTTAATTTTACCACTAAATGTAGGTCAATCATCAGTTTATTCAAAGACAAAAAATTTAAGGCCCCTTTTTCTTTGCTAGCCGAATATAGTAAACAATCTATACCTTTTAAAATAATATCAGTGAATAAATGTAGTCTTAATTATAATGTAAGGACCATCTCGGTTCACAAATGTTTACTACCTTTAGATAGGTTTTCACCTTGCTCTACCCTAACCGGGTACCGGGTGCACATGTAGCGAGCGATGTTAATTTTGTAATACTCTTAACTAATCTATGCTATCTACTGTTATATTTTTTGCAATAAATTGAAATTTACATTGAAATAAAGTTATTAACTATTTGATTTAAAAAGATGTCAGATGTATATAGGTTGTGAGATTTGTGTTTATTATATTTAATATGAATCATTTTGTTAACAAGAATGTCAAGATTGTTTACAATATCCGAAAAGCAAAGAAAATCGGATTTTATTGTCATCTTTGTTCTGCTCTTTTATCGTTGACATTTCTTTAAAGGATATCCCAAAAAATATTACATGATCATGATCGTGGATATCCCGACCAAGGAGAGAAGAGCTTGTTGTTAAAAAAAACAAATAAATAGCAAATTAGATATTTATTATTTAATATGCCAATAAGGGTTACTTAAATGAAACAATACAAGTGAATTAAGACTTCGGCAGTTGCTTCTTGGCTGCCTCGGCCTCCGCTTCGCTCTTCTCGAAGGCAGCGATCAGTTTCTCCACTTCGGAACTGGTCAGCACTCGGATGATTGTCTTGTTGTCTTTGCGAGTGAGCGTCGCCATTTCCACTGGAAATATAAAGTTATTTTAGTCAGCTTAGTAAGAGTTCTAAACAAGAACTCTCTTAGAGGCGCATGATGATTTAAACCAGGATTACATTAATACTTGATTAAATCTTAATTCTGTCTCCAGCAACGTGAAATAAACTGACAGAGACAGAATGATGATTTAATACTGGATAAGCGTAATCCTTGGTCAAATCATCATGCACAAGTAGGCCTCATCATGAACTGCTCTAATATGTTTCTCGAAGTGTGGATAAAGCTTCAACAAAATTAAGAAACTGCTATGACATGGACTTATGCTACGCAATCTTAACCTATTTTAATTAAACAGGAAAAAGAAACACCTACCTTAAAATTACAAGGCATCAAAAAGCAAACTTTGTTATTATTATATAAGCCCAAACTAAAAGTTTTTATTATCGGCACAAACTAAAAACGTTTCTCTATTTGCATGACACCTACTATCAAACAACATAAATTGTGAAGTGCCTATATTTCAAATACTTCTACTCTGCAATACATATCAGTCAGTTGGCAAAATTGCATAAACTGGTTTAACAATCACAATTGTGTATATCATCAGTCTTTTGTTATTCTTTTGTAACCGCCAGTGGCCTTTTGATCCGTGAGCGAATAATGTCCCACATTGTTGTTTACAATCTTGATCCAATCATTTTTGTTTCCAGGCCGACTTATAATACTTAAATTATTATATTAGCCACATCAATATTGAATTAATCTCACCTTTCTCTGGTGTAAGTTTGGTCATGTCTAACGTCTTGCTCAGGACTTTGATGGCCAACGCTTGGGCTTCAGCTAGGGTGGTCTCGTTCTCTTTGTACTCCTGCTTCAAACTGGACACAGCAGCCTAAAATAATTTATTTTCAAGAAATTACTTATTGTTATCAATAACATTAAAAAATAAGTTCTCAGCTATATAAACATTTTTATTTACAGGTCAAATCATTGCCCTGAATCCCTGATAAATAATTTAATAAGAAATGTATTGTAATAAAAATTATTTCCATTTACAATAAATACTTATCCAGAGAGACAATAAAGATTTTGAAAATGTTTACTCACAGCGCTGTTGTTTCCAATGCATGTTGCTTTCCATCCACCGTAGTTACCGCTGGGGTCGGACTGGTACAACTGGTAGCCATAGTGCTTATCCCAACCCATGTATAGAATGGACACACCAAATGGCCGCTTTCCTAAAGTTATGAATAATTGCCATATTAAGCTTTGATTATGAAAATTAAAAACCAAATGCAGTTTTTGTTGGAAAACACAAACTAAATAATTTGTGATTTCCAACAAAAATTTGATTAAAGTTTAATGGAGGTGTAAATAGGCTCTACTTATTACATAAAACTGGCTCAAAATTCATCAACATACCTCCGTACTGTGTGTAAGCTTGTTTGACATCGCAGAGCCATGAAACAAGCTGTTCACAAGGAATAGACTCTCCATACTGCAGCAAGTACCTCTGTGCAATTAGTCTCAGTTCATTAGTGAGGACATTCGCGTCCGACGTGATACCAGCCACGGAACACACCATGTCATCATTCAGTTTGTAGATCTTCTCAGAAAAAAACACCTCATCAAGAAGCTTGTTTGTGTTTCTCCTTTCTGCAGCTAAGAGAATGCCGTCTGTAGCCAAAATACCTAAGGATGTACCGGCATGACTGATAGCTTCCATCGCATACTCGACTTGGTAAAGTCGGCCTGGAAACAAAAATGATTGGATCAATTTTATACTACAATTTGAATTATAACAAATTGTAAGTCGGCTTCATATTTACCTTCTGGCGAGAATATTGTTGTACGTGTATCATAACGACGCGCCTGTAAAACACCAAATAAATAGTGAGAAAATGGGAATGACCAAGCAACATCTTTATAACCTAAAACACAAAACTTTGTAAGGTGTAGGAGGTTAAATTTCAGTTACTCACCATGGTCAATGAATATGTTCTTTAGAATCTCAAAAAGTGAAAGAGAAATTCTACTAAATTGCTAATTATTTTGTAAAAATTATAATTGTTTCGCCGCCGTACAATGACAGCAAACTTTTGATCACAGATTAGTAAGAGTACTTTTGATGTATTTTTTATATTTTTTTAATTCTCTAAACGTTTCATTTCTTCAAGTGAAGTTTTATTATTATACAGTATAAGAATAATTATACAGACAATCACTTTACACTTTATCGGTTTAAATTAAATTCATTTATTAATGAATTAATAATAATAAACAACAAAAACAATTCAGCAACTGTTTTGTTTGTGAAATAGTCTATTTGTAGATAAAAACAAATATTATTTTTACATGGCACTATATTATACGGTCCAATGCCCAGCCCGGCAAATTATTAAAAAAATACTAGTGATGTTTGGCACTTCAAATCATTGAAAGTTCAAATTCAATTGATCAATCAATCGATACGTCTTATTATTTCAGGTAAATTATAAAAATAATAGATTATTCTACTTAAGACGATCTACAGCATCTTGTAAGAGATGCGTCTACTACCGCCTAGCATTTGTCGTCCTTTTCTTAGCCTGCTGGATAATTAATTATTGGTTTAACTTTACTTACTTCCGTATCCGCCATTTTAAGTCACCTAGGGTCGAGGTAGCTCAAAGTTTCTCCATAGCGTCGTTTGCTTTCGATCTAGCAACATCATACGCAAAAACTCTGCTCAAATCGATCATTACATTCATACTTAGCGTATTTTATTTGAAAAGGTTTTACCCTTTAAAATCTAAATAATCTTAACGTTTTTCTAAAGAGTCTATTTAGTTTAAATGAGTTCATACAGTCGCGGCGCCACTGACGCCACTAAGTGTTAAAAGTGTGATGGTGTTTTTATCGTGGCGGCTACCTGCAAGACGAAGCGATCATCGGCCTACGCTGCACGCGCACAAAAAACATTGGAAAATGAATCGGCCGGCGGTTTTTCCTAGACCCTGGCTTTGCCTCAAAGGTAAAACGAACACAATACGGTACGTGGTATTTTATTCAACTTCTAAAGCTGGTGAATCATCGGTCATCTATACTCTTTATCACATAGCGTCGTTCAATAGTCACCTGGAGCCAATAAACACATCTCTCATAGGATGCTGTACATCGTCACATACCGAATAATAGTCCAAGTTTTACATAACAATAAAACTTGTATTATTAGCAGAGACGATGCACAGCCACAGTAACCCATTAAGGCCTCCTGGCGAGACTTCTATGAGGAAACTTCGAGCTACCTCGACCCCAGGTGACTGAATATGGTGAATACGGAAGTAAGTAAAATTAAACCAATAATTGTTTATCCAGCAGGATACGGAAATGACGTGAAATACTAGGTGGAAGTAGACGCATCTCTCACAGGATGGGTCATAGTGTCGCAAAGGGTGCGCACACTAAAAATTAGCAAAAAAATTGCCTAATCACACCTTCGAGACCTGGGGGGAAGTGGGAGTTGAAGGGGGGGGGGGACCTAAAGGGGGGGAGTACTAATGAGATGACCTTGACCTTTGATGACCTCGACCTTGGATGACCTTGACTAACCCTCCCCCACTATCCCCCCCCGGCCTAAACCTTAAGGGGTTATATTGGGATGGATGACCTCGATCTTGAATGACCTCACCCCTCCCCACCCCACCCCTCCTCCTATTTTGTACCCCTCGGAACCTAAAGGGGGAGTCTTAATACGATGGATGACCTTGGATGACCTCCCCCCCCCTCCCAACAGTTTTTCGTACACTGGGTTCGATTGGGGGGTGAAAGAGGGAGTTAATGCAAAAGTGTCCCATACAAACATTGTTACGCTTCATCTCCTTTATCCAACTCCGTGAGAAAAAGGGGGGTTAATATGACATCACCACCCCTCGCGAAATCGGCTATGTCCTGCGCACCCTTTCATACACTGGGTCCGATTGGGGGGTAAAAGAGGAGTTAATGCAAAAGTGTCCCATACAAACGTTGTTACGCTTCGTCGCTGTTCTAACCTAACCTTGTTATTTGGCATCCAGCTAGTTTCCTGCCAAGCGGTGATTTCAGGCGTTTCAGTTCAAGCCAATGCCGTTCGTTGTCGGGTCACTGTTCTAACCTAACCTCACCTTGTTGTTTGGCATCCAGTTACTTTCCTGCCAAGCGGTGATTTCTGTCGTTTCAGCTCAAGCCAATGCCGTACGTTGTCCGGTCGCTATTCTAACCTAACCTAACCTTGTTGTGATATCCAGCTAGTTTCCTGCCAAGCGGTGATTTCTGGCGCTCGGCGGCCACTGGCGCGGCACGCTCGCTTCGCCCGCTCGCCTTCGCGCGTTGTCGGGTCGCTGTTCTAACCTAACCTAACCTTGTTGTTTGGCATCGAGCTAGTTTCCTGCCAAGCGGTGATTTCTGACTTCATGGCTAAGTCACTTTAACAAAATTTGCACCCCTTGGAACCCCCCTTACAGTGATACTAAAAAAGGGGCTTATACATGGCTGAAAATTTCGATGAAATTTTTTGTAAGTCCCTAAGTGCCTTAGAAATGTACTTTGAAAAACGCCCTCTAACTCCGCGGGTATTGACTGTATGGCTAGGTCACCTTAACAAAAGTTGCACCCCTTGGAACCCCCTATCCAGTGATACTGAAAAAAATGGGTGTTATACAGGTGTGGGGTGTTATGTCGAAAATTTCGATTAAATTTTTCTAAGTACTACGCACCATTTCCTACACTCCAACCGCACCGACTCCAAATGAGTTTGTTCCTCCTATTAACAAACATTACCCGTAATTGAATTCATTCAATTTAATCGTATTAAACTGATTTACCGCATCACTACAAACGTCACTTTAACGTTGACATAATTGACATTGACATTGACTGTTGTTTTTGTGACTTTCGGTGACGTGCAAGCAAACTTGAAAAACGAGTGAAAAACTTGCTGAAAATTATTGATTTCTAAATTATTCAACTTATTGGCAAAAAGAGCACCAAATAAACCGAAAAATGGCTGTAGAAAAACCCACAATAAGTACAGTAACTGTCCCTAAAAAGTCTAGATTGGAGATGAACGTACGACAGCTTCTAAACAAATGTGAATTGATTGCTAAACAAGAGCCTGTGGATTCCAACTGGAGGCTCAAGAAGTACGTCGAATCTCTGAGCGAGATGATGACTGAACTGAAGACGGGACCTGAGTATGTATATCAATATACTGGGCCTAGACTTGGCTGTAATTTTATAGTTGATCATACTTTGTTTACATTTGTGAACTATCAAATTGCTCTTACATGTGCATTACTAGCAGTCTCAGCCAGCCAACTTCGTTGGGCCCCCTGCCCCCCCGTCTTGTTACTAGTTCAAGTTCAAGTTTATTTATTGCATAATTACTACTATCCTATTCAGAGCTAAGACAAATCCACCAAAGTACATTATAAAAATCGGTCCACCCATACTCTACTTAGTTATGTTTGGTGCAACTAAAGCATTTTTTTTAACGAGATTTCTTCATCTTCGAGTATACTGGTAACAAATAATATTTTCGCCCAGTGTTGTGCAACATGATTGTGTTGGCGTTTATGAGATAAAAAAAGATTAAGATTTTTGTATCTTAATGGCCAAGAAACAATGTTTGTCCAGTCTTATTTTGGTTTATTTGGTTCACACTTATCATTCAATATGTATTGTTTTAAATCCACATGGTTATTTATAACTTTCAGCAAGCCATCCAAGGATGTCCTAGCAGAATATACTAAAAGAACTACATTCCTAAAAGGTCTCATTCAGACGGCTACTTTGAGTAGTCCTATAGAAAAGGTAAGTACTTGATTGTTTCCTTTCATGTAGGGTTGCCATCTCTAAAATTTGAAAACCAGGACAAGACGCATGAAAACCCCCGATTTTTGAGCCGAAACCCGGACATGTCAACAGGTTTTTTTAAAAGCCAGTGTATAAAAAAAACAGTAAAAAACTTTTTTTAATTATTTTCCGGCCTTAAAATAAAATATATTTTTTTATCAGCATTTTAAATGTATCTACCAAAACGTAATCAATCAATCTTCTTACATATTGATAATATTTATTGTGATAATCTATACATTTTTATTTATTTAAAATAAAACAAAAATAATATAATAACTTTGTCATGAAAACGAAAGTTAAAAATATGAAACCTGCGTCAGGACACACAGGGCAGGACAGCACAGTGTTTTTGACCCTCATTTTGGGACCGTTAAACTTTATTAAATGATCGCATAGAGAAATATATCTATACTAATATTATAAAGCTGAAGAGTTTGTTTGTTTGTTTGTTTGAACGCGCTAATCTCCGAAACTACTGGTTCGAATTGAATAATTCTTTTTGTGTTGGATAATCCAGTTATCGAGGAAGGCTTTAGGCTATATAACATCACGCCACGGACGAAGTCGCGGGCAAAAGCTAGTCACTAATATGAGAGTTAAACTCCCACTAGCCTCTCTATCATAGTTTTCGAAAAAATGCAATCTTACTATAAATACCGGTAAATAAGTTTTTATTTTATTTAAAAATAAATAGAATTTTTCTATGAATGTTTAATCAATTTCTAGACAGTAGTCATAAAGGCCTGCTATAGAGTAAATTATAAACTATGCACAGGAAAGCTACGATACGACGTCACCATATCATGAAAATCGCAAATATTACAATATTAATTTATTTTTTTGTGACAAAAGTAGTTTTAGTAGTAGCAATTTATTTTCACTCCAAAACATAGCTACCTATATGAACTACTTCCACAACAAAGTCATGGTATAACTCAACAACGCCTGGACCAATTTAGCCAATTCTTTTTTTTTATGTTTGTTGAAGTTCAAGGATAGTTTTTACGGCGAGAAAAATAAGAATAATTTCCGGAAACCCCCCTCAAAACAGCTCTTTTCTTTTTCCCATACAAACGTTTTCTAACTAAAACGTAGAGTCAAGGAAGATAATTATTATACATAAAACGGGGCCGGGGCGGGATGGGGCTGGGGGCGAAGCGAAGTTCGCTGGGACCGCTAGTAATTCAATTAAAAAATCCTACTTTACCAGTATTTATATTCAGATCGCATTTTCTCGAAAACTATGACAGCGAGGCTAGTGGGAGTTTAACTCTTACCTTAGATATTTCTTGCGATCATATAATGAAGTTGGGCTGTCCCAAAATGAGGGTCAAAGAAACACTGTGGACAGTGAAGCGTGCGTGTATGGATAGCGTTCAGCCCGCGAAATTTTTTAAGTTGTGGGTCGCTCGCGGCTCGCGGGCGACTCAAGACTTTACATTTGAGAAACCCGAACTACAAACAAAACCCCCCCCGGACGCTCCCCGGACGCCCTCTAAACTAGGACAAATCCGGATTTGTCCTAGTTTAGAGGGCGTCCGGGTTGCCATCCGTCCGGGTTTCCGCGGGGAAACCCGGACGGATGGCAACCTTACTTTCATGACATATATGCTCCAGAACAGACATCCATACTAATATTTAAAACCTGGGGAGTGTGTTTGTTTGAACGCGCTAATCTCAGGAACTACTAGACCGATTATATTTTTATAGCTTAATAATTGAGGAAGGAAGGAAGAAAGGGGAGGAAGCGAACTCAAAACGGGCAGACGCAGTAGCGTATCTGACCACTAGTACATAATATTACCATCCATAAACCAATCACATACATTGCTCTGATCTCAAAGCAAGTACCTATATGCACTTGTGTTATGGAAATCAGAAGGAACTGTTCTACATACCAACCGGGAATCCACATGCTTTGCTTCGGATTGTAACTATGTAAAACCATGACAGGCATTTATTTTCTATTCTGCAGGTTGTAGATCTTAATTAAAGAAAGATTTATTAATCTTGGACTCCACAAACACAAACATGCACATAAAGAGACAAACTCTAACACACGTTTTCAAAAAGATTTCATGATATTTAATTGTTTTAGCTGGAAGCAGTTCAGCAGTTATCACACGGTGCTGCAACAATGTGTGCTGATGCTGCAGCCCAGGAGATCCACCAGAAAACTGTTGCCAAATATGGTGCAGAACTAAGATCGGAATTATTTGGTTTAGGTTAGAATTAAAACCTTTTTTAAAATTAATTTTGTTTTAAAAATTTTGAGAATGTTTTGTTTATAGACTTTATATTAGAAACTAGCAATTAAAGCGAACATTGTTTTGCCGTTGCCCTCTTTATGTTTATTATCCTATTGGTGGTCAAGATAATAAATAATAATAAAGATAAATTTACCAAAGTAAATAATATTAAAATTGGTCCACCTGTCAATTATAAATAGTGTAACTAACTTAACTTTCTTTTATGTATATAGAGATTATATTATTTTATTTATGTTTAATTTTGATTAATTTCAGAGGATCCCGATGACGCATTACGCAAACGTAACATAATCAAGGCACCAAACTTCACAAGCAACAGCAGCAGTCAAGAAGACATTGATTCCATACTGAAGTATCATCAAAATATGCAAGAGAAGGTGGCTGAGAATATGGTCATGTTGACACGAAGTTTGAAAGAACAGTCGCAGATCGCTAGCACTATCATCAAAGGAGATACGGAGGTATTTTTAGGGTTCCGTAGCCGAATGGCAAAAAACGGAACCCTTATAGTTTCGTCAAGTCTGTCTGTCTGTCTGTCTGTCTGTCTGTCCGTCCGTATGTCACAGCCACTTTATTCTGAAACTATTAGCATTACACCGCTGTAACTTGGTATGTAGGTGTATCCTCTTTGCCGCTTTCCGATCCAGGTACAAAAAATTTGAAAAAATGATATTATAGAGGGGGCTCCCATACATGATACTAAAACCAAAAAAAATTTTTTACTCAAACCTATACGTGTATGGATAGGTATTTCAAAATGACATTAAGGTTTCTAAAACCATTTTTTCTAAAAGTCTAACGTTTGAGATATAGACGCTTCCAAAGTGGTAAAATGGGCGTCCCCCCCCCATCTAACTTTTGAACTAAGGAAGTGAAAATTTTGAAAAAAATATATAATGTAGATCTCAACATAAACTTTCAATGAAAATTGGTTTGAGCGAAATCGAACTAGCAGTTTTTGAGATATAGTACATTTTTATCAACCGCAAATATAACTTTGTCTTTCATACAAACACTATGAAAATCAAACTTATATTTGCGGTCGACAAAATATTGTGGTATTTTTGCTAAGTGGAAGTAAGAATCCCTAATTCAGTCACGGAACCCTCAGTGCGCGAGTCCAACTCGCACTTGGCCGGTTTTTATAGTAGGGTATTTGCTTGTAGTTATTTATTTTATTTATTTTTATAGCCTTTCTTCAGAAATTATCTTTTTTTTTCATTTCAGAGTTTTCTTATCTAATATTAGTTTTTTTATTTCTATCTGCCTCTTAACAAAGGCCTCCTCCAATTTTTTCTATTCCTTTCTATCTTGTGCTGTCCTAGTCCATGTTTTTCCTGCTATTTCCACGATTTCATCTTCCCACCTTTTCTTCTGGCGGCCTCTATCTCTTTTATTATATTTACTTGTATTATTATTTGCTTGTAGTAATAAAAAGAAAATATGTTTTTCATATCGTTAATTTAGATGCCATGACGTTGTTTTTAATAGAAAGTTTGTCACACATAGTAAACAGAATCTTTTAAACTACTATGATTCATTTTGTCTCTCGTATATCGTATTTTATCGTTAGCTTCCTGTAACTTCCTGGTGGTGTGATTGAAATAATAAAATCACAAATAAGAATCTAATCAATTGTATGTTTAACTACTAAGTAGATACTTCTCTAAATGTTTTCATCATAACATTATTTTACAGGCACTGAAGAAGTCATCAGAACTGACAGACCGCAACGTGATGTCTCTGAAGAAGGAATCAGACAGATTACAAGAGCACAGTCGCAGCGCGTGGAAATGCTGGCTGTGGATCATGCTTGCTGTGGTCGTCGCTATCTTTATAAGTAAGTTTATTTTTTAAAAATATAAAAATAAGTCGGGCTTCCTGACGCTATAACTCTAGAACGCACGAACCGATTGCCACGGTTTTGCTTTCGTTGGAAAGATCTCGGGCTCTGTGAGGTTTATAGCAAAGAAAATTCCCATAAAACGGGGCCGGGGCGGGACGGGGCGGGGGGCAAAACTTAATTCGCTGGGACCGCTAGTTTTTAATATAAAGGTATTATCAGCTGCTAGCGTAGCCGAACAATCGATAGTTCTTCACCTCGATTATCGTATTTGATATCGATAGTATCTATGGTGGTAACAATATTTACGAGCCGATAGTAATTATAGTTCATGCAATATTTAGCTTCGGTACTGTCGATATTAGTATTGCTGTGTCGATAGTATCGAACCAAACTGAGATATCAATACTTGATTCTGGATTATATACGAATACTACTAACGAGCTGTCGATATTATATCGATAGTATTATCTATACCGATAGGCCTATCAATACTATTGTTATACTATGTGGCATTTGCTCAACTATCGATAGTAGACTATCGAGTGGCAACGATATTGGCCGCAGTCTCAACAGATGCTGAAATCACTAAATTTTAAACTTTAAAAAAATGTTTTGATTCATATACAGGGTGACTTGAAGATGGGTGCAAAGCTTGGAGGCGAAAGTAGTATAGACAATTTAGAACCATTTGAGCCATTGTTGTCTTAGACGAAGTTTCACAATTTTTTTAAATTATATTTCGTTTTTTTAATAAAAATATTCCAAATAATTGCTAATTGATTAATTGTCTGCCCTGCATTTAAGAATATTTAACTCTCCCACCAAGACATCAAGTCTACATAAGCTTACGAACTTCCACATAGGTACTCTCTGATAAGTTTTCTTTCTGGTTTACAGTTTGTATACAAATATGTTTGCTTGCATCATAATTGTTTTATTTTTGTTACAGATATGGTACTATTTATGAAAGTGATGAAGAAACGAAAATATGAACTTTAAGTGGTATGTAATTGTAATATTTTAATAAATTAATTGTTATATATTTCTAATATTAATTAATGTAATGTAATTAATTATATTTATGAAACGTGATTTTACTTAAATATTTAGCTGAGTCATGAAATGTATGTATGGTAGAGCCGACATATGAGATATAAAACTTAAAACGACATGTAAATAAACTAAAAAACGTACAAGTAACAAGTTGTTTATTTCTAAACTAAATGAAACTGCAGTATGTCTTTATTCAATTTATTTTCTTACTTGCTCTAAACGTAAATACTCAAAGAAATGATGTCGAAGGATTGTATTTATTTTACGATCGTACCAATATTTGGTCCTTCTAGTTCTTCTATAACTACGAATGCTACGTAGCTTTAATTTTGAAAAATAATTCTGTAATTTTTAACTTGTATGAAAATATAAACCTTTGAAATCCGTATTTGTTAACTGAATACAAAATAAATAAATGATTGAATTGTTAAATTCCTTCTGATTAACGATAATTTTTACTAACACCATTCTTCATCTTTTATCTGTGCGTGATTTTGTTGGACCTTTGATTCCAATATTAAAAAATAATATTATTTATAGAGAAATCAAGTCATTTCATTGCCACCTTGGCAGGAACATACGATTCTATTAATCTATTTGATAGATATCTACCTTATTAATTTATAAACGTTTTTATTTACTTATTTCAAGCTTTTAGGTAAATATATTTTTTAACGATTATAGTAATCCTACTTAGACCTTAATAAATATTAGTGAAGTATATAATTTTCATATTTTACTGAACATCACTAGGTAGTTAAGAGTGCTGTATAGATTCATTGCCTAGGTTACATACTATATTCTATTTTATAAGATAGGGTATGAATATTATTAGGTATAGGTATTTTCGGGATAAATATTACAGATCAAAAGTTCAAGCTAAATGAAACGGCTACGTATATATTTTTTAAATTTCAATTCAATATTTGTTCCTTTCTTCGTTATATACTGTCAATACACAATACGCCGTGAATTTTATTCCCGGCGTCCTACTTTTTTACACTTTTCCAAAATATTTTCTATGTAAGTACTGTAACTTTCTTTTTATTATTTTCTTCTATTTTTTATCATACACATCGGTGAGTTCGAACTTCCAGATTTTGTTTGGTCCAATTTCTGTGACGTATAAGTGCGACCCGTTCCTTGTCACCGCCAATGAATGTGGGTTTGTGAATCCCTGAAAAAAAAGAATAACAAAACATATCAAAATTAATAACCTCTTCCAGTCAAAAAATGGACCTAATCAGGAAGAATGATACAATATACCACAAGTAACAGAAGAATATAGTAATTATAAGTACGATGAAGTTTTTTATACATCCTGTATTTATGAAAAAAAAATGTCTATATATTGAATTTGATAGATAACTTACAGAATATCATCCACCCAATTTAATTTATTATTTCTTAACGTACCAATGAGTTTAATTCTAAGCTATTCAAATTCTACATCACAGATAAAATTTATTCGTTTTTGTTAAGTTACTTACCGTGCTTGGTTCCCAAGTGTCCAAAATAGTTCCATACACGGCATTGACGGTGAAACCTCTCACAGCAATGTTCTGCGATGTAGGGCCGTTCACAGCGTATAATGTGTCACCCTGAGAAGCCACAGCGAACACCCTTCCTAGTGTCGGATCCTCAATAATGGTAGCTGGTTCGAACATCTGCACGTAACTCTTCAAACCGGCTTTAGGACATACTATCCTCATGTTCTCTCTATCAGCTACGCAGACAATATCCAAGTGCTCCAAAAGTGTCACACTATGTGGTAAATTCAGGGTCAGAGTATCGGAATACGTTGGGATTGCTAACAAAAGAGTTCCAGCAGCATTAAATTTGAGGATCTGGTTGTTGCAGTAGCCGTCAGCTACGAAGACCTCGCCAGTGGTTGCCACGGCAACCGAGGTAGGCATGCAAAGAAGCACTCGACGTCGGTAAGGGTAGCCAGCGGTGAAGGCCTCTCCGATCGTTAGAGTTGGGTATTTGTGGTTGTTTGGAGTGTACTGTAATATAAAATACGATTTTTTTGTTGTGGATGACAGGAAAAGTTCGAATAAATATTCAGAATAGATAAAAAAATGTCTTAGACTAATTGCTATTATTGCTTACGTTTACTTATATTTTGAACAGAATTTAGAGCATCATTTAAAACTTCGAAAAAAGTAATATTGACACTATTTATCGCTTTAATAAAATCTCTTACCTTAAATACTTGATGCTTGGCCACGTCAGTTACCCAAACATTGTCATGGTGGTCAACAGTTAGACCATGAGGCATGTAGAATGCGTAAGCACCCCAACTGTGTAGCACTGAACCTGTGATCGGGTCTAGGATCAAGATCGTGTCTTCTATGATAGGCCCTTTATCCAAATTCTGGTAGACATTTGATTCGTTAAATGTGCTGCAAGAAAAGTAAACATTTCTGCCACGTATTCATAGATTTTCATTTGTTTATGAATGAAAACGTACATACCTTTCATCCCATACCCTTTCAGCTCTATGAAATATGACCGGCTGTCCCAAAGAATTTATAGACACGGCAGTTATTTGTCCAACGTTAAGTGACTGTTGTGGCCAGTCTTTCACTTCTTGTGGTCTCAGCACTATCTCGTCTTTTGGCTGAAAGTTAATTCCAGTCAAGAATATATCCCAATAGAAAACATATGTATTGAATCAGATAATACCTCTTACCGGGTGAAGATCCAGATTTTTAAGCATATTATCTTCGTTCGTGCCATAGTTGAAATAATCGAAATTGTCCCTCACTGTTTCTGGCTCACAATTAACAACAGCAAATGCTGCCGCCAATATCAATATCAGGACCATTTTATCCATTTGTTGTGGTCTCTCTAATGTTCAGATTCGTTTGATGTTTCACTGAGTGGCGCGGTATTGATTATACGTGTTCAGATTCACGCATGCGCATCATCCACCCCTTCAAGGCTTCATCCAACTCTTTCAAGGTCAAATTTAGGAAATCATCGACCAGTAACAACACACATTACATAAACATATTTATTTTCACATAACGTCAACAAGTATCCAACTAAATTCAAGATTACACGTTAGGAGACTCGCAACAACGAACATTATAAGGAAATGAATGAAAAATAGGTTTTTCTTAGGCTAAATATTATGAAAATATAAGACGAAATTTGATTTCATTTACTAGTGAATCAGTCTCAAATTAGAATCGTTGTTCGAGCGTGGCACGATGGGATATACGTTGTGATGTGGCACTTCGGGATTTTGTGGCACGTATGCGCGTTTAGCAAATTTTGGACGACAAATAGGGATATATGCTGGGATGATGGGGGCCACGGAGCGTCTTCACTGTCCACGCCACTCTGAATTTGGCTGGTCCCAGATGTAGCCAGTCTCTGTCATTGAGCACACTGCGTTGTAGTACTTCCCTGGACTCCGGCAGTAGGACCAAGAAGGGCATTTACACCTAAACAATGTTTGGAATTCCTCCTTGCACACTTCATTCCACCAACACGTCCTCTGCGAAAGACACATTTATTCAGCATATTGATTTTTGCGCGTCATACATTTTCACTGAATCGTAATCTTGAGTGTTTGCATATTATGTGTCCTAATATTTACCTCTGTGATGTATCCTTTGACCGACTGATCTGAATGGCTTCTTTTCGTCAGCGTCACCGTTCTCAGCATTGTAACCAATATAATTATACACACGAACGTAACATATTGCACCTGAAAGGTTGAACGTTGGTTTATCACACGAACACATTATAAACGTAACGGCACACATGGAAAACACTTTACTTGCGCTTACCTTAATCATAGCAGATATTTTGGTCCTAAAATAGATTCTGTCGGGCGACCTAACCTTTTCATTTCACGCCCCCTGACGGAATTTTCAAACTCTGTTGTCTTGTTTTGTTGCCATTTTGACATCACGATTTGTATTTAAGGCTAACTTTTCTCAACTACGACTTAATTTTAGTCTGAATGTTTTTATACTATGTAATATAAAATTATTTATTCTGACGAATAGCTTGTGCGATCTGTAAATCTAGATTTGATTGTGAAGAAATATGACACAGCAATATGACCACTTTGTAATTTATTTACTTTTGTTTCGCGTTTTGCAAATTCCCGCTTTTGAGCACGATTAAGATTGCCTTATTATAAGATTTATAAGGTTTTGATTCCCTTAAAATAATAAAATATCATAAATTATGAGACAAAACCGGTTATATCTTTTGATGGCGCTGACACACAAATTATATTTTTTTTATTTACAACTCCGTGATTTCTTTACTTATCATAGCCGTGATATAATTATATTTTTTTGAATTCATCGTATATGCTAGTGCTGTGAATTTTTTCACGTATCTACTACCTACTACCGTTAAGTTAGGAGATGGTGGGGACATTGGACTCTAACAAAAATTTAGCCGTTTAAAACTGTATGTTACGGAAACAGGCCACTTTATCGAAAAGTCATGTTAGCAATTTCATAATCATTTCAAAAGACCTATTTAATGATACCCTACACGATAGGTTTGTGGTTGTGGCTGTGTGTCGCTATGTATTCACATTTATGTGTATGTTTTTGGTGGGAATTAATCTATTTGATAGATACCTTAGGTGAATATTGATTTTTAAGTGTATATATTTTTTATTTTACTGAACATCACTCATTAGGTATTTAAACAAAGTGCTGAATAAGTCTATTCTCTACTAATATGTAATGTAGATAATATAGTCATATTGCCTACATTACATATTATATTCTATTTTATAAGATGGATATATAGGGTAAATTATTTTGGGTAATAAATATTAAAGATCAAAAGTTCAAGCTAAATGAAACGGTTACGTATATTTTTTTAACATTCAATACACAATACCAAAATATTTTTTATGTAAGTATACGAGTAGTAACTTTTTCTTCTTATTGATTTCTTCTATTTCTTATCATAAGCATCAGTTAATTCGAACTTCCAGAGTAAGTTTGGTCCAATTTCGGTGACGTATAAGTGCGATCCGTCTCCTGCCACCGCCATAGCATGTGTTTTGGTGAATCCCTGAAAAGAAAATAATAATAATAATAAAATAAATGTACCTCTTTCTTAGTCAAATAAAAGCACCAATCAGAAAGGAAAGTCCGATATTCTACGGTTATCAAAATAATATAATAGGACATTTGACGAAGTTTTAATACATTCTGATTATGTTCAAGGAAAACTTAGTAACCAGTCAATCAAACTTGATAACCAACTTAATAATATAATATTATATTGTATTTATAATATAATCCTCATACATAATTAAACTAATCATTTCTTAACATTCCTATGAGTTTAATTCTTACTCTACTCTATACCACAAATTAAGATATTGGATTTTCAGGAGTTAATTTACTTACCGTACTCGGTTCCCAAGTGTCCACAATTGTTCCAGTATTAATATTAATAGTAAATCCGGTCATAGCAATGCCCTCCAACGGGCCGTTGATAGCGTATAATGTGTCACCCTGAGAAGCCACAGCGAACACCCTCCCTAGTCTCGGATCATCAATGATGGTAGCTGGCTCAAACATCTGCACGTTACTCTTCAGACCGGCCTTCTGACATACAATCCTCAAGTTCTCTCTATCAGCTACACAGATAACATCCAAATGCTCCAACAGCGTCACACTATGTGGTAAATTTAGCGTTACAGTATCTGAAAATGTCGGGAACGCTAACATAAGAGTTCCATCTGCATGGAATTTGAAGACCTGGTTGTTGCAGTAGCCGTCAGCTACGAAGATCTCGCCAGTGGTTGCCACGGCAACCGAGGTAGGCTTGCAAAGGAGCACTCGACTTCTGTGTGAGTAGCCAGAGATGAAGGGCTCTCCGATCGTCAGAGCTGGGTGTGTGTAGTTGTTTGGAGTGTACTGTAAATAAAATTGAATATTTAAAGGTACATAAAAAGTTAAACATTATGATCAATTTATTAAATATTCTTTCGGAAAAGATTTGTTTTGGCGAGATGGTAAAAAATGATAGAATATGGTCATTTTGAAGCATGTCGATTTAAAAGGTTTCAATATCCTTGTGCAAAATATTGTTGAAAGAGGCACGCATCACTTAGATTAGTATTCATGACATTTAAATATTTTGCTAAATAAGACGTCGTTACCCCATATACACACCGTTCAATGTAATTTTTGAAAACGTAACACGTGCTTACCTTGAAAACTTGATGCTTAGCCGCGTCGGTAACCCAAACATTATCTTCGTGATCAATAGTTAGGCCATGAGGCATGTAGAATTCGTTAGCGCCCCAACTGTGTAGCACTGATCCTGTGTTCGGGTCTAGGATCAAGATCGGGTCTTCTGTGATAGGTCCCTGGTCCAAATACTGGTAGACATTTGATTCGTTGAATGTGCTGCAAGAAAAGAAGCATTACTGCAACGTACTCATACATTTTCATGTGTTTAGAAAAGAAGATATACGTACTCATCACCCCAAATCCTGTCAGCTCTATGAAATATGACTGGCTGTCCCAAAGAATTTATAGCCACGCCAGTTATTTGCCCAACGTTTAGAGGCTGTTGTGGCCAGTCTTTCACTTCTTGTGGTCTCAGCACTCTCTCATCTTTTGGCTGAAAGTTAATTCCGGTAAATAATATATAATAGAAAACATTTATGCATTGAATCAGATTATACCTCTTACCTGGTGAAGATTTTTAAGCATATTATCTTCGTTCGTGCCATGGTTGAAGTAATCAAAATTGTCTCTCAATGTTCCTGGCTTACAATTTACACCAGCAAAAGCTACCGCCAATATCAATATCGGGACCATTTTATCCGTTTGTTGTGGTCTCTCTAATAATTTTCAGATTCACGCATACGCATTATATAGCCCTTTAGGCCGCTGTACAACTCTTTCAAGGTCAAAATTAAGAAATCATCGACCAATAACAAACTACATTCGTCTTATTTTCAGATAACGTGTTGACGTTATCTGAAACTAAGACGTGTGTTGTTCAAGTATCCAACTGAATTCAATACAATTATTTATTCTGACGAATAGAGTTGTGTCAGTTAAAGCTAAGATGTAATTGTGAAGAAATATGAGGTAACAGTAAGACAACTTCCGAATATTTATTTTTGATTCGTGGTGATAAAATTTCAGCTTTAATATTTCAAATGAATATCAGAATTCACGTTTTAAACCAGCTATACTGAACCTGCGGCCCGCCGACCTTTTTGTGGCCTGCCAGCCTGACCCAAGACTCGCTAGGAAACTTGTCATGAAAGTTATTTTTAGTGAATTTTCTTTTTCTTTTTTAGCTTTTTCGAAGCAACCAAGTTCATACCATATAATTATTTTGCGTCTTATTTGTTGGTGAGAAATTTTTCTATCAAATATACTTCAAATCATAATCTTTATTTACTCTAATTAATGCTGTGATGGGGTGGAATCTTACTAACAAGTAGAATTTCACTTCTTTCATACGGAGGTGACTTTCCAAAAATGTTTATACGGGAAATGTATTTTTAGAAAGAAACTATATGA
The DNA here is from genome assembly GCA_963584085.1 of Pyrausta aurata. Classification (NCBI taxonomy): domain Eukaryota; kingdom Metazoa; phylum Arthropoda; class Insecta; order Lepidoptera; family Crambidae; genus Pyrausta; species Pyrausta aurata. The sequence goes on along the minus strand of OY757270.1, from coordinate 7,809,308 downwards.
TTAAGCCTAGAAATTACTTATCATGTGAAATTAAAGCAAAAACATCAAATTCAGAAAGTATTTTGTAGTTAACGTAGTATTTTGACGTTTGTTGTTTGGCCATTTTTCAATTATGAACGTGAATATCCGAGATAATTTGAATTTAATTTGATAGCCTAGATGTATGCGAACAAATTCGACGCAAAATAATGATATGGTATGGACTTGGTTGCATAGAAAGCCCAGTATCTCAGAAAATGCACGAAAATCGAGCAACAATTCCAATTACTTTAATGAGTTTTGTTGGGTATTTTTCGTTAATTATGGTATGAAATGATAGTTTATTTTATAATCTTTTCAGTGAGTTGTTATTTGCATAATGTGGGTTACAGACAATGAAAATTAAACGAGTTTAAATGAGCACCGAAAGTTTTGGTAGTTGTAGTCGTTGTAGCAGTCTTCATTCGGCCAGACTTCATCATAATATAAGCCCTAACTAAAGCATGCTAATTAAACACTATGATCAATTATTAAGTTTAGGTATTTTAACTAGTATAAATATTTTAACCGCCTTCACGGCGTCCAGGGTGCTCTCAGCGTATGCTACTTTTGGTATTATTGTTTTGAGAGAACCGCTGACCCCACGTGTACCAATTTGGTCTTAAATGAAAGCTAATTAAATTAAATACAACTTAATTTTTAAATTATGGGGAATAAGGGAGTGGAATTTGTGTTGCGGCCCGGACTATCACTTCGATAACGTCTCTGTGGTCCTTTCAAAAAAGTTTGAGTACCACTGTTTTAAACAATACAAATGATTAAGTATATAAATATCGGGATGAGTGCATTAAATTAAAACCCTTGCATGTTTAACAATTTAATCTTTACAAGTATTAAAAAATCGCTATCTACATAGGACTTTCATGACGTTCTTACAATAAAAAATGCAACAGCAACAATAAAATGAGCAACATATAAATAGAGCTAGATTAACGTAAGGATACAATTACAAATCCAAATAAATGAGAGAGGCTTAGTATTAAAATTTACAAGTAAGTATTTCAGACCTAAAAGTCATATCTCTGGGTAAAGATGAAAAAACCTGGAGTAATTCAAACAATTAACTATAAGATAGAGATGGCACTTAGACATAAACAATAAATAAAATTTTACAAACAACTTTGGTCGTACACTACACTACATTTGGGCTCTACTGGCTCACGCGGTCACGTGAAATCACTACAATTGTCTACATTGCTTGTACTTCTTCTATATTGTTCTCGTCTATGTTTTGTTCGCTTAGCCTGTGGAGGTCTTCTGCTTCTTTTCTGTAAAAATTAAATTAAAATCAATGATAGCCATTGTTGAAAAGTAGCATTTTTTACATCGGTAGACGTAGAGATAGGAACTCGAAACTTCTGAATTTAATCAGATGTCTCTTTCTGTAGGTAATTCGTCTCGTTCTTAAACGACCAGGGATCAATAGACCGTCGGCGGTCGTGTAAGCAAAATAATGTTGATAAACACATCCGTGATAAATGCTAGATTCGAAAATAGTGACAATATTTTACGGGGTAGCACGTACATTATATCTAGGATTTATTTCTTATACTTACGAGTATTTATTGGGCGACGGTTGGAATATGCTCTTGGGGCAAAGTCGGAAATATGGCCAGCATTCGCCTTCCCTCCCTGCTTTTTCTGCCTCGACGTATTCTTCTAGAAGACTTGCGTAAGGTGACTTGCTTGGACTGAAAAAGAAAATAGATATTTGTTTAGAATATTTAACGATTTTACTTAAAGATGAAATCACAACAGTCGGACCGACAGCACGGTAGCTCAAATCGGAGAGCATTGGCCCGGTTAGATAGAAAGTTGCAAGTTCGAGTCCCGCCTGTGCGTAATTTTTGGCATTTTATTTTATCTTAAGGAATATATGTTTGTGAAAGATAGACCTAATTCAAAAGACAAAAGTTCAAACAACATCCTTATGTGTTCAAGGTTTTTCTTAATAAAAATAAGCCTAAATTATGTTCTATAAATTAGTTTGTCTACTCTATGAATTTGTGTCAAACATGCAATCTTTCACGTAATATGAAGGCACGCCTTTGGGAACAAATGCAATTTATTAAGATTTGAGTACTCACGTAAAAAACAGCTTCATAACTTCGCCAATAAAACCAAAATTGTTCAGTGGATGTGCCTGAATCTCGCAGATGGCTCGCAAAAGGCACTCCCGGCCTGACAAACCGAAATTTGATAGAAGGTCTTCTGCTATTCCATAAAGAAGAGCTCTGAAAGGAAGATAAATTATTTACTTTTTTATGAACTGTTTCAAATTTTTGACTGTGTTGCAATGCAGCTTATATATAATAGCTAAGGATCTAAAGATAAATATAAAAGATTTTTATTTCATTCCAAGCTTAATACTAGAACGATGCTTGTTATTGAGACTACTTAGTAAGTATTAAAATAACACTTGTGGCAGGTAGCGGCTCTTTCATATCAATATTACATCAAGATTTGAAACGAAATAATCAAAGTTCCAAATTAGAAGATACATTAAACTTATCCATATTAATTCGATATAGATGGATCTATCATAAATCAATGAGGTAATCTTCGAGAATGTAACTTAAGGTATTTTATGTTTTTTTTAGCACTACTACCCTTTTAACACATAAAGAGACATAAACAAACTGATATAAACATCGGCACAATTTCCTCAATTATTGGCACATGTACCTTAAGGTTTCGTAAACAAGCCACTTTGTGCGACATACGCGTACAAAACAGAAACTTCACTCCACGCGGAAGACTAAATACGATTTCCTCAACTAAATCAGTGTTCCGTTGTATAACTATAAAGTACTAAAATAATGGCGCCTCATTTGGCGTCGTTGTTAGAATCTTTAATCGGTCAGTTGGCTACTACTGGCCACCTGTGACCGTGGTTGGCATACCTGATGATGTCTGATAAAGGCGGGAGAGTGAAAGTTGGAATCAATAAGTCAAGCTTCTGGCAACGGTTGTCACCACGTGGGACCCTTATACGTGCCAACGGCCAAAGATACCTATATAACATGTGTGGTCCGAAGGTTCGTTGTGCCAGATATGGACCAGTTTAGGATGGCCCTTTTTTGGGCATGATGGAATCCTTTCGGCCTTGTAACGGAGCTTCGGTAAATTATGGACTATTAAGGGCTTGGGTAGTTGATATAAAACGTGTAACTGGAACACCTCTTTTCATAATATCATTATTATTCTTAAAAGATGATGATGATCTTTATTATTAAAAAAATAAGGTTCCTTGATTGGGTTTCTTATGTTATTTTATTATCGACATTTTATTTTCCTACACTGTGAGAGAATTACTGAAGCTCGGTCCGTAATCGACACAGTATTGATGTCAATTCATGGAGCTTTAGTTAAAAAAAATATGTGAAAATAAGCATTTATTCTTAATGTTGTCATCTCGTTAGACTTTTAGTTTTTAATTAAATATTTATTAGTTTTGGTGTAATGGCCTGGACCATAATTATTTAGTCTAAATGTGCCTGATTAAATCCAAACTCTCACCTTTCTCCACCATGTAGCTTATCCAGTACAGCCCTCTCCACATCAGGGTGGACTTCAGAACCCTCAGACCGCTTCCCCCTCCTCCTCTCCAGGTACTGACCTACGTAGTCTGATACCATAGATACCGCCGCTCTGCCCATGGACCGCGCGAGAATTGGCGGGAAAGCGCCGTATGGGTTCTCGTTGTCAGTCAGACCTAGTTTGTCGAAGTCAACTGAAAATACAAAAAAGGGTTATGATTTTGATTTATAGGTACTTGAGTCAGAAGCAGTAACGAAAAAGGCTTCACCACATTTGAGTTTAATTTAGTGCTGACTTTACATACGAATAATCGTAATTACATTATTGTTGGTTAAACTAATTTTAAATCAAATCCTAGGGGTTATATTTGGCGTTGCTGAACTATTGATAGTTAAGTAGTTGTCCTCCGAAATCAAGAAAAATATCGATATCTGACTATTGCTACCGCTATCGGTAGTATCGATACTATTGACGACGCGTTTGGTGTATTGCTTAGCGCTCCTGACTATTACGCCGGCCGTCGAGGGTTCGAATCCCGCTAGGGGCAATTTAAGTCATAGGTGTTATATGTATTGAAGTATTTATGGGAGACGCCCCCGTCATAATCATTGTCTGGTACTTCGTAACACAAGGAAGATAATTCCTTACCACGAAACCAGACAATTGGTGTGTTGTCTGGCGCATATTTATTAATTATTTATTGAGTCAGAGCCGGTATCGATAGTTGTTGCAATAGTCAGAGCCGATACTATCTATATAGACATATCGCTACTATTGCTATAACTATGTATTTTACTTAATTATCGATAGGCCTATCGACTATCGAGCGGCAACGTAAATAATAATTTTTTTTTGTCCATAATTTGTTAGAATTTATATACAATATTTCAACTCTACATTGTGTCATGTTAAATCTAAAAAAAATACATGTAAAGTTAAAAATAGCCTCGCATTTTTCTACATTATCTAAAACTAGCCAAAACTAAATCTAGACTAGAGATGGGTCGAGGGCAAAAACAAATACGGACAAAATGGGCATAAACTTGGCATATTGGGCATAAATGAGTTTACGCCCGAGTAAATGCCCAATTACAGGGCAGAAAAACGTATTACATTGTATTGTAAAAAAATAAGAAGGATTTTACTTTAAAATAACACAAAGTGTAATTTTTTTACAAAAATAATTTAATTAAATAATAACAGCCATAAATAATCACAGTCTTGTTAAATCACAATTGGAAATTCGAATTCTTTGAATCTTAAGTAATTATAGAAATATAGTTTTACAAAATAAATATACTTTTAGTCATCGTAGTCATATTTTTTATTAATTTGGTGTATATCACGTAAAAAACAAATAATACAATATAGATATCTTCAGTCATCATAATCATCATCACTCAGGTTTATATTAGATGCATCTACAAATTCTAGTTGTGGGTTAGTTGAAGTTGATGTTGATGGTTGGGAATCAAAAGTTTGTTCCCATCTTGGATTTCAAAATTGATGTCATTTTCGTTATCAGCAGTATCCCCAAATACAACAGGGAAGACGAGACTTCTTAGATTTTACGTTAGACATCAACATCAATAATAATCCTACAAATACTTTACAGTAACAACACACATCACAATAACACTACACACTAATAATTGACACAGCAAAGATAAGATACTTACTTACTAACTTTCATCAAACAGCCAACAAAAAAAATATTGAATCGTCGTGGGTATAATGTAAGCGGTGGCCCCGACGTGCGTCCGAGAAAAGTCTGTGGAGCGGTCTGATCACAGATTACTTTGTATAGGTCTGATGAACGAACGGACTGCACTATATTAGCTTAAGTCCAGTATCTTTTTATGAAGAATACTTTTCTACACACTCAAATATAACTATTTCAATGTTTTTTTTATAAAACTTCTATTTAAGTTTTTGCCCCGGCAAAAGGCATTTATTCGGCGTTTACGGGCATTTATTCGGCGTTTATTCAATGCGCCCAACTTGCCAGGGCATAAACCCATCTCTAATCTAGACTAGGTTTATGTTACTTTCTATGTGTTATAATGCAGCTACCTACAAACTCCTAATGAACCTATAAATACTGACTTTTGAAATCCAGGCTGTATTTCAGTGAACCTGCAAATAGTTTTTTTTAACAAAAATACTGAAAAATAAAATTTTCTAACGTAGCGCATGATTTTTCTTACCCATTTTTTAAAAGTTACGTCAACTGGACTACTCTAGTAGTTGTGTTTAATGATTTTATTTCAATATACATTATTTCTATCGCATCTATAGCATGAGTAGTCTCAACTTTTAAGATAAAATCTCAATTAACATCGTAAACACGTCATAGCAAAGCACCCAAACGCTTAGGCATTATTATATGAATATACTCACTTGTGAAAGGAAAACTAACTGTCATATTTGACAGGAACCCTTTAGGTGGGTGCCTTACAAAAGGCATTGACAGTGATGGTGATATCGACATGGTGGTCCCAGGGGGTAGGGCCAGACGGCCATCATTGGTGATCCATAGTATCCTTTTCTGTCGAGAGTGGGGGATATCTTCTTTAGGGATCTTGTCCTGGGCATTTGGAGATGCCATCGGTAGTAACGCGGCTAGTGCTATACTGAGCAACACGCGAGGTACTGTGGTGTCCATCGCCAACCTAGAAAATGCAATGGTATTCAGATAATACGTCTGCCTACTACACTGTAGCATGCCATAACCGTGCTAGGCAAATAAGTATTATTTATATTGAAAAACATGATATCTTTCCCACTAGACCGTTCCGTCACCGACCAACACCGTCGCGTGTCGTGTACGGAGCGTGTAAGCTCCGGCATGATACGCTCTCGCTCGCTTTCGATTTCGCTCAATATAACGGTGAGACAGAACGCTGTAGATCCGTTCGGTAGGCAGAGTAGAGCGAATCGTGTTGCTTTTCGCGAATGATACGCTTCTAGAACGGTCATAGTATGATACGGTGCGCGGTGTAGTGGGCACATAATCCTCATCGATAGTGTATAAGATGGTATTCAGATATTAAGCCCTCAGATTTAATATCCACTAGTTGTCAGCCGACTGAATATCTATATTATATTATGCAGAAAGTTGTAAACAGCTACCTGTTTGTGCATTTGTGTGTGCAGTTGTTTTAAAATTTGTTAAAAGGTGTGCGTTATTAAATATCATAGAGAAAGAAAATAATTTGCTTTATGTATTATAAGATTATTGCACCTCTTTCCTAAAATACATAATTATTGGAAAAGAGTCTGTTGATCTGTCTAATTATGACATCTGTCATAAAATAATTGTTGTGACTTTCCCTGACATTTACCCAAAATAGTGGTCGTATTTTTATAATAGTACAAAAATCACGTAGTTTTAATATACATTTTGTTTATAATTAATTTACATAAAGTTAGCTAGTATACAGTAAACAAAGTAACAATGAAGATATCCGAGTGCAAACACATTCGCATCAGAGATTCAAATGCTTACGACATTAACGTAGAAGAGTTCATAAAATCCATCGAAAAGCAATATAAAATAGATTTCAGATCTCTTCCGGGATGGAAAGATCTCGTACAGCGATTACATGTTATGACGTCCGATTGCAAACGTATAATCGAAGATTCAAACCGCCGAAAATATGTTATGATAAGCAAGATACTCATAGAGACAACGAGAGATTCACCCTTTCAACTAACTGAGAAGTTGGCAAGGACATCCAATAAATGGCGGGCATTGGAACACACTCGAAAAAAACCACACAAAGATTTATTGAAAACTAAATTAGAAGCACAGTTATCGCCTCGTATAACTGAAGAACTAAGAGACGAGATCAGTGAAAACTCATCAGTTGGGCATCAGAATACTGAGGTATTTGTGCCAGAAGTCGTAGAGTCTAAACTATCCCATAAATCCGACGGAGATACAGAAACTGAAGGACTTGCATCACATGTGCCGATAAGTATATGCACTAATCAGCATAAGCGCTTATCTCCTGTTAGATCCCCGGTAAAGATCGCATACGAGTATATCACTGTTCCTAAGGAGGCAGAAACAATCGCAGAGAAGGAGCCTAAAGAATCGCTATTAATAAACCAAACAACATCCGTTAAATGTTTTCCAGAAGAGATTATAATATCGGACAAGATAAATAAGGACCAAACTATACAATTTTCTATAATAAATTGTACAACCGAACATATCAACATAAGATTCATGTGTGTAACCGATGAATCCCATTTTAAGAGAACCAAAATTAATCCAGCTACTCCTCAAAAGTTATACCCAGGCATTGCGGTAACATTTAAGTTTATTTTTACGATCCAAAGTTGTGAAAATTTTTCATCGATGTTGTATTTCCGTGTTGGGAAAAGCGTATTTGAAGAAGCACCGGTCGAAACGTTATTTGTTCCTATTGTTGGTAAATTAATACTTCCAAGATCGGTGACTGTATCCAAATCAGTAAACATCGCGCCAAGTTATCTGTGGCATATACGTAAGGATATCGGTTTCCCTACAGGAACTTTGATTACATCTATCAATGATAACAATCCTTACCATGTATATGTAAAGAAACAGATGTCAAATATATGTAGAGAATTACAAGATAGTTATGCATCCATAGACGTGATAAGCCCCGATACAGAAAGTCTGCTGGACCGAATTGAAGACAGCGAAATCCAAACGCAGAGTAAAATATTAACACCTATGAGTAAAACTCCTACTAAGGAAGAAGAGTCTATGAAAATTACTGATTTAATTGCTTTAGTTGTAGAAGACATAGTGGACGTCGCTCTTGACACATTTGTATTTGATCGCACCTATCTCTACTTAGAGCCACACTCGAAAAAAACTGTTAAAGTCTATTTCACGAAACCAGAACGTATTGGTAGCCACAATGAGTATTATGACTTTGAGTTTCGGGATGTTACTACTGGAGAAGTAATCGTAACTAAGATCGTAAAGGTTTTTGCTGATGTTTTACCTCATCCTATAGAAATATACCCACGAATACTAGACATGTCAAAATCGCCGGTAACTCATGGAGTTTGCGAAGATGTTATTGTGATAAACAACACCCACAAAGTGCATAATGTGTACGTTAAATTTAAATTGACTACTAAAATGAAGAAACTTTTCTGCATTACCCCTATGGAATCTTTAGTTCCTGCACAATCAAAAGTGATGTTTATGGTCAGATTATGTTCAAAAGATTGTTTATCGAAAGAGAAGGATGATTTTGTTCATTTCACATTTAAAATAACAGTTTCGGGGCACAAATCAGTATATGAGAAGGTTCCTCCATTTTTTTACGAAATTATTGCACCTTGTGCGTCAGAATTTAAGAAGCTGTACAGTGAAAAGTTTTGCAAAGATGAATAAAGACTGTAACGTTTTGATTTTGTTTACATCGTAATAAATATTACAATAAGTTGGCTGATGATTTATTCGGCTCGATCTTGAGCGTAAGATCTTGTGAAATGTTAAATGCGTAGACAATTTCAGGGAAATGTCGTCTCGTCGAGACTGAGGTAGCCAGGATAAAACCTGTTGACCGACTTGCTATGTGTTACGGGTCAAGTGTGTCGATTGCCTGGACCCGCATAATATCCCAGACCAGATTCGCAGGTCATGTGAGCCAGTTTATGATTCAGATAACAATCGGTTGTAAATCACAGGGCTTGATGCGCTCGCATTGATAGTTCTGATTTATTGTGATCGATGCTATCTCGCGTGCGTAGTTCATTGCACTATTTGAGCTGTGGCGTGGCATCGTTCTGCTTTAATATTTCTGAGGCTCATAAATCATTTGCTGCTCACGCTAATCTCTTTGAAACTTATTGAATACCTATTTATTTCAAAAACAATTGTTTTTTAAGTTGATGATGTTTATCAAATCCAATAAAAATACGATAAAAATTAATACGTCTATATCAGTCCATATACTCGTATCTCTCTCAAGTACCCCGCCATAACATAGGCTTTCAAAGAAATTCCAATCGCTGCTAAATTCTAAAACATCCAAGTCCTTAGCACTGACTGCATAATCGATTTAGCCGGCATCGTAAACCCACTTGTCATTCGCCGAATCGATTGTTAATTTGCAATCGCACCTATCGTGTCGCCTGACAATTGATCGAATATCGATTTATTCGGAGTGTCTCCACGAAATTAATTAGTATGCCTGCCTCGTACCTTGCTTTCACAAAGTTAAAAAAAAACTACCCTATTGCCACAATAATAAAAGTTTGGCAATCGTTGGAAACACAGTTTTCCTTTTTGCGATACTTTTGTGTATCTGAAAGGAATTTAAATCTAAGTGTACGTACTGAATAAATGTAATCATTCATACGGAAAACAACTCTATGAAAATCGGATAATTTATAGCTACTAATTCAAAAGTTAAATCATGCTATCTTTCGCAGTCCGTAGTGCTTATCAATTTTTAGCTACAGTTATTCTTATTTTTACACATCTAATGAAATAACTCGATTGGCATATTCGCACGTTAACATACTCAATAATCTATACCTATAAAATGCTTTGTCCTGAACGACTGACTTATTGATTGACTGACTGACTGACTGACTGACTGACTGACTGATGGATCAACGCACAGCCTAAACCTTAGATTATGTATCCTGTAGATTTGACACATATTTATAATTGACAAGTTAGAAAGTGATAGCTGTATACAAAAGTGCTTAAGAGTGAGAGAGACGCACATACTGTTTTTTGTCCTTATCACCGTTCATAGGTAATTTCGGCCTGCCACAATTTAAAAATAATGGCACACACTTGATGTCTATGCGAAAAATACAATAAAATTGCAAATTTAAAATAAATTTTGTGCAAGTGAAGTGTTTTGTGGATTACGGAGTGATTGTTTTACTTACTCAACATGGTAAATTGTTGTGTGCTTGGATGTAAAAGCCGTACTGAGCGTAAATATGAAAACATAACATTTCACACGTAAGTAAGCCTCATTTATATTGTTCTTATATGTTTTACCTGCATCGAAGTGCATTAATCTTAAATCCTATAAAAGAACATACATAATAGTGGAAAAAAGTAGTGAATTATCAATCGAATTGTAAAATATTTTTGTATTATTACCTGACCAAATATAAAAGGTCGTCTATGGCTCAACTCTGTGGGTTATGGCTATTACGGTAGCCATTTTGTTAGTATTTTAAATTTTGCTGGGTTATCGTTACCTTTAGGGATACCACAATACAAAGGGTAAAAGTTCTCGATTTAAGGGTAATTTACAATCGACTAATTTTAAAAATCGTATATGTATTTTAATTGCTGGATGAACATTTCATGCGTTGTAGTGATCATTATTATTTGAACTAATTATGATTTGTGTTCATTTATATAGATTTCCAAAAGACGAGACGGTACTAAAGGTTTGGATTGCAGCGACTGGACGGCAAAACTGGCAGTCTACCAAGCACACTCGCATGTGCTCTATCCATTTTAAAACCGAATGCTTTCAGAAAAAGCAACGGATAACTTATTTGGCAAATATTTGAATGTACGCAACAAATTTATGTTGCGTATTTATGTTATTATTTAATAAACTTACATCATTTAACGGCCCATAAAAGTTATTTGTTGACTATTTTATTTAAACTTTATTGCTCTGTAAGTTGTATAATTGGCGGACTTATTCTGTTCTATGACGTTAAAAATCCTATTTCCTTCTTAAACATTTTTTTTGTACATTTTTTTGTACACAATTTTTGTTTTATCCCTATGTTAATATTTTTTTGTACAAATAAATAAAGATTTTGACTGTAAAATTAAGTATTTATTGTAATTAAGGTTACTAGTGTATTTATATGGGTGGGGAGTAAATTTCTATGAACATGGCCACCCCAAAATACGTAAGTACTTTATATCTGTCTCATACGGGTGAACGCGGCTGTCAAGTCTATAATATACTTCGTCTAAGGCCTAAACCGCTGATCGTAGAAACCTGAAACTGGGAGGGTGTGTTCTTTGTATGACGTAGGGATCCGATAAGAAAGGATTTTTCGAAATTCTACCCCTAAGGGGGTCAAAAAGGGGTGCAAAGTTTGTATGGAACAACGTGATCCCTTGGTCCAATCTACTTCAAATATTGCATACACATTCTTTTACAGAATTGACGGAAGATTTATATTATATTTTATTGCAATTAATCTCCTAAGGGGGTGAAAAAGGGTGACAAAGTTATTCTGGGGGTGATTTTCTTCGAGTTGATATCAAAACTCTTTAGTGCTAATGATAAAAATATTTTGTATATCATTTTTGACAATCATTTGACTTGTCTGGGACACATTGTTTTGACACATGTTTGTTATTGATGTTGCTCTTGAGAAAATGCTCGAGAAGAGATTTTATTTCTTAAAACAGTAAAGAAAATTTTTTTGTGTAAACAGGGTAGGTATCAAGCGGTCTGTGTACAGTGTAGATTGCAGGTCGTCTGTTCATATTGTCGGTGGACATTCAACGCTGTTTCTGTGGTCGAAGGGTGTCCAATCTTTTTTTTTGCAAACTTTTCGTGGGGGCCTATGTTTAACAGTGGACGGCTTTTGGGTATTGATGATGATGATGATGGGGTAGATCCCTACATAGAATTAACCCTTTGAATTTACGATTTGAATTCAAGAAAGTAGAGTATTCGCTATTATGACTATAAACAAAGCTCAAGTTCAAACTCTTAAGGTAGCGGGAGAAGACTTGAAGGAATTTGATTTTCCCAAAGCCTGTATGTGGCGTGATGCTGTGTAAGCGCACGGAGTATAGCCTGGTTTTTTCATTAGCTCTTGAAAGAAATATACGATTGACGATAGGCGTAGTAAGTATTTCCATTTCGTTGTAAAATAAAAAGATATTATCCCCGTGTAAGTTTGACCAGATTAAAAATCGGGCTGCGTGTTGTGTGTTTATAAAATATAACATTTATCTTTACGCATTTTTACGTATATATTTAAAAACTGGATGTTTTTTTTGTTTGTTTGAACGCGCTAATAACAGGAACTATTGGTCCGGTTATAAAATATGTTAGCTACATTGTTAGACAGCTAATTTATGAGGGAAGGCTATAGAAGTAGTTTAATGCGTATAGGCTTATAAATATTTTCGCTACGATCTATCAATGGGAACCAAACGGAGTAAAACTATTACGCGCGTACGAAGTCGCTGGCGGGCCGCTAGTCAAGATATACAATTGCAATGATCACTATCATTTTACTTTTGTGTTTGCGTAAATTATAAATTAATCGGATAGTTAATCTATTTGACAATGTATTTAATTTTAACTTGATCCTAATTAGTCGAAACCGAAAATAAGTGTGATTTTTTGAGACATTTTTTTCGGCGTGCATTTAACCACAATCACGCCTGATCGTAAGCGATGATGCGGCCTAAGAAGGAAATAATATATTATCTGAACTACAAATACTTCAGGATATTTACCTTTTTTTACCAGATTATCCAGATGCGTGGTAACCTTAACGGTAGCCAAAATCATTGCGCACACGCATCGCACCATTCCATCGCCGCCAAATGTGTTATTGTTTTAACTCGCGCGCCGCTTTATCGCACAACAGCCCCATAAATGTTGCGGATAAGTTTTGATAGTTGGACACTTGCGAAAATGTCTGGATAATCTTAGGAATTCAGAGTTTATGGGCAGTCTGTTATTTTGATTGTTTCAAAATCGATAATTTATCAGTTGTAATAAGTAATCAAATACGGAATACGAGCAATTTCATTATGATATTGTTACGATTTAGGTCCTTAAAAAAGACTTGGGCTCTAGGGCGTACGTACGTACGTACGTAGTATACGTATTCAATGTAGTCAAAAGGCTCGTTACAATACAATACTGACCTGTTCTAATTTCAAAAGGAAATTAATATGCACCGTAAAATATATTTATAAATAATTTTAGGAATAGTTTTTTAAACAAATAATTAACTTGCTTATTTAGCTCATGGTAGTCATATTTTTTGGTTAATGCTAACATGCTAGCTAAGTTACAAACCCGATACTGGGTTTGCTGTTTTTATTGCTGTTAGGTTATTTGGGTCATAAAGATCTTAATGATATCACCGCTTATGTTGTCTGTATACATAATCTTAGTTTCTGGGAAGTTCGCATAAGTGCTTATTTTGTATGCTGAAAGTGACTTAGCAGTATGACCTTATTTATTGCGGTTTTGCAAGTCTTCGGCATGTTCTGGGTTAATATCTTGAGGCTGATAAAAATGGGAGATTTCAAGAAATTACTGCATGTAAAAAATATATCTGTGGAATACCTATACTGTTTCTCTAACTAAAAACTATCACAACCGAACGCCTCCAAATTTTATCGTAAATATCCCACATTTTAAATATGCGTCTGAATTATGATGAGTCTACAAAATCAATTTCCCATAAATTCCACTGCAAAAAACCCTCGCTGAAAAGTTTAGCATTCAAAGAATTTTGAATTCGCAAACACTCAGTTCAAATTTTTTATGACGCTATCCACGTCACATTAAGTCAATTATGCAATCATAATCACATTGTGATGCTTATCTTAATCTCATCAAAACATAAATAACAACTCCTTATTTAATAACTCAATGCTTATTAATCAGTCAGGTATCAAACGAATGCCGAGAGTCGCATAACAATGAAATTTTTATTGTGTCTCGTTTACACATACTTGACGAGTTAATGCATATTTCATGAGCTGATCGCAAAATAGGAAATTGTTAGTTGCCTTTGGCACGAAAACAAAACTGTTTTAATTAGCATTACGCTTGCCGTTTCGGCAATCGTTTTTACTTTCATCTTCGTTAACTATTTTCACTGCAAAATGTTTCGTTGCAGTATTCAAGTAGGTATTCGGAAACAAAATGTCTTTAAAATTTATTAAGTATACCAATTTTAGTGATTTAAGTTGTAACATTTCGCGTATCAATAAAGTCACTGGTGCTTAATTGGGTTAATTGACTCACAGAACTTACTGTTTGTTGTACTTGAGCATTTACTTCAAATTATCTTTTGTTAATTAAACGGTTCATAGTTATGACGAGAACATGCCCACTAAACTGTTCTTTGCTCCCCTTGGAATTACAATCAGATCAGTCCTATTGAAGAACACTTACCTCAAACGATCAGGAACAAATAAAAACACTCACAACACAAGGCAGTATGTCCTTGGTCAACACACTCACACTGAACTATGTCCTTGACGAGCGACCATCGCAAGATGTATTGGCTGATTGCGCGAGCGCTTGTCCGTTGCCAAAATTTCGCTACTTTCCGTCGCGTGCTCGAATATCAAACAAGGTCCTAAAATGCCATCGGCTGACGTCACGCTCCTTCGATCCTCGAGCGTCTAATGTCTTCGTCTCGAACACCGTCGACGAGGACTTTGTATTCACATGTCACCGAAACTCTCTTCCCTAATTGCGATGCACGGTGCGTCCTTCGCTTTCCGTTTTGCAAAACAATGGAGCGCGGCACCCCTGGGCGATGGGCTGCTCATCGTTAGGTTGTCACTTTACGGTACAGTCATAACGTAGTTGTTTAACAGCTTTTCTTTAATCAGTTATCTGGTTGCGGGCGGTGGCACGAGTGTACCGGTGTCGACTGCAAGCCAGCGGGTGTGTGCCCGCTTCGCCAGTTGGCCACTGGGTTAGCAACGTTCCTTTTCCTGTTGCTTCTATAATGGGTGACTTACGACTCGCATGTCTGCTTGGACCTCATCATTGGGGTCAGGCGAATTAAGAAAAAGTAATTCGCGACTTTTTAGCCTCTGCATTTAGGCGTATTGAATTCGTTATTTATTTGCAGCGAGGAGCATCGCGTAATGAGATTTTATTAAAAAAAGATAACCTTATGATGAGTTTTGTAATTGATATACGTAGTATGGGTATGTATTTATTAGAGATGTACCGACTAGTCGCCGACTAGTCGGTAAAGCCGACTAGTCGGCCATTTTTGTAGTCGGCGACTAGTCGGCGATTAGTCGGCTAAATCCGCCGACTAGTCGGCCCGCTTCTGACTCATGTTAATATGCTTAAAAAATTGAGTGATTGAAATGAAATTGTATCTTTACTCTTGTTATTATAAGAATAACAGTTTCAGTTTACAATACAATTTAATAATTGGTAGAAAATTAAAATAGGAACTCTTCCTTTAGTCTTTTATAAAATAACAAAATATAGGTTAAAGCAAATAATCCTTGGTAATAAGTAGGTTCAATTATAACATAAAAAATAGGAACTCTTCCTTTGACATCCCAAAGTTATTCAATCTCGAAATTAATAAGGATTAATAAGAACCTAGTTGAAGCATCAGAGCCCCTATTTTTGAATCACTCGCTTGGATATGGCGTGTGATTTTCGTTCGAAAACACATAAAAAATCAACGGAAATCATTCAAAATCTAGACGTGAGTACTCACAAAATTGAGCATTGATTTTTCAAATCCTTTTTATGTAGATTACAACTAGTTTTCATTCCAAAATTCGACTTTAATCAGTCAGGGATCAAACGACTCTCGAGAGTCGCATAACAATGGAATTTCTATTGTGTCTCGTTCACACATACTTGACGAGTTAAACATTGAATATCACACGCCATCTTGACGCGAGTGATTCAAAAATGGAGGCCCAGTTGTGAATGTTTGCTCGTAGTATTTGCCTTTTTCCCCTGACCACCACGAGAAATAACTGCTTGACACTGATTGCACTTCACTTTACTGCTACCTTCTCTCTCCAATTCGTCCCAAAAAAAAACAAATGCGTGATTTCTTTTTCGACATGACGCAAACAATCTTATTTAGTTAATTTCACTATTAATTCAATTATTTGCACTGTGTTAGCTAAGTAATTGAACGTTATATTCTTTATTTCATTAACCACCAATAAAACACACAGTGTGAGGAGAACCCACTTACTTATTTGCTTATGATTGTCGATGTATAAAATTTGAAAATTAAAATGTAGATTCGTATTAAATGTAGATGGCTGTAAGTTTAGTTACACGGTAATATAATAACTAATAAATAACTAGAGCTGTGAATCTTGTAATATAAAAAAAAAAATCGTCGTCACCCGGATTTTAGCGAAAGTAAATATAAGTAAAGATCGGCCTGGCCGACTAGTCGGCGGACTAGTCGGCC